>JANZLQ010000029.1:27504211-27516624 GCA_026212715.1 Elanus axillaris | reverse complement strand
ACCTGCCCATGGGAAGGGGTGAATGAATTCCTTGCTTTGCTTTGCTTGTGTGCGCGGCTTTTGCTTTGCCTGTTAAATTGTCTTTATCTCAGCCCATGAGTTTTCTCACTTTTACTCTTCCACTTCTTTCCCCCATCCTGATGCGGAGGGAGTGAGCACCTGTGCAGTGCTTAGTTGCTGGCTGGTGTTAAGCCATGACACTGTTCTATTCCTCAGATCTCATTAGCAGAGAACTAATGCATTTTTTGCATTTGCTAGGAGTTGTACACTAGTTTGCACCCCTCATATGGGTTGTCTTTCAGGGTTTGGTATCCAATTTGAGGAATACAGCATTCTGATAACTCAATCAAGTGAAGGAAAGTCCGTAGTAAAATGTTATTGGAAAATACTTTTTTTGGCAAGCTTCAAGAATGATGCTTATGACATTATCACTGTCTGTGCAATGAAGAAGCAGTTTCAGGATATCAGGAGGTTGGCTCCAAAAATTATCTTGGCTCTGGAGGGGCTGATCCCTTTTCCAGATGTAGTTTATCATGTACATTTTTGAAATTTATTTGTTACAGTCACTTAAAAAAGTAACTACATTTGCAGTTATGGTGGCTGCCGTGCAAAAGATTCAGTAGGCTCCAGAGGAAGTAGTGGAGATTAAAGCTGGGAGGAGAGAGGAATCTGCCTGCATTTTTTTCCAGAAAGAAAATAGCTTACACTTAGCAACAGACAAAATATTATTTGCCTAATACTGCTGGAACAATGATATCCCAGTTTCATTTTATCATATATGATACTTCTGAAATTAAAGATTGTTTAGAGATTGGTAATTGGATATGGCGTTTCGTCTCTACTTGAGTGAGATCACTGGAGTCAAGGGATGGAAAGCTAAAGGATGGTCTGTAGAAACAGCTGGCTGATTTGAGATCTCACTAGGCAAATGTGAATGTTAAAGAACAATAATTTCTCCGGCAGTGAGGAAGAGCAACCAGTGCCAATGACAAAGCACTGGTATTATCTTCTTAGAATGAAGGAGTGGAAAGTGGTTATGGAAGATAAAATTAGAAATTTGAATTTAGAACCAAAAGCAGACTCTGAACCGATCTCTTGCATATATTGGGGCCCAGGGTTAGATCAGGTCTCATTTCCACTTGCAACAAGGAAGTTCAGAAAGAATACAGACAGAAGTGACCTCCTTCTCACTCCTATTTATGTTCCTGCAGCTTACCTTTGCCTAAATGCTGGGAAAATAAGACCCAGCCATATCCTTTGGGGTTTGAAATTTGTGTTTCATGAAAATATATAAGCATTTGTTATTTTTTTTCTGTAGAAGAAAGATGAGTTAGGTTACTGTTTTCCTTGGTTAATAAATAGAGTTATTATCTCAAGTGAACCCACCTACATAAATATTTACTGTTAGCTTTATACTGCATGTTTAGTTTATATTTTTAAACAGCAAACCAAAAATATATTTGTTCTGTCCTCTTACCTTCAGTCTGGTTTGTCTGCCAGTCCCTAGACAGTGTGCTTCTCAAAACAAGGAAAATACTTTCCCGGTGGCTTGGAAAGCAGTTAGCAACAGGCACATAACTAAGAATGTAACCTAAGATAATAATTTTAAACAGTCTGAAGTCTTAGGGCTAGATCCAGTAAATTATTCTGTTCTTCCAGGTAGGTGCCCTAAGCAGAAGGTTACAGATTCCCAGCTGCTGCCTCTGAGCCAAGGAGTGGTGGATTCCTGTGTGAGTCGGGGACCAGTCTTCACTGCAGGGCAAAGGATTGCCCTCACCTCAGCTGACTGACAGCTGGACAGTAACTGTACCCACCTGGAAAAACATGCACTGTGGACTGAATGTGAAGATTATACCAGTGTTTTCCAGTTACAGGGACTAAGCTTTAGCCACTAGGCTATTACATAGTAAAATAGGAACCAGCAGAAGGAGCAACACTATGTCTTACGAAAGAAGTTGGAGCTTTGTTTATGGTATTCAGGAACTGGAGGTAGTCACCTCCCTCTGAGAGATCCTGTCGATCCCAGCAGAAGAAAGCTGTGCTCCTGTGCCAGGCTTTTAATCAAAAGACAAGGCTTGACTGTGACCATTTCCAGCAGGCCTGCTTTAGGCATGCCCTTCTTGTCCTGGGGAGTTTTTTAGAAGGTCATTTAGGGATTCCCACTCTAGTTCTGCCCTGGATTGGCACCTGGGTGCCTTCCTTGGCTCTGGATTCCAGCCCAGGGCTGGATCTAGCTTGCAAGTCTGAATAACCTGCACACTCAGTTGCAGAGGTCAATGATGTCCCTGTGGCACAGGCCAGGGAGGTGTTGCAGGATCACAGATGGGCTTCTGAGGAACCTCCAGAAAGATCTGGGAGCATCAGGAAGACGCTGAGTGAGTGTAAGGTGACCACTACTCTGCTTCTTGTCATGAGATCACAGCATATGTTTCCTGTGGATGATATTGGGCTTGCAAGTTAGCATTTCTGGCACCTTACTCTTTCCCCATGATGATTTTACTCATTGTGTTTCAAATGTCTTGGAGTATGTCCAGATTGCAAGCTAAGTGGTTTAGAGTAGTATTTTGGGAGGAAGGATTATTTCTTCTACCAACGTTGATACTAAACACTTGGGCTAAGCACCTGCCACATTAGGCTGTTTCTTTAGAACTTCTTTGAACTTCGGATGCATCTCTTCAGCCCACAGCTTTGTACAACAGCAGTGGTTTGTTTAATTTGGCTGGATGTTGTATAATCAGTCTTTTATTTTCCTTTTGCTTGTGATCATGTTATGTAGGCTGCCTTCTTAAATTTCAGCAACCCTAAGGCAGCCTGAGTCATGTGTATGAGGCTCTTTTTTGCGCTGTTGTATAAGGTAGTGAGTTGCAAAGGTCATGGGAATGAGTTATTTAAAAACTGAAACATGCTGGGCTCTATCCAGCTTAGAATAGATGAGCTCAGAAAGGCATTTACGTTTTAAATTACAGCTTTGGTTATCAAGGACTGGTTGACTTCAAGTCAGTTTTTCTGTTTCCTTAGCAAACTGCAGTAGCACACAATATTCCTTTTTTTTATATGTGTTGCTGATATAATAATGCATTCACACATGAGACAATGAATAAAATATTTACTTTCAACCCTCAGAAAACAAATGCATTCACTAATATTGTCTTCATAGGCACAGCCTTCATGCTCATTTGTTTTCAGTGCTCACAGCAATTAATCTACCTTACCGTTTGTTCTCAATGGAAAACATTATGTTCACGGAAAACATTAGATTCACGGTTGAAGTACGTACTTGAGTGCTTTGTTCCACCCAGTGGGCAGCTGGGTTGTGATGTGTCACTGCGCTCTTGTATAATCTGTCTCAGTCATACCAACGCCGTTCCAACGCCGTTCAGGTGAAAGGCACAAGAACAGATAACTGTGGAGGTCCCTAGGGCAGGTCTGTATGTTTCTATTCAGTCCATCACCTGTCTGGTTTAAGTCATCCAGCTTTACACCCTCATTTATAGGAAGCTCTTTCTTGATTCCTCCTTCATGTCCCCTCCCAGACCCTCCAGGTCACCACCCATGCAAGACCGTGTCCAGCCGTACTTTAAAGTGGAAGTGCTCTGAACTACCCCAAAAGCACTTTTAAACTGGGATCATTTCACAGAGCGGTTCAGGGCAGGGCTCCACAGGCTGCTCAGCAGGCAGAGCAGGGCAGGCAGCAGTCTCTGGCAGAAGGGAAGAGCATTGCAGCGGGGCCGGAGGAGCAGGAGGGATTACAGACCTGCATCCTGGGAGTGGTTTTTGTTCTCTCCATCAGCCTATGCATCTATCCCAACATCATTTGGGCCATTTGTAAAATCCCACATGTGCAGTTGTAACCTACTTCCATTTTCATGCAGCAAAATGTAACCAGCCTGTGATCACATTAACTCTTGTTGAAAATAGCAAGAGAAAGTTATGGGATGAGAAAAAAAATACATTAAATTTGTTCTGCATGAGGCAGCTGTTAAATGACCCTGATTACTAAAAACTAAAACAGTGCAACCCACCTTATTGGCCCACAAGTGGAGTTCGATACCTGGTGTGCAATAAGCCAGTCTTATACAGAGAGCCAAGATATTTATGTATTTCATGTTTGCTCAAAGATGGGTGCTAGGTGATAATTCCAAAAAGCTAGCACACCACACCAAAGAACTACAATGTATTTATTGTGTTACATGTTTAGTAAAAACCCGCCTAAGTTTATGTTCGTTGGTTAATAGTCACCATCTCATTTACTACTGGTTAGTTAAATTAGCCTTGCTTGCTATGTCAATTAGCAAGCATGCTCTTTGCAGGTGGCAGGGGGGCAAGTCTTTCCAGTCTTGAACAGTCGGTGGTCGTAATCTCTGCCTGCCGCCTTTACCTTTCTCCTAGTTACAGCAGTTTTTCTGACTTCATGTTTCTTTGGCAATCATCTGGCCCTTGGCGCCTACTGGGGCAGGATGTCCCCGTTTTATCAGTCTTTTAGTTCTTCTTCAAAGGCATAGTTGTTAGAGGTATGAGACAAAGTAATCAGGCCTGCATAGTGAAAGTATTGAGTAATGGTCCTCCCTAAAGGACAATGCATCATGTTTAACCCTAAGTTAAGCAGTATCACCACAGGCTAGGCACTAACTCAAACATATGGCTACAATCTCCCAAAATATCGCATCAGTATCACAAAACTGAGTAATAGTATTCCCATACAGGCTGGTAATACAGTATACTGGTGAATGATACATACAGACAAAAAGTGGTTAAGCCATCAGTTATGGAGTCACACATGTGCATGTAAGAGAGGAAAGAAACCATAAAAAATGAAGGGTAGAAATGCAAAGGACACAGTAAAATGAGTTTAGAGACATGTAACTCAAAGGAAAGAGAACACTGGGGCAAATGGCTTTCTGGAAAAGACTTGAGTGTGAGCACAGGTGGGCTCCTGCTGTTCGTCTGCCTGCTTTTTTTGCTGTGTTGAGAAAAACAAGAACTTTGTGTGTGTATTTTTAAATAAAGGAATTGTATAAAGAGTAATGCTCGAGTCTATTGCAGTATACGCAGTACCAGCATCATGACTCAAGGTCATTGCTAGGATCAAACGGGAACAGCTATAAAAGGAGAGCTGGAATGAGGGAGAGCAGGGGCTATGAAGCTGTAAGGGTTTAAAGATGTTGGCAAAAAAAAAATCCCAGTGATTTTCCTAAGATTCAAGTCTTTCTGTTTTGTATTTGCATGTATCAGTGCATAAAATATATAAGATTCCAAGGTTTGCGTGTTTCTTGCATTTTAATAATGAAGGGATGCCTTACCCAGAGTCAAAAAGCAATGCCTTAGGTTAATCTGGAAACCACTGCTTGAATCTGCCATCACCTGCAAACTGGCAACAAGCTCGCTTTCCTCCAGAGGAGAGCTATAAAATCAAGCCAGAGAAATCTGCAAAAAGAAAGCCTGTTTGCTTCTCTAATGCTCTTACCCTCTTGAACTATCTCAGGTCGAGCAACGGGAAGACAGCGAGTTCTGTAGGCAGACGGCTCCTGGCAGGCAGTCAGTACAGCTGCGAATATGACACTCTGTGCCAAACATGAGTCTGTAATTTCTACTACTCTCCAATTGTCGGCTTTTTGAGGACACCATTTAAGTAATTTCCTGGGAAGACAAAGGGTGCCCATCAGAGCTACTTTACTTGCACATGCGTTGCCATGTGGGAGTTGACTATAACACGCACTTGGAAAATGAGCACGGCTGATTCAAAATGACAGCAATGGTGTTGACGCAGGAATGTGCTGCCAGGCAGTTCTCAGAGTCCCTGCACCCTTTGTCAAACAAGGAGGAATTTTCTTCTGTCTTACTTTTCTCAGCCATCTAAATAAGAGAACAAATGTGCCTCAGGAGAAATGAGAAGTGTGTTAGTTTTCATTAACTTTTAATTTGAAGCCTGCATAACTGAATGAAACCACTGTAGTAGTCTGGAAAGGGTATCTGAAAGCCTGGTTGAATCAGAGATAATTCCTCCCCTCACTCTGAAAAGTACATATGAAAAAGGTGCTTTGTTCAGAGGCACAGTATCTGCACCAGTGCTGGCAGAGTCTTCTCCGACTCGAGCAGTGGGAGCAGTTCTAGAAAGTCATTTCAGGCTGCTGCAACATTCCCAGGGCTGTAGTAAAGGTCAGTGTGTTGTGTCCTTCAGCCGTGTGGAGTTTTGATTAGCAACTCTGCATCGTCAACATCTGAACTGCTTCCAGATGGCAATATATTAGGGTTCCCATGTGCACATGAAGTGCGCTCCCCATGCCCAGCTTGTGCTCAAAGGCACGGGACTTGCTGCACAGCAACGCTCGCTGCAGCAAGGCTCACACCCAAACATTCCAGTCATGTCAGGAAAGAAAAGTTTAAAAATGTTTTGCTCCCATGTCTTCCTCAGAAAAAAAAATTTAAAAAAAATAGGAGGCTAGTTTCAAATACTTAAGGATGACCTATGAGAATAGACAAACCTCTGGTCACTCTTGTGAACAGAGATTTTTTTATATGAAACAAGGAAAATATGATTAAGGGAAAAGGGACTATAGTATGACTCTCTCCCCATGTTGTACCATTTTCCAGGGTCATTTCTTAAGGCCATCTTTACAGCACGCACAGTGCCAGACCCTCATATTTTCAGGATTTTAGCATGCCTGCAGCAATCTCAATTCTGCCAGGTGCCTTGCCACCTCTACCTTGTGTTTTGTGACCATGTCCAAGCCTGTTTGGCCTTGCTACCAAGGCCAAATTATCAGGCATAGTATGATGTTGGGAAGCCATGTGTCCCTGATCCTGTTAGAGCTTCAGTGATAAGAGTCCTGCCAGAAATCTGCCCATCCCTGTGAACTAGAAATTCCTTCTTTCTTGTGTCCAAGCACCACTAACCAATCTTTGGGTTAGTCAACAGTTTGTCAAGTATTGCTATGGTGTGGTTGCTTCCATATGGTGCATTGGTATAGTGAACATTAAGTAAATACAGGATCTGGAGCATTCCTCCACTCTTTTGGTTACCAATGAATAGCAAGTGAAAGTTTGTTCACTAGCTGCCTCAAACCAGGCAGCTACATCAAATATAAAAAGGAAAGGTTTGGGTTTGGTGTTTGAAAATTATTATTTTTCTTCCTTTTGCTTTATTCTCTGTCAGCTACAGCCACTTTCTGCACCAGAAGAACAGATAAAAATGCTGTATGAAGCAGAGCTGAATGATGGCTTATGCCACATGCCAGGGAGCAGCCGGCAAGTAAAGCACCTCTCTGGCAGCCCAGAACATCAGAAGAGCTGGGTGTGGAGAGGAAATGTCACTATATTGATAGATTACTTCTGTTTTGTTTTGTTTTCTGTTAATACCACACTACTCCCTTATTCAAGCTCACGTATGGGGAGCACTGGCAACTGTGACAGCGCAGCAAGTTGAGGCTGCTGATGCCAATGAAGGTAGGAGGGAAAAACATACATTTAAGTGAGAGAAGAACTTGGCCCAGTGTCATTTTTTATTTTATACGATCAAGGAAAACAGTGCCAGTAACTGCATAATTGCAGGACATTGTATTAGAATTTATGTTAATACTTAATTTTGTATTTCACCTCTTTTTTTTCCTTCTCCTGTCATCTGGAAAGACACGTCCCTGTAATCAACATGAACAGGGAACGCAGAGGTAACATCAAATGATTTCAGCAAATACAAACTTCTTAGAAAGTTTAATTTTTTAAAAAACTCATGTCTTTGAAACATTTGTAAGGCAACTATGTAGATAATTTATTAAGGCTTGCTGAGTGCACTGTCCTTCTATAGTCTCAGTTAAATACTGTGAATGAAGGTTGCCATAGTTACAGCTGAGTTCAGAAATTAGCTCTATTGTATTGTAATTCTAGTTTCTTATCTTGCTCCTCTTGCTCTGGTAGAATGAAAGATGTATTTCCATCTCTGTAATTAACCATGATGTGAAAGATCTTACTCCTTCATTTAAAAATGCTTGAGCAAATGTGGGAGGAGGGACATTTTCTATTCTCCTGTTTTCACCAAAACCAGTGAGTGACAGGGTACTTCCTGCACCCAGTCTGCATACCTTCTGTGCATAACTTCAGCTTAGTCCTTGAAATTTAGTTTGGTATTTTAATTCACTGCAAAAATATACACCATAAACTAGACAGGTATGCCCACGACTTCCTTTTATAAAGGATATATTGCATGTGAAGACCTGCATTACGTCGGCATTTACTTTGACAGAACAAAAGGTTCCAACACGACTGCAGTCAGCAGGTCTTAAGATTGACTTCTGTGTGGTTTGGATCCAGTTTTAAGATGGTGGCTGGTAAGCAGGAACCATTAAGGACTTCATGTAATATCTACTGAAAAGCAAATGCCTTCTCTAGAAGCGGAATGACAAGGTGTCTGTCTTACTGTCAGAACAACTTGTCTCCACGAGCTGTTTGCTAACGCATCAAAAATGACACATGAATAATTGGTAATGGTTTGGGAGTTTTTTCAGGCTCCTGGGTCATTACAAAGCAGATTGGGAGCCAGGTCGTACTGCTCTGCAGGCGAGGACTCGGCACATCTGGCTCTGCCCCCTGCTCACCAGTGAGAGCAATGCCTGCTCCAGGCTGCCGCTGCTCACGGGTCCGAGCAGGGGAGCAGGCAGCGGCTCAACAATACAGCCATACAGTAATACATCAATACAGCCTCAATAATAATACATCTTCACCACGCTCCTGCCTTCTGCTACCTGCATTTCTCACCCGCAGCCCAGCCCCCTTCCTTGTGCTGGCTGTCATGCTCCACGGATCCTTTGCCGGGACAATGCAACTGCCAAAGCTGGAAATATTCAGGTTTTTCTCATTGCATTAGATACTACTGGTTCAGTGAATTGAATCTGCCCAGAGAGGAGGCAGAGGGCTGCTGGTCTGGAGCGAGGGGAGCCATGGACTCCCAGGGAGAAGAAAGGGGAGCGAGGGAAGCAGGTCTGCCTCTCTTCTTGGCTCTCTCTATCATCAGGCTGTGCCTTTTGAACTTCAAGGTGTGTATTGCCATGGAATTTGTTAAAGAATCAGCATCTCTTCTTTAATGCAGTAGTGAGAATAAATATGCTTTATTATCCTGAGATGGTGGGTGGGAGGGCACATCCACAGTGCAAGATGGGTCAGGGTCAACCTTCATCCCATGAACATTTTCCTGGATTTTTTTCCCAGACAGGAATACAGCATGTGTGTACCTTACAGAAGGGATCCACTGGACATTTGGGACAAACCACCATAAACTGACCTGAACAGGGCTTTGTTCTGAACATGGTGTTTGAAGCAACACTGGTAGAACATTAAGGAAAACCAGCACTTACCATGCTTTAATATTAAAATTGAGCTCTCTGAGATTATATACACATCACATCTACATAATGGACATAATGAAATATGCATTTTATACCCATAGTGAAATTAATCTTCAGTTCACTTGCAGCCCGTGAACTGCAATGGCATATGCTTGGCTGAGCATTGCTGCTGACAGATCACCCTGCGAGGAAGAGAATGCCTTACGCTGGGGGCTGAGCCACTTGGTGAGTCACTGGAGTAGAATGCACAGTAGAAAAGCTCATTTCCCCACTTACTCAGAAGTAAAATATTTTTGGATCTACGCCTGGTTTGTGCTAGGAATACTAAGGATGTTTCTGTTTTTCTGATAAAGTTCAGTTGAGAGAAAGAGAGAGAGCATTGCTGAAGTTAGCACTGAAATCTCCCAGCCTACAGCTGAGTTTTCCTTTCCAAATCAATTTGCATGGCTCTGTCTGAAACATGTCTCAAAACAGTACGGTCAGGTTCTGTATTGAACACAGGGGACTGCATTTACTCTTTCATCTTCACTTTATATTTAATCCCCCATAGCAAACTGGCATTGAGCCTTCATCTGAAACATGGACTGTAGGAAATCCGTAATTTTTCAAGCCTTGATGGAGTAATTAGAAGATGAAAAGTCATATGACAAAAAAAAAATTAAAGGAATAAATGCATGTTTAGCTCAGTTAAAGCTATCCAAGTTCCTCAAAAAAATGAGTGGAATTTAAGCCATGTTTTTAATTAAAACCAAAGCAGTGGAAGGAGTGCCCAAATTTTCCCATAGTGAAAATCTGAGGAGACTAAGAGTGAAGTAGCATGGAGCTGGAGGTCAGCCTGTAAAGTGGTGCACCTTCCATGCTCAGGTGTCTGTGTAGGGTGCTGATCAGCTCTCATGACATCTGGATGTGAGCGGCTGAATGCAGAACTTGCTCTGACAGCAGCAACCAGGGCAAAAGCACTCAACCAAAGAGAAAGAGGTGAAGGACTGATCAGTTGTGTGTCTCTGAGTTCAGTAAGTCCACATCCATCAGGGTGGGAAAAGGATGGGCCATTCCCTGAATCGAAGTGTTTGTCTCTCCATTTCTTGAATCCTAACCTCTTCTAACCACCTTATTTCTTGCACCCATTCTGCTTCTGAGGGGGTGGCCACCTGGCTACAGAGGCAGCAGGGTCATCTGAGCTGCATATAGTGCCAAAAAAGGCACAACAGTGAACCCACTGAGGATTTCTGGCTGTTTCTGCTGGAGGCGCAATACTACAACCTTGTTGGCAGATGCTTTTAATGCACTAAAGCAACAAAGTGGTCCGGTAATAAAGTCACGGTAGGGAAAATAGGGTGATACATCAGCCCAGGATATATTTGACATCAGAAGGCATCTCATAACCCCTGCTGTGGGCACCAAGCCTCACTGGTGACAAGGGGAAACCTGTTCTCCCCGTCAAGCCCCTCATCTCTCCCCATGTTCTCTTGTCTGTTGCTCCCCATGTCACTTCTTTTACTTTCCACAAGCCAAAGAAATGAGATGTATTTAGTGCCTTTCTTCAAATCCTGCCAGAGCTATGGGACACCTTTTCTGCTCTCAGCTCAGGGTCTGCCACCCTTTGCAGGTGGTCGTCCTTTGCTCACACTTGCATCAGACAGGAGGAACATGTGGGGTTTTGATGAGGAAGTCAAGCCAGTGCTTAAAACTAAGCGGACTCTTAACCACAGGTAATCAACCAGAAAGAGCAAAGGAAGCACTTCAGAGGGAGGTTATAAGTGTGTGCCTTGTCCCTTTGGGGGCTGGAAAGTGTGTCTGTCAGAGCTAGGTATCTGCAGTTCTGCAAAATGCCCCTGAATGTCACCTTTATTTAGCGTGAGTCCTGCAGACTAGGTGTCTCCAAGCTGCAGGTGCTTAGTGCTGCTAAGGCATCTGAACAGCTTGGTGTAGGTAAGGAAATGAGGGCTGTGGGCTTTTCACCTTGTACAAAATGCCCTTGGACTGTGCAGAGAAGCCCCTCCAGCCATTTTAAAAGACCTGCCCAATTGGACATCCAGTCTTGCCCTGGGTGGTTGAAGAAAAGGTCTACCCAGAAGAAAAGACTATCATAGCTGCAGCCAAAGCAGTACATCTCTTATTCTGCCCTATCTCTGGATCTCAAACAGGCAATTTCACTCTGGCATACATAAGAGAAGCAACACCTATTTCTATGACACCTTGGAAATCATCAACAAATAGCTCTTATAAACATCAAACACAGGAGAGAGAAGCACCTGGATAAAAGGACGAATTGTGTGCCTTCAATACAGTGAAACCGGCACTGAGGGAAATACATTTTCCCATAAGAAATATGCAGGAAAACCTGCAGTTCCTGCAACAAGTGAGAGGAAGGAACAGATCGCTACAAAACCCCCTCTCCTTTCCCAGCAGTGGGAGGACAGGTGGTGGGTTTGTTCTTCACAGACCACAAAGCAGATGTCCAGTTTCTAGATGATGTTTGGATAAACATGTAGACATGTATGAGACCTGAATGGAAATCCTGGGGTTTAGGTTGGTTGTTTAGGGTTTGTTGTTCCTGTAAACCTCCTTTTTTTCCCAGGAATTTTCCTTTTGCATTATCCGAGTCCTGTTCAATGCATCCTGGCTCCTTGTTCCCTGGGCATGGGCGTGGGAACCCTGATGCCCTTGGTGTGACCTGGTATCCTCCAGGATGCCAGGCTCTGTCCTGTGCTGCAGGGAGCTATAAGCCCTGTTCCTGCTAGGTGTTTCCAGGCTTCCCAGACCTGGAAAATAAAAAGCCTGAAATATTAGAAGCAGCCCCAGAGCTGCGTATGCAGGAGTCCTGGGCAACTGTGCAGCTCAAGAAACCAGCAACGAATGAGGCAGGTCCTGAAAAGAATCTGTTTCTTTTTTCTCAGAAGTTCATGAGAAACTGCTCTGCTGGTTCAAAGCATGCTGATTTTGATGAACTGGCATTTTCTGATGAAAACCTGTTCTTCTGATGGAAAAAATCCTGCCTGCTTGTATTGGGTCTGGCTGAGATGGAATTAATTCTCCCCATAGCAGCCCTCATAGTGCTGTGTTCTGCACTGGTAG
>JANZLQ010000029.1:27464284-27504111 GCA_026212715.1 Elanus axillaris | reverse complement strand
TGTCCAACTGAGGAGGGGGAGTGATAGAGCGGCTTTGGTGGGCACCTGGCGTCCAGCCAGGGTCAACCCATCACACCGCTGTAGTATGTTCGTTACTGCCTGGTGGAGCTGCAGCAACCAGTGTCAGCTGGGCCACCAAGCTCCAAGCCCCCATGCCCGGGGAACGTGGCCCCACTTGGTCCCACTCGGCCCGCACCCAGCCAAGGTCCGTGGGCTGCCTTCCAAGCAGACCAGGACCAGAGAGGAGCAGCGTTAGAGGCAGGCAGGTCCTTCTTCACATGCTGGAAGGGCCTGGCCTTCCCCTTCTTTGCCTGTTGATGCAATGGGGCTACTGAGGCTCATTTCTCTCTAGAGCAGTTTCTAATTTGTTTATTGACAATAACAAAAGCCCATTTTTACTTCTGTCAGCAGAGGCGAGGTGGCTGTAAATGAGCAGGCTGCTCTGCCTCCTGCATTATCAGCAAAATTGCCAGCTAAGCACTAACTCCTGGACCCTTTTGTGGCTCATGCTTGGCAATGATGTACAGAGCAGAGCAGCAAAACAAGTTGCGTATTTACTTTTTGCTATGCTGGGGGTGAGAAAAACGTGATTTTAATCACTGAATTGACTGAGTACATAAACAGCAAATGTATGTGTATGTAGGTGGGTATATGGCCCCAGCATATGGTTTCATGGAAGTATATTTCTGATTATAATTGATCTAAAATAACTTGGGTTTTGACAATGTCTAGCTATTTTGCCTCGGTTCATACTTTCTCAGTAAATCTTGTAAGGTGTTGATGGCAGTGACAAGAAGTTGATGGCCCTGGAGTGATTTGCATGTTGTTCCATATAATAATACATATATATAACATATAATAATATGATATAACAGATTTAACTCAGATTATTGTAGGCATAACATTACAAAACCAACATTAACTTGAGATAATTACAGGAAGATTTGGTTTAATTAGGAATGTACTTTCTCCATTGGAAACACCAGTTCTGCTGTTTTGTCCCTTTAACTTCTTCACCTGGCATGGAGAGCAGGGACGGCACAGGAGGAGGACATAAGACACACAAGAATAAGACATGCCAAAGGCACAGCATGGAGCAGGCTGAAGCAAATAAACATAAGCAAACTGATAATAACAAATAAAATAGCGAATATTTAAGGTCACTTCCTGGCAGGGGGAAGTTTTATAACCTGATATTTTGTAGCATTTAATATATTTTTTAATCTGCTGTTCTTTGGCCACACAGGTATATATATCCATGTCATCTTTCATGTTTACCTCTCTCCCTCTATGAGATCCTATTCTATGCATGTTGTTTTGAAATCCCTTTAAGACACATTCTGTGCTTTTGTAGGACACTTAAAAAACCATCTGAAGTTCAATGCAGAGGTTGTCACCAGCAGAAATGGAAGGCTCTTCCTTTGGCTTCTGCCTCAAAATCATCCTCTTGGCAGCCAGCATTGGCAGAGTCTGATAAGCAGCCACTGGATGGGGTGGTCAGAGGACGTCATGGTTTTGTTCATGCTTTGAAGAAGCCTCAGCATTGAAACCCAGCTGCCAGCTCTGGGGTTGCTGCTGAACAGGCAGCGTTTGGGCCAGAGCTTGTCCCTGTGCAAGAACAGGCTGCGCAGAGCAGGCTTGGACCAGGGGTCTCCAAGTGCTTGGCAGAGATTTGGTGGCAAAGGGGTGATATAACATTTTGCAAAGTATTTGGGGAGCTTGGAGTGTTTCAGCCACCATTCTCAGCGGGCACCCCCAACCCTCTGTGCTGCAGTGGCATCACGCGAGTTAAACTGCCACACTGATGCTTTCAGACTTCAGCCCAGGTATTTTTGGAAAACAACAGCAAATTTCATCAAGAGGCATTTCTCCTGTCTTGCCCCCAGATGTCTGCCGTCCCATCCCCCCCCAGCCCCCTCTATCCCAGGAAACAAAACAAAACCCTGCATTGGTCCTGGATGCAGAATTTCCCCAGGCCAAAGGTGGTCCTGTAGTCGCTTTCTGTCCAAGAAAATCCTGGCTTTGTCCGACCTGACTTCTGTCAGCGGCCGAGAATGGGAGTAACCGCACGGGCTGGTGGTAGCCAGAGCTGCCTGGCAGCACCCGTTTCCAGTGGCAGCCCTGTCCCTGTGGAGAGACTGCAGGGCTGGCATCCATCCTGCTGCGGGACACGCAGGCAGGGGACATGCGGGGTCTTGCAGGATGTAATGTTTGGGATAGGCAGGTGCATAAAGTGGGGAAATGTCCTCCAAGAGGATGAAGAAGTGGACCTGTGGGTTAAGGAGGGAAGAGGGGTTTGGGGCGACAGCCAAGTGACGCCCGGCAACATGTCCAAGAGTGGCGTGACAACGGCTCCTTGTCCCTGGGCGCCGGGCTGGCAGAGCAGAGCTTCTCCAGCTCCTCTTCCTGCGGCGCTGAGGAGGAGTTTCCTGCCGAGCAGAGCTTGGCCTGACGGCAGAGCTGCTGCTGCACAAGGGGTTTGATCCTAACCTGCTGCCTCGACGCCAAAAGGGCAGTTTCGGAGGCGGCCGTGCAGCACAGGGGTGTGGGATGCTGCTGCGGCTGCGCTGGGAGCAGCAGCTGGAGAGAGGAAGGGGTGCCAGAAAACACCCTTCCTCCCTCAGCTCCCACAGCCCACAGAAGCGTGTCTTTTGTCCCGCTTTGTTACACGCTCCCAAAGATGCCGTCTGTGGTGAAATCACCCCTGCCAGCTCTCTGCCGTGATTTGGGAGCGCAGCCCCCTGACCCAGGAGCCAGCCCAACCCCAGCAGGGCTCAGGCACTGGCTTAGCCTTCCAAAATCACTTATCTGAAGCTGTATCTCATTTAAACCTGTATGCTCAGGCATAGGTAAACAGGGAATTGTCAGCTGCGTTGCTTTGTGCTTTTCCAGAGACCTCCCCTTTCACCGATGACAGCCTTCCAGCAGAATTAATGGGCACAGCTGGCTGCCCGGGGAGCGGGGCTGGGGTGAGCCCAGCACAAACTCCTGCCACTGCCAGGAAAGGGCTCCACTGAGAGGCCCCCTTTTCTCTCCAGCTTACAAAAGAAATTTAAACTTTTCTAACAGGTCACCCACAAAGACAATATTCTTAAATCAATACTGCTCTGGGACTGAGCAAACAAGAGGAAGGTTGTTTAAAACATTTCTGTTCCAGGTTTGGCTTGAGTACATACAGCCTTCATTACACATGTGTAAACCCAGAGAAAAATTGCATTTGATTAACAGCGTAGTTCATCAGGAGCACATGTACCTTCCCCCATTCAGAAATTAACCCTAAAAATAAGTATTTTGGGAGCAAACTGTGCAAGAGCCTGTGCTATGAGGCAGCAGGGGGAACAGGCCACCAGCACGGTTTCAGCACATACTTGGTGGGTTTTTTTGAGAAAAGCATTTACAGGCACCAGCATCACCGGCCAGAGCAAACAGGGCCATTTCCCCTTTCCTTTAGTTAAAATCAGACCTTGGCAACAGGGGAGACAGAGAGCTGCAGCATCACCAGACTTTGTACAGGGATGTGAGCTTTGGGGCAGTTTTGTGATTGCTTACAGCCTTCCTTTAAACTCTTAAACAATGCCTTAAGGCCAGGAGAGTAACTGGACCGTACTGGCTCTTGGGCTAATGGTTACAAACACCTGGGGGCTGGGGGAGCCAACTATTACGACGCCACCTCACTGGGAACTATCAGGCTTGTTTGCAGAGGTGGTTTGGGGGAAGAAAGTGTACTTTGGGGATACCCAGACCCACTGTCGGGAGCCCTGCAGAAGGTGCTGTCTACTCCCCACCTTGTTGATGGTGTAGGTGCTCCCGCAGACAGTTTAATTGCACATACCAGTGGCTCCCAGTACCCTTACTGGTCCTGGCTGCCTCCCAGCAGGAACTGTCAGGGAAGCAGGGGAGGGGGCAGCTCCCAGGGAGTCTCTGGGAGGGAAAAGGAGCTTTTCGCTTGCAGCAGGCAGCTTGTCTCAAGGGATCAGGCTTTGTCCCTGGCCATTCCCAGGGCTTCTGACACTTCTCCTGGGAAAATCCTGCAACTGCCAGCCATGCGGAGCAAGGACCTGGCTTGGCCTGAGGCTATGAAGGCATATGCTGGGGGCTGCTCCAGTCCTGAGGGGTGACCTGGGCTGAAGCCATGAACCTGGGGTGGAAGAGATAAGTCCTCAGGACGTCTCAGGGATGGGTTTTAGGCTCCTCAGTGACAAGCCTACGCAGCAGGCTGGGCAGCATTGTATTATTTAGATGCGCATACCCTCTCCTGGCTTCTGTTCTTAAATTAAAATTACATCTTCTCTTAATAAACACATGTTTCCTTAAACTCTGCTTCAGAGTGCTTGTAACTAAGGAGATTTGGCCTGTTAAGATATCCCATGGAGAGGCGACTGAGTTTCCCTGTTTCTTAGCAGGAGCTCCAGATGGTTTCATTGTTTATCAGGAGGGACCCCAGATGCACTGTCTTTACCTCAATCCAACACGTACACACACTTTCTCCTGCTGTTTACCACATCACGGGAGGCTTTTGACTTTGTGCGTGCAATTTCTGCTGGTTTCACCCCAAGTAAAAAGTTCAGCCTTAATTGTTCTTGAAGCAGATGTTCTCCAATGTAACTGGTGTTCAGCAGAGAGGAGCTTGTCAGGAGCAGCTTGTTCAGAAAAGCACTTTTTCTCATACAGGAGTAAAACCAGGTGCAGAGGCATGAGTCAGAGTCAGACTGTGAGACTCTGGAACAGGTTGCCCAGACAAGCTGTAGATGCACCATCACTGGACGTGTTCACAGTCAGGTTGGTTGGGGCTTTGAGCAACCCAATCTAGTGGAAGATGTCCCTGCCCATGGCAGAAGGGTTGGACATAATGCTCTTTGAAGGTCCCTTCCAATCCAAACCATTCTATGGTTCAATGATTACTTACAAAATGGGAAGGTTGTGTTCACCAAAGGTCTCTCTTTCACTCTGGGGGTGACTGCAGAGACCCCAGGACTCCCTGGGAAAGCACATCAGGCTGCCTTGGCTGGGCACATGCAGGTAGCCAAGCATGTGGCCACCCACCCAGGAGGGAGCCCAGGGATCAAACAGGAGTATCAGTGGGTCTAGTTGCCAGAAATCAGACCTGCAGGTCCCAGTCACGTAGGTACCATTGGTCTCCTGAGCGTTTGCCACATAGGGAAAAGCTTGAAGATGGCAGCAGACAGGATGGTAGGCACCTTTCTCAAGAAATGCTGTACTTGCTGGGACAAGGGAATCTGGTGATTCTTGGGTAACGTCTAAATACAAATACATGTGAGAGAAGGCAAGTGTCTCTGGCTTTGGGTTCCTCAGTCTCGTCTCAGCTCAGCGCATGTCAGGCAGCCAGATTGCAGACAGCCAGGGATAGCAGTGGTACTGTGTGTTCAGCATTCGCATTTACTGCACCCTTCTCTTGGGCAAAGGGGTTGCAGAGAAGGGGCACACGAGAACGGTCTGCCTTGTATTTCCTGTGCGATGCACAAAAACCAGCCAAAAGGTCTGTCAGACCTGGGCTGATGCTGTGCTTTGCTCCGGGGCACCTCTTCCCAGGCCTTCCTCCGCTTGTTCTTCTCCTCACCTGGTGCCACCAGCCTTGTCCTGGCCCTGCAGGGCAGCAAACCCTGGCAGGGCTCCTTGCTTACCAACAGCTCTCTGAGCCGCCTGCCCATTTAGATCCATTCCAAGCACCATTGCACAGACAGTGTTAGGGGCCAGGGCTCGTTCCCAGCTGTGAGCTGATTTCTAGCAATTTCTAGCAGGGTTTTCTGCTGAGTGCATGCACCCGCAGAGCTGGCTCGCTCTCCTTGCAGGCTCCTACTGTACCCTCCTTGAGCTGAGAGACTGACAAGGGGTGTGAAAAGCAGCTAGGATTTGCACTCCAGCATATACAAAGGCACAGAATGTGAAAACATCCACCTCCTCTAATTATTCACTGTTGTTTCCAGTACAGCTTTTATAACTACCAGTGGCATGACAATGACTGGGGTGGTTTAAGCTTCCCAAATTCTCTAACTGCTGCTTCCACCTGCTTCACCCATTTCAAGCTCTCCCAGTTAAAGCAGCTGCAACCCAGCAATGCTGGAGAGAAAGGGGAAGCTGAGAAAGCTAAAAGCTATTGGGAAACAAAAGCCATTCCCCAGAGGGATCAACGGCTTTCTGTTCCTCCATCCAGATACATTTAAATTCGTCTGCTACTTAATTGCACCATTAAGAGTCCCAGCCCTTCCCTGGTAATGGTTGCTGAGGCTGCAGTGTTGCCCCTGATGACTAATGATGGGGAATCAGTAGGGCTGGGTCAGAGGAGCCAAGAGCACCAGCGGGGGGACGGGGACGGGGACGGGGACGGACACAGACGGACGGACGGACCACCAAGAAAGGCTCCATTACTTCACGCTTTCTTCTGGCTTGACAGCTGGTGAGTATGGGCAATGAGTATCATTATTTCCAAGAAGTGTGTCATTGAAGCATTGCTCTGCATTTATTCATACTGCCAGAAATAAGCCACTGGAGAGCAGTGCTAGCTCTAAACAGCAAAAGAAGTTGAAGAAATTGCAGTTTGCTCACAGTATTTGAGGTGAGGAAGCAAAAGTTCCTCACTGACAGCAGCCGACCCCCCCTTACAACCTGGATAACAGGGGTATTGCAGCTGCACATCTGCAGCTGCAAACCAGAGAGCATTGCTGTCAGGTCCTGCTGTTTCTGTTGCCAGATCAGATGGTTCTGATCCACAGGTCTCAGATCCAGCTCTTTCCCATCACCATGCTCACAGATCCCTGGGACCTATCACTGTATCTCCAGCCTTCAAAGGAATTAAGTATTTTGCCTTCCAAACAGCACATTGCTTGGCTTTCTGCAAATGCAAAGGCAGGATGCCATCTAAGAGAAGTAACATGCAATAAGATCAGCATTAGTCAGGAGTAAGAGCTGCAGCTGCCTGTGCAAACTGGGCGGCCATTTTATTTTCTTTTTTTTGAGAACTCTAATCATGTCTACACAGAGGAATTTGTCAGGCTTTGTCCCATCTCTCTATGGAGAGGGATGTCTCCCTGTCCCTGTGGGTTTGGGATGCTGCAGGGGGAACCTGGAGTCTCAGCAAGTTCTGCATTGAGCTTGGGTGCCACATGACACAACCCACCTCTGCACAGCCATCTGGACAGAAAGCTGTCTGTACGTCCTGTCATGTGTCTGACCATGCGGTAATGTTTTCCAGTGTTTGTAGAGAGAACTACTGCAAACAATGTACAGATGAGCAACTTCGGTGTTTTCAGTGGTGAAGCTCAGATCTATATATATCCACACACACAAAAAGAAGGAAAGTGTTGAAAATGGGAAATGCAGCCTTTTTCTTCCCAGGAAAAAGTGCATTCTGTCTCAAACAAGCAGAAACTAATTTTTGACTGTATGCTTTTAAGGAGAAATGGACACCTGAGAGGCCCCTCTCCCAGCATCATCTCTGCTCTGACCTTCCAGGGTAATGTAATAAATACTGAGCTTTCAGCACAGCTGTTACTAAACATAAAGATATCAGCATAACTCCTGCATCCCCTTGGCAAGATTTCCAGGGGTTTGGCTCTCCCCAGGCCCAGGTGATCCTGGAAACAAAGAGGTGAGGGGAAGGGCTGGTGCCTGGATCCGTCCTCCAAGAGGCTGTGGAGGGAGGTGCTGGCCCCCACGGTGCCCCAGCAGCCCCATGGCGCATGGAGAGGATTCAGGGGAAACCGAGGCACATGAAAGAACAAAATCCATTCGTCCCAGCTCGGCTGCCCCTGGCGGGGCCCAAGTGGGAAGGGGGTGAGGGGCAGGCCAGGCTCGGGAGATACCGAGCTGTTTGCTCAGGAGGGAGGTCAGGGCAACTCCTCTTGTCCCAGGGACCAGGCAAAGCCAAAAGCAAATATCTCTGTTCAGCATTCGCAGGAAGAACTGGAGACTTCGTTTTTGCATGATTTGAAGGGGATTATTTTCCCACAGTTGTAAACCGGGGTGAAAAGGTCATGGAGACCAATGGGGTTACAGGTTGCTTTTTTCATTCCAGTTTCTTCCATACCGCATGAGCCCTTCTGCCACCTTGACACACAAAGCTGTAAAATGGAAGTTCAGTAACTGCTGTAATAGCAGGCACTTATGTACCACCCCCCCAACCACAGAAAGAAACCATGTAGCTCGCTCTCTTAATTGTTGCGTGTTTTCTAGGCATAACTGCTATGACGAGTACATTTCCTTCTCTCTGCTCAGATAAAGCCTCTGCTTCTGATACCAGCAACATCACAGGTTGTGAGGAGATTGTCTGGTGTGGGCTCAGCTTTCACAGATTAAAAGAACAATTCTGAACATTCAAAGGGAAATTCTCCGTCTCAGCTAATGTGGTGCTGCCTCCTGATCTCTGCAGAGCCACCAAGCTGCAGAGCTATTCCACAGGTGAGCTTTGAACATAAAATGTTTCCTAATTAACCCCAAGGGCTGCCTCACCTCTCCCCAGGTGCCAGGCTTACTGCTACTCCTGCTGTGCAGAGGTCACCCGGGGAAACTAGGGGGATGGTAAGTCTCAAGTAGCACCAGTAGGTTGGTAAAGCAGTCCAGATCAGAGGGGGATACAGACAGTCAGGGCTGTGGACCATCAAGGTTTACTGAAACTCTACCAAGATACAGAGAGGCAAATACATCTCCTGTGGGGTTTCCTGGGGAATGCCCCTCAGGCTCTGGGACCCCCAGCTCCATCTGTGGATCCAGGTCCTCCCTGTGGGCACCAGTGTGCAGATCTGCCCACGCGCCCCTGCCCACCGAGGCTGGCAGCAGCTGGGCCATCCTGCCCACAGGGTGACACCCCCAGTCCCACTCCCTTTGGCAGCCAGTGGTGGGCTGGTAAGGATGGCGGCTTTTCCATGCCACCTGTGGCAGGTGGCATCTGTCTGCTGTGGCGTGGTAGGAATCACACACGAGGAAGCTGGGAGCGCTGGGGTGGAGACGGTATGTAGGCAGTAAAAGAGGCAAAGCTGGAGGAAGCCAGTGCTCAAAGAGCAGTTTGTTTGGAGGTGTCTTGGTGTCATTCCCTCTTCCTTTTAGACAGACATGGAAGTCGGCACTTCATGCTTTTAAACTGATTTCTGAGGCTGTTTGAATTTTCATTCTTCTCACCAAAGAACCTGCGCTGCTACCCCGAGGCACACCTTGGCATGCAATTCATTGCTACCCAGCTTGGCAGCATTCTCCTGCAAAGGCTCCCTCCCTCAGCCTCTGGCCTGCCAGGCTGTGTTTGCCTGGTTTGCCCAGGGAAGCGGCGATTGGCAGCAAGTGCCCCAGCAGAGAGACCCGCAGGCAGGAACACAGGGGCAGGATCAGCACGTCAGCTGAAGGCGGTGGGCCGAAGCAGGAGGCTGTGGCAGGGACCACCCGGAGGCACTGGCTTGAGGCACAGGAGAGGGGGACAGGGGATTAGTGCTTTTAAATGGTGAAAAGGTAGAGAAGAAAAAGGTGCGATACTGGGATCCCGGCTAGAGAAAGGAAGAGACGTAGAGGAAAGCAGGTGTTGCTGAGGGAGACCGGTTCTGAGAGATTTGATAGTTACTTCCTTCCACCATCTCCGTTTACTCGTGATCTTCATAGGACCATATCACAATGTCACCCTCCCCTAGTCACCTACTGCTCAGACACTCCCTTTCAGGCTGAAAACAAACAGAAAATCCCATGAGCTTGGCTCAGATGGCATCACGGTTCTGCCCATGCTGCAGCAATCTGATAGGCGTGGTGAAATTCTGAGCGTCATGCCAGTTGCACTTCTCACCTCTGGTACAATTTACCTTTATCACACAGCCGCCCCTACCATTAAAATGAATGCTGTAGTAAAATATAAATAAATCAAGTCCTCACTAGTAAATGAAACCTGTGAATTTTAAACATATTCTTGAAATTAGTGTACCTTGTCTGTATATACGAATTATAATTACTTGTGGAATTAACTATTTTGGTATCTAACCCCTAAGACGCTTGGCAAAAAGCAACCACCTCATTCCACTAGTTGTGGCTATCCAAAACCATACCTTCCATTGCCACACCAACTGCAAAATCCCTTTCTTACGCTTGTCATGACAGAGCTTCTCTGGACTGCAGAGCCAGTAGCAGCCTCCTACCCTACTCTGAAACCTCTCAAGTTCATGGAAGGAAAAGCACGTTGTAGGCTTGGGTCAACTGATTTAACAAGTGCAAAAAAACTTACCCAATCCTTGAAAATTTTTTTATTGCTCAGTGGGACAGATACGAGAGTTTGAAATGCCATGTTATTAAATAAAACATTTAGAAACTTGAAAGACAGTCTTCACACGAATAACACATTGTAGTTGCATATTAATTTTTAAAAAGCAAAATCATTAAGTTGGAAATACAATCACAAGGGCTATTTCTTGAACAAATACCAAGCAATAGGAGAACAAAGCGCAGTCAACCCATTTCAAGTGTTCACTGGACAGCAAGAATGAAGAAAAGCTTTTATGAATTCCTGGAGCTTCTGACTCCTGTAATTATTTCCTAAATCGTGTAGAGTGCCTATGTAGCTATATTAACATTTTAGATAAATGACCTGGAAAAATAAAACACAACAGAGTAGCGTGTGCACCGAGAAGAAAGAGGGGCCCAAGCAACTGAACTTTTTTGACAGGACATTTTTAGATTCATTTATCATTTATCTGTAACAAGAGTTGCCTCTAGCAGTAGTTCTTGCAGATTGCAAGGTCATTAAAGCTTTCACATGCCCTTCTGAGCAGCAGATAATTAAAGGCATATCTAAAGCAAACTCAAAGCATGATTTTTGCATGGAAGGGTGTATCTGGTTAGCGAAAGCATTGAGAATAGGGTACAGAGTGACAGCCCACATACTGAGATGTCTCCATTTCTGCTGGTACTGGACTAAGTAAAAACTATATGTCTTTGTCTACAGATGGCACAATCGCATCTTCATTTTGCTTACATTCCCTGGTTTACCTGGGTCTGGTTACTACGTTTTAGTTATTCTGACTGAAGTCGGTCATAAATCAGAGCATTCTGGAAGAGGTATGTTTGAAGTGTGGTTCTGTTCCCTAGAATAACTTCATGACTATGAACACATCCTCAGAATTCACACAGAGAAAAAGCTTCTGCCTGTTACCCTTGACAACGATGCACAGTACTATTGCTGGAAAGTGACAGTAAGAAAAGACCTGTATTAGGGTTGTTCATTAGGGTCATTCTTGCTCACTTATGGACCACAGCAACTTTCTACACCCCTTTAGTTACATCAGTCATCTTGAATAAATATGGTCACATGAGAAAGATTGTATTTCCTCTTGTACACTAACATTTCAGTAGGACTTGTAAGGTCTGAAAGTTTAGTTAAGCTATGCAAAGATATCAACCAAAGAAATACACAGATATCATGTGAGCCTAATGTTGCCTTGCAAGTGTCCTACTTCACACCATTTTTCAGATGGCTCCTTAGCTTAGTTTACAGTTTTGGCACTCAGTAGATCACTGACAAGAAATATGACAGAAAACCCACAACTAATGAAGTCATACAGTCATGGTACTCAGTGGAAATATCATTTTCGGCTGTTTTAGTGGATCCAGAACCTAATGTGCACCAGCAAACTAAGAATTGTGCACATAAGCAGGCAAAAGTAAGGAAAGCATCACGTGGAAATGCCCATGCTGAACTGTGTATTATTAAATGGATGTCCCACTGAAAATCCACTCTTCAGTTATTTACCTTACTGGCAGACACATTCTATCAGTCAAGAGCAACTATATTGGACTACTAGCAAGCTACACAGGTTTTGCAACACCAATAGCAAATGCATTAGAGCAATAGTGACCCTGAGATTTATGTCCAAGTTACTGTAAGTTTAATATTATGATATGATATCAACATGAGAACATGTTCTTCTTTATGAAGCCAAGAAACACCTGAAATACAATGCTGCTTCAACTCAGATAAGCATATCTATATTACAAATCTGCTAGGTCCAACTAATTGTGTCCTTAGTCTCTGTTTTGGAATAAGCATGCTAACCTCGACTTATATTTTCATGGTGTTTTTGCTGGTAAAAGTCCCTTGTTGAATCATCTAAAGACAAGTAATAGCTGTAAAAACAGCAAACACAATGCATGTTTAACCATTTTTGAAAAACATAATTTTGAAAAGGTAGAAAGACATTTAGAGATATGAATGGGAGGTAGACACCTCACTTTAAGGTGATTTGAAGGCCATTCATAATCTCCCTTAACACTTAATAAGGGCACTTGAATAATTACTAACTTGTCTAAATTGCAAAAATATGATGATGGTAAAATGACTGTGGTCTCTGTATCTAAAGATAATAAAGCCAGAAAATTAAGAGAGACAGAGGTACATGAGCATATATAGGCACCTGTGAAAACACTTTTAAAAGGAGAACAATTGCTTCTATTTCACTTGTGTGGAGACATCACAGAAGAATTAGTGTTATTTCCCTGGGCATCTTGCATCAGATGACAGAAGATCAGGAACAAACCCCAAATACCTATAACCATCTCCTTTGCTCTATCATAACTAGCCAGTTTTTCTGCATTGCTATAACACTACTGTATCTCAAACACAAGGAAACTTTGTCATGTGGAGGCCACACCCAAGAAAAACAATGATAAACTCCAAGAGAAGAGACAAAAGCATAGAATACTATGACACAATAAAGAAAAGTTAAAATTTCAAGTTGGAGTCACTGTAAAGTGATCTTTAAAAAGTCCTCTTGAAATATTAACTTAATTCAGAACAAATCCTGTGCTATGTAAAACTGGAAATGTTTGCTAAACATAATACCTCAAAATAAATTAAGAAAAAAAAAAAGATTTAAAGGATTTTAAGAAAACTTAAGAGATGACAACCTTTCCTGCCAAACAGAATGCTCAAATTATCACCTCAAAGTGAGCAGTCACTTTTTTTTATCTTATTCTAATAAAAACAACAGTAAGTTTACTTCTGTCTTATTTTCATGTACCGTTCTTTTTAAAGGCCTATGGCTTAGTGTTCACAAAGTAAAAAAATATTTGTAAAAATATTAAAAAAAAGCTTAATAGCACACAATATAAAAATGATAAAATTTCAAACCCATTTCATTATTATTATTGAAAAGTGCACAGTTAATCTGCTGGTCTGAGATGCTTTGATCATGGACATATTCTCCATGATTAACTCCTCAACAAAGTTCTTCATCTTCTTAATTAAATGAGAAATCTTTCATCCACCAAGGTTTTAGATGCCAAATTCTTCTGCCCAAGTGTATTACGAATAAACCTAAATATCTAAGAACATTTTAGAAAAAATGTATTAATGAAGAAATACGTAAACCAGTATGTTTCAGTACCTAACATAAAATAATAACTTCATATTATCTTTAAATTTTAAATAACATGAGTGAATTGGATGCTCAACTCCCTTTAGCATTTTTGAAACATTTTCCAATACCTTTCCACCCTGAAATATGATATGATTATGTGTGATTAATTGTAACAGATATTTGTGTTTTCCATTGAAAGTTATTTGTAGCCTCTTTATTCATGACAGTCACGTGAATAAAATTAATTTCTCACAAGCTTATTTTACAAAAAAAAATCAAAAAACTATTTTATAAGCTCTCAGTATATTCTTCTGTCATCGTGTACTGCTAACTTAGTGCTTTAATTATCTAGTTAACTATACAAACTTCCATACTAACCCTCATTTTAAAAACATTACTTTGTTCTTAAACTGAAATTTACCTCTTGTTGCAAATATGTTAGAATGGCTGCTAAAACAAAACTTTGGGAAGCCAGATCCACAATGGAGAAAAACAGGATATCAAAGATGAGCAGTGTTGTCTCATTGCCGTAATAGAGAACATCACTGAAAGAGTGTCCTTCATCTACAGAAAGAAAATAATTTTTGAAAAATGATTATTTCTGTGAAGTGCAAGTCTGCAGAGTTCATCAGTCCATGCTGAGAAAGGTGGTAAGAAAAAAGGAAAGTCAGAGCAAGAGCTAGTTATGTCATTCTATGGCATTATAAGACTAGTTATGTCATTCTATTTAAGCAAAATAATACAAACCTTCTAACTTATAAAATGGCTCAATACTGATGGAAAACAATAGGAAAAGCCCACGAGCGAAACACACAATTTTATTCACTCCTGAAATCTCACTCGGATTGTTTAAAAAAGGCTGCTTTGAACAAGAAGCAGATGTAACTTCCTTGTCACTGAAATTTTTAGCAAGTGTTACCTCTGGCCTCAACTCAACAAAATAATAAAAACATATACTTAAAGCCTTACTTAGGAGGAAGTTCAGAGTTTAACATTATCTTTGTTCATGGGTTAACAGTTTTCCCAGGAAATGGGTCTTTTAAGCTTAAAATACCCTTTTCATAGCCAAAGTAGTCTAGACCACTTATCCACTTCTTTATTTTATCAAAAAGCACCACTTTCAAAAGAGAAAAGTACACTTAAAATAAACAATTACAGAAAATAAGATTCTTTTCCCTCTTTCTACTTTTTTCAGAAAAATGTCCAATGCAAGTTTTATTGGAAACAGCGTATTTTCATTACAAATTTTGTATGTCCTACTGCCATGAAATCCTGATTTGTATCTAAACTGGAAACCATGGCAATCTAAACCTTCAAACAATGTATTTGTATCAATGCTTATGATTATGAACTTTGAAACAATGGCAGTCAAAAGACCAAACCTTTCTTGAATACTGCACAATTTGGAGACAACACATCATGCTTATATACTTAATTCTAACTCAGACATTGCATACCTGACAATATTTATGGCTGAGTAGACCTCGGGTTTAAAATAGGGTTTGGAACGACTGATATTGCAAGGTGTGGAATCACAGACTGAGGCTGAAGAAAGTCCTAGTTATAGTTTTAAGGCTATCTGGCAACATTACTAAAGACAGAGCTTCACCATGACAGGAGAGGAGAGCCCAAACCTTTAATGAATTAGGTGTAGCTCAGACATCTAGACTGAGCAAAAATATCAGACAACCATGGCTAGTTTGAAAGCATGTGCTGCATTCCTGAATATACAGCAAGGTTTGAGATTCAAATTAGGCTTCAGCTTTTGCAGCCCCAGTGTCATAGAGCAGGAAAAGTTCTGCACAGCTCAGTGATGTAATCTGCGGATTGCTATAATATAAAAATAATGACATGTTTAGGATGTGTAATGGTCATCTGCTAATATCTATGGATTGGACTACAGTTCTGATAAGGTTTAGATTTTTTGAACAGTGAGGCTGGAGAGCCAAGTACTTGAGGGACTCAAAATGAGGGCTTGCATCATCTTGGATCACTAGTTAATGTTTAGTTTTCATGCAGGTGATGGCCACATTTATGGTTAGGGGTAGAATCAGGGTCTGAACTAAAGTTTTCAAAGATAATTTTTGATGTATTCTGTACAGCTTAGGGACTGAGGAAGCAGACTGATATCAGGCCTACATTCACAGCTCTTACTTCATTGCAGTGTGGATACTGGTCCCCACACCGCATCTGTTAATAGGAGGAGACTAGGACTCAGCGTTTCAGAACCTTGTAAGTGGAGGAAGTGGAGGACCTAACACTGGATGAGGATTCCAGTGATGCAGGTATGGTCACCTGGCAGTAATTATGAAAAGTTAAGGTTTTTAAAGCCTTGGTGTTTCACAGCTTCAATCTTCCAGGGATTCCAATTTAGGAACCTAGGTTGAAGGCTGAGATAATGGTCAAAAACTTTCACTAAATCTGTTTTTAACACATGTACTGGTCACTCGGAAATACTTATGGCTAGGTTTAGCATCAGCTTGGGATTCAGGACAATGCATCGGAGAACCCAAGTCTGTCTGAATTTGCATAGCTCCAGGGACCAGAATCAGAACCGGTGTCATCCCTATTTCTGCCAGAATACTCATTTTTGCTGTAGGTATTGGCAATGCTTAAAAAGCTTCAAAATAAAATATTCAAGAACCCAAATTATTTAGTGGAGTCTGCAAAGATGAGTGGTGTATTAACAAAGTATTCCACTAAAAAGTCCTCACTGTGATCAATATTCTCTTTAAAGAAATTGTCTTTCTGTACTTTTAGTTGTTTCTTAAGAAATTTGGTTGTATATAAAAAAATGGCATGGAGCTATTTAAATATTGTGGGTCTTCTTTCCATTTACAAAGTGGATATTGGATCAAGATAGCAAGTCATACACATCATAGACACATGCATGTCTCTAGTCAGTATCCTTTCAGTTGCCTAAAAGAAAAAACATTGGAGTCCAGTGATAAATTATAAATAGGATTTCTGTAACCTGAAGACCTTCTCTTAAATACCTCCCTCACAAGTGGTCATTTAGTGACTCCTCCTGTTGTAAAGTCCAGTTTAGACTGTAAATCCTGGGAAAGAAACCTACACAAAACCTACGTACTTATAATAGTACAAATACCAAGTCACACATCTTTTTTACCATTGTAAAAAATACTCTTCTCTATTGGTTCCATGAACTCCATGCCCAGAATCCGTTCAAGCAGCAACTTATCTTTAACAATATAATCCATTTCTTTATGTACCTATAAGAAAGGGAAAACCAATACTGCTTGTTTTATGATTTCAAAGAAAAAGTACTTGTTACAAAGTGAAGTACAGCTACTTAGACCTTTATGAATGTAAAAAATCACTGTTCTATTCCAAGACAAAAATAAGTACATAACAAAAAAGGATTTGTCATTTTTAAGGGCAGACTGCACTGTTGGACAGTACTCCATATTTTTTTTTAATGAAGCACTGTTCTAGTTGCCATAAAGTCTTTAACATCAAGTTTTTAAGGACATATGCTTAAACAGAAATTACAGTCTTTCAGATTTACAATTTTTATTCTCTACTTACTATAATTATATTTTCCTTACTATAGTAATGTCAATATACATACGTGATCAATAAAAGAATTGAGAAATTTGTTCATGGTGTTGTATGCCCTTGTGCTTTGTTCGAAAGTATTTGCAGATGAGTCCAAAAGCCTAGCAGGACCACGTTTCTGAAATATAACATGACCATGACTTAAGCGGCAAAATTATATATTTTAAATAACATTTACAGAATACAAATATCTCACTTACTCTTGTCAGAGTTTCATGGATCCTGTCATAGTGCAGTCTCATTTTTCTTGAAATGGAAATCTGAAATGTCTGGCCATCTGTGTTCGGTAACAAACCTCTCTGACTACATAGATTTTCCTATACAATTAGGGCAATTGTAAATTAACATTATTAATGTCATTCATAGACCCAAAAAAGTCAAAAGCTTTCCATTTCTTCTCATTCATGCACACATAGTACTTAATATCTCTAAATATTTGAATCCCCTGCACCCTTGGTTCTATTATAGCAAGATTTTCTTAGGACATGAAATCCTGACCCCTGCTGTCACAAAGTCATATTCCTTTCTGCACCTGTGTTCAGTTCATTAGTTTCTAATACATCTTTTGACATTCACCCTGAAGCCCTTTCTTTTATGTTTATCATTTGTTTTGTACTTGTCCTACTTTTTTTATGCTTTGGATTACTGACTTTTTCCATATGTTTTTCAGGTCACATTTAATAAATCTGAAATAACCCTGAGAAAATAGAAAATTTGACATCTCCACAGGGAAAAAACCTGCTTTTCCCCAAATTGTATTAAAATAAGCAATTAGGAAAAAAATATAGGAACACACAAGTAAAAATGCTATTAAAAAGATTCCTCTACATTTCAATGGTTGAGATTTAATTTTCACATGGTTATGTTTTTTTTCTGTCTGCTTATCATTGAAATAGCAATATCCTTTGTCTAAGGTACTTTCTTCCTACTGGTCCCTACAAAGATGCAAGATATCATGAAATTTAGTGCAAAGTGCTCCAAACTCGTATTAGACATTTTACATTTGCCTGATCTTGCAGCACAGATACAACATAGGACAAACTAGAAAAACCACTTATTCAAATTGATCTCTGTAAAGAATAGGTTATATTACCACAGCAGAAAAGTTGGAAAAAAAGAACTTACTGGAAGAGTAGATGTTTCTTTATTAGGAGTTTTTCAGATTTGCCTCCTTATGAAAGCTTTTTGGTATGCATCTTTTTGAATGTGACCATAAGCTTATGAAAAGCTTCAATATCAAAAAGAAGGTTCTTAAATACATGAAAAAAATTTTTAGAAAACCAGGAATTTTATATCTATGAAATCTGAAGAAGTAACAGAGAAGAAGAGAAAGTGAAAAAGATAGATGGAAGAGCTAGTTAAAGAACTACTGAGTCATATATTTACACACCAACAGCTGGTATCTTTTAAGTATCATAACTTGGTGCAACGTAATGCACAAGTGCAGATCCATAATACAAAGGTGTGGTTCCTTTTTTTTAGAAAATAAATAATTAGAGCAGGTGTAAACTTTAATACTTTTACTCACTGCTTCTCTCTTTAGGTTCATATTCATTTCTTCCATATTGGTATCTGCATGTCCATGCACAGAGCGACCATGGATATAATAACCAAAGCAGCTGTGTGACAAGAGAAACACTGAAATCTAAAAGAGATGGGGAAAAGAAGAATACTTTAATTAAACATTATCATTTTATTTTTAAACTTTTGAATTCACAGTGGAGATCAGCAAGACTAGCCCTTCTACAAATACAAAGTATGCAGGTACCAAAATAAATACAGCAGAAAAATATTTAATAACTTTTTTACTGATTAGTTTTATGTATGTTTAACTAGAATCACACACCAGCTTCAAGTTTAGTTTATGAACGGCAAGGATCACTATTTAATTCCACAGAACCAAAAAAATAAAACAAAGTGATTAACTTTCATTTTGATTCAAAAGTTATTTCTGTGATACATAATACATATGCATGATTCCAGCTGAGCTCCTAGGAGACTGTATTTAACAGAATTTCATTCAGTAGGATACAATGCTTATATATCACATAAACCACAAAATTAACTCTCTCTACAACTGATGCATTACACGGGTGTTTCGCAGAAGAGAAATAACCAAGGCTGGAAAGGCTGATAAAAGGGGTTAATCTCTGTATTTTTAAAAAGTTCTGGACAAATAAGCTAATCCAATGTGTTCGGACTGTACTCTTCTTTGGCTAATAAGGAAATCCTGCAGTACAAAGTTTCAAGACACATGTTTAAACTACAGAAATGGAAGTAGTTCACATGTGAGTAAGCGAACATGCATGAAGAAGGTGATAACTGTCCAAGAGGAACAACCCTGAATTGCAGTGGTTGAAGGACAACCACAAGATAGGAGCAGAAACTGAACATAAACATATTAAATAAAACCAAGATGGCTGTGTCTGTAAGACAAAAGCACTAAAATACAAACCACTAGACAGAACAGCAGCAAATAGTTCCAGAACTAATTTCTGTCATACTTTTTTACTTTTAAATTCTGTATGAGCACATGTAACTGATTTAACTTTGAAAAACCACCTAAAAATCCCACATCTAGAACACATCGATACGTATAGTTCCAGAAACTTTTTCCAAGTTTAACTGAAATCTTTTTGTAGATTGCACCAATAAAGTGAGCTGAAAGAAACATTGACTTTTGCTGTTAGCTAGTAATCTCTGATTAAATTAAATGAATAAATATTATTTAATACTCTTATATACTCTTATATCTTATGTATATTAAAAATGTACTGTACAAATGAGACAAAGAAATACTTACATTGCTCATGCAACATAAATCAACAAATTGGCTTATCTTATCTTCAACAAATCTTTCATAAAACACAGAAAAAAATATAATCTGAAATAAATAAACCACATTTTTTTAATTAGTTCATCAGATTTGACTTCATTAAGCAATTGACTTCACAGCTTAACACATTAAGCAATTGACTTCACAGCTTAACACCCATAAATTACAGACTTCTGTAGTGGCCACCTTTGCATTGGACTCTATGAAGTGGGATCAACATCCTTCCTTTAAGTAAAGTTGTAGCAATAACCTGCTTTTCATTTTGAGTTTTGAGATGCTTCAAAGTTGTTTAAAACAAAACAAAGCAATTGCATAAATTCATATCTTTGAGAGAATTAAAAATCTGGCTACAAGGTAAGATGTCTTACAGCTCAGAAGATTCATTTTGAGTTCTAAAGATGCTAAAGCAGCTAAAAATCTAGATCAAGCAAACCAGTTAAGAATACACCCAATGCTATGATACATAGTATGGATGGCCTAGTGATATATTCTAGCTTCCAAGAACCAGCCTGAAAATGATAATTCAGTATGTCATGTGTTTCACATACCTGTAAGAAGGCAATGGCTAGCCAGAGAGCAGCAGACACACCAAATCTTAAAATGCGGCTCCAAGGAGCTATGAAACTCTCATGGCTTCTTGTAAGACTGGAAGAAGAATCCATTAAAGCCAGGTTTGAAAATCCCACGACCTGAAGAGATAAGAAGGTCAATATAACAACATGAGGCAATGAATAGTATTAATTATGACCCTGTTGTTTCCATTCTAACAGGAAATAAGAAGAAAAAAATTAGGAAAAACAGAGCTGGGAATAGTACCAAGTTCACTATGATAGGCCCTATTGTGTGATCCAGTGTTATTACTGAGAAACATAATTAAAAACATAAACTGTACATATGTGTGTTGAAACATAAATTAAAAAACATACACAGCTAAATCTCACAAAAAGTCAACACTGACTTTTACTGAAAAACTCCAAAAGATTCTGCTGTTAGACTGCATAGGAAAATTATTTCTGCCAAATTTCAGCTTTTTGATCCTCTATGTTCCAGTGTTAAAACAATTTTTTATCTGTTTTGTAACTGTAAGAAACTGATTTTTTTGTTTTTACTGAACAGAAATATATTTCTCTCCATTGTATGGCTGAATCCATTTAAAATAAACAATCTAGTAAAAGTTCCCAAATAAGAAAATGAGAGAAACACTATGTCTTGAAACAATTAAAGAGGTGAAAATTCTGTGAAATGCATTCAGAACTGAAGCTGCACTAGAAACATATTTGTGGTGGGCTGACCCCCACCATGGCGGGACAGGGAACAGGAAAAAACAAAAGCAAGAAAACTTGTGGGTCAAGATAAAGACAATTTAATAAGGAAAGAAAAGGGAAGAAGAGGGTGAAAAGAACCTCCACGACAAGTGATGCAAAGGCAATCACTACCTACCTCCCACAAGTAGACCAGTGCCCAGCCAGTCCCCAGAAAATCCCTCCCCTCCATTTTTACAGCTGAGTATGATGGTATATGGTATGAAATACCCCTTTGGTCTGTTGGGGTCAGTTGTCCTGGTTGTGTTCTCCTCCCAGCTTCTTGTACAGCCCCAGCCTACTCACTGGGGGCCTTGACACGGTGCAAGCGCTGTTCAGCAACAGCCAAAACATTGGTGTGTTATCAGCCCTAGTTTAGCTACAAATCCAAACCACAGCACCCTATGGGCTGCTATGAAGAAAATTAACGCCATCCCAGCCAGACCCGGTACAATATTGAAAAGTTTTGCTGCCAGACTGCTACCTGCAGTAGCCAGTTATTCAACACTGCCATGGCAACCAGGGCCAGCCAGCCCCTGCTTTGGTGCCAGGCTTGATGGGAGGGAGACTTCTTCTATGCTTCCCAACTTCCTCCAACGATTACTTTCCCCGGCTTATTTTCTACTACTGTACAGCCTGTCACCATGATTAATGAGAACTGAACAGTCACCTTATCAAAATTGCTAACCCAAGAAGACAAGTTTTGAACAATACCCAAGTTCTCCCTGGTAGTGAGCAGCTGATTGCCATATCTATGCTGTGTATTACACTTTTAGGGAAACTACATTCCAAACTCCACCATGACAATGAAAGTTATAAAGATTATGTGAGGTTTTCACAAACACCAATTTTAGCCTATTTGGGTATCTTTCCAGTGGCAAGAAAGGAATTCTCCAGAGGGAAATTCATAGCAGGAGTTACAGAGCAAGATGTTAATCACTCTCTACTAGGAACAGCCTCTCCCTTCTAGTAATATCAAGAGCCTATGAAGAGTAACCTGAGGAGATTAGTTACTTTTGGGAATACATGCTCTCTTTTCTCCCATTCTTTCCTTGTAACATGGCAACCAAGCTGGTCCTGGCCTGTATTTACCAACAGCAAAAATACTGATGTAGTGAATGAGCAAATTTGGGGGTATTTTACTGTATTTAATTTAAAAGAAAAATAGGAAAGTTAAAAACAGGAATATAAAAATGAATAAAAGTATAAAAAATATGTAAAAGAACATCACATAGAACTATATGCTACATGCTTTAACAATACTTCCAAAAATAAAAGTACTTATGAAACTACAGAAGTATCAAATCAAAATGTTTTTGAAAAGCTAAGGCACAATTTCTCACATATCCTTAAGCTGTAACTGAAGGCATACTGCTTTGTGTTATGCCATTAGTAACAGAACTGGCACATTTCATTTCCTGCTCTATAAAAGGTCACTATAGCAAATTAGCAGGAAGGAAGCTCAGTTCAGATAAATATGAAACCAGAAATGAAGTGGTAGACTGTGGCAGGAGGGAGCCAGTAGGCAAATAAAGAATGGGGTGTGTACACAGACTTACCAGTCTCTTAAGCCATTGGGATAACTCATTACCTTAAAAAAACCCAAACAAAACTAACAAAGGTCTCTAAGGTAATTAAAGGTTGTTTGTTGGGTTTTTTTTAAAGTCTTCCTTAATAAAATATTGCAATGACCTATATATACATACATATAAATTAAAAGTTGTATTAAAATAATTATTTTACTAGGTTACATGTTTTCAAGTGAACTTGAAGGTCATCCACTATTACCATAGAGAATGCAAGAATTAAAACCCAGACCTTTATGTTATACTCTGGTTAGGAATCATAAAAAATTAATAACAGTAAGAATAATAATTGTAGTAATAATACCTCCAGAAAAAAGAGAACTGCTAGCACTTGAAAGAGGGGATTTATCTTCCTCACTGTCTGAATTTCATTCCATTCATTTGCTATAAAATATGTCCTCCATATGCTCACAGGTGCAGCAGCACTTTTAATAACACCTTCACCTAAAAAGAATACATATGATAAAGCTCTGAAATTTAATACTTGAGAGTAATATCCAAATTTAACCACAGCTGTTTATACAAACAAGCATAGCTTGAGTTACCTTCAACTGCTTTAAGAACTTTGCCCTTAGGTCTTTCCCAGTCAATGAAGAAAATATCTATAGTAAGTTGTGAAACCAGCAATTGTAAGAGTTGCAGAGCCTAAGAAAGAAAAAGGAGAAATATAACAAGGACAGCAACTGCATACAGACAAAGATGAAGAAACAGTCATTGCATGTGTCGTTCATTAAACATAACAAGTAATATACTTGACTACACTTGAGACTACAGCTTCGTTACCAACTTTTGACACATCTTTCTTTTTTTTTAAATTTAAAAGCTTGGAATAATGGTAAGTCTGATGTTGTCCAAAATTGCGAAGAAAATACAGCAAAGTAACAAATTCCAAAAAATTGTCTTAAGTATTTTCCCATAAAATATTAACCTGTATTATGAATTCCAATTCAATACCCATAATTAATAAAATACTTGTATGTCCCATGAAGAAAGAATACTGATCTCTGAATTCTACAAGTATGTTTGAACAAAATTATTTTAATCTGCCTTCTTTTTAATCAGGAACTGACAGCACTTATATTCTGCTTTATTCTTGACATGGTGTTATTTGGGTTTCTTTACATGCTTATCCTTGAAAGAATAATTTTCCATAGATATCTTCTTAGACATTTGTTTCCCTATAAAGACTCCACAAAGTAAACTTCTATGGAAAAGTGACTTAATTCTTGGAATAAAATAATTGTTTACGTTTATACACTAATAAAATTAACTGTACAAGATGTTTAAAAACAAGATTGCTGAAAATATACAGAAGCATATGTGGAAATGTCTTTAATATTTACCTTTAAACTAAATGCACATGCTATGTATGTAACAAAATCTTCTTCTTGAGATGGAAGTGGTAAAAGGACAGAGACAAACTGCTGAGCCTGTAATTGAGAAGTTACATTGAAATAGTATGGATAGCGTATGTAACAACATACTAAATGCTTAAAAGTGAACAACATTTTTCAGAAAAATTCAATATTTAATGTGCAATCATTTTGAATTCGTAAAATATTTAAGTCACTATTAAGCAGACTGCAAGTAGAATGAATACTAAGAAACAAGTGAACACAAAAATTGAAGCACACAAAACAGAATATGATATAGAACTTGCCTCAATAGTCTGACCAGAAAGGCAAAAAAAAAAAGAAAATGAATTTTTGAGTGAAAGTATATACAATATTAATAGGTTTTCATAACACCCAAATCTGGAAAAACACTTACTTTGAAGAACACAAGCCAGTAAATCCCTGTGCCCACTGTGATGATAAAGAAAACGTTGGCAAGGTCTCCAGCATAAAACAGTAAGAACTTCAAAACTGTCTGCAATTATAAAAACACACTGTAGAGATCTGTAAAATGAATTAAGTAATGCATATGTATATTCACATAAAATTTTATGCAGGTCACACTACATGGAACTCCAGTACTGAAAAGTAGTCTTGAACAAAATTTTTCTACTGTGGTCATATATTTACGGTATATTCAATATCTGAAACTCCTACATGCTAGTCTTTGTTCAAAAAACAATTAATCTGAAAACTAAGTCCACTCAACTGATCAGAACAGCTCTGTAAATACCTTTAGTTCTAGCAAAAGTATTTCCTAAATGACAACATCTGAATAAAAAAACCCACAAAAAAACCTACTTCCTCCAATGGGCCTAACTCTAGGTCACAGTTCAATGCACCTAGGCTAGAAATAATTTCAGCTACCTTAAGAAACAGAAAAGTTGTACCACAAGGAATGACAGCAAAGGTCTCCTTAAAGAGAGGAAAATATGTCCCTTTTTAGGTGACCAGCTGTTTATACCTGCAAGTCAATTATAGAGCTTCCTGTACGCCTCTTCCAGCCTGCAGTCTTGAGAAGGGACCATAACACTGCAAGCCCACCCAACACACCCAGCGTGATCTGAAGAGAATAAAAAATTATTTGCAGATATTTAAAAAAATCACAAAATAGAAGTAAATAATTATATTGACAAATGAAAGGGAAATACAACTTACATCAGTCTGAATCTGAGCCTCTGACTGATTCATCTCATAATTGACTGAGAAGGAAACCTGAGTAAGATACAAAAAGTAAATATGCATGGAAATTCTGAAATGCTACAATCATTTTAGACAGTGGTAGTTTTTACACATTCAGTTAGTGGGAATTCCTGTGTAGGGCTACTATACAAGTACAATATATATCTTCTTTTACTGTATACATCTGACCTTGTGTGCTACAGTGCCAGGCTTAGTACTAGCAAGTGCTCTGCTATGCTTAGTGCAGATTTTACCAACAGTAATGCCTGCTATCTGTAACTTACTAGTTGTACCTACTTATAATCCTTTCAAATGTGCATAATTTTTTCCTTCTGAAAGGCGACACCAAAGGTTTGACTTTCACTTTTATCAGTGTTGATTAAAAGTAACTTTAACATAATTACAGCAATATGCAAAATAATAAAGTGAGCTCTTACGTAGCTCAGACACCAATTTTTTCCTTCCAGCTTGAATGAACTAAAAATTGTCATGCAGCTTCAAAATTGCTCCCTCTAGCTTAAATATCTATCTAATCTGAGACCTATTTTGACTTTGGTCTGAAAGATTTGCATCTTGGTTTTATAACATTCTGGCCTGAGTATTTGTCACTGCAAGGTTAAAGTTAACACAAGTATGATAATTAATAGCATTTTTAACTCAATATAATAAAAAGGACAAACCCCCCCCAAGCCAATCCCCCTCACCCTGTGGCTTTCTGAAACATTTGTTTCTGTCAGAGCTTATTCTATTAGCTCACTTGGATTTAAGTCTAAATATGCTTAGATACTAGAATCTCACTATTTATAGAATTTGGAATGAAATTCAATCTATCTTTTACTTGCACAACATTTGTTAAATGCAACAAGACATCCAAAATTGACAAGACCTAAGTAAATCAGATGTAGATGTAAGGATGAAATAGTATAAGAGAAAATAGAAGAACTGAAAACAATTGTTTCTGCCATCGCCATTTGAATTAATTATTTTCTAAAAACAGTGCTGTTTCTCTGGTTAAAGTCAGACATCATTTAGGCAGGGAAGAATTGTCTGACTAATATTTCTATCATCCTAATTCCCTGTCTCTTCTTTCCTTTCATGCAGCTAATATGCAACACAAGGAAGGTTCTAGCTCCTGAAGTTTCTAGCTAGATGTCTATCTGTAGTGGAAGCCTGAACTGTTGAAATTTGATAAGCTGAAAATGTTAATATTATAATATTTTTTAATAGCAGAACGATTATTTTACTATATTAAGCTCAACATTTTCACTTTTTAAAGTAGTGCGACCTAATAAGTAAACAAGGCACAGGAATAGGACATGTGAGCTGCTGCCCATCACAGCAGGCAAAAATGCAAGTAGGAAATGACCCCTTCTGCATCTGCTGTAGCAGAATTTGGTGGCTTTCAGTAGAGAAAGATCCCCCAAACTGATCTCCAATTCTTCTGGCTACGGATTTTTTGATTATTTTACTTTAATTCTTAGAGATGTGCTCTAAAAAAATACACAGCAGGCAAAATACTACAGGATGTTTTAGACATATTACCAATATTTTAACTTAAAACTACAGGTGACCTGAAATATCTGTGTCCGAACAACCTCCTCTTAATGCACTACTTTAGATATTCAATTTCTTGCATAAATTGCTGCCTTCAGTGCATTGCATAAAGAGTACTTTTCCTGTTATTTTCTGTGTGTATAACTTCATTTGAACTGTAGTCTTATTTAGCGTTATGCAACCAAATGTAAAATTCTAAGTATTTTAAGTTAAAAAAGATTCAAATGAATTAAAAAGAAAATACTTTTAACTGTTTTGTTTTAAAAGCTTTAAGTTTTAGTGAAAACTTGCAACTTCATAACTGAGCAGAACTAGAAACTGCTTATTTTAAACCCCCCCCCAACATTCACTCAATTAGAATTCCAACAAAATAAAAATATGATTAACAAATCAGTTCAATTAAGATAGCACAAAGATCTCACCATCACACTCTGGGTTTCAGGGTTTTGGACAAGCACATCTGTGTAAGCAACAGTAATTAGAGGAGGGTAGATAGTTCCTCTCTGAGTATGGGGTACCAGACGAATACTGAAGAAATACAAACAGGAGTATTATTTTTAATACAGAAAATGGATGACTTGCTTGGAAAGTATTCATTGAAACTTGTACTAATAAGAAAATACTAAATGAACAGAATAACCTGATCAATAAAATGTGAGTTTCAAACCCAGTGATATAGCGGTTCACATTTTAAAAGCAACCGGAGTGTACAAAGGCACGTACATGAACATATAATAAGAAAAAGCTGGGAAAGATTGTTTATTTGTAAGAAAACACCTGAATCAATCTTCACCTACTGCTCACATTACAATAGCTGCAATTAAAGTAAATTCCAAAAGGTAACTTTTCTCAAAACATTACAGAAGGACCTTTTCTATGTGTATTTTGAACGTCTGGCCTTATCCTTTTTTCAAAGGGAGGGTGGGAGGGCGTTCTTCTAAGATACATAAGCTAATCCTTATTGTTTGAAACAATGTAATATGTAATTCTCAGCAAATGGAGTTAGTACATTAAATTACTCTTCAGGTTCATTAGTTGTATGGATTAATACTCAGTGCTACTCAGCGATCTTTTTAACTAGTAAGTTGTGAAGAAGAGCTGAAGAAGAAGGGAGATCTCAGTTTTTAGACAGGTATCTCAGAAGAAGACATTACATAAAGAAAAAGAGGTTCTTCCGGAACATATTCCAGTTGAGTTTAACCATCAGTAATGACCCTAACAGGTAGTCTTACAATTTTAGTTAAATGACTATAAGCCTGTTCTGGATTGTATAACAGAATAGGCAACAGTTTGTAAAAATACTGCAAAAAAGAATATGGAGTATGAAATAGCATCCTTGTATAGTCAGCAACATACACATCGAAAAAGAATAAATAGAGGAATTTTTAGGTCTTTCTAGATGACACCTGCTTCTAAGATGTGACTGAATGCCTGCTAACTTGCATTATGCATGCATAGTCTGATCCATCGCACCTGGAAAGTAATCACAGTAATTTTAACCCCCACAAGTCAATGTTATGTTTTCTCACTCATCAGAACAACCTATGGAAAGTATGCAACGGAAAAAGCAGAACAGGACATATGAGAAACAAAAAAATAAAACAACTTGCTTTTAAGACAATAAAACGTAGACTGCACAAAATTGGCTATTTTCTATGTACTATATATTAAATGCAATTAATCACCTTATTGTTATTTTGCTAGCAATCCGAATTACTCTTGGTACTTTTCCCAAGTCATTCTCTTTTCCACTTAGCGCATCCACCAAAAAAAATCGACGAGTCAAAAGCCAGTTGTTCATATTACTGCCTTTGAAAAAACATGACAGTCACATAATATTTAAAAAACTAATTCAACACACAGAAAGAATGCAATCTACTAGTAATTATACATAAAACTGTATAACACATGTAACTATTCAGGAAGTACAATTATTTATTTTCAAATTAAACAAATACATCATGAAATTAGATTACGCTGTTTGTGTATATTATTGACTGGGCCAGTGTATGCAACCAAAGCTTGCACTTAACACTATCAGAACTTGCCCACAAAATACTAAATTCTTAAAACAGAAACCAGTTATGGTGTGTTGTAGTATCTTTAAACAACTCAGTAAGAGTAATTAACACAAATTCTTTCTATTTCAAGTTATTCAGATTATTTACATTCACAGAAATGTTACTATGACAGTCTTACCTTGATTAACAAACATTTCACTGTACTGAAGATTCAAGTTTAAAACTGGCACAGCCCAAAGATATTGTTGTCCATTGTCACCATTATATTCAAGGAACAGGTCATAAAAGATTGGATTAGCAAAATCCAATAAAATCTTGGAAACCGAAATTTTGCACTACAAGAAAAAAAATGTTAAAATAGAAAGATCACTTCAGCCATTTAATGATTTTATCAAGTTGTGGAATCTTCCCCTACAAAATTATTGTGGAATCTGTCCCACTTTTTCACAAAGACAAGGCATTGCAGCTATTTGCAAGCAATTACAAAGTACTCATGATTCTATACAAACCTCTTGGAAATGACTGCAGTTGACTAGAATGACTAATGTGGAGAATGAAGTTCTGCTTACGTTTTTCAACAGATTAGGAAAAAATATCCTAGCAAATTTCACAGACATAATGTTTGAAACAGCATAAAAACTAAAGTTAAGAAACACAAATGCTGAAGTGATGGAGTACTGCGTCTGCTTCTCGGATCACCAGCACAAGAGAGAAACGGAGCTACTTGATATAGTCCAGTGCAGGCCACTAAGATGATGAAGGGACTAGAGCATCAGTCCTATGAGGAAAGGCTGAGAAAGCTGGGACTGTTTTGCCTGGAGATAAGGCTCAGGGGGGATCTTATCAATATGTATAAATATCTGAAGGGAAGGTGTACAGGACAGAATCAGGCTCTTTTCAGTGCCCAGTGACAGGACCAGAGGCAATGGGCACAAACTGAAACAGGAGGTTCCCTCTGAGCATAAGGAAACACTTTTTCACTGTGAGGGTGACCAAACACTGGCACAGATTGCCCAGAGGTGTTGTGGAGTCTTGCTCCTTGGAGATACTCAAAAGCTGTCTGGACACGGTTGTGGGCAACCAGCTCTAGGTGGCCCAGCTTGAGGAGGGGGTTGGACAAGATGATCTCCAGAGGTCCCTGCCTACCTTAAACATTCTGTGATTGTGTGAAGAAATTAAATGTGAAAGGAGGCAGTTTTCCACATATGTGAACAACCATGCAGTCTTTAAATACTCATATAACATGTCAACCATGTTTTCTCCAAAGCTGTAGGAAAAAAAAAGTGATGCATACAATCCATGAATATAATTACATTAAAAAATACTCAGTAAGTTAATATTTATTGGTGTTTGTATTTAAACCCAGTAATATTAACTGCTGTTAATACTTAACACCAGGTTCTACAGACTCAATAGATCAAATACATAACATTTTAAAAAGCACAAAAAAAGAACAACCATGCTTGACTAGTTCAATGATCCTAAATAGAAACTAAGTTTCCATTCTGTCTGAAATATGGTTTAAACAACATGAAACAACTCACAAGAGTAAAAATATATAACAAAGATTTGTCAAAGTTATTTGGTAGACACTTCATTTTTCAAGGACTAAAGCTTTGACAGCTATTACACTACAAGACTTTCACACCACCCAAATAGCAGCCAGAGTTTATCTATTTTACACTGCAATCCATAATGTGGGGAATGGTTTTGAATGCAAATGAGTTAATAAATAATATTAATGGAGATATATGTATTAGATGCTGCACACACATATGGAGTATTATAAAAATAAAGAAGTTATTTCTCTACCCCCCTGTCAAAGAGACTACCAACTCTCCATTTAACATGTAAGTAACAAAAATTAATGAAGCTTTATTGCTGACAGAACCATGTCTATGTCTGACTGAATTTAGCATCTACATATACAGCAGCTCAAGTGCTCTATCCTCTCTCCCTTTCCTGGTGTTTAGTAAGGTGTGAAAACTCCAATAGTTTTTTCCATAGTTAAGACAGCTAAAGAATCTCTGTCCTCTGATGAGTCATCTGTTCGATTAAAACTTGCCTTCAATCTCTTTACTGAATTCACTGAAATCAGGGTATATATTAAAGAGTTAATGGGAAAACATACAGGCATGGCATGATTGCATATGCCTTCTTTCCGTATGAAACACGGCCAAAGACGGAGCCAGGAAAATTAGAAGTTACTATACAAAATATATGACTATCAGAATTCAGGCATTGTGTTCTTCCACTGGTAAGTCAGCAACCTCACTAATACAAATGCCAAGTCAACTTATTTCGATTATCCTATGTAGTACATAAGTTTTGTGATGTATAGTTAAATAATTTAAAAAATCCACATTTATTTCAATCAATAATAAAGAAATTAAAATAAGCAACAGTTTCGCAAGAAAGAAGTCCATGTTGCAGCATATTGCTAAACTCCAGAGGTCCTTCAATATGCACTGAATTACTGATGACGTATAAAGCAACTTAATCCAAAATAGCATTTTATCTCTTACTTACGCTTTGTTGGTAAGTTGTTCCAAATGCATAAGCTGCATTCAGTTTAGTTTGGGTATCAGGACAAAGCTGAACAAAACATAATTATAACTAGGTTAATTCAAAGGCATAATTTTTTCACATGAAATATTTACAGGTACTCCAAGCAGTTTATGTATTCACAGTTCTCACAAAAGATATTTTGTTCTATTTTTTAAGAAGAAAGGGATTGATTCTAAAGAGTAAACACAAGTATTTATTGTACTAATATTGTTGCTCTTAAAAAGTTGTTTTAGCTTATTCACACTTGCAAAGTATTTTTCAGTTCATCACTGAAGTTGAAATCTGTGGCCAGCAGCATCCAACCAGGCAAGAATAATCTTTTTGGGGACTGAATGTTTAATACACTGTGCTGTCTCAAGCTTTATTAGTGGCTTCTAAATCCAAGAATGCCATGGGAAAAAAACTCCACATTCATATTGCCCCCTTCTCTTAAGGTAGCATTCTCAGAGGATCAAAGTTATCACGGCAAGTAACAGATTTTTTTTTTCTTTTTCAATGTAACTAACATTTTCTGTGAAGAACAAGCCATTCTAAGCAGAACCCAGAAAAACAGGCCAAATTCTAAGTAAATGAGCATGGTACTTATCAGAGGGCATAGCCGTTTTCCCAGAATGAAAATCAAGTCTAAATTTACATAAACCACAATTCTATTAATGTGCAATTGAAATTCTGGGAATTGCTACAATTATAGCTTGACAGTGCTTTAGCACTGTGATGTCTTATCATCATGCACAATCTATTACATTAAAAGAGGCTTTGAATAGAAAAGCTATTCCTTTCCCATTGATTTTTGATAGCTACTAAAAGCTCTGCATTTAGGAAATTAAGGTGTCCCAATAAACCTTAAAATCTATGCATAGTAACTGGCTTAGTAGCGTGTTTTCTGAGATACTAGTTTTCCTTAAAATCTGAAAGGCAGATGCAAGACAGTTCATCCTGTGATGACAACAATAATCATAATAACAAAATAAACAGTAGTCACTATCTAAACCCTGAATGTCACCTGCTCTTCTGTAGATACTGGAGCATTTGAAGTTACATGCTCCAAGAGTGACATGAAGAGCCTAGAAAAGGGAACAGACAATTCCCAATTGTTCTTGCTAGTGTTCCTGTTGTTGCCTGCCTAGGGAACTGCTGAGAGTGCCTAGATCACCATTGGACTGCTAAACAAATTCTACTCTGTAACATGTTTCACAGCTGCCAATTTCTGCTAACTGTTAGGCTAATTACTATTGTATTTTCTACTTGCTGCTTACTTGTGTTTTTCCCTATCTATACAGCGTAGTACTGCTAAAGTAGAATATGTGCGTGCCACTGAAATCTGAGGGTAGAGTGTCCAAGGGTACTGTGAATCTTCTAGCCAGTGTTCCCCATTTCTGTGTAAAGTTTCCCAGCAAGTTTTTGAAACTTTCTGTTATGAAAAAGCTAGGCAGATACTAGCCAAAGTGTAAATGTTATATTTAAAACCAAAATAAATAAGCAAACAAAAAATCCCAAGAGAACTGAAAGAAACTGTGGTAGTAGATCAGTTTTCCTACCTCTCTTGACAGTGACAAAACTACTGATTTGCTTGGCACCCCCATAATGTGTGAAAACAGATGACAGCATCTAACAGGGACATACTCACAGAATCATCTATAAACATATGTGGCCTAACAATGTATTCTTTAATACACTGTTCTTGACAAGAAAAAGAGAACTAATAATAAATTATGTACATGGGTAACTGTATGCTGAATGGCAGAAAGAAGATTGTTGGTTCTAAATGACTAGTGCTGTTGTTCAGAGCTTTCCAATATTCTAAATTTATATTGGTCCAATGGATGAAGGCAATGTCGCTGAATTTATACTTTTGATTTTTTAGAGATCATCATGAGCAAGAATCAAGGGCTATTTTCCCTAATCTAGCTCTATAGTTCTCTCACGCACTGTCACTAGTGTAGTAACCACACTCTTGGTTTTTGTCTTAATTTGGCTAAAGGCAATCAGAATGTTATGGTATCAAAAAAAGATAATTAAAATCAAACATACCTGTAAGATGCCTCCTTCCACACTTTGCCATTTAAGAAAGTTTCCTGCTGCATCAAATGAGGCTGCAATAAATTGCAGCTTTACATCCTGATGATGAAAAAAGATACAGAAACAATGAAACTGCCATAAAATGAACATACACACTTTAGGGACTGCTGTCTCATTTTTTGATGCTTCCCAAAAAATCCCAGCATAATGCTTCATTTTTTTCCCATTTGATTTTATGTTTGTAATCTTGGTTTTGGTAGTTTACTTTTTTTAAAAAAAAACATACTTTACCATTCTGCAGCTTCACTGGTGACATGGAGAAAGTTCCAAAGGAACTTCTACACAGGTAGACATGCCCTAAACTAATCAGAAATCCATACAGATTTCTAACATATACCAGGCTGGGATCTTGAGGGCTTCCAGGACCTTCAGTGTTAGGAAGATTAACGAGTATTTTCGTTATTAAAACAATTGCTGCATTGTAACATTGTTTAATTTAAAACACAACATTTTGGAATATGGCTGAAAAAACTATTATTTTATTTCTGAGTCAATAGGAAAACTTAAGATAAATTTGACAGTATAACCGACAAACAGGCTATCTCTAGCACTACTTTCTTTCTGTGATTAGCTTAACTGGAATAAACTATTCTAGTTATTATAATGTTACAATGAATCTAAAATAAAACACATTACTGTTTGATTTCTTCTTAAAACTGTGCCAGTGAACAACGTACTTAAGCAGTCTATTCCTCCCAGGGATGGATACCTGGCTTTGTTAACACTGAAATGATTGTTTTTCCTAACCTCTATTTTTTTTTCCTCTTCCCCGCCCGCCCNNNCCCCCCCCCCCAATTCACTGTAGGAAGGCTGAAGTAATAGACTGAATCCATCTCTGATACAACTCAGCTTGTAGAGATTTGTAACAGAAATATTGAGGCTGGTATAAATGAAGTAGGGACACAAAGGTGCATGTTAGCATCAGAAGCAACAGAAAGAAAGGGTTAAACACAGCATAGCAATAAAGAACACTGTTCCCAGCAATAAAGCTGAGAAATGGGTTGTGATAAAACCATGGTACAGACAACCTGTCAGCAAAAGACCCTGCACTTTGGCAGCAGGAGAATGGCAGCAAAGTCACAGCACATCACATATACCCCTCTTTTTCCAAGTAGCTCACCAGGAAAACTGACAAAAGGGTGTATGTATTTCAAATGAGAGAAAAAGGCAAAGACCGCCTTTGCCTCAGATTTACAGAGACTGAAGTAAACAAGACTCTGAAGCAAAGGACAATGCCAAAACAACTACTAACACCTAAGGGGTATAAAAGATTTGTCTAATTACTAGTTCATCACTGCCAATCCAGAATAACCTTGGGGACACAATGAGGACTTAATGGCTGGCATCCCTTGCTCCTTCTGTCACACAATTGATCCTGGTCAGACCACTCAGGCAAGCACATCTTGGCCTTATGAGAATGTGGGTATGAAAGTGTGAGCAAAGCAAATGTGTGAGCAAGTGAGTGTAAGTCAGTAAAAACATCTTACCTAGAGATTTTTTACATAAATACCACCTTCCTCTTCTGTCAGACCTCACACTGGTTTTCTTACACTGACTGCCTAAAAATTATTTTTAGTAGAGCCACATCTGTAATAAATCTAAATCTCTTTATGTGATTATGTCCTCTTCCTAATGTCTGCTTCCCCATGTCTACTACCCAAAACCTACCTTATCTGTTCCTTTAAAACTGAAGACTGCAGGGAAATGATTTGTCTCAAGCGCTTGGGATGCTAATCCTGGTTGATCACCATAATATAGCCATGGAAGATTATGCCTCCTGAAAACAATTACAATGTTTTCTCTAAGAAACATAATGTTTTGCATCAAAGAACATTTAGAATAATAATTTCTATAAAACACTATTAAAGACTGAAAGTTACGGAAAAGGCAACTTACCAGAAGGCTATTGAATGAACAATGCCTAGCCTTGCTGTATTGACATAAATATATTGAAATAAACCACAGGCATCAGTACTTGAAGAACTCAATGAGTTCATATTCATCACACACATATTTCCAAGAGCTTGGCATGCTGTTAGATTAGAGTACAACTGCAGTGGAGAAACACAAGAACACAGAAAAGTATGTATTTACCCCTGCCTTTTGGTGAGGTAATCATAAAATTAATGTTATCTTTAATAAGCCACTCCTAAATCCTCATTTTTACTTGAAAGTAATTTCATTTTGTCAAGACCCAGTATTTTCTCCCAGCTATTCAAGTTCCATATTTTTATAGGTCTGGAGATGGCAGCATGAAATCAATGCTCTCTCACTTTTTCAGTTTATTTTAGTTGTATCAGCTAGATGATATGATGTGACAGAAATGTCAAAGTCTGCATTTAGAAAACGAAGTATGAATCAAAATGTTTAACATCACTTAGGCTGTATGACAAAGATGGGTCCATCAAAGACCTAAGACTGACAACTATAGCTGCACGTATCATAGCTATATTCTTTTCAGTTTTAGTACTTTTTCTATTCTGCTGTTCCTAAACTATGTTGTATTTATACTATTGTTCAATTTTGGTAAACAAACCACTGCTGTGTGATAGGCAGAAGTTGTGCCTGGCATCTGTGTGCAGTGATCACTGCACTAGTATTAACTTGCCACCACCTATTTATTGCCTTTGTGTGGGTCAGATTGGCAGCTGCATGTTACATTCAGGCAGCACCTCTGAAGCCTGAGCAGGCTGAGGAAGACAAACAGGATTAACTTATATGACAAGAATAGTCTCAGTTTGTAAAAAACTATGGGTTAAGTAGGAGAATACATCTCAGAGCTATGTGTATGAGATGGTGATGGGAGCAGCCACAAAGGTGATCTGGGAAAACACTGAACAGAAGTCTGCTGAAATACTAACACAGATAATGCCTGCCAGCCTGGGAACTGCTAGCCTGGGAACTAGTCCTGGGAATCAGAAACATCCCTGAGAAGTGCCGCTGGGTACAATAAACACCAGACACATCCTGAGATACCATTGATAAGCACAAAACTGAGGAACTGTAACAGCAACTTATCATCTGGAAATGTGAAAAATAGTCTGGAAAAGAGGGAAAACATTCTAAGAAAGTAGGAATCAGCAACTGCTATTGGCTGTTCTAGCTTAAAGAGCAGAAAAACAGTCTAGAAAAATAAAAACTGGTCTGAGGAAATATAAAACATCATCATCTGTTGGGGGCTCCAGCTGGTGCTGTCCTATACTGCCTTATGTCTCTGCAATACAAATATGACTTACTTTTTACCCAAAATGGAGAGTGAATCTGTCCCTGTTGGTCTGTCTGTCCTTCTGTCTCACACACACACACACACAGAGAAGCTCCCCTGCACAAACTTTTCTATGAGCTCTCCTAGGCAAGTCACTAGGCCATTGCTGGGGACACCTGGCTGACTCCAGACTCCGTGTCGCAGATTATCTTTAAAGTGAGACTTCATCTGCCATTGATTTCAAGGTCCCACTCCTGGGAGCCGTTTGGTGAACTCTGTACTGGTACTATTTTGAATAATGAATATACATAGGCACGCATATAGGTAATTGATCATAAGTGTATTTACTGCTTTACTAGTGATAATTTTGTAGTAACTTGTAATATTTAAATATATGCTTGCTGCAACTATTGATTGCTGCTACCACTGGAATACATATATACTTGCTTTAATAATAGTAAGTATGCTCATTTTACTGACAGTAACTTGTAGTAGTCTGTAATAAAGAAATGTAGGAAATAAAGACTCTGTGTGCTTGTGTATTATGAAATTCTGCAAATGCACTGCTGTGATCTTTATACAGCTGTTGGCCAGGTAACCCTTTGGGTCATGACAGATTGGGACAGAAAGTAGGGCCTGAGAAGTTAAAATCTGATTTTGAGGAGAGGAATACAGAAGGGAAATGATGATGTGTGATAACAGAGTTGGTAAAAAAGAGGCAGAGGCATATCCCCTTCACAAGAGTGCATGATTCTATTGCTGCAGCCACTCTTCCACCCATGGTTACTGCCACCCAAAGCATCATAATGGTAAATAACACTTACATACATAAAGCAAAGCAAAGCAAAGCTGAAAAGGATAGTTCTATGGTTATCCCTCTCCACCACAAAACAAATGAAAAACTGAAAGCCAAATAAGAGGTAGAGACCAGCTGTCAGTCAATACTCAATATACAAGAAGTTGATTTTCTGAGTGATCCCTTGCTGGATATATTCAGTAACAGTTCACATACCTACTGACTATTGCAGGATTTTTTCTTTAACACCATTCGCCTTGTGAAGATTCCAACCCTGGAGACTTGTTTTAACATTAACTAGTGCTCAATATTCTTTCTAAACATTCTGTATATATATTTCTTTCTTATCTACTGTCATCTCAAATAAGATTCTTTAAAAATAAGCAAGCTAACTTCCCAAAATTGAAGTGCTATGCTTTTATAAAGAGTATCACTTCTATATAAAAAAGCAAACTGCAAACATTAATGGAACTCACCCAACAGGCAGAGGCTGAGGACTGCAGATTTTTCAGAAACCATGCTGATGTCAGTGTTATACCCTGTAAATAAGGAACTGCTTCAATGCCTTTATTCAGAACAATTTATGCATAACATAACAGTCTGGAAAACTATGTCAGCTAAAATATGCTATTTTCTAAGAGCATTCTGTTCTTTGTAAATGTCTCAGTCAAACCAGCTAAGTTCAAAACACAACCATAATGCAGTAATTTCTTGCACTTCACTAAATTAGACAAAATATACAGAACAAGAGCAGAAATATTTAAGTTTTGAATAGGGATTCTGTGACAAACCAATTTTCTTTACTGCACAAGGGAAGTAGTATTGATTTCAAGGGTAAAGTGTTGACTAGGGGTCCTGGTTTCGGCTAGGATAGAGTTAATTTTCTTCCTAGCAGCTGGTATAGTGTTATGTTTTGGATTTGGTATGAAAAGAATGTTGATAAAACACTAATGTTTTCAGTTGTTGCCACATAGTGTTTAAGTCAAGGATTTTTCAGCTTCTCATGCCCAGCCAGCAAGAAGGCTGGTGGGGCACAAGAAGCTGGGAGGGGACACAGCCAGGGCAGCTGACCCAAACTGGCCAAAGGGGTATTCCATACCATGGGACATCATGCCCAGTATATAAACTGGGGGAAGTTGGCCTGGGGTGGGGCAGATCACTGCTCAGGAACTAACTGGGCATCAGTTGGCGAGTAATTGTGTTGTGCATCACTTGTTTTGTATATTCCAATCCTTTTATGATTATTGTAATTTTGTTATTGTTATAATTATCATTATTACTTTCTTCCTTTCTGTTCTGTTAAACTGTTCTTATCTCAACCCACACGTTTTACCTTTTTGTATTGGGTCTCTGTGGCAAGGTTTTGGTAGCAGGGGGGTGGTGGCTGTTACAGGGGTGGCTTCTGTGAGAAGCTGCTGGAAGCTTCCCCTGTGTCCAACAGAGCCAATACCAGCCGGCTCTAAGATGGACCCACCGCCAGCCAAGGCCAAGCCTATCAGCGATAGTGGTAACACCTCTGGGATAACATTTTTAAGAAGGAAAAAAAATTGTGGGACAGAGAGAAACGCCAGCCAGAGGGAGTAAGAACATGTAACAGAAACAACTCTGCAGACCCCCAGGTCAGTGAAGCACGAGGGGGAGGAGGTGCTCCAGGCATCATAGCAGAGATTCCTCTGCAGCCCATGGGGAAGACCATGGTGAGGCAGGCTGTGCCCCTGCAGCCCAGGATGGCCCACAGGGGAGCAGTTCTCCAACTGCAGCCTGGGGAGGACCCCACACTGGAGCACGGGAATGCCCGAAGGAAGCTGCGACCCCATGGGAAGCCCATGCTGGAGCAGGCTCCTTGGCAGGACCTGTGGACCCACGGAGTGTGGAGCCCACTCTGGAGCAGGTTTTCTGGCAGGACTTGTGACCCCATGGGGGACCCACGCTGGAGCAGTCTGTGCCTGAAGGACTGCACGCCGTGGAAGGGATCCACACTGCAGCAGTTTGTGAAGAACTGCAGCCCGTGGGAAGGACCCACATTGGAGAAGTTCGTGAAGGACTGTCTCCCATGGGAGGGACCCCACACTGAAGCTGGGGAAGTGTGATGAATCCTGCCCCTGAGGAGGATGAAGCAGCAGAAATACCGGGTGATGAACTGACTGTAAACCCCATTCCCCATCCCCCTGAGCCGCTGGAGGGGCTATGTAGAGAATCTGGGAATAGAGTTGCACCCGGGAAGAAGGAAGGGGTAGAGGGAAGGTGTTTTGAGATTTGGTTTTATTTCTCATTACCCTACTCTGGTTAATTGGTAATAAATTGAGTTAATGTTCCCCAAGCTGAGTCTGTTTTGCCTGTGATGGTAATTGGTGAGTGATCTCTCCTGTCCTTATCTCAACCCACAAGC
>JANZLQ010000029.1:27432449-27445281 GCA_026212715.1 Elanus axillaris | reverse complement strand
GGGCAGCTGACCCAAACTGACCAACCGGGTATTCCATACCATGGGACGTCATGTCCAGTATATAAACTGGGGGGAGTGGGGGGCGGGGTATCACTGCTTAGGGACTAACTGGGTGTCAATTGGTAGGAGGTAAGCAATTGCACTGTTCATCATTTGTACATTCCAATCCTTTTATTACTACTGTTGTCATTTTATTAGTATTACCATTATTGGTTTCTTCTGTTCTATTAAACCGTTCTTATCGCAACCCATGAGTTTTACTTCTGCTCCCAATTTTCTCCCCCATCCCACTCAGTGGGGGAAGAGTGAGTGAGAGGCTGCATGGTGCTTAGTTGTTGGCTGGGATTAAACCACAACAAATCAGAGAGTCTGTAATTACATGGCTTGAATTATTGCTCTTCCTTTTTAAGTACCATCCATATAGTAAAAGAATAACAAATGACATGCTGCAGTTTGTGGTGTTGCTATAAAATATAGCTAGTTTCCTTAATTATGCTTATTCTGAAGTTGCTTGTGCTACCGTTGTCCAGAAATTATGATTTAAAGGAGAATAGTCTCTGTCATCAAAAACTAGTAATAGTGATTACGTACAGAACCAGCTTGAGGCATTCAGGAAAGCTGTAATGTATGACAATCTGATGAGCACAAGAAGATAATCCTTAGTCCCAAAAGGATGAGCCAGCATGTTCAGTGGAGTGGCAAAATTCTTAGCAAGAATGGATACAAGCCTGCATCATCTAGGCATCAGTAGTTAAAAATACATATGAGCAAATGGACTACTGTCAGTCTTGCAGTAAGCACTTAATGCCATGTGAAAAATCTTTGCAGAAGTATCTTTAGATAGCATTTAATTCTGTAATTACATTCTAAATTCTTACGGCTTTAGAATACTTTAAGCAGTAAGCAGTGACTTCATCTATAGTTTTGAGGTCACACAATTTCTGTCCAACATGCAAACTTGAGACATCATATATGTAGGACAAAGTTGCCCAACACTATATTTCTCCCTTCCTATAAGTTCTTCTGTCATTCCTAAAGTTGACTTTTTTGTGTGGTAGGGGAACAGAAGGAATTTGAAACTGCTGAGGAAAAAAAAATCTCTTTCTGTACCCTAGCTACTAATCTTCTAGTGGGAATTAATCTAAACACTGCTTCCTTTTTTATTCAGAATTCCTTTTACAAGACATAGTACAGAAATTGCTATTGCATATAGGTGAACTATATGAAACCCTGGTGTAGTCATGAAGTTAACCATCTGTTTTGGAGATGGACTACATGACTTCACTGAATATGAAATGGTAAAGTGATCATGATTAATTCTGGTGTTGTGATACAAATATTTATTTAAGTGCCCTATTGACTGAAATAGATGGGAATTAGTTACTTTTTAAGTTTTGGTCATTAGTATTCTACCCCTTGTCAGCAGTAGTTCAATGTCAATAGTATGTAATTGTATAAAACTATTTTCTGGGTTTAAAACAGAACCCTCTATTGTGACATTTTCACTTACATTTTCATCACATTAATTTTTGCAAAACCTGTTTTTTTTTACCTGTCAAAACAAGTATGCATTGCATACTTTGCATTAGTGGACAAAGGCAGCATCAATATTAAAAATGCACCTTCTGGTTTATTTCCATAACTGAAAGAATATTTGGTTGTAACTTAAGATTGTTTTCTCAGATACAAGTTTAGATTTTATACATGTGTTCTTTCTTTAGCAGATACTAAAGCTGGAGATAAACAATATTGTAGCAGCTTTCTGGCAGACAATTGTATGCTATTCAAAAATGAACATGCATAACCACTATCTCCAAAGAAGATAAGAAATTACACTCTAAAAGTGTAATTTCTTGTATGTTTGATGGAATTAGTAACAGAATCAACCAGTTCAGACACGTGAAACTTTAACTATGTATAGCATGTCAACTAATATAATAAATGTCAACTATATAAAATATCAACTAGTTTTATTATGAAGGCACTTTTATTTAAAAGCAAAGCAGCATTAAAAGTAGATACTGGGCTAGGTCCTTATTTGTTAATGTTCACTCTGTATGTGTAAAGGAATCAAAAATCATCTTAGTAAAGCCTGAGGAAAATGAGGATGAGAAAACAATACACCTCACCTTGCCTTCTGCCATCCAAGGTGGGTAACAAAATGAAATCTAACAAGATTGTTGCTGTCATCAGCTTATTGAGTACTACAGTTACTTTAGGATGTATAAAACCAGTTATGATGGGTATAGCTAGAGGGCTTACTAAATCCAAGATGTGTAACTAGAGAATAAGGTACTATGCTGGCAAAGTAACAAGCAAACTCTTATGGTCGTAACAGCTTGTCAGCTTAGTGCAGGTTTTGGACACTGTTCATCATGTAAGTTTAAGCAAATGTGACTGCAACGTAACAGCTATGCAAATATAATACAGGATTCTATTTTAAATATTTCATTTTGTAGCTACTGAAATTGTCCATTTTCAGCAGATTTTGTTCCATTCTTTGAAGCTGGTTATTTGTTTTCTGGCACTCTACTATTAGTACCAATTCTTGCTCCTGTTGGAATTTTAAAAATACAGCCTCAGTGAAGTTTTTGATTAACACACAAAAGCCTTTATGTAAAGGGAAATCTTCTTTTTTTCCCCAATCAAAAAAATAAAAAGACTCTTTGAATGGTTTTGTTATCTCACTTCCTTAGTAGCATCTAATTCCTCTTCCTCCTCTTCCTCTTCCTCATCTTCATCTTCCTCCTCCTCTTCTTCTTCGTCTTTTCTTAGCATACTGCTGGAAATCTGCTAAAACAAAAATGCAGCAACAGTAAATCAAGTGTTTGTTTTCCTGAAAGAAAAACAATTCTCTCTTGGCATTTCCAGTCTAAGTATTTGTAGTTTTTTTGTTAAGGGGGAGGGGGAGAAATTGTTTATCCCTTAACCCTTCAACTTCTAGTAACATGCATTATGCCAACAGGAAGACATAGCACAGAATATAAATATGGTAATGATTTTTAAAAGCTAAAAAAATCCCCATAGTCCTGGGAACTATTATAGGATAGGGAAAACTGCAGTGATCAAATTACTGTTAAAAACTCAACAGGATGTAAGTTCTTTTCTGTGTTGGCTGTTGAGATAGCAGGCTGAAGATGAGTATTAAGGCTTAATCTTATCTTGAAGACATCATACCTCTTCAGTTAAATGAAAAATTCAACACTATGCTGCTCTAAGCTGGTTTTGAGAATAAATTAGACAAACTTTACTAGAAGAGTCTTGATTCATCTATGAACTTCTTTCCCTGCCCATCAGCGCTTGCCCTTCAGAACGATGCCGTAGTCCTTTTTTGGTTCATCAAATGTTAAAAACAAGTGCCAGCTGCCAAGCTTTCATCTCATCTGACAGAGTCTGCAATCTATACATTTTTCTAATGAGGGCTCAATCTAATTCCTATTGAAGACAGATTCTTTACAGAAGATGCAACATTTACAATTTAAAGTAGAATATATGTGGTGTTTTTTTTTTCTTTCCCCATGAGAAAAGGAACATTAAAGATAGTTATACGAGTCATCTGGAATGCTTTTGAAAAATGATTTTAGGTTCAGCAGTTCTCTAAGGGCATCTGCAGTGCTAATTTTGGTTGTATTTTCTGAGTTTCCTCACATAAGTGATATAATAAAACTTCAGTATTGAAGACAAAACTTGCCCTTTTTTTTTTTTTTTTTAAACAACCCCCTATTTTAAAAGTCCTTAAATGCTGGTTATTAACTTGACTTCTGAGATTTCATAATTCATACAGCTATGTATGTAACAAAAGTTTTTTGTGTGTGCATAAAGCAAACTGCAATCATTGAACTAATGAAAGCAGAAAAATCCTTAGTCTTGTTGATGCTCACAAAGTACGTAATTTAGCTTGAAGCAAATGCTTGCTTACAAATCTCTGAACATAAGAGACAATGGAGTTAATCATTGGATGAAGCTGGGTTAACTTGAATCTAAATGCCTAAACCAGCAATCTTTCATTCTGTGAAAGAAGAAAAAGACAATGACACTGATTTGTAACTGGAGATTAAGGAGTGCTGCAGATTGAGCCTGTTTACCAAGGTAGCTTCATTTCAATGGATAGGCTAATTTTCCAAGCTTTTTCAGGTTAAGAGCATCTGAAATTCTTAAGCAGAACTTCAGTCGTATTTCTGAATAAAAAAGCTCCCCCTTCCCCTTTCCTGAAATAAGAGGTGCTGTTTTGGCTTTAAGGCTTTTTTTCTGCTCACTACTCAAGTACCTCTGACCATGCTGTAATTAACTAAGTAGTAAATTAAATATTATCATTGGTGGCAGTGAGATGGTGGCAAGCTGGCTAACCTAAAAACCAAACTGGATGTGTCAGAAAAGTGAGAAAGGAAATTACGCAGTTTAAATCCATGTTACTTTGCCATAAAGCTAGAACATACCAGTACTTGAAAATCTGATTTTTGATTACTTAATGCTGAAAAAATAATTTAAAAAAATTAATGGAATCTGATATGTGTGGCTCATCATAAATAATTTTATGTGAAAATGAATTCTTTTAAGTTTGCATGTACGTGATGACTGTCCTTGCTTAAATAGTTAAGCTGCATGTTTCACTGCATGTGCTACTACAGAAAGCATGGCAGTTCTCTCCTCATGTCTCACACAGCAGGCAGTGTTGGAACACCTGGATGCAGACATTTTCAACCATGGATAAAATGATACTTTGCTGTCTTAGAGGGCAGGTGCAAAACAGTTGGCTGTATTAAATGCATGTGGATAAAACTTGTGTAGTTAAGTTTGATTTAAAATACCTGGAAAAGGTCATTCTCTCCTGCTATAGTTCTGTCTAAAGTACAGCATACCAACCTGAATCAGTAAAATGAAATGCTGAAGATAAATTGCCAAGTAAAGCGCAAAACAAAGGGATTGACAAAGGATTGTAATGAAAACTTAAATGGCCTTTTCAGAACTTGTATAAAACTAAGTATCTGCAATAGTCATGTTTAAATAAAGCCCTAAACCCCTGAAGAGGTTTTCTCATAATTGGGAGGCATCCTATGAAAGACAGCTTTCCTGGTGCATAGAAGTTTTCTCTCCTGATCATAGCAATTGCATAGAAATGAAAAAATGCAAGTCGTCTTGTACTGTCAGTGCAGCTGGGGACATTAATTCTTTCTAGCAGGATAGCCCACGGCTGCTTTCTTTTCTTGTGGTTTTATAGTGTTGTCTGCTAAATGAAGTCTGGCAGGTAGGACGGAAAAAACCTAGCATCTCAGTTGCTTCAGTTAGTCCAAGTCTGAGTTGAAAACAACTATGGAAGTCAAGGGGGGGAAAGAGTTGCGAGACAAAAGCAGTAAGGTGCACACAAAGAGATCAGTGGTCTTTGCAAATTCCTGCTTTTGATAATTTAGCATACAGTACTCCTTCCAGAATACTCACTCCAGCAGTATGTGGCAGGACACACTTAGATTATCACGTTGTTCTGTCAAGCAACATGACACTTGGATTACAACATGACATCACATTAAGGCACCAGAACTTTAAAAGAAGGTAGCTCTGTGAAAAAATGAAGCAAGCTCAAGGAGTACTTTAGTTTTTTTTAATACAGAAATAATATAGAAAGGTAGTCCACAGAACTGGAAACAAATTAAAGGATGGTACACGCTAAATCCTCTGAAAGACAAGTATTGTGTTACCAGTGCTGTTTATCCCATCTGGTATGCCCTGACTACTCACCCTACCCCCCACCTACAGGTTAGTGTTTGTGTGCCCTCTCTGCCCTGTAGTCTTAGTCTGTGTGATTCAGTGAACTGCTTACCTTATTATTTATACTGCTTTAAATTGCAAATTCCAAAGTACTACATTATGGTCAGTAAATGATTATTAAGTAGCATGAAACCAGACCTGTGTAAACTTTGGGAGTGAAAGATTTACAGAAAGGTAAAAAGTCACCTGAAGGTTATTCTGAATGCAGCATTTTTTTGCTAGTGAGGTGTTCAGTGGGTTCCAGAGATTAGAACCCTTAGTCTAATTCAAGGTACTGATCCTGATGCAACATACTACTTGCAGAATCAGAAAGAGCAGCATGGGGGATGTATGGAACAGGATGCCTGCCTCTTCTTCACTGCCCTATAGTGACTGCATTAGTAGGGTGTTCCACACCTTTTTTCTGCCATGTGATCCTCCTCTGCAGATACACTGCATAGCCCAGTAAGATGACACTATTTTGAATGTACTGCAGTTTCCCTCTAGGTCTAGATGACTTCCCATTCTTTTCAGGCATTCCAGTTAGAGGTTATGAGAACATTAACATCTGAAGTTACTGCTAAAAGAGGTCTAGAAGAAGAGTAAGGTAAACTTGGAAGTTAGTCAAAATGGAGTTCTACTTCACCTCTGAGAGAAATCACAGTGCGCATACATTGTTTTCTGGGGGTTTTTTTGGTTGTGGTTTTTTTTTTTTTTAAGAGAGTCCAAAACATAGCTATGTGTGGCACCTCAAAGAAATTACAGATGCATCTATACCTCTGCTACAGTTTTACAGCACTGCAGGAAGTTCTCCAGGAACATAGCCACAGATTTTTGACACCTTCTTCTGGTCTTCAAAAACATGAATAGGTAAACATTTTCTGAAGTAGCCTGAATGTGAAATTTGCTTGTTTGATAGAGAGGACAGGCAACTTACTAAAGTCAAGGTTGGTCTTCATGCACTGAATCACTGCGTTCTTTTATCTGTTCAGATGGCACAACTCATACTTTGAACAGAATAACTCAATAATTGCTCCTTTCTGTGTTGAGAGCAGAGAAGGGGTAATGGTGTGTATGAAGTCAAGAAAACAGCATTGCAATATCAATGCATGAATCTATCCAAAGAAGAAAAGTGGGAAGCGTACATTTTAAATTTGGCCATCTTTGTCTTTTAACCGAAACACTGGTAAGAATCATCTTAGTTACAGCATTAAGGCTGCAATAGAGAAAAAATAATTTAGCCATTTTGCAGTGTCTGTAAGTTTACTACTGCAAACAAGCATCAAAGATTTTTGCAAGGTAGCTGGTTCAAAAGCAGTGGCACTTTCTCCACCTGTTTCACTTATTTTTATCATCCTCCTTTTCCACACCTGCTCTGAATTTTCAGCGTATAAAAGGAAAGGTCTGTGGGTCATGGGTTTGCTCTGCTGCTAGGAGGTATCGCTAGTCTGAGTTAGGATCTGGTAGAGAATCCACACTCTAGGATCTGGATACTGAGACTAAGAATATGCGTTATTTAAAGAATGTCACTTCTGTTTCCAGTAAGCTCCTAGATTTTTTTTCCTGTGAGATGCCACAGTTTGTTGATGAAAGAAATAATATAGCTAGAAATGGCATTTTGTCAAAAGGAAACAATGCAGCTTTAAAAGCTGATTCTGGTTTTTTCATCAAATAAAAATGATATTTACAAGCTGCACTGTTAAAAGCTTACTATGATCTTTATGCCCTTGAAAGTGTCTTTACCTCTGTAACTGTCCTGAACTGAGTAAACACAGTGGATCCATGTACATGTACATTAGCCAAGGCTCTACTTAAGACGTTCTTTTAATACAGTGATCTAGCATTTAGTTTTTCTTTCTTACCTGTACTGTCCTCAGTGAAGATTTTAAGGAGCCAGTTCTTTGCAGGGGGGACTTTGAGTTTGCACGAACTATGTCTAAGCGAGATTGATAGTCTGGTGGATAAAGTGAGCTCCGAAAAACCTGTTCAAATGAAGAAAGCTGTGACTTGGGTGCCATGGCACAGCTTGCAAGCTAGCAATCACCAGGACTGAAGCTAACAAAAATGCAGCATTGGACAATTAAACCTGCTCTAGAGATAGGCAACAGCTGTAGTTCAATCACTTTTAGCTGAAACAATATCCTTGCTCAACCTGAGACATGTCAACATGCTTACATGGTCAAAGTAAACATTGTTTAGACATCTGAGGGGATTTACAAGAGGAAAACTGCAATGGTTTCCCACCAACATATGTAGCTGAGTTTCATGCTAACCTAGAGGTATGAACCCCAGCAACTCCCTGCAGGCTTTCCAGTTCTTGGGGAAATCAACTCTTAGCCCCTTCATAAGCAAATCCTTGCTGCCAGTCACAGCTACATCTGAGAAATTTTATCTGAAATGTACAGGAGATGTGCAGCTCAAGAAAAATTTCGGAAAACCCTTAGAATACAGGGGAGACTGTAATACACACTATACTTACAAGTTCTTTCCAAGAGCCAAAGAACAAATTACAGACTAACAGGCCGATACTAAAAATAAAGCAGCTATTCATGCGAGACTATTAATAAAGTCTATGAAGATGGTAGAATTATGGTCAGTCAATATTTTTGTGGAAAGTAAATATTGTCCAATTAACAGGAGATATAAAATGAGATTAGAAATTTGGATGTGAAAGACAAAGTATTGACGTAAAGGCTATTTTTTAATTGGTGCCACATGATATTTCAACTGTGAAGCTAGAATAGTACAAAATTGCCATGGCATAGTTTAAATAAGTAAAAATACCAAGTAGTCTCAAATGTGACAAAGAATCCCGATTTTGTGTGTCTTGTGCTAACTGAATACTGCCATCCTTGGTCCTGAGCTATGTCATGGAAAAAATAAAATAAGGACTGGTAAGATTTCCAAAAAAAGGCCGAAAATGATCCAGCTTTCTTGACAAGCTGTATATACACAACATACATTTCAAAGATAGTAAGTTTAAAGGCCCAACATCCAGAAGAACTGCAAGAATGAATGAAGGACTGAAAAACATGTCTTGGGAAACAGAGACTATAACTCAAAGAGAAAAGAAAGGGTCACTTGAGACGAAGCTGCAAGTGCCATAAGGCAAAACAATTTGGTAACAAATGTCTCAATTCTATAACAGCCTAATAAAAAACAATGAAAGATGAAAAAAAGGAAACAAAACTCATAATAGGAAGAAGAGAGATCATTTTAATGAAGTAATTAGAACATCTTACCAGAGCAGTATAAGACTTTCTCGTTACTGTGCATGTTTACAATGGGATTCACTGCAGAGGTTTTCTTTAAGAACTATGATTAGCTGAACTTGGAGTGGCAGTTAATTTAGGAAAAGTCTCCTACCTGTATTTTGTGGGAAAGATTAGATAGCCACTGCAGTTCTCCTCTGTTTTTAAAATCTCTGAGTTTATAAACCTCCATGCTCTTGCTGAAAAAGCCAAAAAAGGGCTTGGTATACAAAGAAGTTTGTTTAGGGAACCTGAAACGTGTTGCATTTTCTGCCTGGGACCTGTACAGCCCCAAAGCATGAAAACTGTTTTTATGTATTAAGTAAATGGAAAAGCAAATCTTAATCACTCTTACCTCTAAATCTTCATTTTCATCAATATTTTGGATATTTTGGTAGGCAGCAGTATATATCTCTAAAGCTTTCCCATGGAATAACATTTCAATAGTTATAAATTCAGAAAATATGTTCTAAAAGCAAATGAAAAAAAAAGTTTTCTTAGTACAGTAAAGTACATTTCCACTTCAAATACAAGAAATTACTGAATTCTGTAGTTGGTATTTATATGATACAAGTAACTGCATAACTAGTACTTTTAAGTAGTCAGAACTCAATTTTAGAAATTAAACATAAATGTTGGCTAGGCTGTCACGCAGTTTTCAATTCATATTAAATTCTAAATGCTTGAAAAGCAAAGAGGAGATTCATTAGGAATAAATAAAATGCCACGCTGAAAACTCCCTTGATATTCCTCAATACATATTTACAAGACGTAGTCAGTGGATTTTTGATGTATTGATGGCAGTCTTTTTTAACAGGTTGGGGATATATTATCTGTAAATTCTATACATATCTATAATTTACAGATAATTATATATTTTACATAATAAAATATTCTTTATATATATGTATTTTTATATATATATATATATATGTAAAACCCAACAATGACAGCTTCAGAACTCACACAATCTTTTTCATATTACTCTAACATCCAAGTACTGGTTGGTTTGGTTGAGTTTTCAACCATCTTTCCTTCTTTTGTACTTAGTCTGTCTCCTCCCTCCAAATAAAAAAGTATCTCACTTCAGCAATTTTATAATTAAATTTGAGATCACATAATGCAAGTGTTTTTCAGTCACTATAGTCTTTGGGACTTAAGCCACTTCATGTTTGACATTAAGAGAGAAATGAAAGCTTTAATTACTTGCAGTCACTGAACATTTTGTGCTTGCTGCATCAGTAAAAGTTTTAACTTCAGTAACCTACATAAATTTCAGCACAGATAAATATTTACTTATCACTATTTCTGTTAGTTTTGCTGATATTAATCCACATACATCATTCCACTAACAAATGCAGCCACTAGTGAAGTACAATACAGCAACTGTTGGAAGGTACAGACACTAAACAATCAGATACAGGGAAATTCTGAATTCAATAAAATGTAAGAATGAACTAATTTTTTAATTGCAAAGTTCATGATATTTGGATTATGAAATATTCATGAATATCACAAGATTTGTATTTATGTAGGCTTAAGTTAACACTAAATGTTGCTAATCTTGCCAGAGTAACTATAGTAACTTTATTATGCAAAATGAAATGTGCTGTCATATACTGAAATGTGAGCACACATACTTTTATGTCCTTTATTTTCTGTTTCTCAAAATTATCAATGGTTTCCTCTAATTGCCGCGTTGTTCGAGTTGCATCCAGTGAAGCTCTCTGCAATTCACTTTCAGCCTGGTAAAGTAACACAAAGGTGAAATTAGTCCTGTATTTGATACAAAGATATTTGCTCTAATTGTCATGAAAACGTTTAAGTCCAGGCTTCCAAGATAATACACGTGTGTTGCTGTATTTGTAAATTTGTTTGTAGCTTAATAAACAAATAAAGATGCCTTCTACACCATTGTGACTTTGATCTGAAACATGACTAGCTGCAGCCAGCTGGGAAAGTCCCACTGCCCTAATCCATTTTCTGTAATAATCATCCACTAATTCCACTGAGCCTGCCCTGACACTCCACTGGTGACACAGTGACTGGGTTCAGGGAATTAACCCAGCACAAGGGTTTACCTTTTAGAAAAGTTAAAGTTTTTTTTTTTAGCTGGTGTGAAGGAGAGGGTAGGAGTTCACAGGCCAGAGTTGTGGATGAGCAGAAACCATCACCCTTTATTTTCAAGTGCAGATCAACCTGCCGAGTCTAGAATTAATCTTTTTCAGTGTCATGTGCTGAACCTCATCTTACTAAGTTTTTATGAATTACTTGAATAAATAATAGAGCAGCATCTGGAACTAATGCACTTCTGTAAGTATCTCAATCAGCAGACTAGAGTTAATACATTTTTAGATCCAAAAGCATTTCAGGTATTTTATATTTTTAGTATTTTTATATTATTAAAATCTTTTATAAAAAACATCTTCAACAGGGCACTGGGAAGGCGACACACCAACCAATCCCTAATGCATAAATACAGTTTTTCTGATTTTGGTACTACAAAATGCATTTTAGATATGTATTTTATTAGATATAACTATGAACTATATAAAGATGCACACTAGCATCTCAATAAAGATATTAATGCTATTCTGGTTAAGTAAAGTCTGAGAACTGTGTACTATTACAAATCAATGATGTAAAGAAGCAAGAGTTTGCACCTGAAGACTGCAAAATTTGGGTCTAAACTTATTTTAGTTTCCACACATTACTGGTCAAACATCAGGCTAGTCAAGACATTATTTACTTACAGGCTCTGTCAGCGGGTATCATCAGGAATCTATTCTGTCCTGGGATTTGGAAATAGTATATGGATCAAATAATTGTATCCTACAATGAAGACGTAGGATTCTTCCCATTTCTACAATACTACAACTTGAGAGGAACTTTTTTTTAAATAATGGAAATAGACACCAGAGCCCCAGTTCCCATGACCTAGTTTTTAGTGTTGTATGTATATGGAAACCTAAGGCAAAAGGCATGTTCTGTCACTTTTTTCTTTGATTAAAATCTGGTAACCTTTTATTACAGGATTATCAAGTTGAAACAATCTCCTAACAAAACCAGCTTAAAGTCATAGACAGAATTCTGCCATTGCTGGGCAAACAAAACTGGTAATGATCTTTAGTAGTACATAAAGTCATATGTTCATCTTGCTTTCTTGATTTTGCTCAAAATGCAGAGGGAAACAGACTAAGACAAGACATTTTGTGTATTCTCAATTATTACAGTCAGTCACTCTGTAAATGAAGGCAGCTGTTATGCATAAGCAGCCATTACACATGCAAATACAGTATGTTATTTCTATGATAATCAAATATATCTTCTCAATCCATCTTAAATAGACTGGCCAGATTTTGTGCACAGATGCTTTGGGAAAGGAATTTTGTTTGTTGTGGAATGAAATGTCTAAACTTGCAGAACCTGCATAGTTTGCACAACAGCAGTTTGGTATTTTCTCTTCTGAATCACTTACCTGTGACTGGAAATATTAGTAAAGGAAAAAATGGCAAAATAATAATCAATATTCATAAAAGTATCTGTTTTCACTTCTGCTTTTACTATGTTGTGAAGTATTTACCTCAGATATTTCAAAACTTATGTATACTTGGAGGGTGCTATTATTATGTTGTCTGAAGCTTCCTGCTCTAAGAAATTACTTAGGTTGTTACAGCTTTGCTAGAATTCAAGTATCCAGGCAAAAATATTTCAGGACAGCTGTTTGTTTTGGACGGAGGGTTTAGCTATTTATTTATTAAAAAAAAAACAAAACCCAGACAAAAAGAAGAAAAAAATCAGACAACCTAATTAGACCCATTTCGGGGGGGGGGGTGGGA
>JANZLQ010000029.1:27420604-27432349 GCA_026212715.1 Elanus axillaris | reverse complement strand
GGGGGGGGAATCTATTTTGATTTTAGAAAAGAAATTTTTATATTTAAACAATATCTGGTAAGATTTTCATTTCAAAGCTCTACTACCCCCATGTTTTATAAGATGAACTTGAAATCTGGGGGTGAGTACAGATCCTTTGCTATCTGTGGCCAAAGTTGTTAGCTGCTGAAACATCACAGTTGCTCAAGAGTAAGAGAACCACTGCTGGAGCCTAACAGCTATGCTAATGAACATGGTGAAACCTCTCTCAGATCGAAAAGCTGACCTGCATACATCCTCAAAAGCAAATGAACATATTCCTGCTCCCAATACTTTTTATGCATTTTGTGTTGATCACTTTAAAATGCAAATATATAACGTTTGGTGCCTTTGGCAATATGCAAAACCAGACTGAGATTTAATAACTCTTCAGGCAAAGTCTTAAGTACAGAAAACACAGGTGTTACAAGAAGCTAAGCCACAGAAGGATTTACACAGAAAGAGTAGCTTAGCAAGAGACAAGAAGAAACAAGCTAGGTGCCAGCCATATACCCATGAAATCAACTGGGAATTAGCACAAAAGGGAGAAAAATGGGACCAGTCTCCCTTTGGGGAGAATAGCTTACTGTTACCATTTACTCCCTTAATTCTAATGGAACAGAAGTCTGCATTACAGCTCAAGTTCTAACCCTACGGCTCACATCCATGTGTCTTTATTACATGAGCAATTAGAATTAGACATCACATGATTTTACTAATTTGATTAATATTAAATGGGAATTCTTTGGCAGAGACAAAAAAAAAAATGTAATTCTCATGGGTGGCATTTGACCAACTCAATTTTTGCTCTTTCTGCAGTCCCATGCCCCAGTCACTAGAAAGATCCTAATTTCTGAAATAAAGTTGATTAAATCCAACAAAGAATAGGACTGCTTCACTTCTGAGTCCAACACTACAGTGTAATAAAAAATAAACAGCACATCATCATGAACTTAAAATCTCTATCATAATACACAGGCATAAGGGGACTGAAGTAGGGTTGCCTTGATCCCCTTTAGTTTGGCATTTCCCAGATTCTGATTGCTTCAGAATTTGAAACTTCAATGAGGTTTTAATGGAAATTCTGTGGAAGCTTAATTTTTCCCTCTGTAATACTGAGTAGTATGCTGGGGAGGGTCACTGGTCTTTTGAAGGGAAGAGTAGTCCGGTTGAGTATTCTAACAGCATAACAGCTTCTCTCATACTTCATCTCACATCTGGAAGAAACTCATACCCCACCTAGGTACAAGGAAGCACAGCAACTACCAAAATGACAGGGAGAAAAACAGTAAAACAAAAAAATCCACAGAAGTAAAAAAGGAGTTGTCTGATTACACTTATTTTTAAAGCCCTCCAAATCCCTAGATGCAATCTATGCCTAGCTCTCTTGCATAAACATATCAAATACTTTGTAGTTTCTTTTCAATCAAAAAGGGAGAAACAAAGCAGCTATTACAAGCTGTAACTCATCATAAAGTTTAAGAAAAGATTCAACATCAACATAGGAAACAGTCCCTCTACAGAAGATTCTTCTCTTATTACTTTCTAAACACAACAGTTTAATTCCCAAGAAATTTTAAAAATATTTCTTATAGCCACTAGAAATACAGGATACAATAATGTGTCGATCTGATGGATTCCGCTGACGCGTCTTTTCCAGTTGAGATAATTGCTTGGCTTCGCGGTTCTTTGCTGTTAAAGTTGCTTTAAGATCATCCTGGAAATAAAATGTTTTAGACATGTTTGAGATAGTTCTAGGATAATACTTTTCTTCATACACGCATTGCCTAGAAAACATGAACAAAACTTCTGCTTTAAACAAAACCAGATTTTACTGATCTTATCCTGTTAAATGATCCCCTGAAAGAGAAGTCAATGGAGACCAAGAGAGTTTAGCACCTTGCACAACTCTCTGTAGCACACACTATAATTTAAAGGGGGAGGTGGGAGAAAAAGATATTTACAGCTTTTCATAAAAAGTATAGTAGATGGTCAAAAGCTGAGATCCCCAAAACAGTAAGGAGACAGCCCCATTTTGAGCTTAACAATGGAACAAAGGTGGCATTTAGAAATAAAAAGTGGCGTCAAATAAATCAGTAAGAAAAAACCATAACAGGCAGCAGTCAGTACCAATCACATGTTATGAAGAACACAAAACTCATTCACAGAGCTTAAGGTGCCATAGAAAATCCATGGCTGAAAGTGTTTAACTGCATATTTATATATGCAGTTGCTAAGGTGTTTAAATATATTTGGAACAAAATACATCCTAGTAGTGATGTAGCTGGAGAAGATAAAACTTCTTGATCTGGAAAAGGCAGAGACTGTTGATAATTATTTTTGCTCCTCATTTCCAAAGAAGTAGGATGTACTTCTAGGAAGATCTGTGACAATTTAAGAATGTTTACGTAGCACTCTCAAATTCTTGTTCATGCTATAAAACTCTGTTTTGCAAATAGTTTGGCATATATGGAATCTAAAATTTTCAGTCAGATATTTATCACTCCATTGACACTGGAGTGGGAAAATGACATTAATTTTGATGGCTCTAATTTAAAGGAGCAGTACCTTAGAACAAGCAGAAATAAAGCCCAAAGGAACCAGTCCAACAAAATCTAAGGCAGGGGTTGAGCATACATTTCAAACCATCATTTGCTCTAAAAAAGAGCAGTCCCATTTATCTACCACTCCAGAAATGAGTGGATTAAAGCTATCAAAAACTATCACATCAGGAAGTTGTCTGTGCTCCTTCCTTGCATTTCAGAATTTTAACATGGTGGTTGGTCTTCTTCACCCAGAAAGATGTGACCAAGAATGTGTCTCCTTCAAAAAGTTCTGTGATCCTGTGACTGGATCACTAATCAATGACAAGCACAAGCATGCCAAAATCAGAATGCTGTGTTTGTGCAATTATGAGTCTGTACATGAAGTCAGGATCAAAACAGTTTCTTCCTTGTTTCTATTCTTACTGTTTGTTTGTATGTCCTTGTGTATATCACTGTCATTTTGCTTCATCTTTAGGGACACAGAGCTGGTTTCTGATAATAAAAATAACTGCATCTTTAGCTCATCAAAACTAATTCTGCTGCTGTTCTTTCAAAAGGGTATTTACACGACCTTTAAGGCCACCTGAAAGACTGCTGGAAAAGGCTTTCTCCATTATGAAAACCATGCGGCTGCAAGAAAAGCAGTAATGGAAAAAAATTTTTATTGCTTTACGTTTTAAATTTTAGCATTATTTAATGACTGGGCCCTGTTAACAGCACTGACTTTCTAGGTCCATTTAAAACATTCAATCAGATTTAACACTGTGGCTGAAAGGGTTCTGACTTTCATGCAAAGCATACCTGAACATGCTAAGGAATCCACTACAGTTACCATTATAAAATTCAGTATTTTCTTTCAAGCACATAGTGACTTTGGAAATACCTACAGGGACTGCACTGTCCCTTCTCTACCTCTGTCCTCTGTAGCAACAACAGCCATCAAACATACTTCTCTGCTCGCCAAGGCCTGACAAAGACTTGGTGCTAGTGTGGCTATAGTGGTGGAGCTATATACAAGTTTTGGATATACAAAGATAGGGCACAGTTACATACATATTGTGTCCAGGATGTTGAAAAACTGAAAAGGGTGCAGAAAAAAAAGCCATAAAAATATTCAGAAGGTGTGGAAAATGCCATTATGTTGAAAGAATTAAGGTCTACATTATTAGCTAACTGGAAAGAATGAAAAATTGGTTTTACTAGCATCTGAATACCTTCATCCAGCAAAAAAATAGAGCATCACAGCTCTCTCTAATCTCAGTGGAACATATAATAAGAACCAAAGATTAGATGGAGTCTTTCATTTAAAACAAAACAACACAAACATCAACTAACCAATAACTACCATAAATAGTCCTACATTCCCCTCCAGTGTCTTCATACCAAGATTTGACATGTTTTTGGAAAATATGCTTTAATTACACCCAAGGAAAAATGAAATAGAATGTAATAGCCAATGAGATAAAGGACAGGTACAGAGAATATAAAATTATTCATAGTCCCTCTGGATTTAAACTATGAATTCAAGTCACACATAAGAACTCTGGTCAGCCATCTAATTTCAAACCATACAGAAGTAGCGCTACAGTCCATACACCAGACAATGAGCTGGCAGATCCTCATCACTGTACTGTTACCTGCTTTAGTCACTGAAGTTATTAAAGCAAACCAATCCTTTCTTCTGCAGGTGGATCACCTTGGTTTTATGATGTCCTGTTTTATATGAAGGAACCAGGAACAGAGTTGCCAAAAAGCAGAAAAGTAAAGATTGATATATAGAACAATGAAACAAAAAAAAATCCTAAAATCCTACATTTAAGCTGCATTACAGGACAAGAATATTATATTAGCTTCCACTGAAGCTGCTAAATCCTGCCCAAGAGAGCTACTCAGCATAGTAAACCCAGACATGTGCATGAAGCATTTTTATTGCATTAGCAGCTAAAGGACACCACTATTCTGATTGACCTAGGCCTCTTTAAAGCATTTAGTATCACAGAACATTGATGTCTTACCCCACAGAAATAGCAACAGTTCTTTTTAGATACAGGACAAAAATACTTTGTGTACACCCTGGAACAGATCCAGTAAGTAGCAGTGAGAACATCCCCTTTATAAATAACGCTATGATGACATATTCTGCCTGGTTTTACTTAATCAGCTAATGTAGTCACAGGTAAAGCAGTCCTACAACTAGCACCCTGTGCTAGCTTTACATGAGTGACAAAACTTCCTTCTTCACTAAAAATGTCCTAGTGTTTAGAGATGATAACTGGAGACCAGACAGTTGAAGTTTTAACCAAGGTTTATGGTAATGAGCAGAGGGAAAAGAAATATTTAATAGCCTACACCTTTAGTGGAGTCTCTCTTAGTCAACAGGTATGTTGATAAAATAGTTAATCCCATCTACAGTCTAAGAATGCTTTTGTACTCACTGTAGCTAAGAGAAATATTTATGTAATGCTTTCTGGCATTCTGAAAGGCAAAGATGACAGGAAATGCCATTCACTGTTGCAAGGGATGAACTGCCTTCCAGTTGCTTCTGTCCTCAGCATTTACCAGCTATCAGTGGCAATGCACTTCAAGACAGTATCTTCAGTCCTTCGAAGCCCCAAGCACTGCTGTAGTGCTCTTTGTCTCCTCAGCAACACTACTGCCACAAACACATGAAATTTGTCTTCCACCCTCAACGGTTACATCCTGTAGAATACTCAGTCAGTTCCAGGTCTCAGAAACTGGGTTTCAGAGTGACTGTTAAGATACCAAATTCTGGGATACAGGCTTTAAAGTCTACAACTCTGCTAAGGACTACCACACATAGTACCGCTCAAGTGCAGGATGCATTTCCCTCATAACGGTTTCTCTAACATCCAGGTGAGATAACTGTGCAGTAAGTTTCAAACTCTGTAACTGGTTCTTCACCATATTGAAAAGGTACAAGAATAAAAACATATGAAAAATGCTAGTTTGAGATGCAATGCCACAGTGTACTCAAATTAACCATGATGAACACAGTGTAAGATTTTTGTATGTAAAATACCATCAAATGATAATTCTACATTTTGATTTATATAGGTTATGATACAGGTATATGCATCAATTACAGATTTGAGTTTACAGGATGAAGGTATCCTCTATGTAATATGCAAGTATTACGAAGAACTACTTTTGTCCTATAAACTAGTATCCACTTATTAAAATTTACTTGCTCAAGCTTATCCCTCCTGGAGGAAAGTCATTTACACATATTTTGTGGGAATATTTCAACCCCCTATATACACTGTTTCCAGAATATAGTGAATGAAGGGACCTCATTTTTTTTTTGTGTATCTTCAGGTCATCCCGATGACTTTGCAGGATAGAGAAGGATTTGGGCCACTACATATTTATCAGGTTCAAAAAGTGCCTTCTACATTATGAACCTCAATGTAGAACACAATTCTAAGTTAGAAAAGCTGTTAAAGGCAGTATATAGGTGACTAAGAGCCAAAAGCATTACATGTAATTCACCTTTTAGAACTCTGAATAATAACAACAACAACAAGAGAATGACATTATTTATAATGAAAAACATCCTGAATCTGCACTATGCCGGAAGTTCCACACTATCCACAATGCCTTTTTTTAGCATTTGCTTATGCTCCAAGAGTGTGAATACCGTTGTCTTCACATCAAAGCTTTTTCCTCCAACATATATATAGCTTCAATTCAGACCTATTACTATATAATTTAGCTAGACTGACTACTGCAATATGAAAAATCAGAACCACTCCCCCCTGTAATTTTAAACTGAGTGGCCAGAACACCAAAATGTACCTTGTGAGAAAACAGACGTTTAACCTACCCTTTTAAGCTTCACTATGGTCCTATAACTTTTCAGAGGTTCAATAACCTTGGCTTCAAGCCTGTCAACCTACAAAAGAAATCACAAGGTCACTAAAATCATCCACATCTATAGTGTGCAGAAACAGGAAACAATTCATTTACTAGTGACTCATATATTAAGAATATATGCTGAAAATACAGTGGGACGGAGGTTTTAAAAATATTGCAAAAACCAGAGGCAATTAAATTAACTAGTAAATAATTTGTATTTTGAGGAGCTCAAGCTGATTTCTCGTGGAATTCCATTTTCTTCATTGGCAATACATAAGGATAAATGAAACATGGAGATTCTAACAACTGAGTACTAAATGCATCAAACACTGCATCTTGGAGATCTGTAGCTTTGTACCTAAAGATCAATATATTTGCTCTATACTTGATAGATTAGGGACTAAGTCATCTTTGCTATCAAACAAACTGTACAAAATGCAACGTTTCTTAAAAATAACAGAAACAGCATCATTGGTATTGAAATATTAAAAATACCAACAGGTTGTGTAAAATGCATGAATGCTCTCATGGATGAGTGCATCTGAATTTTTGTTTCAGTTCTCCTAGTCAGAAAAACAACTACATATGGTAGACAGGCAATAGGATAAGACCTGCCTGCTTGTCAAAATCAACAATACTGCCTGAGTGGCCCCAGCGTAAGCTGCTGCTGACTTTGGACCAGTGAGTCATCTGGCCCATCATTGTTGCATCTGCATTAGGAAAAGGAGCATATCTCTACTAGGAAGGAACAGACGTTACACTCGCCTCTAAACTGGCAGTCACCAGTTAGTCAAAATCTATGCCAACTAAGCAAACATGTCTCCTTTACTACACCCTACTAGTGCACTGTCAAACAATTTCACTTAAACTAACAATAGAATAGAATGCAATAGGGCAGTAAGGCTCTAAATGAAGCACATGATATGGACATACCAAATAATCTGCCCTTCTTGCTTTCTTACCCTTCCACATGTGCAAGTATACCTAACACCTTAGCATTTATGTATCTAGCACTGCAGCTGAAGACCAGAAATCGGTAACCCCTATGAGCTAATTTTCTCTTGCCCACATTGTCAATATATATGAAAACTGTTAATTAACCTGATGCCCAAAAGAAATAAAGCTAAGATTATTTATTTGGTTTTCATGAGCAAAGGAGAACTTGATTTAAAGGCTAAAAGCTTCTCTTATCCTTTGCTTCTTCTGCCTTTTCTCCTTCAAAGGGTAGTGGTGGTTTGGGGACAGACACAGCACAAGGATGGTAGGCCAAATGTTAGTTTTTAAAAACACACTTAAAAAAATAAAAAGAAGCAAAATCAGGTTGTTAAATAGGCAGCTCAAAATTAGAGTCATTGTTTAAAGGTGAAAATGGACAGAGAGATCATGCAGTCTGACTTCACATACAACTTTAGCCATAATATAAATTTACCCTATTAACAGAGGGATAAATTCCTATTACATCAATTGAAGCCTAAGAGCCTACATGTGGCTCAGCTGGAGCCAGATGCATAAGAGCTTATGAAAAATAAATAAATAAATAAAAAAGAAAATCATATTATCCCCACCCTTGGATTTCTTATTACTTCTTAAAAATCTGGCCCTAAATACATTGTTAAAGATCTATGTGCATTCCTTGTTTTTAAAACCCTCTACTTATTAGACTAGATACCTCATAGATTAATTAAAAGCTTTTCTTTTTCTACTTTGTTAATATAGAAAGACTACTTGTAATGCTTCTTAAAAATCCTATCTGAAAACATGAAGAATGTCAACTACTGTAGTCTCTTTTAAAAATTGTAACAGCTCTTAGCTTTTCAAAACTATAAATGGGAATTTTCTATGCCCTACTGCAAGAAGAGATATTTACTCCAAAAACTAGTTCGAGTACATGTGAATGAATTCAATGTTTCTTAAATCTCAGCATTTGGAATTCTGGATCCTAAGTTACAATTTGATTGGCCCTGCACAGAGATGTGTAAGTGGCATAAACACCTTTCTTTACACTCTCATTCATCTAGCAGAAATGTGACTGTTTTCTCACATGTAGTCTAAATCAAGTTTGTACTTTTAATGTTGAACTACAGACTTACAAAATCTACAGTGGTCCCTGATAGCACCTCAGAGGGGGTTTCAGTGCCCAGTGAAGGATTCCAGTTAGTATTATTCTCTTCCATACTGCTTCTGATAGCAGACTCGGCAAAAGGAAAATGACTGATTTTGCCTCAGCTGCTGCTAGACAATTCAAGTCACAAAACTTAAAAGAACACTTTAATAACTATAGATTATAATCCAAAGCCTGAGACCAATAAAAGACTTGTTCTGTCTCAAATACTGTGAGTGCTCATATGGACAGATTCACTGACTTCAATAGGACTAACCACAGGCAGTTTTCAGTAAAGTTACTAGCAGAGTAAATGATGAATGCTTTGGCAGCCTATCCTGCTTGGCCACTAATATATTGAAGTGACTTCTATGTTTCTCTTGTGCCTGCAGAGTATCTCTTTTGCATTTTTATCTTTTGCCTTTTAATCACAGATAAGTAACTGCAAAGTTCAGATGGCAAACAAAACATGTACAGCTTTAATTTTGTACCTCTGCCTGGCGATAATCCTGAAGTCTGGAAAATTCATCTGCAAAGTTCTTCAGTCCAACTTTTAAGTTTGGTGTCTCTGTGGCTGCATATGCATATATTTCATTTACTAGAAGATCTGCTTTGTCTCGTAGTCTGGCAGTTTTACGTACATATCCAGCAAATATTTGGCACAATTCACCAAAATGTTTTTCCACATTTGAAACAGCATCTTGTATTTGTCTAGTCTGATTGTCCCTGGATACCAAAGAAAAATAAGTGAAAAATAAGAAAGGGGCAAATGTTTAGAACACATAGAGAAGAAAACCCATATATTATTAATAATTTATACATAATTTAGATGTCTCATTTCAGTGGAAAACATAAATCTATTCATAAAAAGATAATGTTTTAACAGTCTGATGTAATACATGCTTATTTATGAATTAATAACAAAGAAACAAAGCAGGATTTATACTTTAAAATAATAGAGGAAAACCCAAATCACAAAAATCAGCTTGGAAGTTTTTCTCCTGTGGTTAAGCAAAATCTCACTATTACTGTTGGTATTAATTACCAATATAGTGGTAACACCTGCAGGCCTCAGAGAAGACTGGGTCATACAACTTCCTTGCAGAAGTCTGCAATCTAAACAGACAAATCAGTGGTTGGAGAAATTAGGCAGTAGAGGGCAAATCTGTAAAGGTATTAAGTGTTCTTTAAATTGTGAACAAGTACCCAACTGCTCCTGGTCAGCACTAGAGGATAAATATCCCCAAGAATTAGAGAAGAAAAGTGAATGGACACAAGTATAGAGATGAAAACTCTAAAAACACAGAAAGGACATTCATTACATCAACAAATTGTTTACTTTTAAATTATACTAATTTAATTAATTTTTTTTATTTGAACCAAATGCCTGTATGTTTTATTGATGATCTAGGTAAGTAATTCTGAATTTTTAATTCATTTATTTCACTTGATATTTTAAATTATATTAATTTAATTAACTTTTTTTATTTGAACCAAGTGCCTGTATGTTTTATTGATGATCTAGGTAAGTCATTCTGAATTTTTAATTCATTTATTTCACTTGATATTTTGCTTTCCTATTCCCACATCATTTGATGGTCTTGCTTTAGTTATGGTTCTGTGACAATATTAAACCAAATCAGTGTCAGTGCATTCATACCAGTTGTTGATGTGAATCAACTACAGGGCAATTTAGCTAATGGTAATGGCCAGATACCGGGTCCTAAGAAGTCTCCATGGTCTACACGAGGTGGTTCACGTGAAGTGCTGAAATTCTCAGCAAGAGAATTCACTCATACTACTGTCCTGGTAAGAGACAGAAACAAAAACTCTCTTCATATCCTTAAGCTATCCCAACTCCAAATGCTGACCAATATTTAAATACTGACTTAATATCAGGACACATCAGAAAAACTGGAAGAAATTTAATACTTTAAACAACAATGGAGTCAACTCAAATGAAGGACACCTTTCTTCAGGAACTCTTCAGGAAAAAATATTTCAGGCCAAAGTTCTGCTACGGGCAAAAACCCAGTTGTGTTGCTTCATGGCAAGCAATCTAGAAGACTGTTCAAAAGGGATTTTGTTCAAAGAAAAAAAATAATTCCAAGTAAGTTGTTCAGTCCTCCAGGACATGCTTGAGCATAGAAGCATTTGAATAGGAAAGGTTTTTCCCAGTGAATGGGAAAATAGGACTCTCATTAAGTATTAATAAAGTTGTTTTTCAAAATTAATACTATCTGATAAAATCTTCAGTAAAAGGTACATCTTTCCTACTTTATTGGAAGGTCTTCATGTCAGAAAGCATTCCTCTCCCAAGGGGAAGCCTTAAGCACGTTTCCTCACCCACTTTACAATTTTGATCTCACAGTACTCCCACGCAAATAATATTAATTTTGGGACATGAAACACTACATTTCCTTGATGGGGGTGCGAAAAATTCTTTTTACCCCCCTTCTAATTATTTGTGACCGCTTAAAGGCGGCCACAAAACCATCAGCGAGAGGCCCGATTAAATCGGCAAGTCTTTCGCTTCATGCCTGCATAGCACACTAAGCCGAGAAACGTTTTGCGGCCTTTGCCTGAGGAAAACAGAGGCGGATCCCCCAACCCAAGGGAGGTTCGCTGCCGTAAGGGGGACTGGGCCCGCATCGCCCTCCGGGTACCCTGACTGAAACAGGGCCCCCTCCTCTGCCCGGCAAGGCCAGGCGACGCAGCCAGCCCCCGGCCACGCAAGCCCCCAGGAGCAGCCCTCCGGGGCACGGGCAGAGACCCGCAACAGGCGCTGAGGCGGCGGCACCCCAGGGGCCTCCTCCGCCCCTCACCGGCCCCGTTACCTGGCGTCCAGCCCTCGGCTCAGCAGCATCATGGCGGCGGCGGCCCGGCAGGAAGGAGGGCGGTGCTCCGCGTGCGCTCGGTTTCCATGGCCACCGTCCGCCCCGCCCCGCCGTGAGGGTAGGGGAGGCCTCCAAATCCTCGCGGCCGCCGGCGACCGGCGGTGCCTTCGCGGGACCGGCTGCGGCCCGCGGGACAGCCCCGTCCCTCTAGGCGGCTGGAGGGCGGTGAGGCTCCGCGCCCGCCGGAGGGCAGGGGCTGAGGAGGCCTCGCGTTTCCGAGCGGGCTGTCCCTAGGAGACCCGGACCGGCGAAGGAGCAGAAAGGCTCAGAAAACTCTTTTTTTTGGGGAAATATTATCTCTCCCCCC
>JANZLQ010000029.1:27393896-27419241 GCA_026212715.1 Elanus axillaris | reverse complement strand
CCTGCTCTTAAGTGCTTAATTACAAAACATTGCCCTTGACATGTTCTTTGGACAATCTCCTGGTCTTCTGCAGTGGTCTTTTCTCTTCACGAGGTCCCATACTGGACCTCTAGCTCATAAATTGTAACCCATTTCTGTAGTGCTAAGAGCTCTGAAAGTTGAAAATATCTATTCTGCTACTTAGAGCATGTTTAGACTTGGTCACCCAGGAAAGCTCAAGCAAAGCAAGTACCAGAATATTCAGAAATTCTTAATAAACAGCAGAATGGGGTTGTATGAGGTGCTATATAAACATCATAAGAAGAAGTATAAAGTTATTTGCTTCAAATTACAGGCCAATGAGAAACAGGGACTAACACTTAATGAGAGGGTAAAAGTCTTTGAAAATAAGGAAAAGTTACTTGCGATTAAAATCAAAGAAGTAGCTGTCACTGGAACAAGACACAAAAGAGGAACGACAGCTCATCTGCAGCTATTGCAAGTCTACTTCAGCCCTGAAGTATAGGACTTGGCATAGACATTAAAAAACTTAATTTGTATATGCTGATTTTGCACATGACTTGACTTAATAGTTCTTAATATGATGCTACAGATAGTCCTGGAATGTATGGCCCACTAGCTCCAGCTGCACATAGGAAGTTGAAAATAATGTCATGAGGGCCTGTTGAAATTTTGAGTCATCAGAGATCGCACAAGAGCACAAGCTGCATAAATCATGGAGTGGAAAAATATTTTTGTACTATGATTTAGAAATAATTATGGAGAATGATGTTGAAAGTAGTGCCAAATTTCCTGCTCATTACCTCTAAGTAAGTTTCCAGAATAACATACTAAAGATGATGACATCTTATAAATGACAAATTCTGAAGATAAGAAAGCTCTGAAATATCCAATTGACAGTGTTTTCCAATATTTCTCCAGACCATAAGCAACAGTCTTCCTAACTTAAATGAACTTGAGTAAATTGTCTGTACTGTTGTATTGAACAACAATATAAAACTCCAGCAGTTTTCAGCAGCGGTGAAGAATTGCCTGTCATTGCTTGCTAGAAGAAACAGGGTCTGCATGAGTCTGTGGAAACTTTAAGAGCACAAATTGGAATAGAATTTCTTTGGTAATATTTAGGAAACACGTTAGCCATTAGTAACCTAGATCCATTTTTCTGGGTTGGAATTTCATATTTCTTCAATAAGTTTGTCCTAGATATATGCGTAAAATACCAAAAGAATATTCAGTCACTTTCTTTTAAGTTAACTGATGTTAATTTATATGGTATAGTAATTACAAACTGATCCATACAGGTCCAGAGGTGTATCTGGGCACTACATTTTATGTGATTAAGTTTCTGTACGTAACTGATGAGCTGCCTACATGTTCATGTGACTAATTCTTTTCTCCTAGTGTGTTTTGTAACTTCAGAATATTTTTTACATTCTTTAAACTTTTTTTATAATTTCCCATTTTCATGTCCACCTATGCTATCAAATCCTATTATAGGTATAGAACGGCAATCACTGTAGACATTGGATGTCAAACAACATTAACTTTAGCATATCAGTTTAGCTCATAGTGGACTGGGGTTTGTTCTTTGAGATTTAGTAATTTCAAGTGTTTTCTTCTGCTGCAACAGTTCCAGTCTTACTGCTATTTCACTTCTTTGGGTCTGCAGTTCCCTTTCTTAATGCAGGAACTAGACCACGTATTATTCCTAGCTCTGTGTTTTCTCAAGAACAAGAGGCAGCTTGTGGGGACTGTCCTTCCCTGATGCACAAGTCTCCAATACAAGTTCCAGATATCTTAATTAAAAATCAGTTAGTTTGCTAGAGAAAAAATTGACAACATAATTAGAAAAATAGTAAAACATTGTTTCCTCAGGCTAATACCCGTAGGCTGCTATAACCTTCTGTCATCCATTTTTGTCAGCATTGGTTACAGCGTAGAAGCCTCTTGATGATTTATGCATTTGCCTGGTGTGTTCTTAGTTCTTTAAAAGAGCTTTGGCCACTGTCAGAGGTAGGATGCTGGGCTAGCAGGGTCTTTGATCTTGCTCAGTACAGGCACTCATGCTTTTATGGTGTTACATTTTTTTATAAACTAAGAAGAGTTCTTTTGTTTGTTTCCTTGCTTACCTTTGGGTAAGTATTTCTGCTCCTGTGCTTCTCTTCATGCAAACTGAGTTCAAAGGTGAAATGCAAAATATGTCTGGAACATGCTGCTGTACAAGTTTGTTTGGTGTCTCTTCTTTTCAGTGATCTGTCGTAAGTAAGATTTTGTCTCAGTCTTACCACCACTTTTTTATACCATGTACACTTTCAGACTTGTTTCTCCCAGATTCTCATTTATGTAGTAGGACCTTATCTCCTTGAGTTGTTCCCCCAGTCCATCTAATCCACATTGTTTCTGTTTCATTACTAAGACCTACTGCTTAGATATCAACAGATGAAGATGTTCTGTGTTGACACTGTTTTATGATGTTTGATACTCTATTTAAGGTAATCACATTTGTTGTGATGCAAACCACGCACTTACGTGTAGTGAGTACTGATTCATATGCCAGGAAAGGCACTGGAAAACATCTGTTTCTTGGATCTGCAGTCTAGATGATTCTGAATGTTCTTATTTGTTAGTATCAACAAATGGTGCTCCAGTTATTGTTGGTAGCACTGAAGAAATCCTAAACTAGCTGTCAGAGTGCTTTACTGAAGCCTGCTTAAGGTTCCTGAGCCATGTAGGCACATTGTGAACATTGTTAAAGATGAAGAGCCTATGCCAATCTACTTGTGTTGCTGGAGAGACAGGGCAGAGGGGAATCTTGGAAGGAGAGTATTATTGCACTTCTCCATGGAAATCTTTAGTAAGAAGCAAAAGATGTATTTGAAATTAGGATATAGATAGTGAGGAAAAGAAGCTTTGGAGAGTGGGCCTGCTACTCGTTCTACAGCACCATCCCTCGTTCCTTCAGTGGAAGTAGCACTGAAGCAGCCTGCTTGGCTTTCTGGGACTCTGATTGATGAAGGTAGGCAGTGAAGCCAGGCTGTTTTCCCATTCCCCTCAGGCTAGTGCCAGAAGAAATGTAATCTGCCTTTTGCTTTCAGTTAACTGCGATGATGCACACATTAATTAAATATATGCTTGTATTATTAGCATAGTACATAATTTTAATTAGTAAATAGTTATTTTCCAGACATATTTTATTATTGAAATGAGTATGAGTCAACAAGAACAAGCAAGTCAGAATTATTCTTTTTCAATTTTGTATTTATTAAAAGTTCTTTGTTGCAGGTAGGGAATTTCTTCTAGATCCTTTACAACTGAAGTGAGTGATGTTGGAAGAGTGGTGAGATGAATGGAGCTCATGTGCTTCGACCAGGCGTCTGCAACACGTACCAGGTGCAATACCTCTGATGGAAGTTTCTTCATGTCTTCTATGTCAGACTCATACTGGTACTTGTGGCAGGATTCCTGAAGGATGTCTATACTGCTCTTCAAGAATATGATTGTAGACAGGGCATGTTTCTGAATTGCTTCTCATGTAAGCAACTGCTTCACAGAGATTCCAGCACCAAGTGGCAGAGGTTGTCTTGTGCTCTCACTATAATTACCAGCTGAGTGTTGGTAGCAGAGAGCAGGCTGGCTGCATCTGTACTGTTTGTGTGGATGTCTCCTCTGGGTCTCCTGTGGAGCTACTGTGGCTGAAATAATGCAAAGGCATGAAATAGCCCTCCTGAGTGTTTTTATAGCATGGAACTGAGGCTATATATGTCCTGTGATATGGTTTATGAGGTATTTGAGGGGCAAAATTTGCTGCAATAATGGTGAAGGATGGTAGAGAAAGGAGGGAGTCAATCACAGAGTCGACGCAGCAAACCTCGTGCAGTTGCAACAAACTGACTTTTGTGATCATCCCCTGGAGTAAATTGTTCCCAGCACTGTGCCTGTACTTTGAGAGAGAGAACAATTTGGAACTGCCAAAAGTAGGGGAATGATAAAACAATTAAGCAACACTTGATTTTGTCTCATAGCCCTGTAACATTTAGCAGTGTAGATATACCCAAATAATTAGTTATACTGAGAAGATCTCTTCCAGATGGGGGCTCTCTTGCAGGTTTGCTTCTGCATGAACTGCAGATCTGATCTTTTGGGCAACCTTGGATTTGCTCTCAGAAGATTTTAAGTATTTTATAAGGCTTCAAAAGGAAGTTGATATTTGTTCCATTTAAGTCTGTGACAGTTCTATCATTAGCAGTAGGAATCAAATTTTATTCTTAGCAAATGTTTTTCCTACTACTTTTTACAATAGTAGTATTCTGTTCCCAACAAATTGCTGTATCAGGAATATTTTCTGCATCTGAAGTGGCAGCCTAAAGTGAGGGCATACTGAAGATACTGGTATGTGATGGCAGCTACCACTTGGTGGCATCCACTCCATGCTTTATTGAGTTGAAAACACCACAGCCAGCAAGCTGACAAAACTTGCTGAGTTCCTTGCTTGACATTCTTTAAGGGTATTTATAATAGTTAACTTTACACTAGTCTCGATTGGCATGCTCAGGGCTTGACATGTGCATGACCCACCTTCTGCTTGTATTTTAGTGTGGGAGTATACACATTTACTGACCTTGCCGTTGACTCAAGTAATCAAAGTAAAGTGACTGAACTCTTTCTTTGTCCTCTTCTTTGGAAAACCGTACAACTATTTTTTATTCATGGAAAACTTGTTTAAGCTCTTGGACTCTTGGTCTTGACCTTGCTGTGTACCTCACATTTAAACAAGCTTTGATTTTAGATAAGTCAGTTAGAAGCAAAGATAGCATAGATCTGTTTAGGAGGAGAGTGTACTTGAAATGATTTCTTGAATCTTTGATATGCACTTTTCAAAGGAAAAATATTCAGACTTATTCTGGAAAATGTGTAGCATTAGCATTACTAATAAATTAAGGTTTATTAGGAGATGTAAACAGCTACAAATTCACTTTGCCTAACTTTTGACATTTAAATGAGCCATCAGAAATACATTTCACCAACCAAAATCTTAATTTGGAGGTCTCTATATGGCATAATGATCTCATTCAGTTTGATTCTAATGAGTGCCTAACTTCAGATTTAAAGTTGCAAGCCCATCCTCCTTGTATTTGTTGTCAAAGTACTGTGAAAAGAAGCAAGACAAGATTTTTTAAAATGGCTGGTAAATATGAATACATTGGATTTTTGGTAGCTTAGTACAGATATCCTTAAGTGGGCAGTTTTTCTGATAGTGTTAGTCTGATGTAAGGAGAATCAAGAACTTTTTAGCTGTTCAAGTCTTGGTCTGCAAGTCCTTGATCACTTTAGGGAACATAATGTAGTAATGAGCATGGTGTGAGATCTAAATAAATGGCATTTGGCAGTTTGTGGAATGGTGCTAGAGCAATATTTCTGCTTTTGCATATTTCACCCATAAATCCAGTTGTGATAGTAGTGAAATAAGAAAAATATTTACCTATGAAAACTGTATACTCATCATCTAATTGCATTATGCGATGATAATTGAATGGTAAATGACATTTGAATCTTATTCATTGCTTTCACACCTAGGTTCTTTGACTTCTTGGAGCTGAGGTTAGATGGTTTGAGGGTTGACTGTTTTTATAATTTAAAGGAAATTTCATTAGCCATTCCTAGGTCATTGGAGAGTTGGTGGAAACCAGATACTTCCCAGCAATTTTTAGACTTTTTTTTTCTCCTACTAATAAAACCAAAACAAAATTGAGCAAAAATTTCTAAAAACTTGATAAGTAAATATTCATTATTAATAAGTGAGATTGCTACTACTTTTGTAGGCAATAAAAATTTAACTATTAAAACATTGCACATAATTGAAACTTACTGAGTTATTTTGTGATTTTTTTCAGCATAACCTGATGAATCTCCCATTCCTTTTTGTGGTCTGTATCAGTGTGGTGAGGGCTGTGCTTTAAAAAATGTAGTCATGATCCTTTTTTGCTAATTTTAAGTTTTATTAAAAGGGTAAAGAAATGATCTGAGTTAATTTCTTCCTGGAAGTTAAGTCTGCTTGATAATCCCAGGAGCAATACTTGACACCGTTCCATGTTTCCACCACAATAATCAGTCTTGTTATCAAATGACTCTGAATTCAGAGAACACTTCAACATTCTCAGTACCTCGTAGTTAATCACATCTCTGTAGTCCTTCGACATTGCTTTGCATTGTTGTTACATATATTTTAAAAATTACAGCTTGAAACAGGTCTGTTGAAGAAAACCAAAGTATATGCGTCAGTCTGCTTCTAGAGGGCAGCAAATGACTGTGTTGTAGCCACACGAGAAAATTACAAAATCGCCAGCAAACCAAAGGCACAATCCAACATCTTGTAGTTAATGGCAAACTTCCCGTTTTCTTTGATGGGAACAGGATCAGGCCCTTGTTGCTTTTCTTGCTGTCTTCCCTTATCCACTTTTTAAGTGGATAAGTAGTGTGCATAAAATACATTGGACTCCTGTTATAAGTTGTCATTGTTTTAAACAGTGAAGTACGGATGCAAACATTATGGTTTTTATTAACATTCTGAGGCTACAATTCATCTGATATGAAAAAAAACCATGACATAATTGTAATAGTTTTTATCTAAATATTAACTCATTGTGGTTTTTTATCTGTTTTGTTTTGTGGTATTTAAAGAAATGTGAATGATTTTTTCTTCTCTACCCACATATGGTAGAGAATAGTGGGGGGTGCCCCCTCTTTTGGAAAAAAACCCTACTGATAAATTCACAAGTGTTGCTTAATGCAATCAAAAGAAAGAATGATGGTAAGTAAAAGTTTTATTTTGAATGTAATTCACTTTTATTTATGCATAGGTTTTTCTATAGCCCTCCTTACCATAGCACTGGTATATTCACATATAAGCTTATACCTGTTGTGTAATATAAATGGTGATAAATTGGCTAAACATCTCATAACCCTTATATTTTTCTTGGTCAGTGGTCTATCACTATAGAAGTTGTTCTAAGTTTGTAGCCCCCGTGATACCGTTCTCTCAGGAAAATTACACAATTTCTTCTCAAAATTACTTTAGTCAAATTTGTGCAGAGCTAGAAGAGTGGGAACTGGTCAGATAGCAACTTCTCTAGTGAGTATGTCTTGACTCTTTATCTCTTTGGCCCTTTCCTTAGGAAGAACTTAAGTTTTGTGCTCCACATACCTATCATATATCACATAACAATCTGGCTGCCGATACAAGCTGCTGAAATTGTAGAGGTTCTCTAATGTATGATTTATTCCTCATGGCTACCTGTGAATGTAGAAGACTGAAAACAGCCACTGTTTGGTACATTCTGATAATGCAAAACCTGCATTGTTGGCTGGGAACATGGCTCTTATATCCTCAGGCCTAGAGGGCATTTTTACCAAGTGTCAGAGTATCAGGAAGAACAGTCAGTGTATCAGAGTATCAGGCTCCAACTGTCATAATTTCAGTGCTATGCAGGTCAAGAAATGCGATTGTTCCAATACTGACTAAGAAACTCTCTTTTAGCTGGGAAACATCCCAGAGCATCCCATCGGATGCCTCTGGTTTAGGGAGAGCTGCCATGGGTCACGTTCACAGCACCCTTGCCAATGGTGGCCTTTCCTGGGGAGTTCATTCCTTTGAAGGTGCTTGGAGTCCAGAACTGCTGGGAGGAGGATGCACGCTGTAAACTGTGGCTCTTCTGGAGTCTAATGAAGCCTACAGCTATTTTCTTTGTCTCAGAGATAGCCCTTACCTCATTCACCAGTGAATGATTCTGGTAGCAACCCTGGTGCAAATCAGATCTCATTTCAATTGCATTTTTAAAAATTGTTCTGAAACTGCCTTTTCCAGGTCTGCATTAGTTCTTGATTTGCTTTCAGTGCTGGTCCTGAGTATCTGTGTCTGTAACCGTTTACAGTTCTATTTCAATTTTCTAATAGAGAAAAGTCTAAAGAGTGACTCTCACCATAGTTTCAATTTTTCTTTTCAATGGTTATGAATAAAAGATAACAGAAGAGGGGGAAGCTTTTGTTGTCTACTTCTGAAGTATACAAAGTGAACATAGAATATTCTGTGTGACTTAGTGCCTGAAAAAATCACAGCAAGGCTTCTAAAAAAGTCAAAAGGTGAAATACTTTAGCTAGATATGATATCTTTGAGATGCCTCAAACAGGGAATTACTGTAGAATTTTGCATCCTTATAAAGAAAGTTTTTGTTCTTCTCCAAGGTTTATATTTAGTCTTTGGCAGTCTGCGTATCTAGAAATGATGATGTTTGCAGTGGCATAGTTGTTTCTTGGAATAATTATTCATTACTCGTTTCTGAAATACTTGCATAGATACTGGCCCACAGCATGCTGTAGTTTAGGCTACTAAGTGTATTACTTCTTGGCTGATGTCTTTGGCATATGTGTTGGCCACAGAAATGTTCCATAGTCTTGCAGTAGCATTGAGTGTGGTTCTGTGGCTTTCAACTTTAATTATGCTTAATTCCGTAATACATATACAACAAATAACTTTTCCCATATTTAAAGTGTGGTTCTACTCTGAAATGTGATGATTTTAAGATAATTCAACAAATAAGTTCCTTGTGCTAGTCGAATCATAACTGACTACTCACAAAAATAAATTTCCCTATCTGCTCTTCTCTTGGCAGGGCAGAACCAGCAGAGTCAGTGCCCATGCTGGTACTTTTCCCTTCAACCTCCATGCAGGAAATGCATTTGGTGTGTTCAAGGGTGAATATACTGCCCTATGGCAGTGAACTCTTCCCTTATTAAGATGATACCTTTTAGGATGTCTGCCTCTACCCAGCTGAATTTTTTATACAGTTATTATTTGATAAGCGATCAGTAAAGTTTTGAATAGATCTTGGTAAACAAAGTCAATCTTTTATTCACACTTCAGCAATGACATCAACATGAATCAATAAGGATAATTTAAAAATCTGAGAATTGCTGTCACTTTTTTCTTTCTCATGCTATAGAGATACGATTTTGCTGAGGTAGAGTTTTTTGGGTTTTGCTTTCTTTCATTCAGTTTACAGGATTTTGTTGTCAGCCGTTTTAAACTAGCCACGCTTTCATTTCGATACAGAAGAAGACGAGTAAGCCGGCTTGACAGGCACAAGCTCAAACGCAAAGCATTGGGAAGTTAAGGACCAAGATAACCAAGGAAAATCTGAGACTGAGTTCAAAGCTCTCAATACCTTCCCAGTTTATAGCTATATCAGGGCATAACTATGCTCTGGGCAGAACAGCTTTGCTGTGTGCTGCCTTTGGAGCTGGAAGTGCTGCAATGGATGCAGAGGACAGCACTGGCTCTGAGAGCCGGCCCGGTGAGGTGTGTGCTGTCTGTGGTGGCTGATGGATGGGAGCTGGTGTCTCTGCCCAGCAGTGCGTCGTGCACGGGGCAGCACACCTGGAGGTCCCTGCAACAGGCTCCTTTCTTTAGACAAGAGATAGCTTCAGCAGGAGGTTGGTCCTTCTACTTTAATAAAACTGGCCATCTTTACGAGCCAATAAAAAAAAACCCTCCTCAGACTGACAGGAGTGAAATAAATGAAATTAGCCTTTGCTGCTGCTTCGAATTTCCTAAAAAATCCATCCAATATCTCACTCAGAGCACATGTGGAGGCAGTCTTGCTGTACTATAACATGAACTGCAATAAACTCATCCCAGTTTGTCCATGATGTACAAACTATCCATGTGCACATGCTGGAGTTTCATGCACACACACATGAAACGGAAGAAACTCCCTTCTAATTCAAGCAGAAACTTACTAAAAATAGAGATTTTTGCTTAATTACACTGAAAATAACTGTTTTGTACAGTCTACAAGTTTTCATTTCAAATTCTCCTAGAGACGCTGCTGTCAGATGAAGAAGTCATGCTACACTATCTTTTCCTACGGGCTCCTTACTTTAACAGACTGGTTTGTTATATGAGTAAGGTAAAAGTTGACTCAGTCAAACAAACCTTTAAAAAGCAGCACTAAGCAGTAGAACTGTTGCTTAAACCTTGTTTTCAGTGATCAAGGCAGCCCAAAGAAATGAAATATTTTGACAAAAACTACGCTCAAAGCTAAGAAGAAAATGCCATACCCTAAGAATAACGTAATAAAAGATTTTTCTTGTGTCTCTAGCTAAGGTTGCAATCAAGTTCACACAAAAAAGATAAATGGTTATACATTTTTGCCCTATAAAAGATTTTATTAACCCTGACCTGTCTGCTCTTTTAAACATAGGTAGGGAACGGACACTCAAGAAAAATATCCCTGGAAAGGTGTGCTAATGGCTGTGTGAACAGAGACAAGATACGTTTACTGCAGAGTTTCAGCCGGTGCTCGCCACAAGGCTCGGAAAGGTAGTGCCAAGGGTTGTTTTGGCTGGGTCTTGCCATCTCAAGGTCATGCTCTTCCCAGAGAGTTTGCCATCCCGGCTGCACAGTCACCAGCTAGGGAGCACCTGGTCATGGCACCTTCTTGCTGTGATACCTAACGCTCAACCCTTATGCTTTCTAGCGGGAAAGGAGACACGAACTGCTTGGTTCAGTGAAGACAGTAATGGAGAGTGTCACTTCAGGCTTGATGTAGCTTATGCAGAAGTTTCTCAGTTAATCGTAGTGCACTGCCAGGTGTGAGGCAAAAGCAGGTCTTAAAAGTTCGAGCATAGCTTCAAATAAAATGCACAGAACTTTTTCTTAAGGGCTGTAAAAATAAAATTGCTTAAGAGTCAACAAAAAATGCACAATAGTACTTACAGTCACCTGCAGAGCTTGGATGATAATGATGACAAATTAGTGTTGTTTTCCAAGATTACCTTAGCTAAAATGATAAATCTTGGTAGAGCAGATAGTATATTAACAATATTTTAGATCCTTTTTTTCAGTTGAGAAAACAAAGACTTTTGAAATGGATATGTTTTTAATTTTGGACTCAAATCGTGGAAATATCAAAATGTTTCCCATAACTGTTTTTAACTACATAGTTTAAAGCAGAATCATCCACCATATGCATGATTATTTTCAAGATTATTAATAATACCCCATTAGTAGTGTCTCCAACTCTAAGAGATATACACCAGCTTTGAACTTTGATAATGCATCATCATGATATTGTATTGTTTGTAACAGATAATGCTGTATACAGATTAATGGAAAATTGGAAAGTTACATGTTTCCAACTAATTGTTTACTTCATGTACTACATAATACATGAATGTATGTGATAGCTACATTATTATTTATTCTTGAGGTTGTGTAATTTAAGTTTTCATATCCTGCACTGCATCTGTCAAAGAGTTCAAGAGTTACAAGGAAGATGTAATTTTGTCAGCCTTTAAGATGAGGACATAATGAAACATGTCCCCACAAGGTGGTTAATTCTATATTGCACAGCTGAAAGTAACTTAAAATGGTTTTTGTCTCATATAAACTGCTGTTAGGTATGAACTGCACAACTGTAGTTTTATGTTCTTCCAGGAAAAAGAAAATAAGGAAAACACAGAGATATTTCCAGTGACAGTTTAGTACTTATATTTTTTTCAAAATCTGCTAAAAGGTTTCTATGAATACACTTTTATAATTAAATGTTTGGGTTTGTGTGTACTGAAGCTTAAGACATAATTCATTGATTGAATGGTGAATTACAACAAAAAGCTTGTGACAATTTTGGCCATAGGCATTCATACATAAAGCACTCTTCATGGAAAAAAGAGGAAAAAAATGGAAAGTGATGGGGAAAAGAATGCTGATATTTTAGTAAATTATAAGCACGGTTGGAAAATAGTGGGTTCTGAGAGATTCAGTTGAGCGTTCATGCTTGTTTTTGGGAGTCAGAAAGTCCCTTCTTATCTCTACTATGGCAGCAGGAAGATATGTTCCTAGTGCAAACATACTTGGACAGTTTACAGAAATCTGCTTAAGACTGATTCTGCTAAAGCTAAGCTTCAATTAAGTTAATTTTGGTTGTGTATGTGAGGAGTTCTGAGAATTTATTAGAAAACCAAAAGAGAGTGAACTATATTACAACTGTTAAGTATCATTTAAATAATAAATTGATGCTTGTGTTAATTTAACCTTATATTTGATAGTATCAGGAATACATACTTAACAGGAAAGTGCATGATATGCTAAAAATAAATCATAATGTTATAAAATATTCTTTAAAATAAAATGCTGTTCCTTATTTTTTTAAATGAGATAATACTGTTTCTTTTTTTTTTACTATCTCAGCACACAAGTTCTTGATTTTCCTTTTTTTAAAAATTCAATAACTTTTATTGGGGTAACACCAAATAAAAGTAGAGAAGACACTTCCCTGAATAATTAAATTATAGTAAATGACACTTGGTGGACTTGGTCTACTCTGCTACTAGAGAAAATGCAAATGGAACGAGACAGGGTTTTTTCTTCTGTCAACCTTGTGCTCTCTTAGTAGGAGCTTGATATTTTCACTCAGATTTTGAATTAAACTAACTGCGCATATCATCAGTACACTGAGTTTGTTGGCAGGGAGTTGTATTTTATTTTCAAGTTGCAGCTATATGACCGCTTACTGATATTTGTCTTTGTTGATGGAAAGCAACTTCAGTGACCACAGAGAGAGTGCAATGAGATGCTGGTGAGTTTGGCTGTAAAGGAGCAAGGGGCTCAATGAGGAAGAGAGGTTAAAAAGTCTTAGTTGGATGTAGAGGTCTGGCGGCACTGGAGAGCTCCAGGTGGCAACTTGCTCCTTGGTGAGCCGTGTTCTGTGCAAGGCTGGGAGACTTCTGATGGCATTCCACCAGTTGCCTTTCTGTCACGAGTCAGCTGATATTCCTTTTGTCTTCTGCTCCGAACCCAATCAGTCATCAAATTTCTGAGAAGGATCCTTGATAAGCCTCCAGTGGGCTTTGCCTTTCAAGGCTGATAGACACAAGGCTGCAGCCTCAGCTGGCCGGGGAGTGCAGCAGGAGAGCTGCCTCCAGCAGCTTGCGGGGGTTCCTTTTCATTCCTTCAAGGTCCCTAGTGAGGCCCGAGAGTTTTACACCTGCTGAGCATTGGCTTTGTGTGTACATGTCTTTTCAGAGGAGAGGCACATCTGTAAGTATTAACCTCACTCGTTACAAGTTGTCCGGGCTGGCACAAACTGAAGGCAAGTGAGTAGCCAGCTGCCTTTGCATCAGCTGAGTGCAGTACAGGGAAGGCATGCTGGGTAGCAAAAGAAGGCTGATGGTTGAAATTACAGCTGAAGGCAGTCAGGGAAATACATCCAGCTCCTGAGAATTCTTTTGAATGCAACAGGGTGAAGGATAACTTTGAAATTGAAAGTTCAGATTTTGCTTTTCATTGAGTTTCTGGTGTATGACTAGTGGTCTGTCACAGCGTTGCAGCAGTGGGAAGGTACTACTAGAGACCCCACAGCTGAACTTGGCTCCCTGAGAGATCAGTGATCCTACTGAGGCACCCAGATCCGGTGAGATGCAGTCTCTGTAGCAGACTTTTAAGTTTGCAGGAAACTCCCACGGCTTTTATGAGATGCAGGTAGAGCAGCAAGCCTAGCTGCTACTAATGGCAGAATCAGGTCTTTATGTGGTTAATAATATGCTATGTGCAGCTTTAGTAATCACTTGAAAGAAATTTTGGCTTCTTTTGAAAAATCAAAGTGATCATTAATGTACACTGAGCTGACACCAGAAATGAGTCAGAAGGGATCTTGGTCTGAAAGCTTCCCTGTAGGGCATGTACGTGCATCTTCAAGCTTTTCTCTTCTTTCCCTGGGAGAGCTTGCCCTCATGCACTTCATAACACTTTGACTTTCTGCCTGATGTTGGTAACTTTTGAAAAGTTGCCAAGAGGCAGTATTATCTGATTCATGGGAACGTCTGCACACTCTCTCTCTCTCTCAAAAAAAAAAAAAAAGTTTTATTTTTCAATAAGAAGGATTTTTGTGAAATCTCTTAATAGAGTGACTGTCATTTCCTGGTCAGGCTGTGGATAAAGAGTCAATTTAAGCACTTAGCTGATGTATAATCATGACTTGTCATACTGTCTGGAATCTTTTATCAAAGTGGGTGAATGGAGCGATACTGAATAAACAAAAATTTGAAGATGGGGCTTTCCAAAGTGGACTGATCTTATGTTCCTACTTCATGGGCTTTGACTGATATGTTAGTCCAATATTTGCCTCCCCACGTTTTCCTTAGGACTGCTCTATGTACTGAAAAACCCAGGCAGAGAGCCTAAAAAATTATGAAGCTGTTTTGCAGGGGAAATATTTTTGCTGCAATGACTTCTAACAAGGAGAGGCACTGAAATAAGAGAGCAAAATGAATCAAATAAACTGCTGGTTTCTCCCAGAAACTCCAGAACGTTAATTCTTGTAACATCATCAGGAGCTGTAAAGAACAAAATTTACATTTAAAGGCCCTCCTTGGTTTCCAGAATAAGTGCTGCAGCATTAGGAGAGGGATAGTGCAAACTTCATGCTCCTCTCCATACTTGACCTGTGAAATATTTGAGTGAAAAATGAGCTTTGCAGACAGTTTGAAAATTATAAAAGGGAGAGCAGGACTTCACCTTTATTTTTGGCATGTATCGAGTGTCTGGTTTGATAATTGCCAGAACCAGATCTTTGATTGTAAATGGCTTCTCATCTTCCTGAGAAATCACATTCTGCAGCTCACCATCTAATTTTCTGCTAGGAAGGAAGAACTTAAGTCATCTCACTGCATGAGAGCCTTTCTCTTCATGACGTCCTGGTCATCAGTATCTGTGAGCAGATGTCAGATTCTCTCCCTGGGGTGGGCAGGCTTGCTGCTCCTGTCCTTTCACAAGAGGATAGTTTCCAAAACTGGTTTTCTGCATGTGTGTGTGTGTGCCTTCTCTCTGAACTCTCTCAACAGATATTTGAAAGCAGTTAAATCAAGTTCTCCAGCTGAGACCAAACAGGTCTGTTGCTGAACAGAATTCCTCTACCACAGCATTGCTTTTAGAGAGAGAGAGAGGAGCAAGTTCAGGGCAGATACAGACAGCAGTGACCTGGCAGATTGACAAAATCCATAGTCCTTAAACTAAAAATATCCATCTTGTTTTGAATCTTTTGTACCTTCTTGTAATCTTTCATGGGAGTTTTTTTTTTTTCCTAACTATCTAGTTTCTAGAATTTTAGAGGTTTAATGTTTGCTGAGGTCTCTTTATGAGATCAGCAGCAGAAACTTCTGTTTGGTTGTTAAACTTGTTATGACAGAGAGTGGGTCAAGGTGCTAGGCTGTCCCTGGCTAAGGAAGGTTGTTGCTCTCAGGAACTGTTCAAGTAGATCTGCACAATCTTGAAGAGAGAGGTCAATTTTTAGTAAGTCATTGCACATTAAGTCCTCCAGTAGCAACCCACTATCCCCTTTCTTCTGGTTCTGGCCTTCAATTTCTGATGTAAATTTATTCATGGCCATTTGTGTTGGTGTTTTGCTTTGATTTATGTAGCTCTTTCCAGCCCTGATGTTACCCCTTTTATATCCCTAGAGAGTAATCATATCTCAGCTGCGACTTTGTTTTGTTGAGTTAATGATCTGAGCTCTTTGACTCTTTTTATTTTCTTTCCCAATTGTTCTTTTAGACCATCCCAACATCTTTTCCAATTTTCATGAAAATTGGTACCAAGCATTCCAAATCAGGATTTACCATTGGCAGTGGTGCCAATGACAGTACTGCCAATCCTTTTTTTGCATTATCCGATTAATCCTAAATTGCATGAGTTGTCATACCAAAATCGCCTCCAGGGTTGACACCTTTGATTAGGATCAACCATATAATCAGTTAGAAAGCCCTCATTTTTTTCTCTCCTTCTGGTATTAGTAAAGTAACTGGTAACAAAAATAGTTAGCCCCAAAGTGCAGTAATTCACACTTCATACTATACCTGTTATTCATATTTCTCCTATATCAGGCCTGAAGGATGCTCAAGATTATCACAGGCACTTCACAATAAAAAAGAAGACATGTTCATTGTCATGAGGAACTTGTAAATTTATTCAAAACATGACACTATTTGATAATATCAAGACTGAGGCTGAGGTAAATCAATAAACTCACAGTATAGCTCAGAAAGACTAATACATAGCATGATGAGATTAATAATTTTTTGTTTAATGACTAAACCCAATGATTTTATTTATTTATTGGATTGATGTGCAGCAGCAAAAATAGCTGACAATGTTAGAAATCATCAGAAAGGGCATTCAGAATAAGGCAGGGGACAGTATCAGGAGGTTCAAAATAGATTAGAAAATTTGTGGACATCAGGTCCAATTAGACCAGATTACTCAGAGTCACATCCAGTCAAATTTTGAACAACTCCAAAGATGGAGGACCCATAACCTCTCGAGGCAACCTGGTCCAGCATTTGACCGCCCTTATAGTGGAAAAGGTTTTCCTCATCTTTAATGGGAATACTCTATAATCCATCTTGTGTCTGTTGCCTCTGGTCACATCACCGTTCACCTCTGAGAACAGAGTGGCTACCCCTTCTCTGTACTCCTCTATCATGTGAAGCTGTAGTATTTTGAACTGATGTCTTCCTTTTCATATTTGTCATCTCAATGACTTTTTAAATCTGGGGAGACAATAACATCATACTTATTCCTGGCACTGAACTATATGACATCTGGTCACTGATCTTGCTGATTCTACAATTTGGGTTTTTGACTTGAGAGCACTATAACTCCCCAAATATTCAAAGTGACAATTGCAAAAATATTCTTCTTCCACCTTCTAGAAATAATGTCATAAACATTGTCAAAATTCATCAAGTTTAAAGGGCAGCAAGGTCTGATCGCTGCATAAGAGACAGGATGAAAGCCACATGCTCCAGGATTTTAATGAGAATTCCACAGTTGACTTAAGCTGGCTGTTCCAGCGATGGAAAAGTTCCAGGTATTATCTGCATCCCCGCATCCCCTGTACAGGCTTTCCTCTTTTTACCTCTCGGGCAGAAATCCATTGTGTAGCTTGAACAATGAAGCTGCTGATACTTCTGGGATTAAGGCTGTTAAAATGATGGTCCAGTCAGTCCACTGAAGTCAGCAGAGAAAACACATTTCATTGTCCCATGAAATCTAAGATGAAAATGTAGTTCCTAAGGTGCATGTCTGTATTGTATGTACCTAAAAGAATGTAGCAACTTGCAGGTTTTCCTCCCCCTAAAACCAGCAAAAAAAGTCACATATCTGCTATGTATTGATTTACTCCACTGTTCCTAGACTGAATTGGGTAATAGCTTGCCATTAGCTTGCAGTTCATCATCTGGTGGCATCTAATCAATAGATCAGGTGGTAGTTGCAGTTAATCTTATTTCTACATATCAATGTACAGATCAGCACAGAGTTTTGTTTGTTTCTCTTCAGCCTCTTCAATACTGATTCAAGAATTCCCATTCTTGATGATAGGATGGATCCAAAAACCTGCTGCATACCCTCCCTCTCCTTTTGCGATTTCCCCGTAACCGCATCCAGACTTGAGCAAGTCTCATTACATTCTCAGTTCAAATTTTATCTTAATCCAAACTCAATCTTCTTTCTTCCATCCCTTCCTTCTTTTCACATTTCAGACATACCGTCAGCTCTTTCTGTACCTGACTGGCACATTAGGGAATTTCTGCACCTGCTTGTCATCAGGTGCCAGCAGGGTTCCTCTGCCCAGCTCTTTTGTGGAGCTTCCCAGTCCTCTCTCTGATGGTTTCCCACAAACCTACTTGAGCAGTTTTTTGCCCTTCCTTTCGCAAAACCAGCAGGCTTTCTCTTATAAGCATTTTTGTTCTGGACTGCTATTTGGCATTCCTGACTTTCTCATTGAGCTACCCGTACAAGACTTAATCCATCTCATACGGTTCAATAATTTGGTTTATTTTTCTAATGCTATATATAAACTAATTGGTGCATGTGGAACAGCAGCACCCCTGCAGTCATAGTCCCCTGGAGGTTGAGGTCACGGGTAGATCTGACTCATATATTCTGGCTTTCACTCCAGGGAAAACAGGAGATGTCAGGGTGAAGAAGCTGGTGTGTGTGCCTGCTCTTTGCCCAAAGTCCAAATTTCTGGAGGGCTTACTCCAGCCCCAGGAGGCTGGAAGTGCTCCAAGGTGCCCCAACTTGGACACAGCCTAAAAGACCAGAACACCCAGGGATTTTGTTATTTTGTTTTTGTTACTTATCTGTATTAGGACCCAAGTCAGACAAAATAGAAGGAAAACATAAGGCTGCATTTGTATTACGTGCTTTGCAAGTCATTGCTTTTAAGAACTATACATTCAGGTGTATTACACAAAGCAAAGAAATAATGTTCCTAGAAATAACTGTATGGACTCTTATTGAGAATACCAATAAAAATAGAAACGATTCAAAATTAAAACAAAGACATATCTGATCTAAATTTGACATTTACAAATCTTGAACTTCAGATTTGGGTTTGACAGGTCCGTATTGATCCAGAAGACAAAAAAGTCTTTCACTGTGGACCAAGTGAGATAAAAAGTAATCGAAAAAACCACGTGAGTCACAGAAAATGACATTTGGACCCACAAATGAGTAGTGTGGGCAAATTAACTGAGGACATCCAGCACAAGTTTTGAAATGACAGCAACAAAAAAAGAAAGATGAGATGAGAGGGATGCAGTGAAAAGAAGGAACTGAACAGCAATGATTGTGCTTGCTTTGGAATGGGCTGCTAGCTAGTGAGAAAAATAATGGATGCAGCTGGATAGATTACTGAGTTTTGGATGGAATTTGCAGCTGGGATGGTGACATAAACCACTTGTCACCAGGACTCTTTTCCTTGATTTATAACATGGTCACCCATCCATCTCCAAACATCACTTTTTCTATAGTGTACACTTCTGAAATTTTGCCCCTCAGAACTGGGGAAGTCATTGGAACAATAAAGAAAAATATAGAGTTCTTTCAAGAACTAATAGTTTTGTTATCTTGTGTGAGTCAGCTTGTGTGGGAGTTGAAGAGCTTTGTAGCACATTTGTTAACTCTGTGCAGCTAGTGAAGTTTAGTGTTTAAATGAATGCCTGTGAAAGTTGTCTCATCCAACTAAATCAATTTATTTTAAGTCTTTGCAACAAATCTGTTCTTACAATCTTTTTGGTATTGGGTTAAATTCCTCAGTGTAAAATGAATTGCTTATCAGATTTTGCACATTATGAAAGCTGTACCCACAATGTTTCCTGGCTTGAGTCTATTAATTGGTGGAATTTAAAGATGAATGCAGATGGTAAGCCTATTAATAAATGATGGGTAGGGAAGTACACACCGATTCTTAGGAAAATATTATATGTGGAGTGTACTGTGTAGTTTAAGATAAGACTGATTTTCATCCCCAAGGAATTTTTATATATACTTGCAAATTAGACCTAATATATGTGTGTAAAAGAAGAGGACAACGCTGCAGCAGGATGAAGTTGCTCACTTTTAGTGTAAAATAGAAATAGTCTTATTAAGATGGAATATTAAACAAAAGAAAGAGTGAGCATCTCTTGGCTGAGGACAAGGAAAAAATATTTAAATCAAATACAGTGTCTCTCTATCCAGTGTAACGCACTGTGACGAGGCAGCCCCCTAACATCCAATCGTGTACTTTCAGAGCTCTGTGCAGACACGCATGTGCTTTGTGAGGGTGTACGGGCTGTGACAGAGACAGTGCAACTTTTATGAGAACACCGTGGGTGCCAGGGCCACCGACCGACCGTGTGACGCTGCTGCAGTCCTACCTGGTTGTGACCTTGGCCCAGCTGGGCTGTGTGTGGAGGAGTGGGGCTGTCAGAAGCTGGCAGCAGAATGGCACTTAAGCCTGCTTTGGAGGAGGATATGTATATGTAGCCCAGGGACAGTAAAAAGCTGCTGTGTTACCAAGGTGGTGCAGAGAAGGTGGTATCACATGCTGAACTGAACATCTTTTTGAGGTCTGTGTTACAAAGAAAGAAGGATAAGCTCTGATCATTTCTTTTTATCTTGATGGGGATGTAGGAGTGTGGAGATCTTGCAGGACAGTCCTGTATAAAGAGTTTAAACAGAAGGCTTAATCACCCAGTTCTCACCTTCTTATGTCGGCAAGCTTGCTTGCAATGTGTGCAAAGCCTCTTGGCTCCTGGCATCTACACCGCAGCCTCCAGGGGAGAGTACCTTGTGGATAACCTGGCGTAGGATCCGACCCATATTCCTCTCCAAGCAGTACTGGGGACTCCTCTTAAGAGTGACTTTTACTTCTGTGATGCAGAAAACAACAAGGGCTTGAGTTTAGCTGCTTAAAAAAATGCCTTTCCTAACTGAAGTGTCCTGCAGAAATTCATCTGGGAGATGAAATGAATAAATTCAAACTACTCAAATAGAAGTTTTATAAAAAAGTGACCATAAACCCCACAAAATGTAATATGCAGTGATATTATTAGTGAAAAAATCTACTGTCTATAGATGATGCTCTGTTTAACCGCACCACTGTTATTCTAGTAGGAAAAAACTGCAAATGGAAATAAATACTAATCTGTTATGAATAATAAATGGTTGTATCCTAGTCTGTCCCAAGTATCTTTCTAGTATTTCATTTAGCCTGGGAAATGATACCTGTTCCTTTAATTCCAGTCTCTCTTCTGGAACTGCTGTTTTCTGAACTACTTTCAGCAGGCTTTGTCTTAGCCTGATGGTCAGAGATGTTTTTAGCTGAGCACAAAGTGAAGTTACAGCATCGTAAACAGCTTAACTAATGACTACACTTACTTTAATTGGATAACAGACAAAGTGTTATGTTGTGTGTCAGTCTAATTCATTTCTGAGAAACTGATGGAAATTGCAATTTTAATTATCAAGCCTTTTACTCACTAAGCTCCCTGCTACCTTCCCAGACTTATGCTGTTGCCAATAAGTGATTTAAGATAAAGTGACCAGGTATGGCTGTACAATATTATCATTCATATTTTTATAAGCATTTAGAATATGGTAGCCACCTTACAAAACTAGAATGAGTCCTTGTCCTAAGAGCTGCATTTGTGATGAGACAGATGTCCATCATATGCTAGAAAACTAGATAACAGAGAAGGCACAAGAAAAAAGAGAAGGATAATAACACGGCAACATGGGTACGCACCGAGGTACAAATACAGCATTGCAGCTTCTTTTCATTACTTCTTTTGCCCTAGACTTCTCAAAGGAAAAATAATGGGATTGAACTCTTGCTCTTAACTTAAGTAGGAGGGAGCTGATAGATTGAGGGAACGTTGGAGGAAGAACACCCCTCATGCTATGAAATTACAGAAAAGCAGATAAATACAAGTTAAAGTTGCGTATGTACTGCTTTCATTGTGAATGCCAATGTGCAAATTTCACTATAAATTATAAATGTAGAACAAAGTTCTTACAACACTTATGTTACCAAGCTCCCATTGGCATAACTGCAGCCTAAATTTTACTCATTTTCTTCACTGGTTTAAAATCTCTTGATCAAATCCAAATCACTTTTTTAAGACTCTGGGATAATCCTTCAGGAATACCTCCAGTGGTTCAGGGCTTTAGTTTGTGCTGCTTTATGATCAATCTTTTGTATTTCCTGTACCTTATTATGCATTTTAATGAAGCTTGCCTCTATAACTTTCATCTCCCAAAGAGATGATAATTTTCACTTAGAATAATTTTAGAATTCTTTTAGATGATTAGTATTCTTTAGAATATATAATTTTTCTACTCTGGTGGTTGGAAAGATCATACTAGCAATTTATGCCTGTTCTAGCCTCAAAACCTACATGAGTTTAACCAAGCCAATTTTAAGTCACACTGTTAGATAATCTGTGGAAATCTTGACTTAATTTTGGGTTCGACTGATAGATACTGGTACAAAGAAGATGCAAGCTAGGTTTAAGTGGATAGGACAGTGTTTGCAATACACATTTTCGGTGATTCCCCTGTATCGGTTTCTACATCAGTTTAAGTTTTACTGCTGAAATGTGCTTCAAGACCTTCAGCTGTTTTCATTTTACACACAGAAGCTAACCTTTCAGCCCCATGCCAGCAGTAGGTCTGGTTCATATGGGTGTCACCACCCATGGTCTCCGTTGACTGAGGTGGATGGTCCCAAGGTACGAGCGGCAAAAAATGAGGGCAGCGAGCAGGCAGTGGGGAAGATGTGGTGGTGGCTGGGCATGATGGGCTGCTTATTTGCACAGGCACAGAAAAGATTGGAAATTACTGAGTGAAAACACAGCCGAGAAGCTTAAAGAGCCTCCCATGAATTTTTGATTTAGACCTGTCAATGTTGCCAACTATTTTTAATGTTTGCCTGGCAGGCACAGCTAGACGTATGAGTTTGATAGCAGGCACAGGTGGTGCCGTGGCCAGTCCCATATTGTCCTAGGTCACGGGGGCAGGGAAGGATACTGCTGCCTGGAGTCCTTGCCAGCTAGGTGGGGAGCTGGAAGTTTGGGTGATTGCAATGAACGTTGAGTAATTGAGAGCAGCAACTGCGTGTGTTTGTTGGGGAGGGCTGGAACAGCTGGAAGTGCTGACACAGACCCTTTGTAATCCTGCTGGGATTGTCATCCCTTAAGTGGATTTTCATAATTGGAAGAGTATGAATAACATAAATAAAAGGTGGTGATTTACCTTGCTTTTCTTCTTGGTGTTTCGTGGAGTTTTATAGCATAGTTGTGTGCCGTCTCTGTTAGCAAACAGTGGGTAGTCTGCTCATATGAAATATTAATAATTGCTCCTAAATTATTGTTTTGTTGAAAATAATCTTCTCTAATGAAAGCCCAGAGGATGAGTATTATTCATTGGACTTCTTTTGTGTGCTTCTGTAAAGGTATTTTTATTTTGCTTGCTTAAGGAAATGAGACTTATGTCGTAACAGGTGTATACACATGTGTATATTATGTTTCTGAAGGCGTACGAATATATGTGCCTTGGTGCCTTAATGCTTGCCTGCTCAGTTAATTTTTCAATTTAGTGACCGATTTCTACCAAATTTAATGAAGTCTTACAGTCACTGTGTTCTTATACCTTCTGTGAAATATAGAAATCCTTGTAGAGGAAAGAAGCCCTTTTAGGGACCTCACTAAAGGGAAGGCTACTGTCCTTAAAAGACATCAAAGAATCCCCCTGGAAGGTTTCCCCCTTGAGATGTAAATCAGTAGGGAGTCATTAGCTCCACTGCAGAGAAACCTACTTTTTTACTCTATTTGGGTAACTTCTGTTCCCTCTTCATGTCAAGAGACAATTGATTTCCTAATTGTAATGCCAACTTTAAAGGGCCCATTGATGAAGTGGAGAGATATTTTTTTTGTTTGTTTTGGACAGTGTATGAGTGTGAGTATAAATGGCAAACCTACTTCTTTCCCTTCAAAAGTGTAGCTGAATTAACAGGACTTGTATTAATATAGTTTATTCTGCCTTGCCCCCCTCCTCCCCCAACTTGTATAAATAATAGGACCTGCATGGTGTCTCTGTCTTCTCTCAAAAGCGACCATAAAAGCAGAGGAAGAATGGATGCAACACAAGAGTCAATGTTGTTCTCAGTTACCAAAGTGGAAATTCAGAGTAACTCAGGAATCACGCTGGGGTGCCTGAGAGTAAAATTTCAAAAGACAAGAGGAGATCTGAATGAGATCTGAACTGTGGGAAGGAGAAGTCCTAAAACTATGTCACTATCTCAAAACCCTCCTCCTGCCAATCACTAGTAATGGGAGAGGATGCCGGCTAAGTATAAATATCAGCTAGGAAATATGATTGCTTTGGACATACCTGAGCCATCTTAAGTTTAGGTACCATATATATAGGTACTATGTACAACAAACAACTGCTGAGAAGCACCCAGCTTCTGACTCAGAGAAGTCACTTGCTTCTCAGAAGCTGTTGAATCATATTAATGGGGATGCACCATCTCAGCCCTTCCAGTTCCTTCCTAGCACAGCTGCCATTGCTAGAGATTTCATGTTACAGGAATGGGAGTAATTTGGGAGCTTTGGATTGAAAGGAAAATCTCAGAGAAAGTAGAAACAGCCTGGGACTTGCCAGGCTGGATGTATAATATTTGCAGATGGAGGTTGGCATGAAGGTTTGATGGAGGTCCAATTAGATCAACTTTCTCAGAGCCCCACCCAGTCAAGTTTTGAAAAACTCCAAAGATGGAGGATCCATAACGCCTCACGGCAACCTGGTCCACTATTAGACCACCATTGTAGTGAAAAAGGTTTTCCCAATCTTTAATGGGAATTTTGCATGTTCCGGCTTGTGTCTGTTGCCTTTGGTCACATGCCCATTCATCTCTGAGAAGAAAGTGGCTATATCTTCCCTGTACCCCTGTAGCTGAAGATAGCAGTAAGATGCCCCACTGAGCCTTCTTCCTCCAGGCAGAATAAAGCCAGGTTTCGCATCCTCTCTCCATACATCTTGTGCTCTAGCTGCAACCATATTGATGGCCCTTTACTGGTCTTGCTGCAGTATGTCCGTGTTTTTCTTGTACTGGGAACCCCTACTGGACATAGTCCTCCAGATGTGATCTCTTTAATGTCAAACAGAGGAAGAACCACTTGATTCAACCTGCTGGCTACAGTTCTGCTAGAACAGATTAGCATGTGTTGGCCTTCTTTGCTGCAAGGCCATGCTGCTGATGGTGTTCAATGTACTGCTCATAAGACACCTAGGTCCTTTTTGGCAAAGCTGCTTTTTTACATTTTTCTCCATTTATGCTGTTGCATGGGATTAATACATCTACTTTGGAATATTTGGCATTTGGCATCTTTGAACTCTACAAGATTCCTGCCAGCCCTTTTCTCAAACCTGTCAAGGTCACTCTGCGTAGCAGCTCTAACTGCAGCATATCAACTGCTCTGCTCAGTTTGATCTCATCTGTGAATTTACAGGGAGTGTCTTCTATGTCTTTAATGAACATGTCAAACAGTATTGGCCCCAGTATCAATCCCCAAGGGATGCCACTAGTAACCAGCTGCCGGCTGGGCTTTGTGCCACTGATCACAACCCTTTGAGCCTGGCAGTCCAGACAATTTTCTGTCCGTCATCCACTTATACAGCCAGCTTGGCTGTATATATCTCACCAGCTTGGCCATAGGAAACCATGACATAAGCCTTGCTAAAGTCAACATATAAATTATCCTACTGCTTTCTCCTTGCCCACTGTGCCAATCATTTCATCGTACAAAGCTATCATGTTAGTCAGGCAGAATTTGCCTGCGGTAAATCCATGTCAACTGTTCCTCATCATGTTCTTGTTTTCCATGTTTTTGAACATGTGTTTACATATTTGAATTGTTTCCTTGTGTTGTCTGGACTACATACTATTTAAAGACTCTTCCCCCC
>JANZLQ010000029.1:27340324-27379045 GCA_026212715.1 Elanus axillaris | reverse complement strand
GGGGTGGGGTGAGGAGCAGAACAGCCCTTGGCTCTGTGTGAGCCCTGCTCAGCAATAACTGAAACATCCCTGTGTTACAACACTGTTTTCAGCACAAATCCAAACCATAGCCCCATACCAGCTACTATGAAGAAAATTAGCTCTATCCCAGCCAGAACCAGTACAAATGGTTAAGGATGCTGAACCACTACATTGGCTCCAATCAGTGTTCCTGTGTTCAAGGAACAGGTTTGAAGTTCTGGTGCTCCTGTTTTGTAGGAGAAAGAATGACTCAGTGCTTGCGCTGACACCGGTCGTGATCCTTCAGCCAGGGCTTGCATAAATCTCCCCCCCCCAGCTGGTGAAATTTTTTGATGTATACAGGCAGAGGGAGGGGAGCCAGTGTAATTAGAAGGGAAAAAAAAAAGCTGAGGAGAAATAATTAATGCAGTAATTTTTTTTTTCTGCCTTTGTTAATGAGGAAATGGAATTGGGAAACAGAGATACTGTATATGAAACACTTTGACAGTTTAAAAACTGTGGGCCGCATCTAGTGAGACTGCTTAATTTTTAGTACTAATAGCAGAGCCATTCCCAGAACAACAGTTCTCTGAGCTGCAGTGGTACTCTGGGGATGATGCTGCTATTTGTAACAATATTACCCTTTCCCTTTTCCCTTTCCCTTTCCCTTTTCCCTTTCCCCTTTCCCTTTCCCTTTCCCTTTCCCTTTCCCTTTCCCTTTCCCTTTCCCTTCCCCTTCCCCTTCCCCTTTCCTTCCCTTCCTTTCCCCCTTTCCCCCTGTCCCTTTTCTTTCCTTTCTTTTTTTTTAAAGCCTCATCATCACTCCCCGTTTATTGTGGCACTTGCTGCATGTGATGAGAGCAAGGGAGGTTTGCACATTTGGAGCGGCTCCTGCGTGTCTCAACACATCTTATCCGTCCCTTCTGAGGATCAGAGGAACAGGCAGCTGCCGCCTTCATCCCCCCTCGTGCCGGTACTTCAGCAGTCACCAACTCTCACCCAGCTTCAAAGGCAGGTGAGGGGCTGACTGCTGATGACTCTTCATGCAATGAAAAACACCTAACAAAGAAATACATATAAATGATTATCCTTTCCCCAGATTTTACACACTGTTCAGCACAATAGTTGATAGCATCAGGTGAAAGTAACACACTTGGCAAGGGAAAGACATTGCTTTGTAGCACTGACATTTTTACTGTAATACAAGTTTTTGTGGCAAGTTGGTTAAGAAAACCATGTATCTTCTTCTTACCCTGAAACAAACAAAAACTAAGAGACAGAAGATCTGGTACATTATTTTTCTTTTACCTTTATACTTTTTAATCAAAACGTTATCTTATAATATGGTATCCACTTACATTTTCTAATGCAGGCATCTTGGCATGGATCCATTTGTAAACATTGCTTGGAAATGCCAAGCTCACATTGAAGGCAATTGGGGTTTGAGCTGTATAGGATCAAGCCCACTCAGCTGTTGTGTAGATTTGCTGATTTACATGAAAACTCACATGCATCTGTTCGTATGTTCAACCACTCTCTTTTTTGTACAAAAATAAATTGTTTCTTAAGCACATATTTTATCTTCTCTCATAAATCTACAGCTGTTGAAATCCAGGTTGCATCCTAATATGGTCCTTACTACTTCATTTTTTCCCCTGGAATGAAGGTTGCGTTGTATAGACTAGAATGTATATGAGTGTCCACAGAAGAAGAAAACCAAGAATTTTCCATGCTTTCACATTTACTTGCTACAGTTGAGTATTTACCCCTAAGGGTGCTGTACTGGACAGCTTCCATTATAAATGTGAACATTTGAATTTGCTGTACAATGGGCCAAGTTCAGAACTGGTATGAACTCAAATTTGTTAGGTTTGGGAAGAAGGTGATTTCTTGCTTTTCTAGAGAGAAGTGGATTTGCTTTCAGTGTAAAAATACGCAGTGGCACAAAAATCTCTTGAGCTGTGCTTTCTGCAACAGAACTGAGTTTGACTTACTGTGCAAACACAATTTTCACAAATTTGGGACTGAAAGGGAAATCCTGGATTACTGCATGCAGTATCTTGTTCTCAGATGAAAACAGGTTATAGAATTTCTTTATCAAGCTCCAATTTACCCCAATTATGTATTTTTTTGCCCCACTGTAATATTAGAGGGCTGTCAGGAACCCACTCTTCCCAAGGCTCAAAATGTTCTTCTAAATCCAGTCTTGCATATTCAGGAACAATTTATACCCATTTGTTCTCATGCCAACATTTTCCTTTAGCTTAAATAGCTCTTTCTTCTCCGTGTGTTTACCTCCCCCCAATGTATTTATAGGCAGCAATCATAACCCTCATTGTTTATCACATCTCTATTTACTATTTTAATTAGAAATAGCAGCCCTGATTTCTTCCTTTTTCTTGTCTTTATAAAATAAAAGATTGATTATCAGATATTTGATGCCACCAATTTTCTTTCTTTTTTTGTGTTAATTTTAAATGACATCAATTTATTTAACTTGCTGCTCATATGAAAAAGAATGTTATGCCTAATTGGCTGCATTTTCATAGCTACACAAAGGGGACATTGCATAAAGGCAAAGCAGTTGGATTCACTGTCAAAACAAATTAGAAAGTATATTTTTGGTTCTTATTAGGGTAACAAAAATACGTGGTTCGTCTGCAAGCTGTATAATCATTTGACCTATTTATGACCCCAGGTGCACTTGGTTCACCTCCAAAGACCAAATGAAGTGATAACTGTAGCTAGTCAATAATCCAGGACTTAGCTGGCCCAGGAGACATTAGTGTTAGTGTCCTATGGGTGATGTCTAAATTAGATGGCAGTCAGGTATGTGTACACTAGAGCGGTCATTAGAGTGGGCAGATGTGCTCAACTAATGGCTTACAGTGGGGATTGCTGCAGGGGGAATTCCTTGAGAAAAAAAGTGAGTTAATGCAAGACAATAGGCTATACAAAAGGGTGCTTTTCTGTGAGCTGTGACAAATATTTTCAACATACAGACTTGTTATGATTACGTGATGGACAAAATATGTGAATTATTAATTTAACATGAAAGATGAAACTAATCTGGGTGCATAAACACTGGCCAGTAATACCATTCAAAATAAGCTTTTCATTCTAAATATGTAAAAACACTGGACTAAACCAGTAGTGCAGCATAGAGCCCTATGCACAGCAGAATAAAGCTCTACACATGTAAGCAAGAAATGTCTATGATCTCATTACAGGATTGAGACCTAACCAGCATTACTCCCAGATCACAAAGAAAACTAAGTGCACAAGTGACCTATGTACCAGCATCTATGCAAATCTCAGGCAGATGCAGAGATTTATACACACTTTACACACCCCTGAGGAAATACCCATTTTATATCACTGATGGAGCAGATGTATTTTCCTCTGTGAAATGTGCATAGAATCTAATCAGAACAAAGTGTTTAATATATTCAAAACAAGCACACACCATCCCTTAACTTTACTAGTAAACTGGAATAGAGAGCAATGTCATATCTGAACTAATTAGTGGTTTTATTGTATGATATGACTATACATTTGCATGAGTCCATTAGCAGAATCTTGTGCCATTCCAACTGCACTGGAAATTCTTACCCAGGCAAAAATAACTTTTATTCTGATCATAATTGGCAGTCTGATGAGTCTTTTTAGCTGCCAGTGAGAGATATTATGATCCCTTGAAAATTTTTATGTGGATTTCCAATATTTACTCCTGCCCCCCCCCGCCCAACCCTTTCAACTTTGTCAGTATGGAAGAAAGGGTAAAAGTCAGTCCCAAACAGAGCCTTCTAGGCAATCAGCCCAGTCCTGCATCTGTACATTTTGCAACAGGAAAGTGAGTATTATGCTGTAAAATTTGAACTTGTAGACTTCTAACTGTTTTGATGTCATCCCATCAGAATAAAAGAACATGATGCAGTTAATGTCTGTGTAATCCTAAACAATATAAAATGAGATGTATATTTGAAGCATCAAGGCATTTGAATCTATCTTGTGCCACAGTCATGGGCAATTATGTAAGGATCCACAAATAAAACATTTTTTGTACATAAATGGAGTAGAAACATAAGAAAAAAGGAAAAAAATTGTGCAATAATGAATCAAGGAGGAAATTCATCCATTAATCTTTTGCAGACTTTGGATCATAGCACTCCAAGGAAAGCAGAATTACTCATAGTAATGCCCAGAGAAATACATAATTTGCAACCTATCCACTGCAAAGATTTTAATCCTCAGTTTTTTTGTGAGCCCTACAGATGGAGAAATTATTGTTAGCCTTTCTAAGCCTTTCATACTTGAGTGAGGAGATCCAAAAAGGGGCGCATTAGTGTCCGTAGATTTAAATGCAGGATTAGCAAGATGTTAGTGTTGAATTCAGGACAATGAAAGCCAGCCTCACAAAGCAAACAAATCACTCATCCTGCTTCTGGCATCAGCTGGCAATAACATTGCAAGGAAGACCGCTTGTTCCAAGGAACTTGTAGCTCACATAGTGACACAGATATTTGTCAATCTAATGAAAGCCTAGGAGAAGGGAAGATATAATTTGGAAATGATTTAGGTAGCTGAGTAATTGAGGGGTTAAATATAATACAATTATTTCAACATGCCAGGTGATATGGCAGCCAGTGTTGAGATATGACTTTTTAATGATAAATGAGTTCCTGTGATTATTCAGGATGTTATTGCTGAATGCTAGTGAGACAGGTTTTGGTGCGCGTTAACTGAAAAACCCGAGATCTGTCAGAAGCAGGGTGCTAAGGAGATCATTTATACTGACTAATAAAAATGTTCTGGTTCTAGAACTGATTCTTATTAATATAATTTTGCAACTAGTGAAGTGATATGAGGGACATCTAAAATAAAGAATGTCTTTCAAGGCTCAGAACAACCAGGCCCTTCTCAAAGTGCAGACCTTCTTGTTTGTGAATTGAAAATTAAGCTTTATTTTGCTGATTGGGCTTTATTTGGATGATCATCTGGAGGTGCAGTAACTACAAGCTAGATTTTCTGCTGGTTCATAGGTTGGCATCAGTCCAGTGAGTGAGTGGAGGAGAAACAGTGAGCCCCACAGCTGAGAATCCTCATCCCAAGCTGTATCCGACTGAGTTTAATTGGTTTAAAGTTTTAAGAGCTTATGATTCTCCAAACTCTTTCCATGGATTTAATGCAGCCTTGTGAAATGTAATTCCCTAGGCACAAGTGTGCATTTAGTGCTGTAGAATCGTGACTGATGGAAAAGCAGGGAAGGGTTAATTAGTTGATCAGATTTGTTGAGGGTATTTGCCATCTTTGAGAAATTCCAGGATCTGGAAAAATAATTAAGTTGGTTTGGATGCATAAAGAAGGAATCTGGGTGTTTTCCACTGAAGAGAAATTCTGAAGAGTTTTGTTGAGAGAGAATAGAAACATTTTATTTAAAAAATTGGAAATCTTAGTGTGACCATAGCTGGGTACAGTTCTATTATAAGGCTTGGTGACACCATACAGGTAAGAAGACAGTTTTGAAAGACTCTTGAGGTCTGTGCATTTACATGGACTGTTTTTCTACATTTTCTGATGGTGAAACTTTCCATTTGAGAAATTCTGACTGAGGTCAAAATGGACATGGCACTATGGATAGTCAAAGAAACTGGACTGGTGGCACAGAGTCCTCAGGTGCAGAGCCTCTGTTGTGAAGAGCTGGAAGACAAAACTGATAATGGGTTGAAAGAAAGAAAAACTGGCAGAGGCAAGATGAGAGTTTTAAGACATCAGAATTTCTAATAGAGGATGAGATGCAGTTTAAAAGCTTGAGCATGCACAGAGAAGAGTTACTCATTTTCACCCTCTTCTCCATTTAGAATGACATTTTTTGGCAGTTAAATTTTACCCATTTCCAAAAGCCCACCAGTCTGTCTTTTACCTGATCTATTATTCAACTAGAGAAGCAATGCTGACTGAATGTTTGCCTACCTTAGCAGTCAGAACAAGATCAACCCTACATGCTGCTATTTCTCCTGGAAATAGTCTTATTTTAGCATCCCTATGTGCTGCTATTTCTCCTGGAAACAGTCTTATTTTAGCACCAACCATTTTTAAGTTGCAGCAACATTTTAATATAACTCTTCTTGAAAACCCTTCAGATTCCTTGCTCTGTGTGACAAACGGGGGGGATACGGCACTGGAGAGAAAAGCACGAACCAAGGCTGAGGGGAATAGTTGGGGCAGTGTGGATGAGGCTGCTGCTCAGCTCTGGTCTCCTGGAGATGGAGCGAGCTGTGGTAGAGGTGCAGGATGTGAGAGGGCTCCCTTCTCCAGCAGGGCTGGCCAGTGGTAGCCCAGGGGAAGTGTTGATGCTCATCCTCCCTTTCCCCCTCTATGGGTTGGACCTGATGGAAACATCAAATGGCAAGAAGGGAAAGCACAGAAGTGAAAAGAGCATAGCAGAAAGAAGTGCAGGCATGCCAGGAGGCAGGATCTCCTGATGGAGCAGGAGGTGAGAGGGGAAGCCCGTGTCTGCAAGCTCCTTGGTAATCTTCCTTGGCCTGCAAGACCTCTGCAGATGAAAGGAGCTTGCTGTCCTGTGCTGGATGCAACAAAAACTTTTCAAAGTTTTTTCTTCTTCTGGGAAAAATGAGAAAGACATATATATGTGCCTGGGAAGAGTGTTTAGGGCACTGTCCCTGGCTGGGAGAAGCCCACCTTCATCCATCTGTGGTGCCAGGCTGCTGGCCGAGAGCGGAGGCTGCCACTCCCACGCTGGTTCAAGGAGTATTTCACACTTTTGAATATTCACCTTCTTTTTATAGAGTTTGAAACATCTTCGGTGAGGCAAGCAGAGACTCTCAGTCCCTGGGGCCACTCCTGGGGCATGAAAAATTCAGCTCTGAGGCTCTTTTAAAGTGCCTGTCTTTCTTCTGAGTCAGGCAGAGCAGGTCTGGAAGCTGGGGTTTCACGCAGTTCCCGGTGTCCCTGTTACAAGCGCAGAGGCAACATCTTTTTTCTCAGTTTGACCAGAAATTATATCCTGCTGCTGAAAAGGATTTGCTGGCAGAAGTTTTGCTGAGACTCAGATAAACTCTGTGAAAAGTTTTTGTGTAGATGAAGCAGTGTTTTCCAACTGCTTTGCCAGAAAACTTCCAGTTAAACCCTATTTTGTAGCAATGCATCCTGTACTGGAGACTTACGGGGGATGATGGCAGATTTGTACATGTGAAGCAACAGCAAAGACTGGATTCAGAGCCAGTGAGGGTTCTCCCTTCAACCTGTCATCCCCTCAGTGGGTCTTTCAGTGTACTCATGCAGCACTGGCTTGGTGGGAACCCAGAAATTCCCAGTTGCTCTTTAAAAACTTCTTCCCACAACAGACATAGTTTACTTGGAATGAGTCAATTAAATTAGCAGTTTATCTCAGCTAACTGCCTTTTAAAGCTCCTCAACTGTCTTTGCAGTCCCTAGGACAGCTTCATAGGTGCTGATCACACCAGACAGGCAATAGGGATGCTGGGGTGATGGGCGGCCCATGCCAAAACAGAGCACCTGCTTCAACTTGTCAGCATTTTCAGCCTTGAGGATGAATATTATTGCTGCAAGTGCAGCAGCTCCTGTGGGAAGAGTTTTATTCTCAACATTATCCACCGGAGGCTCTTTTAAAATTAAAATTTGTTCTCCAGGGAGACTGTAACAACCCATGAGGATACTGGGGAGGAGAAAGGCTATAAAGAAGTGCGATTGCCCTGGGAGAAACTATTTTACTAATGCACACTCCTTTTTCAGGTTGGTGGCTGCGGGCTGGACTCGCCGTGCCCGGTATTGGAGGACACTGACCATGGGGTTGCAGGGTCTGAGGCTGTGCTTGACCGCACTGACCAAGGAGGGCTCAGCCAGGAGCTCGGCAGCCAGCAGCTCTCTCTAAAGTTGGCTTTCCATGCAATGGAAGCTTCAGCATGCGGCCTCTACAAGCAGTTCTGTGTGCTTTGACACCAAACGAGATGAAGAGGTAGTGTTTGGAGTACGAGCACACCTTTACCACCTGCTTTGCCCTGTCTTCGCATTTGGAATAGGAATGAAGGAATCAAGCTCTCTGACTTGGGCTTGAATTTCTGATCTAACACCAGCTTCTTCGCTGTTTCTCTTGTAATTAGTCTCACTGAGAGGTGCTGGAACTGTTGAGAGGGTCTTGGAGGGGATAACAGTGTGTGTATGCCCTTTGCCCAAAGCACATGGGGAAAAAACCCCTCCTGTGTTGGCATTCCTGGAAATGTTATCTGCATAATTCTTTTATTTGTGTTTGGACACAAATGATCTTTTGAAACTTAGAACATACAAGTCTACTACTATTTATTTTCTTTGGGGGCTGAGGGCAAAGAATGACACAGTTACTAAAGGGTGGGCATTTGGAGCTGAAGGCAGTCCTGGGACCTCTGGGAGCATGTTGGTACCGGGAGCTTGTCCCACGGAGCTTCTGCAGCTTTCATCTGTTTTCAGTACAATTACGGTGGATTTGCAGGGACTTTGAAAATTCTGCTTTAGGCTTGATTTGGGGAGCCCTCTGATTACAGAATTGATTTCTGCCTTTCTAAAATTTCAGCCTAATAAAGCATCTATAAACATTCATATCTTCTGGCATGTGAGTAACCCCTCTGAGCATCAGGAGTTTTATTACCCTTGCTGGTTTTGTGAAGAAGAGATTTTCCATGTGTCTCAGCAGATATGAGCAATTAAAGAAACTAAAAAGAGGAGTGAAAACCAGTTTTGAAATGTTTTTTGTTTTTTCCAAGTGGATAAAAGATACACATATCCATTTGATTTTTATGCTTTAAAACTTACTAGGAATCAATATAAAATATTAGATATATTTATATTAAATATATTTATTTACACACTTTAAACATAAACCTAAAGGGAGTGTTTTGATCAAGATTTCCATATGAATTTCATTAGTCATGGAAACCAATTAGTTTTCCTAGCAGTATCTGTAATACAGATGCTTTCCACTGGGAACTTTGATGAAACTTAGCTCATTTCTCATAGGTCCCTTGACACCCATGAGAACAGCAATATCTTTCAGGACCACTACTGGCCCTGAGTGGCAAGGTCATGATGAAAGGTGCCAGCTCCCACTTTGTCCTGTCTTTGCCTCCTGAAGAGGAACGAAGGAATAAAGATTTAAACTTCTGGATTTGGCAGTCTCTGGAAATGTCCTGTTTTCCCATATGAAGGACTGTAAATAGAACACAATTTACTAAGACAAAAGGATATTAGATGTAAATATATTTTCAGCCAGGGTTTCCTCACAAACCTGATTTCTTGGAAATGATGATTGACTGACTATGTTACTTATTTTCTGTAGTGCTATTTGCACTTCTTTTTTAGCAATTGTATGTTTTTATCTGAACTACAAGTAATTTCTTGCCAATTATGCTGATGAAGTGTGAAGCTCATTCACAATTCCTTTTTCAGATTCCAGTTCAGTGCACAATAATGTTCAAACTACCTACGGCTGGATTGTCAAGGTAGAAGTAGGTTATTTGTTGCTGAGATGATTTGACCTACATTAGAAGGAGGAAAGAATGATCTCTGCCCTCTTTGTTGGTTCCATAATGTGTATCTACAAAAATGTGCAAAGTCCAGCTTCAAGGAGAGCATTTGGTATCCCAGGCCAAACAGTGTCACTGTAACTCCAGTTAACTGGATATTGAAGTGACTTCACTGCAGATGCAAGAGGAAATAATTTATTCTCGTATTGGCAAAACTATGTTTTAATGTGAAATTTATGTGTGCACATGTGTCCTTCAGAGAAGCTGATTCAAAAGAAACAGGTGAAGACTAGTCAGCAGCCTGAAAGATAGGGAATTCCCTGGGGTGGTAGCAGCCATGGTTTGAATACTGCAGACTGGGAAAAGACTCAAACACAAGTCTCTTGCTATTCAAGCAAATGCTTTAACCATGCCTAAGGTGACCGGTGCTGGCACTTTTTACCCCAGCACATCTTTCAGTGAATGTGCCCAGGGCTGGTATGTTCAGGGACAAACCCAATGCTGCTGCTGCTGTGCATTAGTGTGGTCTGTTTGCCTGATGGAGGGGAAGCCACGGCACCTCTTGTACCATCTCTCCGAATTACAGCAGTGCTTAGGCAGGATGTAGGAATGAGTCTGTTCAGATCTCATGCTTGTGAGTAAGCAAATATTTGTGTTTAGGGGTCTGGGTAGTGGTATAATTCAAAAAGATTTTTTAAAAAAGTGTGGCCAGGGCTGGAGTGCGCTGGAAGGCAAGTCTTTTTAATCATCCTCCCAGGCTTACGGCTGCCTGGGTCCTAAGCTTACCTGAGAAGTTTCATGTTTTTTATCTACACTCTGCAACTGAAAGTTATTGTGCTTAGCTTTGTGTAGTTGTGGGTTTGGACTGTATTACATTTACATTATGAACTGTTTGAGAACAACCCTCTGATAAAAAGCTGTTCTCACTACCAGCAAAATTACTCTGGGTGGACATTGGTGTGACTGAGATCAAAATTTATCCTTCCAGAATTTAGGAGTGGACTTGTTTTGCAGAGAAGTCGGAGTCAGTTTGTACTCTGGAAGCTCAGAAGTTGATACAGAGTTGGTGCTTTATTGTGGCTGGTACCCAGCCAGTTATTTAGCCAGCCTTAGCACTAATAAAGCCATGTGAAACAGTTTTTACTGAAGTTCAGGTTACAGCCATCTTACTTTGAATAGTTATTTAACTCCAAAAACAAGCCCACTGCAAGCGGTCAGGCTGTTTGCAGACTAAGGTACTCCTCAGCATCAGTATGAGAAATTTGGCCTATACTATCGCACTGAGTGTGATTCTCAGAAAGGAATAATCTGAGAAGAAAAGAAAACAATTAAAACTCCTAAAATTGCAGTATTTCTTAGTCATATAACCATACCTTGTATGTTTTTTGTGGACTTTCACCTGGGAAATGAAGCTATGTGATCTGCTAAGGGGTTAATCAGTTTGGTTTACTTAAAAATTCTCAACCACAATGAAAACATTTTAGCACCTAAGAGGAGAGATTGTGGGTGAAAAACTGAAGATACATGATTTATCACTCCCCTCACAAATAAAATTTATTCATTGCATCCACCAGCCATCACACAGATGGTCAGAAAATTGGCTTTGTGTAGGGATGTGGATTCAGGCATGAATATTAATATGAGACAGATGTAAACGCATATTAATATGCATTTGCTTTGCATGGACTGACATTACAATATTTTCATTAAAGAAACTGCATTTGAAATGGAAAGTATAGGTCACCTTTTAAAAACATAAAATAGTAGGGTACAATGTATTCACACTTTCCTGGAACAACAGAAACAACCAAATAAATATTTTTTTTTTTAAAAGAAGAGTGTGTAACATTTCTTGTAGTAAAATATGTTGGATGCAACATAATAATTAATAAATCAGGAAGACGTCTCTCACTTTGCGGTTAAAACACGCTTCCTCCTTTTTGCCTGTCTTGTTACACTAGCAGTAATGCTTGCTGTAAAGTCGGGAGATAGATATAGGGCTCCAGATTGGCATACAGTGAAGTTAAGCTAAGTTAGGTGGACTCACTAAACTCATCCTGTCTCAAAATGCATCTTTCAATATGTTGTTTTTCCAATGGCAGCAATGCATAAAACCTGTGAGATTTATGAAGACATAGTACTTCATGTGTTGTTGTTTGTTTTTATTTTTTTTTTTTTGTAGGGGACAGCATTGATGTTCACAGCAGCATTCACATCTGTGCATTGTTAGTATTTGCTCATAGTAACATCATGCATTTGCCCAAAGAGAAACATGGTGTCATTATATATGGCATATTATAAAAGACAATTTCACAGATATTTGCTGAGCATTTTTTGCAAAGGCTCTGTAACAGTAATATCATTTCAAGGGGGAAATTGGATTAATTTTGTTCTCATATAAAACACTGAGGTGCTTTCTAGCTTGAGTGTCTGAGTAAACAATTTTATAATTATAAATACTTTGCAAGGAGACGTTGTTGAAGATGAGATGAAAGGTATCAGCAGGCTGTCCGGTGTCTTGTCCGATCCCATGCACTCTTTGAATGTAACTATGGGGTTATACATCTGTGGAAGCACCTGGGCTGGCTTCTGCTTGCCCTGCAAAGCAGGTAGGTAGCCCTCCTCATCCTGCACGTGCAAGTGTGTACTCAGGGAGCTGACTCACTCCTCTGCAGCCGTGCAGTTTAAAGATGGCACAAGTGCTGCTGTAAGCAAGATGGAGCTTTTTGCCCATGTCCGATCCCTGCGGCTAGTGATGAAAAGCCCATGTATAAGGTGGAGATAGTAATTACACTGCTGTAAATCGCTTTGAGTGATGAAACCCACAGTAAGTTATTGGCCAAGCCACACCGCTTGCTGCCGAGGGCAGGCTGTGGCCCGGAAGCGGAAGCCCCACGGGCTCCTTGTGCTCTTCCCTGCTGCGAGGCTCCTCGGCGCAGGGCAGAGGAGCCCCGTGCTCCGCTCGGGATGTGGCACATGCCCCTTTGTGGGAAAGGGGTTTGAAAAAGGGCTGCAGAGGCAGCCGTGACACCTTCGTGTTGCCTGCGGATTGCCCTACATAGGAGGCATTTTTGGCATATCCTGGTTGGTACGATACAGGGGTAGTACCTAGTGCCCCAGTGTATTTTGGAAGCCTCTATGAGAACGGGAGCCTGATAGCTCTTCACGCTGCCAGATGCCAATGGACTGTTTTTGTATTTCTTGCAGCAGATGCTGGGTAAATAAATGTGGACTCTGTGACCTTTGCTCCAGCCCTCGCAGGTGCCTGAAAGACTCTGAGGCTCCTCTGCATGTGAGTGTGTGTGCGTATGTCAGTTTAATGATGGAAGAGGAGAAGGAAAGTTTATATTTGCTTGACTTTTTTTTTTTATTTACTTTTCAGCTTCCTAAGTTTCAGAAAGTTTCACACAGAAGACTTCTCTGCAGCTCCTGAGAGCGTGCTGCCCTTGTTTTCCCTGTGGCTGACTCGCTCCAGCTCAGCTGTCAGTCAAACGGAGCATCTCCAGAAAGGTAATGCAGAGGGGACCCGGCTCCCAGCTCATTATACGCTTCTGTCAATAGAACAGAAGAGATCTCATTCACATAACATATTTTGTATCGCAGGTAACTTCCTCAAATTCCCAGTCATAAATCTTCCTAATTCAATATTCTGTGGTCTGATTCATCTGGCAAGCCAGCAGAGGTTTCCGCAAATCTGGCAGCTCCCTGCAACACTTTTCTCTCATGACTTCCCTCTCCAGCCCCACATCCAATGTGTCTCTTTTCTCTCTCCCATTTGGTCCCCCCCCCCCCCAAAATTCCAGAGAATCAGTATTCTTATTCAGCAAGTTTCTTCAGAAATTATTTTCAATGGAAAAATATAGATTTTTAAAAAGTTGTGGTTTTTTTTTTCTCCTAAATTAAAACATTTGTTGAAAAATCCTATCTTATGCCTGGCTCAAATCAGCTCAGCATTCAATCGGATTTCCCTGGGACAGCCCAGGAAATTGTCATAAGGGAGCCCAATTCCTTGTGTGTCACATACGGCAAGACTCTGGCTAGATGAACTGTCACAAAGTAAGGACTATCTCCCTTCTTGGCATTGTTTGCTCTCTGGAAGTGTTCGATATTCACATTTCCCATCCAGATTCAGGATAAAATCAAACATGGAAGGTGCTAGTTTTCACTTAAGGGTAGCACAGGCCAATGGTTGGGCAATGGAGGGTGGGAAACAGGCATGGGTGTGACAAGGTGGAGACCTGTCCCCAGAGGAGAGCTCGCCCTCTTGCTCTTAGGTGGCAGGAGGATTTCGTAAGAAGTGAGGCTGTGCTTAGCTTTGTGAATCTCCAACTGCTTGTTTCCCCTTATGGTACATTCTTCTGAGGCAAAATACATGTTAATAGGCTGGAAAGCTTAACTTTGATGACGTGTCATCTTGACATGTATACCTTGAACAGTGAAGTGTGTTCTGATGGGTACCAATGTGGGACTGTGAAAAAAAAAATCTTAAGAGTGTGCTAGGTCTAGTTTGTGGTACCTGTGGCGATCCTCCAGGAAAAAAGCAGCTAACTGAAGGCCAAAAATAAAACACTCTTGTACATGAAATATTTTTTGAACATTTTTGTCTATTTATTTTTCATTAGTAGACTGAATCAGTGAAGAAGAGAAGGGAGCTGGGATCTGCCTCTTCATTTGATCACTTGTTCTGCTTTTTATACTACATGAAGAGTTTCCATCAGATCATTTTTAGGACAATGGTGCTGAGACCAGCTTACCTGGAAGTTTCTTTTGTTGCATTGGATCAGACTGCAATATCCTCACCAAGATTTTTCCTTTCTGTCCCAGCAGCAGTTTGGAGAAGCAGGGACTGCAGTGTTCACCTCCATCCAGAGGGGCTCTTCAGGGTCTTCTAGGCAGTCTGTTGGCTTTGCCCTGACTGAGTAATTTTATCCTGCTCTGTTCAATCCCCTGCATATCTTGCAGCTTCTGTTCCTTGTGCCAGTTGCACATTTCCTACTCATATGCTGTTGTGTGGAGTATTAATTAAGAAGTCAAACTCTGCATTTCCCTTTGTAGAAAATACAGATTTTTACGAACAGGATCATTGTGAGCAATGCCTTGGGGAGCTTGTGGGTTTCAATGACTCTCTAACATCCTAGTGAAGGGCAAAGAGCCTGCTGGGGTTGTCACTGCCCATCAGCAGACACTTCTGTCTCAGTGCTGCCCTCTCGTTGCTGGCTTCTGTGGGGCTCTGCATTGCTTCCCTCTGGATACTCTGGGGAGTGTGCTGGCAAGATAGGACACTTCTTCAGAGCCTCGGCCTTTCCTCCTATTTTATTGCCTTGAAATCACTCTAAACTCAAGTCAGTTAAGCACAAATAAAATATTCACAGCACCACAACCAGATAACATACTTAGAAATGTTTATAAAACATTGGTGTGCAATTGAAAAAAAATGAAACAATATATGATAAACTTACCTGTGTGGGGTTTAGATGGGAAGAGCCTCCCTGCAGGTAAATCACAGCATGGTGGCTGGCACCAGGGGCACTCCCAAGGGTCTGCCTTTGGCACACAGGTGCTGCCGCAAGCCCTGTTAGCCAGTGCTTCGTCCCCTCACCTGCTGGCACTGCTCTTTAGTCCCTTGGTGGGGTCAGGGTGACTCACCTTCTCCCCCAGACTCATTCCTTTCTGAGAAGACAGGCAGATGGAGTACCTCTTCTAGTAAATGCAGCTGCTCTTTCCCCACCCGGGAGATACCAAGGCATCATCCCCGTTGCTTAACTGATTGCTACTACTCCCTGAGTCAGCAAGGGTAAAACCTCCGTTGCTCCTCTGCACACCCTACTAAGCAGTAATAGATAAGTTTTGATATAAAATATGACTTCCATTCAACCTTACATTTTAACTCCATCTGTACTTTGTCAGCCATGCTCTAAAAATGTCTAAATGGGGTGTAGCCATTTCATGGTGAAATAGTCTTAGGATGATTTGACCACCACACCTTTTTCTTCAATGGGTACTGAAATAACCACGTATTTCTGGTCCACATCAGCCAGGATCATTTAGTGTCTGCATTGGATTTGTGAGGACAGATGGCTTCCAACGTCTACGGCTCAATCCAAGTTAAAACTGGAGGGGAAAGTTGTTTGATTCTTTGCAGGAATTACTGTCTAAACAAAACCTGACTTCAACAGATTTCTATGCAAAACCCTTTGATTCCCATATTCCATCTGTGAGAAATTTGGGATGTTATTGTTGGATTTGTATCTTTCCTTTGATAAACATATTAAAACATGATTCAAAATAGCTTTTTATCTTCTAAAAGATATAATGTGAATGAAATCCCCTCTGACTCCTATGGGTTTGGAAGCAGTTTTCCTGCTTTTATTACACTTGCACCAGGTTCCTGTAATTCTTTGCTTGTGGCTTTGCTTATGTTGCTAGTGCAGAGTTTGTGTTTGGCTCAGGAACCAGCTGCAAAATGGACTCTCGTACCTGGAGATACTAATATTTCCCTCACCTTGACATTTTCCCCATTTTTTGCCTTTGATTACCACCTCCACCAAGAGTGAAACTCAGAGCCTTGGCAGGTGGCTGTTGGGAGGGATGCTGAATACCAGACTTCTGAGGTCAGGCTTGGGAGTGTTCTCATGATCCTTTTGCTTTCTCAGTGTAGGGCTTAGCTCCCAGAAAGCGAGAACTCAGAGCTTTCAATCTTTAATTTTCTGTATGTGTGTCTTCTCTCATTGAGCAACCCGTAGCTGCAAAAAGAGACACCACAGCTGTCAAGAGCTTATGGTCCCTATGGTGATGGTCAGTCATAGCATAAAAGTTACACCTTTTTTTCCAGAGTAGCTTTGATACCCTAAGATTGTTACAGGCAAAATAAGGAACACTTCTTCAACTCTGATCTACACAGGCTTAAGCTGTGGTTAACTGTTCCCAGTTCTTTCCCTGTGAAAATAACCCAGTTTTTAACCTTCTCTACAGGTATTATTACCACTAAAGTTATCATCTCCATTACCAGTACTAGTATTATTATCATCTACATGTGTAGTTGATAAGTCCATTAATCTCAGCTGTTGGTCTGTTGCTGGCAATGAAGTTGTGTTTGGCTGGGGCAGCTGTGGGCATCCAGCTTCTTGAAGAAAGCAGAACCTGCCCACAGCAGCAGCCGCCCCTCAGCGTGCCGCACTGCCGTGCCGCACTGCCGTGCCGCACCGCTGTGCCAGACCTGGGCAGTGTGGCTGGGTGCCAGGGGCTTTTGTTCCCTCAAAGCCCCTACCCATCACCAGATTGCACTTTTACCCACATTTTCCTATGTCTGTCTGTCTGTCTCTCTGTGGAAGGCAAGATGCGAAGATCATGTTCTTCTGTGTCTTTGTCCTGCTGGATATGATTTTCATAGGATAAGGGGTAATGGTTTTAAACCAAAAGAGAGTCGATTCAGACTAGATATAGGGAAGAAATTTTTTATGATGAGGGTGGTGAAACACAGGAACAGGCTGCCCAGAGAGGTGGTCGGTGCCCCGTCCCTGGAAACATTCCAGGTCAGGTTGGACGGGGCTCTGAGCAACCTGATCTAGTTGAAGATGTCCCTGCTCATTGCAGGGGGGTTGGACTAGATGACCTTTAAAGGTCCATTCCAACCCAAACTATTCTGTGTTTTGATGATTCTATGATTTCCTTTCAGTCTTCCTTCTCAGGCTATGGCAGTGGGACAGTAGAGTTGAAACTGTTACTGTATTCTCTTGATTTGAAGAGCAGCATTCATTGCTTCAGCAAAATAAGAATATAACCCTAAACCAACTAATTTAACAGAAAATATTTCACTTGCAAGATAGTTTGGCCCGTATAAAATACTGAATAGTCTGCCCACTGGAAAGGCGAATGTCTTGCACATCTCCTGTATTGAGAATCAGAAAGATCGCCCAGAGCAATTCCCTCTCCCCAGTGTAGGACCAGGCAAGGTGACCTCAGCGTGGTGAGGATGAAATGCTGCCAGTGCAGACCTGAAATCAGCCACAGGACTGTGCAGGGCTCATTGAGGTTACACAACACAAATGGACCCTCCAGGTTGTTTACTGTCTTGCTAAATTTGGGTTTGAGAGTCAGATTCAAACCCAAAGCTTAGTAGTTTTCATCTTGCTAAGCTTTTGGTCGGTGAGGACACACTGTGTATTTTTGCTTCAGTTAATGGGTTATTTCTGTTGCACAGGGAGGATTAATTGTACTGTGCTCATTTTACAGTTAGTATGTCATGGATATTAATCAATCTGACTCTGGAAAGAGATGAGTATTGATCTGTGATATTTGCTAGAAGTACATTGCCACATTTTTGCCTGAGAGCTCCCTTATGAAACAAAGCAGCAGCATTTCCACTGAAATAATTTGGTTGTGCAAGCTTACAATGAAAAATCAGTCATGAGAAGAGCTAATTAAAATAATTGCTTGCTACTATTTTAATATTAATTCACTTTTCAGTCATTCATATCACTGCATGCCTTCCTGCGATGACTGTGGGCCCACAAAATGAGGTAATGGGGTGGACTGGAAGAGCGTCGTTGCCGATCACAGTGCCTGAGATCTCAGGGAAGAGGCAGGTTCCCACGGGCTGAGCACCCACCCGTGCCTGCGTGGTGCATGGGACTCGGACTCTGAATGAGGCACTAGTAGGGAGTAGGATGCAAATCTGCATCCCCCATGCATCCTCCATCCCTGTAGCCTGAGGGTCCCTTCTGCCATCAGGGAGCAGCTTCAGCTCCTCTCTTGGGTACCTCTGTTGGGAGGCAGAGCCTGGGGAGCTGCTGTGGGGCCTGGGGGCCTCTGCCCTCCTGCTGAGGGTCCCCATGACCTTTCTGTTGGTCACAGGGAGGTGTACTACAGAAAACAACATGCTAAAGATGCGACTGAGGCCACTGTTATCACAAAGGCTACAGTAGAGCTATGAGCTGCTGGGAACAGCTTTTGGGCAACACCAATCTGGACTGTATTTAAAAAGAAATCTGTCTTGATGGTTTCTCTTCCTCCCTTTATATTCCTTTTTTTTTTTTCTTAATCTTGAACACTTTAGAGCCTGTTTTCTGGTCTTTGGTTTTAGACAGATGAACAGCAGGGCTTTATAAGCTGATTGTGTTCAGATGTACATCTGCAGCAATAATTGGGATACACAGGGAATGGTGTCACTATAACATTTTGCAATAGATGTTGGAATGAAACCACAAATAGAAACCACATTCTGTTGTTAATTGTTTGATTTAAACCCACAAACCCAGTAAAACTCAAAGACATAAGAACAATAAAATCACATGGTGCTGATAAAAGGCATGCAAGTTTTGGGATGAAATTCTTGTCCCTAAATTAATATCAGCTCATGCACAGGTCTTGTGAAGCAGGTTAGGAGGTAAAGTCTTTCTTTTTGGTTTCCTGCAAACAGTGCTGTAGGGGGAAACTGGGATGACCTGAATGCTTCAGCAATACAAGCACTTCCTACCCTTTCTTCTGCCTCTTTCCCTCCCCTCCGTCCTCTTTTATGCCCCTTCTCCCTCCAGGCACCTCCTGTGGTAGATCTTGGTTTGATTCACCCAGGCTTTTCCCTTAACCACTGTGTTGTCCCCAGGAAGCAGCATTACAGAGATTTATAGCTCACCATGCAGCTTTGTTGTAGCTGCCTTAGAACTTGGTGGAAATCCAGGTATAGTAGGAAAGTTACTGCATTCATTACCAAAAAAAGGTTTTGTACAACTCCTTCCCCAAATCCCAAGCCTTCAAAACTTCTTAGCTTACATGATTTGGAGTTTTTCAGTAAATCTTTCCAAATTTCAAGCACAAACAAATATTCCCTGTGATTATTCAAATAAAAAATAACACCTTTTAATAGGAAAAAATTAATTGAAAGATTTCACTCATCCTTACATAATGGATTGTTCTATTGTTGACCTTTTTGGGGAGGAGGAAAATAGAGGATTCACCTTTTGTTCAGCATAGCCTGAAGTTAGTTGCCTGGACGTGGTTCTGTTTTTCCTATTCTGACTATAATGGTGAAAGCAAAAGGTGCTGCTCCCAGAAAGAAATAACAAAGCATCATAGGAGCTGGTACCATTGGCTGCTTTGCACTGAGACAGACTTTGTCAGTTGTGGGTCAGGGAAAGGAGGTGAACTTGCAGAGTTCTGCACAAATAGGAGTAAAACTGGTCTCAAGTCTGAAACAGCCTTGACTAGGATTAATGTATCTGCTATGATAAGGACAAAACCATATGAACTTGGCCCAGTCCTCATCTTAAACTTTTTATGGAGATTATGGTATTTACACACGCATATATAGAGGACAGCATGTGATAGAAGGTGTAGAATTTGTTTATGTGAATATACATTTGAATTCCATGCCAGGAAACTGAAAAAATGGAGTCAAAGTGACTCTAAATCATCTGAAAATTAAATTAGAAACTACCATGCTGAAAACTTGAAAACAGGTCTGGTAAAGCTAAATAAGCCACCTGCCTCTCTGAGTTTTCAGGTAAACAGTGAATAGATAATACCCACACTTTTCCTTACATAGGTTTTAGCTGTTCATGTTCTGCTCAGGCCACTGTTTGCCATTCAGTCCTTTGTTTCCCAGCTTATACATTTTCATTTATCACCTCCTCAACTCCTCCCCAGAATCGTATTCTGGTAGTTCACCTTTCTGGAAAAAATGTCTTATTGCTTCTCTAGACTTTGCTTCTAGTATTAGTTGAACATCTCTTTCTCCTTTGCTTACGGAGCATTGATTTTTCCATTGTTGTTATTTGTCATTTAATTTGATGACGGCATTCTTTACAGCATTTTTGTCCCAAAGTTTCGTACGCAAGGCAAAATACACTCCAACATTAAATGTGCCTTGCTGGGCTGAATTCCAACCTGATAGCAACTCTGGAGTCCGTGTAGCTACTCTGGGAAATAAGACGTCCCTCTGCACTGTTGACAGCCATGGCCGGCCCCTGAGTGCTGCTGTTCCCAGGAACTTCTGCCTCACCACAGCTTGCTTTCGGCAGAGATGCTGTTGGGGTTTAGTCACTTGTGGAAAAGCTGCAAAGCAGGCAATGTTGACTGAGTGATGAATACCAACATAAAGTGTAATTAACACAGACAGGCATTTATTGCCAACAATAGTAGGAAACAGTATTATTCCCTTATTTGCTGCCAGCTCTGGCAGGTTAAAGAGCCAAGTGCTATACCAGAACATGGTTGGTACGTGGGGAGTTTAGTGCATATTTCTAGCTTCAGTTAAAAAAAAAAAAAAGAAAGTGAAAAGGAAGGATAGAAGGGTGTCACTTTTGCTGGTGTGGGATTTTGTCGGTAACATATTCCTATGAATTGTTACAGGCTGTTTTCCATACGCTTTTACATTACTAAAGTTCCTTTTGTGTGCAAGTGAGCATTTTATTATGAGAAATTAGTGAGGAGTAACCATCGTACCATAGGAAAATGTACAGTAAACAGAATACTCATATTATGAATATTACTTCATTTCTTCAAGAAAGAAGGTGTATATAAAAATAAACAGTAATTCAAGAAGAAAAGTATTATAGAAATGACATTCTCCTTCCACTTAAATCTTACTTCACAGGAAGAAAAATATTATTTTAAGAGTGCTATCTGCCTCCAGAAAAGATTATTATGCAAAAAACATGGCAACACAGCATAGTGTCTTTTCTGAGATGTGAAAACATACCCATATACATCTGCATAAATAACATTTATCACCTTTTTTGGAACTACACTTTAGAAGACTACCCTTACATTTCCAGGTTTGTCACTGACATTTGATGGACCTGAGAAACCTTTCCCTAAAATTGTTGTGTGTGTTTTTTAAATCTACTCTTCTGGGTTTGTAGGATGGAAATTCCAGAAAGATTTCCAACCAGCTCTACTTTCAACTTGATTATTTAATTGTTGTAAATATGTAAGAATGATTTAAATACAATAATAAAATAGAAAGGAATAACAAAAAACTCAGACTTTGTGCAGCTACTGGCATATATCTATATAGAGTTACCTGCAAGATTAGGGCTTGTGAAACGGACATCACTTTTTCTTTCTGAAGAAGTAGTGGGCTGTATTTTGTTATGCAGAAGATGGAAGGAATGAACAAGCTGACACACCAAACATGAGCTCTGTTTCAAAATTTTTTGAAAGAAATATACTAAATCAGCATAGAGAGCATTTCAAAAGAACTAACTTATTTCCTTGATGCTAAATTCAGGGTGTTGGATGTCAGGTAAGCTTAGTTTTACTCTGGAAATGATGGAAGCCCATGTATTTCTGGGTACTTCCCTGTGCTTTGCGTAGGGTGTGTGCTAGAATCGGCGTATGCCTGTGAGACTCTGGGCTCATGCTTTCTGGTAGCTGAGCTACTGGCATAAAGCAGCTACACAGTGGTTCATCCACCCGGGTTCTTCCAAGCTACCGCTTTTCAGAACCTGCATGACAATATTGAAAATTAAACCCAGTTAATAGAAAAAAATGTTAAATCAATGGCCATAAAATTTAATGGGTTTATAGCAGTCTTAACACAGTAGGACTGAATTATCATGTTAATTTAATTTCCATTTCTAAATGAACCAGAAGGCACAATAAAGGTCAATTAACCACTACCTTCCTTGTCTTCTTTTTTCTTTTACTGCCACTTTTAAATCACAGTCACTCCCAAAGCATTCAAACCTTTTCTGGAAGTTCATGAGTTTCTCTTAGAAACTCCATATAAACAGAATACAAACTAACAGCCCATCATGTTCTCAAACACACTGACTCTTTACCATGTTTTGTCTATATCTATCATTGCATCAGAGGTAAATAGATGTTGCAGAGTTTTACTTGCTGGTATTCATTGCTATGTCATTATTTCTGGAGGAGCTTTGGACTTTGGCATATTGTCGGTAGCTCCAACCTATGTCCTTGCAAACAAGTGGCGTGTGTGCATCCTTCCCCTCCCGTCTCCTCTGCTCACAGGGTGCTCCCCATCACTGTTTGTGGAGCGGCTCCAAAGCCTTCCCTAAAACTAGCGTGTGCTGTGATGCCTAAAAAAAATTCACAGCAGTTAGCCTAAAAGACCACTTAGCACATTGGCCTCATCTCTTTGCCATTGCTCCTCTCTACAGTCAGTGATCGTCTCCTGCCTTACACTTGGAGTGCAAGGTCTCCAGCTGCACCATGGCAAGCTCATCGTGGTCCTCCTCCATAGAAAACAGAGACTGGGCACTTTAACAGGACAACAATAATACATGCTCTAGGTTGCTTCAGAGGCACCTGTGATTTCCATTGAGATGAGCATGTCAGCTCCATGCTTTCTGGTATTTCATATCATGTCACTCTTGCTAAATTTACCCATATGCTGTTTGTGTGTGCTGGGAGGGGCTGTGGTGCCTCGTTACAGATGCTGATAAGCCACAGGGCAGCTGAAGCGCAGAAGGTAAGGTCTCAGGGATGTTGAAGTTAATGGGAATTCTGCTGTTGATTTTAATAGGGCCAAGGTTATTCTGGAGCTGTTTAACCTCCCAAGGTCACACAGAGTCTTAGTGGTCCAGCTGGGGATGTAGTCAGATGTCTTAGTCTGCACCTTAGCTACCAAGCACATCTTCCCTCCCTTCTGAGGAGTCAAGTCTGCACATCTCTTGAGGCTTCCTTTGGAATATACTCCTTATATGTTCTTGATTATTTCTTTTCCTCAAAAGCCTATTTGTAGACAAAATTATTTCCCTTATTTCTCTTTCCATGATGAAATGGAATAAAAAGAATCATGATTAGAGCAACATATGTATTGAAGTAGGGTTTTTATTTTTTGTTTATTTGTTATGGAATTGGTGAGCTTTCCTGCCTCATATCTAAACATTCTTGAAATAGTGATCTAAAGAGATGATCAGAAAAGATAAATCTTTAGTTTTACATATTCTGCTGGCTGGAATCACACAAAGCTTCAAATGGTGCTATATAAAATAATGATATTTATAGGGTTGTATGTTCAGTATGAGAACAAAACTGTACAGGGCTAGAGGCAACTTTGATTTTTATATCCAAGCAGTAGTATTATTGAGGTCCACAAAATGGTATATATGCACACACACACACACACACAAAACGCTGTTGTGTACAGGTGCACAGTGTCTGTTGTGAGACCTGGAGCAAGAAATGGAGAGGAGCCTCCTGCCCAGCTGACTGGGGATGCTCAGCCTTGTCCCCTCTGGCACGTGGGCACAGAGCAGCTGCATCTTTGGTGTCTTTAATATATCTGCCCCAGGTCTTGCTAAACAGTGTGGGTTCTGCTGGGCTTTTAAGGGACGTGGCAGGTGAGTGAGGTTATGTGTTACTTGGGCGTTGCTCGAAAATTCAGCATAGTTCCCTGAAAGTTCAAACTTTTTCCTACTTTGGGAAATGAAGTAAATCATGCCCAGTGGGTTTCTTAAAGCAAAATGCAGACTGCTGTTATGGCAATATAAAAGAAGAGTTAAAATAAAGATAGAGAACTAAAGTTTAAAGAGATTTCTGTAATTGTCGATTTCAAATGCAGAAGCCCCTTAGGCAAGTGTCAGGCAAAGCTGGTAGGAGGGAAACCAAGAATAGTCTGTAGAAATAACTCCAAAATGCCATAGAAAAATAGAAGGAATGAATCAATTATATGGAGCTTTTTAAGCCATCCATTAGAGAAAAATAACTGTCTGCTAAATGTCATACAATGAGGCAAAAGATCTGCAGAAGTAAGTTTATTCCTATTAAACCCTAGCTTGTCTTCTGTAAAGACAGTAATGCTGTCTGTTGGCCTCTGTGAATTCTTCAAGATGTATTTATAAATAGTTATTCTGCTGAAACAATTCAAACCTGTATTGATGGTTTTCTAGGTAGGCTCATAGTGATGATTTTTTTGCCTTTTTAGCTTTCAGTGTGTCAGATCCAGATACACTGATCATCATACTTGTTTGTGTGAAGGCTCGTGCTGGGCTTGCCTTTGTGGCTATCTCAACATCACTAAGGTTCCAATTTGTAAAGGATTGTCGAACATCTGGAAATGATAGCTTATGATCTGACACAAGCAATCATATGCCACACCTATCAGCAAGCAGCCAGATAGCCAAAGGGAATATCTCAGGGGCTGAACTCTTTGCACAAAGTGTGCTTAGCTTGATGGACAACTCTGAATAATAACCCTGCGAATTTCAAAATTGTCCTGGAATCTCCTTAGCAGAAGAAAGGCATTGGAGAAGTTAATTGATGTCCTTAGTTTTAAGTTTTCATTCAAAAGAAGTCACAGTGGAATTGGATGAGCTGAGTATGTCCAGTATGTTGGGAAAACAGGAAAAATTGCTTGTTAATAAAATGTGTGCTGAGGAAATCTTGGGTGCTGGAGCTGGTGGGCATCATGCACCACCCTTGACTCCTATGTGTAACTCTTAATTCCAGACAAGGGTCAGAGAAGTTATTATTTAGAATTTGGGGACATTAGATAGCACTAACTACGTATGTCTGAATTTTCAAAGTGATTGTGGATGCACCAGATTTGAGATATTTTTGTTTTATCCACCTTAAAAGCTGCTTGTTCTTACGAAGCACACAGAACATGCACTGACCACCTGCTCCCTTTCCCCAGCAAAGGTCATACTATGAAATCCCTGCTCCCCTTCTGCAATCCAAGCAGTTGAGAGCAAGCACCCACATAAGAGCTGCAAGGAAGTACACTGTAAAATCAAAAGTCAGGCAAAATCCTCTTGCAAGACCCTCAAGGAGACCAAAAGAGCTGCTGTTGCTTGAGGTCCCTGCCAAGGGCACTACCGTGTAGCTGGGCTGATGCTTATGGTTATGGTGACTGTCATAATGCCTTTTCTTTGGGGATTTTTAAAATGACTTTGCTCCTGTTTGGAGTTTTCACAGCACTGTTTCAGATGACAAAGAATCACCTCATTTGCTTAATTCTTAGTGTTGTGTTAGCTAAAGAAGGAAACAAGATTTTTAATTCACCCATAGTTCTTAAATCTCTCTTTAAAGTTGTTTTCACTATGTTTTGTTTTTATTAAATCATACAAAAATGCATGTGGTTAACTGCCTTTAATTACCTTTGATTTAGTAAAATAGCCCCTTTGATAATATCTGAATAGCTAAAGCTACAAAAGTGCATTTTGCAACTTCTTTTTCTAAATGTTTTTGTTTTATTTAACACAAGAAATACTTGTCCTAGTTTTTTTAATGAACCCCTGTTAGATTTTTTGTGAGACAGAGTATTATTTTACAAAGTGTAAAATGTGTACTTTACAAAGTGTACAAAGTACTTTTTCTGTACTTAAAAATACACAGCCTTCAGTTTTCTTTTCTCCTTTTTTATGGATACTTGTTAGTTCATTTATATGACCAGAATGACTTCCTGTGACGGATCTAATTTGTATTACAGAACATAGAGTGTGGAAACCATATCTATTTTTCCTGTTCTTCAGACTGAAATGGCTATTGGATTAACCTGGCAGTGGCTTGAGCTGCTTTTGGGGGGATTGTTATGGTGTTTCAGCCAACTAAAGGAGAAACTTAGATATTGAATGTTGTGAGAAAATAATTTTCTTTGACCAGTTTGGCCACTGAAAGGAAACTGCCGGTAACCTTATTTCTCTGAGAGGAGTATAACCTATGTGTGCATATGTATTTGTTTTCCACTGCGTCTGCCAGGAAAGCTGGAGAAAGATGTTACTCATTACCTCCTTGGAAACATCTGTCCATTTTCAGAGCGTAGCTTTTACAAGGCATGATATTAAACATTACATTTACACATCCTGCAAAGATTTACAAGGGGAACAAAACTGTTACAAACAGTGAAGGGAATGTGGTTAGTCTTAGTAGACAGAAATGAATGGATGTGTGTCCGTGGAGGAATGCCCTGCAAAGCTGCTGCTGGAGAGCAGGGGGCTCCTTGCTTGGCTTGGGAACAACCCCGTCCAGGATGTCCCCTCTCTCTCCCTGATGCCCTCCCCTTCTTTTTTCCAACCAGATCAAGTATTGCCTACATGGCATGGCTGTCCTGGTCAGCAAAAGTAGAAAAGAAGACCGAGACAGCTATTGCATGCCCGAAAACGTACCTGCCTCTGCCCCAGTAGTGTGCTTAGAGCCTGACGGGCTCCTGTTTGCAGTTTTGGGGACCTAGGTTAGTTGCTGGAAACTTCAAGGAGTATGACAATACCTGAAGTTCAGCTAGCAAATTTATCAATTACCCTCAACTGTTGTTGTTCCTTTAATAGCTAAGTACTCTTATTTTCTGCTCTTTTAGTCATGAAAACTGAACTAAAGTACTGACTCAGTGTCCATTTTACAAGCCAGTGTCAGAAGGCACTGAGGAGTAAGAAGCCTTACTATTGACTGAAAAACAGATGGTATAATATCATAATATACTTTTGTGCAGGGAGGTGAGCCAGTTCAATACATCTCTCTTGCCTTGCATCCCCTGAACAGACATACAGAGGAGGGACACAGATGACATCTCTGGGCCTAATGGCCCTTCTTCTATTTTTATGTCTCAGTTGGGGGTTGACTGCTTACATTTTTATAGTCACTTGTCCTTTTCAACTCATAGAAGGGTTTCTTTTCCTTCTTTTTCTTTTCTTTTTTAAAGCTAGTTGTCTTTCTCTAGAAAGTGTTCTCTTTTCAGAAAATCCCTAACAGGATTGCACACATTGCCTCTCCATTGACAGTGCTGCTTTTAGTGTTACACAACTGCGTTTGTCTAAAGGAGATGTTTATTAAATGCAGATACACATTAATCAAGTATAAGCTTCATGCTATAATTTTGACCATAGCATCCTGCAATCCACTAGGGTATGATTTGGTAGAAAAATTATGGCTGCTTTATGAACTCTGGAAGTCCACATGTGTTACTCAATGCATAGCTCCATTCTCCAGAGATTCCCCACAGGTTTACACAATGCCAGAATCAGGTATCTTTTTTTTAGATTTAAATTAGGCTCTAAAACAGTAAGATCCTTTAAAATTACCTGCACTAAAAATATTTGTAACTCTGCAAGTCTCTAGCTAAGCAGCTTTTAGTACAGTAAGTTGCAGGAAACAGTTTCCAGGCTTTTAATTTTTGTTTAATGCATCCAAATATTATGTGGGAGCATGAAATAAATGACAGTAACGTTTATAATTTGTAAGTTCACAATATATTATTACTGTAATAATGTTCTAGTATGATTATTTGATTACAAATGCGATAATTCTTAAAATCAGTATTAGATGAAGTTTAAGTGGAATTAGTCTTAAATCTCTAGTATGTTATAGTGAAATGTAAGCTATTGAATTTAGCTGAAGTTTTAAATTAACAAAATTATGCAAAGCAGTCAACCTGCTTGAATGTTTGCTTTTTACTTTAAATGTTGATATTTAGATTTTTATTCAGAAAAATCATTTATTTTCTAAGTTTGAAATTACAATGGTAGCATGCTTTTGAAAATAACTTATGTATGAGAAGATGGATACCTGGCTACTTGTATCAGAGTGATAGCAAAAAAATGCTAATTGACTTTACAGTTTACATATTACTCAATGTGGAGAATATGGCACAGATCTTTGTTGCAGTCTAATTGAATCATCTATCAATTTTTGGCTCCTGTAACACCGATCATGCTAGTAACCAAATGCTTATTACTACAGAGCTCCACTGGGCCCAGAAATAAAATCGGGCTTTGTTTGAGCTTGTAAATTTCCACTCAGCTGAGACTCTTACCTAAGTCGTAAAATAACTCAATATGCTGAAATTTGTGCTTGTACTGGGTCCCAAACATCTGAGTGGCGTAAACTCATCATCTCCACCTATGCTTATACATACTTCTTTGGGTGCACAATTTTTAAGATGACTCGTGCTCAGGAGATCCACTCATGCGGCTCAGAGACAAGCTGCCCACTGGCTCCTCGTCTGCCTGTGTAGTCTGTCACAGGTTTCAGATTTTGGATATGCATCTTGTTTCTTTTTAGTTTGGCATTTGTATAAGAGAATCCATGATTCACCACTTAAAGACTATGATCTTCTCCAGACATTTGATGAGGACATGTTAGATCCTTTTTTAGTAGCATTGTTCCCATTTTAGATGGATTCCAGTATGTAATAACATTCTAGATGATGGTTTATTACAGATGCTTGCTATCCACCATGGTATCTGGGTGTTATTTAGATACTAAAATTTAATGTGAGGCCAAAAACATAACAGGCAGCCTGGTTGATATCTTCTTCACCTGCCAACAAACAATGCATGCAATAAGAAATGTACAATTCTGAAAGTCATATTTAAGAGTTCTCACTCTGCAGCCCAAAGCTGGGCAGATATAGACCTTGTGAGTTCTCAGCAGAAACATGTTCTAAAGATAAGGCTGTTATATATGACCTCCCTGATTTCATAGCCCATGAATTAATGTCTGTGAGTTAGTAATGGAAACATCTCAGCATATTCCAGCTACCATACTGACACAAGGAAACACCTGGGTATTATATTAGGTGATATTAATAGCTAAGCTGGACAGGTGAGGTAGAAGTGGGTGAGGGAAAGTACTTTCTAAGATGCTTATTCATGTGGTGTTCAGTAATAGTATCCAAAGAGATTTTCACTCTGAAGGATCTGAGGATGCCTTACAGATGACATACTGTCTTGAAAATCCATGTGTCCTGTTTCTGGAGCACATCGTCTCTGGGATGAGGCTGGGGAGCTCTTTCCTTCCTTACTCTGCACTTGCACTGACATTTTTTAATAGAACAGAGATTGTACTGATGGGCTTGTCTGATCTCCAAAACCCTTTGAGACACACGTAAGTGCTGATGGCCTCTTTTATACAAAACCTGATCTCTCCTGAGCAGCACCTCTGAGAAATAGGGTGGACTCTGGTCTGCTGAATCTGGTTACTGAGGCTTTTCAACCACTGACCACAGTGAATTACGCTACATCTTAGAAAAGAGACCTTATGAAACTAGAGATTTTATTTGCAAGGTGCGGTATTCACCATTAGCACCAAGCCTGGGACATTTTGAAATGCTGCTTTCCTGTTAAGGCCAACAGGAGTTTCACACTGCAGATCAGTCCTCAACTTTGCCAATCAATCAGTTGTATGTCTGCTGAAAAATTATCCTGTAATAAATTGTAATAAAAAGAATATATGTATTTTTACTGTACATGCACTAGTCCTGTCCTGTGGAGTTACACTGGTCTTATAGTTGCACAGCACTGAACAAACAAAATAATTTTGCTCTGACAAGGTGCTGTATATAAAGTGAAGTTGTTAAACGGAAACAACCATGTTAATTTTACTTTTGAAGAAAACACAAAAAAAAAGAAAAATCAATGGTTGCCAGATAGAAAAGAACAACATGGATAGGGAGAAAAAGAATGTTTTCCAGCAACCATAACAGAGTCTTGCAAAAAAATGGATAGGAAAAAGCCCCTGAAGCAGTTAAGGCAGAACAGAAAAGCACAGTCAAAATATTTGTTTCTCCTCTGAAACAAAGGGATATTAAAAAAATTGTAGCTGCTCTTCCTTCTCTTCTAATGTAACATGATCATGATTGAAAAGGTATTCTTGGATAAATTAACACTGTGTGCTGTTAAACACACCTTGTTCCTCATGGAGGGAGTTGCACTCTTTTTTTTTCTACTGCAAGTTGCATCATGAGTGAGACAGCTAATGTTAGACTCTGCATCTGGGTAATGACTTGATAAATTACTTGACTCAGTGGTTGCTGACCTCGAATTTATAATGGAATTTCATAAAAACCTGTGTAAAAACCTAATGGAGATAGGCATGGGGCTTTTCTAAATATAGCAGCAATTTAGACAACAGGAAAAAAGATAAGTACAAAAGTTATCCAGCACAGCTCCCATGTTTCTCATCGACTCTTAAGACACCTGGTTGTGACAAGCTTCTGCTGCTACTATTGACAGCTGTTTTAATGTGCGGGAATGTTTTAAAGTGCTGGCCTGTGAGGGTACACTGATAATAATTAGGATAACAGTATGGGCCAAAATATGTAACATCTACCTTATACTTATGGTCTCATACTAAATGGTTTAATAAAGCTGTGACCTCTTGCTTATGAGCTGGTACGTAGGTTGATAGTGTACATATGAATTGTTTGCCAGCTGTTTGATTCTTATGTTTTGAGGGCCCGATTTTTTCCCCCCATCTTTGCTACTGAAGGAAAAAGAAAAGTATAGGAATGCATGAGGTAGTATATGAAAGATATCTGAAAAATAATAGAAACCTCCACTTGTGGTTTATTTTTTCATTCATACGGACGTTGCCTGCCGTTTGAGGAAATGCTGTAGAGGCTTCCTATAACATGGGCGTTCTTTCAGTGAAGCCACCTGCCTATTTCTGGGATGTTTTATGGAGCCAGACAAGCTGGTGTGTGGATCACATGAGACAGCATCCAAAATTTACTGAGCACTGGAGGGGGAAGGGGAGATGTGCAGCCAGAGCCACAAGCATGAGTGTCCATGGTCTTGGCTGTATGTCCCCACGGTCACGACTGCAACCAGAGCTGGTTATAATGAACCCCAGCCCTGGAGACCCTGCACTGAGTTACCGCGAAGTCAAAATTAGTGAATCACGTACCTGGGCTCTGGCCTGAAACTGGCTTGCCTCCGCTGAGGAGGGGTGCAGCGCACGTTGGACACGCTCCTGGGGACAGCTTGCTGCAGAAGCTTCAGGTCCAGCCCTGCAAGGGGTTGAGAGCAATTGCTGAATTGGCTGAAGAAAGGCAGGGAGAAGGGAAATGCAGCCATAGGGCTGAAGAACGGCACAGGCTGAGGACTGGGGTGAGCCCCCATGTAAATCCAGTGGAAAAAATCCATCACGTGTGAGACGCTATTTCAGCAAGAGATGGCAATAAATTACAAAGGGGTCAATGCCCTCACATCCAAGATTTAAATTTGACAGACTGTGTTGGATGGAGTGGTGGCAAGCTCCTTGGGTTCAAACACATACAGGCAGTTTATTTCTCAAGGCAGCTAAATACATAAAGTGTCTTCTTTATTTTTAGGGATTTTTAAATGTTTGGATTGCATGTTGTGGAACAGTCATCCAATGAATATTTTCTGCCAAAAATGAGATAGATTTCTTACAAAGGCACGAGCCTTCAATGAACATGTTGCAAGACTGCAGAAATGTGAAATATTAATCCTGATCCCAAACCTGCTAGTTTTAAACTTCATATGATTCCTCTCTAATTAAGATAATTTCTAAATGCCTCTCCTTGTCTTTTTGGCCTATTGTCTCTCAACGTGTCTAGTAACAGATAGGTATCTACATCACTAAATCAGGCCAAATGTTGACATGCTTGTGGATGTGGAATCTGAATTTTCCTCCCATCACTGAAGCTGTCATGTCTTTAGAAAGGCTAAGGAAATTTGCTTTGCCACTGTAGAGTGAAATCTAGCCTGTTTCCTGATCTTTGGTGAAAGGGAATTTCAATTCCACAACTTTTGTTGGTTTTATAAAAATTTGAAACTTCAAAAAAATCTAAAAGTTATCTCTACTGCCAAAACCATAACACTCTGCCAGCTCCTGCTGCATGCATGTCAGCTGCTGCACTTCACTAACGATGGCCAATCCATGATGAAATTAGAAACAACTGCAAGAAATTTGAAAATTTGAAAGTTTCATTGGTTTAACTGTAAATCCAGTCTTGCACTGGCTTGTGTCTGATACTGTACAAAATGGATTTAAAATTCTATTAAGTTAGCATATGTGTTAATAGAGATAAAAAGAATTTTATATTTATATTCTTAGGCTATTCATTACGATATTGTCAGAGTACGTATATGATTGACACCAGTACTAGTTACATTTTTATTTGTTTCTCAGATAAATTATCAATCTTTAAATATCCTCAGGTCTCTCTTAAATAAAGATATCTGGTCTTACACTGAAAGCATATTTTAATTAAATCTTCTGTTTTTTCTAATTTCTGATGGACATAGCAATGAAATTTTTACATGGCAGTTGTTTGCAGCCTTGGCACACTAGACCTGCTCAGATGAACTCATAACACCTGGGAGACACAATTTTATTGTTACTACTCTTGAACTTCCTGACTATCAAACTTTTAATTTGACATCTGGTTTATACAGGGCAAATGTAATATTTAAAAACCCCCAACACTCAATAATCCTCTGCACTTCTTTCCTTCTTAACAAGAGCTCAGAGTTCATTATTGAAGTTAATGAATTATAGCTCACAGCACCATTATGGGAAATAGTCTTCGTTGTGTCTTACACCTGAGGAAACAGGTGTGGAGAGAATTTGAGATAGATCTGTAGAAGGATCATAGCTGAGTCCAGATCTCCTGACTTTCAGCGTAGTCCTTCTTTCAATCTCAAATGGATTCTCAGATACTTCTACATGGGAAGGGGAGTATAGGAAGAAGGTTTCTTTTGTTAGCACCTACTACCACATCATAAGGAAGCGAAGGGACCCAGCCACCTTACAGCATCAATCTACTGACATCTAATCTTCTCGTTGTGCTGCCGCTCTCCACCAGTGAAACTCAGGCTGATCTGTTGCTGTCTGCACTGGCAGCTCCTTTAAAGCTCAACAGGCTTTGAAGTGCAGCTAAGCTAATTGGGACTGAATTTAGCAGATTTGATACTTTGTGGAGGGTCCATGGTAGCAGTGCTGGAGAAGCACTTTCTAATGGTGTGGGCCCTCAGCAGAGTAACCGGTGCATCATCAAACCGGAGCACGCTCAGGGGTCTCCAATTGCTTCGGTGTTCCCCTCAGCCAGGCTTCAAGTTTGAGTTCAAAGCAGCTTCTGCATCGCTTTTGAAAACTCTTCAGCAGACTTTAAACTCGATCAGGTCTTGTCTGATTGCAGTCACCTCTTTGCAGTTCCTCAATCATTCAGGAAGCCAATTAGCTGTGGCCTTCAGTCCTTCTTCCCAGCTGTGGGCCAAGGCAGGGAGCTGAAGTCCATTTTGAGCTCTGCGATGCCATCTGAGTCCTGCAGCCAGCTTACAGATGTGCTCCAAGGGCAAACATGCCACAATGCCCTTCCATTCACTTCACAGTTCCTTTTTTCCTCGAAAACAACTGATCTGTGGGCAGGAAAACCATTTACACAAAAATAAAGAGTAAAATGTTTCTCCTCTTCGATAATGTTCCCCGTTCTTTCAGTAGGTATTATGTTCTGTAATGTGCTGTGTGTGCACCCATTTTGTCATCGCTTTGGGTCATCCTTGCTCACAATTGGTTATTTACTCAGGGGCTTTTGAAATTATTGAGTTGACACATCTGTCAGATGGCAAAAGCAGAAATGCTGAAAGGTCACTTGGAGAGAAACCAGCTGCTTCAGACAAACCTTTCTGCCTTCAAATAGCACAATCATTATAGTCTAACAGATGGGGCCTCTGCTTTCATTTCTGTTTTTCTCCTTCACTTCAGGTATTTAGATACACTACCTCATTGCCAGGTCAACACAGGCCTTCTTGTAATTACCTACACAATAGGCAGCTCACCGCTTAAGAAAAAACAGCTCCATTTTCTGTAAATGGGGAACCTGTTTCCTCACAGATATGAGTTACAGAATGCTTGCCACAAACTTTCCTATTAACAGATTAATTTTGACAGCGGTAAGTATGTTTTTATTACTCCTGCTCCAGTCATTACGCTATGAAGAATGTATTTAGTACTGATCTAATGCTTCGGAGAGCCCAGCGGCTTTTGGCAAAGATGGTGGTAAGTAAAAGTGAGTGAATAATTCTTAACAAATAATTTATTCAACAAATTTGGACTCCCTCCTTGTTTGGTGAACATTAACCAGGCGATTGTGATTTCCTCTGATTTATTCAATATCCATATTTTTGGAAATGCATCCATCCAGATGATTTATATTGCAGCTGGTGAGTAATTGCGATTCCAAATCGAGGTGTTGGGCTGCTGAGAGTCATAAATCACGTGATACTGTTTCTGTTCTGTGATTGGGCAAAAAGGGATCACTTCTGATGTAATTGCTCTCCCATTTTAAAGTTCTCTTTTGGGGGAAAAAACTGTGAAAAAGTTGATTGCTCATCCATATGTGGAAGAAGAACAATGAGATGCTGCAGAAATATTCAGGTGAATGGAAAAGAAAGGCACTTACCAAGTTTTTTATTAAAGATCTACTTTTCAGAAACATCACGTGCTTCAACACAAATTCTTGGAGAAAAAAAAGCCTCATTTTCAACAAGAAAAACCACAACAATTTCAAAAGCATTAGCATTACAGTAATTGTTTCAAAGAGTCCAATTTGATTTGAAATCAAATTAATGTCCAAGATGAAAGGTATGTATATTTACAGAGTGCACATTTGAACTGTGTGAAAATCCTTGCTTTTCAGTAGACATAGTGGAACATTTTGTTTAATAAAACTCTTGCATTTGGGCAATAACAGAAAACTGAAAAATTGTACTCTGGGAATGTTATTGTTCTATAAATTAAGCAGGTTTGGAAGTGGCACTCTCAAAGTAAGTGTGTACCTGTTATGCATCCCATCTTAGAGAGTTTTTAACACTGAGTGACACCAGGACACAAACATTTGAAAACAAAACTGAACCCATTATAAAACTGCGATTCTTTGGAAATATGGAAGGAAGTGGAGGAAGATCTTTACTCTGCAGGGCTGATCAACTCATATAAATAAAGAAAGAAAGAACAATTCAGAAGGTATGTTTTGGTTCTGGTGGTGGTTGGTTTTAATGCACTGGCTCAGTTCAGTTATTTTCAATTATCTGTGGTAGGATAGGCTAACTCTCGTACTGTGGTTAATAAATTTGAGGAATACTGCAAGCTGTATGAAAATGAATTACAGGAAAGAAATGTTTTAATCAGAAAGATTGTGATGAGACAGGTCATAAAGTTCTACATAATGTGAAATCTCAAAAACCAATCTTGCAATTTTGAGAGGCTGACTGTCTGGTAAAAGAAAGGACCAGGACTGCAATCAGGGTCAAGACATTTAGGAAATTGTGTAATACCTCGATTTTCTCTTGACTGAGCATTTGAGCTTGCAAAAAAGCAGAAACTGTGCAGTCCAGGATGAAGTTTTGGAAAGGGAAGACAGTGCTTCCCAGCATGCTTGTGTAATACTAAACGCTGCAAGAAAAGAGTCATCATATGTGAATATCTGAAAAACTCAATCACTGAGTCAGGCAAAAACACCCAAGAAACTGCTGTGCATCCTGTTACAGGCAACCTAGACTGGGATAATGTCTGACAAATGGAAAAGAAGCAGGAGCAGTGATACATTTTCATCCTTTTTCAAGAGTTTTCAGGGGCTGACACCACAGCATGGGGTACAACACAGTAACGCAATATACCCAACTCAGATGGACTACTCCTAAGAAGAATGGACACTGCATAGTAGCAATAATATGTGTTGAGAAAAGTCCACACAAGTGTATCATAACAGCAAGTAGAAATGTGCTTTACTCAACAGGTAAGAAATTGTAGATTCCTTAGAAAAATAAATTACAAAGGAATTCACAGCATTCTTTTGATTTGAATAGGTTTTACTGCTATCACTTAATAGCATGGTGGCTAATACATAACAAGCATTGACAAACCCTGTGGTCAAAAGAGAGGTTTTATGGCAAGCCAGTATTTGGTGAAACTTGACCAGGTGTCACTTACCATAATACCTTTGCCAAAGTGAACAACAAATATAATATTGAAATAATAATAATTATTACTATTTCATTGAGGTTTCATGACCAGAAAGTGAAATGTAGATGAGTGTGGAGTGACAGGATGCCCTCAGGACTACTTGCCAGCACTGCAGTAGAAACAGGTCCAGAACAGGATATACTAAGCTTTTTCCAGATCCATGTGAAGTCCGGACAGAGACTGAATGATTCTGCAGAAAGCAAAGGCCACTAGCACAGGGAGGTCAATATCCCATGCTCCAGACTCCTGTTTCACAAGCTGAGGAACCCATAGGTCTAGAAGTGCCAGGATGTCCCTCCCTAAAATGGTACTGAAAAATATATTTGCATGAATACACAAAAGTTATTCAGGAACTGAAAGATCCAAGGAAGGGTCAGTATTTATCCCAAATTATTAGTGACACAGGAGAAGTTGTCAAGGCTTGGAACCTATGCCAAAACTGCAGGCCAAGTCAAGAAAGAGAGTCCATGTTGGCACAGGAAAAATTGTTGTCCTCAAGCAAAGTATGCACAGAATTGTTTAGAATGACTGGAAAACATTATGTACTTGTCCTAGAGTATTATTCTCATGTCAGTAAGATAGCTTTCCTAGAAGATACTAGGGCTAAACTGTGATTATGCTTGTCAAATGTGTTTACACTAGACATGGAATACCTGGCGTAGTGATGCTTGGCAATGAAGTGCAGCTTAGTAGGCACGAGTGCTGGCTGCTGGTGGTAAATTTGGGGTTTAGATCTATAATCCCTGTCTTTTATTTACACCAGTCCAATGGGCAGGTTGAAAACAGTGTCAATGTAATAAATCTTCTCTAAAAAAGAGATTGTGAAGTCAGACTTTAATTCACAGTGAGGGTAAACTGGTAAATTGCTCCAAGAAAATGATGCTGTGTGTAGCTTTGAGAAGAACCAGGGGTTGAAAATGGCAGCAGTAATCTTGGTCATTGGTCTGATGACTTTGTCACCACACTGAAGGGACATACACAGTCCTACTGCTTTACAGCTTGTAAGGTAAGGGACAGTGACTTAAATATTTTTTTTCCAGAGGAGGTGTTATGTGGGTAGTATTTCTGGAAGGCTAAAATAGAAAAGCATGAGGATATTGTATTTTCAGATAAAAGCAGCCTGCATGACAGCTGCTGCTCTTAGGGGGTGGCGGAGTGCTGTGTGTGGCAGTGGGAGAGCTGCACTTCTGAGCCCTCATGCCTCCACGGCAGCCCTGTTAAAGCATGTCCACTTCTACCAGAACAAAAACGAGCACCTAAAATAACGTGTCATGATGGTTCCTGTGTGTGCATCCTTAAGGCCCAGGCATGTACTGAGGCCTCCAGAGGCTTTTGTATTCGAGTTATTGGCCTGAATCAGGTCTATGCAAGTAACTGAAAGTCATTACCAGCCTAAGGTTGTTCTATGTCCGATGTGAAATGAATTGGTTGTGCTTGACAGCTGGGGTAGAGCTTAGATGCTTAGATGCAGAGCATATTGCCATCAGGTTTTTTCACAGTACACAGCAGAGATTCTCCTATTTTTTTTTAATTCCCTTCTTACCATCAAATATTCTGTAAGACTTGCTGGGAGCTGCATTGGCAGTGTTCAGCCTGGAAACGATTTCCTGCGCTGCCCAGGAGTGCCTGGTCAGGGGTAAGCCTGTGAGATCTGATAAAAGCAGGTTGAGATGCTTTGAGGGAAGGTGGCAACCTGAAATCACTAAAAACCTGAGGTTAAGGAATTTATGCCAAAGGGAGCAGAGTGTAGTTTGGGTTAATATTATTTCATGTCAGCTTCAGCTGGCCTCTTTTAAATAATACCCGAAATAAAAAAATGCTTAAAATTTATACCTCCTAACTTGAATTCTAGGTGTTTTGTGATGTGAAGAGGTAACATTATTATCATCCGTCATTAAATCCACTGAGTGTCAAACTTATCACCTTGACACCTTAATGATCCTTAAGATGTCCTTGTAAAAGCTGGGTACCATGGCAACCACTCAAACACAGGGCCTTGGCACTGCTGAACTTCTCTTAATAAATCAGGCATAATTGGCATCTATGTATTATAATAAATTAAAAGTTATTCAACTGGAATGATTTTATATTGTACAATATTAAGTCATTAAGTTTGCTGTTCTGATCTCTCCTTTGTGATATAATTCCTGTGTGTGCTTTTTAACACAGAATATTTTCTCTCTTCCTCTTGAAAGATGTAACTGGGGGGTTCAAAGGTGCAGCAAATTAGTGTATAGTCTGTCACCCCCAGCCATATGGGTTCAGTTTCTGGTTAAACCAGGACCCTGCTGAAATGATTTATTCCCAAGGACCAAAGTAATTAAATTAAGCAGAGGAAAATTACCCATACATGTCCTCAAGTCACCACATGATATGTCTGAGGTGATCTGTCCTTCTTCCCCTTGTCCTCTGCTTCGTCCCCCTGCTCAGCCTGTAGACCCAGTGGGGTGGATTGGCTTGGCAAGGAGTGGGGGGTTTCCCTGTGTAGCCCCACGCAGTACCTGGGGAGGGC
>JANZLQ010000029.1:27299567-27340227 GCA_026212715.1 Elanus axillaris | reverse complement strand
GGTCACCCATTGGAAAAGGTCCAGTAAAGAATTACGAACCCTTGGAGGTAGGAGCCTGCAGTCACTGCAACGCAGAGAGAACGTGCAAAGAAATTTGCCATATACCCAAACTTTCCAATCTATTTTGTCCTCTGTGGCAACTCCAGCTGCAGACAACAGGGTTTGAATTCATTGCCTTTGGGCTGCAAAAGGTCACTGCGTTATCTGCGTAGTGTTTTCTGGGAACAGACTGCCTGAATGGAATATCAAATGTTGGGTGCAAAACTTGTAAAGCATATTAAAAATGTTCCCATGACAGAATGAATAGGGCTAATTTTGAAACTTTGTCTCCTTTCTTTCTTTAAAGATCTTTTATTGATTTTCTGAATGGGTCCTTCATGTCACAGAGTTACAAGATATTTAAAAAATTATATTTTTTGCCCATAAGATGTCTGCAGTGGGTACCATGCAAAATTTCCATTTATTTTCTTCATATTTGGGTTTTCAAATGTCTAGATTTTAAAGTATAAATCTATTCCAGTAATGAGACTGTGAAACAGAAAAAGAGGACTTTTCCTTCTACTGTATCATATTTGTTCCTTAGCATCCAGTGGTGTTCCCACAGATAGCTGAAAGCATCACTGAACCTCATCAAGTTGAGGATAACAATACTCCATCATGGCTGGGAGTGCTAGCTGACTTTGCAGAGCTGTTAGCTCGAAAGAGAGCTTTGTGTGGACTCAGGCATGAAGTAGTCAAGGACAAACCGGACAGATCTTGGCCCAGTGCTCCATGACTTGAAGCTGCTTTTGTGGCATAAAGGGATGGACAAATCCCAGTGGCTGGGCTTTTTCTAAGGCACTGCAACCTTCCTTTTCCCAGCCAGGAGACAGGCAGCTCCCATGTACTCCAGGGACTTGGATAAAAGAAATGTGGTGGCAGACTACAGAGAAAGACCAACAGAGTGAATTTACCACAATAACAGCAGATGCATTGGTAAGAAGTGAGAATGCAGAGATTTGTCAGGTTCTCGGTCAAGTCACTGTGAGCTCTGGCTGGACTGAGGTCTGACTGAAAGCTCACTCGTTACCTTGTGTGACCAAATTTTGTGACTCCATGTACTGATTTGTTTGGCCGGTTCAGTTTTTACTTGATACCACAGTGATGGCTTTCTGACCGTCCTCTGATTTGGTACTGAAAATCAATAGAGACGGTCCTTTAGAAAATGTTTGTTAGTCTGTTTATGAGCAAGTAAATCATGCGTGAATGCTCTTTTTGTGGGCACAAGGTCTCTTTGTACACTTTAACAGTGGTGGCACAGTAGACAGTAACACATTTTTTCATAGGTCTGCGTTAGGCATGCCTAAGAAGTTCTCAAAACAGCAGAGTATTTGTGTATATACTTAATTTGAAGCCTGTTTCAATATTTCACTGATAGAAAAAACCTGCAAATACTTATGCAGGTGTTTATCTGGACTGCTGAGCCATTTAAAACTGGTCATCTAGACACTGAAGTTAAGTCAAAACATAAACATGTACCCATGTGTCATTGTGATTTTAACTATTATCCTGATTGCCCTTCACATCCAATTGTTTCTTAGGCTTCCCAGTTGTGTTTTATATTCAGGTATCAGCTCTCAAGGACAAAGAAAGGGTCTGAGCTTTTAGTGACAAACAATTTTAGCACACTTGAGGATGCTCAAAAAGAATGTGAAACATTAAAGAGATGCTAAAAGTCCCCTTCTTTCACCTCTACTGAGCACTTACACGAGACTGTACATCCAATAGCTGAGAGCAATAAATTAAAAACATATCCTTGATCTCAATAACATTATCAGTGCACAGATAATTTTTACATGAAAAGTTTATTGTTGAAATATGTTAATTTATCAACATTTTTATTTTTAAAAGCTTTAAAATTAATATTGAATACAAATTTAAAGAAAGTTGAATTTTGTTACTGAAATTTAGTTGTTTTAAGCTGAGATCCAAGTTTAGATTTCTTTGATTTCACAAAAAGCTGGTTTATCATCCTAAATTCAAAAAGTTACAGAATTAAAAAGAATACACTTTCATGAAATAATTTCCTTATTCTTACATAAACTTTTATTAAAAGTATTTTGGATACTGATACACAAAGGCTAATGTTTGCCTCCAGAGAAATATTAAGATCCCAATGAAAAATGCAATGTCCTAAAAGTTGTTACAGTACAATTTGCCACACTACTGCCTAACATGATAGATGCTGGTATTTTAAAAATAAACTTCTGAGAGGTGTTACTTGCAATAATTTCAGGACAATTTTAGGATATTCTTCCACATGCTCTTACATCTCACTACTTTCACAATTGTTTTTGCTACCGATGAGTTTTGCTTGTGAAGCACTTGTGAAAGTGTTGCACACTATGCAAAAGAAAGACATGGCAGGATGGTGGAGGAGGAAGGCTAAAGCAGACTAGAGGTCTTTCTTGAAAGAGGTCTTTAAAGTTTAAGTGATGGCTTGGGACTGGAATAATGGCATTTTGACTGTAGAGTTACTGTTATTGGACCCCTTGTTTCTGCAAAGAAACTTATTTGTTTGGGTGTATTAATGTATTTGTTATCACATTTGAGGTACCTTAGTTGAACTGTTTCTGCTATCTTAGCAAGAGTTTCCAAATAGCACCTTTTGTTTTTTTTAACCTTTCTTTTCTTCTAAAGAAGAGTTGCTGCTTTAGATGTGCCAGGAGTTCTTATGTTCAACAATTTCCTGTCATATCTACATTAAAATGTTCATTTTGATCTAATGTATCTAATAGAAAAATGATTATCAGGTTGCTGTGTGAGGTAATTTATAAAAAGCTAGTACTTTCCCATCATACCCACCATTTAGGAACCTCAGCCAAGCCACTGTAGTATCTGGTAGATGCTCTCCTCCAGGCCTGCTACCTGTGACTGTTTTGAGGGTGCCATTTTGGTTCTTTAGAAAAAGGGCTTTTATTAAAAAGAAATAAAGGAAAGCCTTAAACATACGAAATAGGTATACCCTGATGCAGCTGATGTCAGTAATGTGGATGCTGAGGGTTATGGCCTGCCTGCAGTTCAGTGGATGTTACATTCAGACAGTAATATTTAAGTGCCTATTTTATTAGAGACTTCAGTGGTTATATAAAAATGGAAGAAAGGAGTGAGGAAGTAGAATGTGATGTGTTGCAGCACTTCACTCTTGAGCTCTTGCCTACATCAGTGTTCCTGTTCACGATTTCATTTGCAACCAACCTTTTTCTTTTCCTTTTTAATAGAAAGAGAAAATCTGACGTCTGACCAAGGCAGCTCTGGCAGCCTCTGCGTTTGCCTGTGCTTTAATTCAGTGTGCACCAGCGGGTGTCCAATACTTACTTCTTGATGCTTATATATTGTGTTTCATCCGCTGTCATCCTCAGAGCTAAAAAGTGCTGGTCCTTGGTTCAAGTTTTATATCTGTGTGGGAGAGCAGAAGTGTGAACTGTGACTGCAGCTGGTACAGACCCGTGTGACATAGCTTTGATCTGGGTAGTTTCCAGTTCCAGGTTCCAGCACCAGTTGCAGCCTCCCAGTATGAGGGAAGGCTCATGCAACCCATCCGGAAGGGGGTTGTTCTGTGCCTGAACTCAGCTCAGTCTCCTTCTCCCAAGTTGAGGTCTTGTTCTGTCAAAAGAATATGCCTGATTAGTTTTCCCAAAAGCTGTGTGGTCTGAGTGGCTTCTCATCTAGGTGCTAAGTGCATCCTAAAGCAGCAGAAAATGGCTGTCAGGTAGTGCTGTGAAGAATACAACAGGGTTTTTTTAATTGTTTGTTTGTTTTCTCCTCCCATTGTGAGATCTGACTTGTAGGTTGTCAACATCTCTCTTGTACAGTGTGGGTAACAGTGTGAGTGAGACAGGGATGGCTATGAGTAATTTTACACCTAATCATGTTGTGATGCATGTGGACTGTGTCTTTGGTATTTGTGATTTCTGTGTGGTGCGCTTTTAACTGAAGAGAATTTCCTCTCCCCAAGACAGGAGGGTGACTGCTGTGTCCTCCAGACTCTGAGGACTCACCCTGCAACTCCGGAGGGTGATGTTTTCTCTTATGTTTTCTTCCCCTTCTCCGTAATCTAAAATCAATTATTTTAAGGAAAGAATAGTTTTATTTTGATTTTCTGCATGGGAGTACCACATGCATAATTAGGTATGGACATGTTAGAATTATCCAGTGTTGGTCTGTCCCTAAAAAACTGTCTAGATGCTTGACTCTTGGGAAGAATAACAGAAGAGAAATCAGTTACTCTTAGTTAAAAATAGTTCTAAATCAAGCTTTTGTGGTTGCTCTCATAAGCGTATTTGTTCATCACTACTTATCTGGATTTGTTGAGTTTATTGGAAATCAGTAGTTGTTGAGTAATGGTGAAAAGGTGTCTTTCTGCTTTTACAATAAGACCAGTAGCAGATATTTAGAATATCCCTGTCCCCTCATCATGCTGCAATGCCATTGTCACTTTTACCATAAAAGAATTATGTATCTCTGTATATGAAAAATGTATTCTAGAACTACTCTGAATTAGTTTTTAATGTACTGTGACCTTGAATTGCCCCAGGATATTAATGCTAAATGATTACTTCTGAATGCTTTTTGAATAGCTGCACAGAGCAATTAAATGCGCCATACATCACACATGACATAGTTAAACGCCTCTTCTGGTCAAGGAACCTAAACAGTTCTTTCAAATGACGGTAATTCCATATTACTGAAGATGAAAAAAAAAAGAAGTAATTTGTTAGTATTAAGATAGGCATAACCTGGAAGAGGTTATAACCTTTGCCTGAGATGGAACAAAAGAAAAAGATTTTCCTTATGGTGATCTACAAGGAAGATCACTACAAAACCAATGCCCCATCACACTGCATTTTTCTCTAGACAAAGGGAGCAATAGCAATAAATCCTTCACTTTCTGACAAGTTGCCATTTTTTCCCCCTGTAAAATAAAAGAATAAAGAATATGGATCATAAAATGGGTATAAAATGTGGACACTGCTATTATGTACATTATATTGCACAGCAGTTGATTTTAGAATGTGGAATGACATAAATCTGATCTCTGCAAAACCTTCTTATAAAATTAGTGGAGTTAGAAGTGATCATGGGGACCAAGATTACTCTGGGAACAAGAAGAAAAAGAGCCTTTTACTTGGGATATTGATTCAAATCTGATCTGGTTTGGTTTCCTTAAAATGTTGTAACTACTTGAACATATGTGCTATTTCACATGCAGTGGCAGTTTTGGCCCAGGTCATAGCAGACTTATCAGTGCTTTCGCTATTCAGTGAGTATAGATGTTGAGTTTAACTGTTTTGGTGTGTTCCTGATAAAAAGCAGCACAATTGCTTATATTACACATCAGACACTGGTGACAAGCGCCTAAGAGACTCAGCTTTCAGACTGCCCTGCAGACCATTGCTGCAGACCATTTCCTCACCTCCAGCCTGGCTCCTGGCAGCGATTCCCACCCCGTGCTGAAGCTGCAGCATCCCTGTCCCTATCCCTGTCCCCTTTCCCCTTTCCAGCCCCACCCCAGGCTCTGCTGAGGTTGAGACATCATCATGTGTCAGGCGAACTGTCTAAACCATAAAAATGTTAACGGCAAATACATACTGACCTTGAAAATAAGTCCTGAGTAATTCCAAGGAACTGAGCAAGGTCCTGGGAAAAAAAGAAAAAAATACTAATATGAAGCATGTGTAGGGCCTGCTTCATATGAGATTTCCAGCTTTTGCTCGTGTTCTTGCTCAGATTTTGGGGTGGGGTGGATTGTGTGCGGTGATGTCCACTGGATGAAAAGCACTAAGGAAATGGGGCTGTGAAGCCCTGATAAACAGGGCAGGTTTTGGAACCTGGCTTTATCTCTGTGCTACGGAGCCCCAGGGCTTCACTGGGGGAAGGTGGGTGGTGGGCAGGCAGAAAAGATGATTGCCAGAGGCAGCAGTTCATCACAGCAGTCCTGCAGCAGGAGAGAAGCCCAGAAAGAATATATCAAATAAAGAATTCATTTTGTTCCATGTGTGCTTTAACTTCCACACACTGAGAAGAAATAACCCAACAACTTCCAGAAGTACATGCTGGGGGAGAGTAGGGAATGAGAGCCGCCATTTGTAGGGGAATTGGTTATTCAGCTCTAAGATAGTTTTCACTGCATGTTTTCAGTGTGAAGCAGCACACAGTTGTATGACTGGATTAGAGTGTGAAGACAAGCTGTATGTGCTTTACAAAAGGAGCAAAAAGATTTTATGATGAGACAGATTGATGCTCCAGCTACTGAAATCAGCTGCTGTGCAATGAAATCTGCTTTATGGCTGCCCCGTGTTGGCCACTGAGGATGTAGACATAAACATCTTTGAAAAGTTAGAGCATGAGTTAGACTAGCCCAAGGCAAGCAGAACATGCATGACTGGCACTTGCATGGCAGGTAATCCAAGCTGACACTGACCTTGCCAACATTACATGACAATATTTTTACTAGAGTAAACTGACCTTGAATTTCCCAGTGGTATTAGGTTCCAAGCAGGCTTCTCTGCAGCATAAGGACAGCACGGTCCTGTTCTGTTTGTTATGGACTTTGGAAACATTTGACATGGTCAGCACAATTACCTCTCCCCGTTCCAACCCTGGTCTTTGAATTGCCCTTGGCCTCAGAGATCATATCGTGATCTTGCCTTCATGGCATCTGTTAGATTGTGATCTGTCTTTGCACATATGTGTGGATAAGAAAGTGTCCTGGGGAACGTTTCTTGCTTACTGGCCTGGGGAAGGGTCAATGACCATCAGAGGCTATATATGCACAATACTTGGTGAGAAAATTTTCCAAAGTCAGGAGGGAGAAGGAGGAAAGACTGATGCCTTTCATCTTTCTCTGATCCACTAGAAGGGGATAATCTGTGCTGTTCAGCTGGCACAGCCTGCGAGCCGCTGTCTGCCACAGCCTCCTTCAGAATCAAAGTCCTTTGTAGAGACTCCTGCAGGACTGTTTTTACCCTCAACTTCATTTGCTGTGACTAAGATTTACTAAAATGGTGCCATATTTTAAGGCTTTCTGTTACTTCTCCACACTCCAGTTTGATGTTAAAGCTTTTGCTTTGTTAATCTGAAAAAAACCCAACCAAAACCCAGCACCAAACTTTTTTTAACATTACTTAATTGATGAAGATGTCAGTGATGCAGATGTAATCTCATTACTGGTTGCTTCTTTGGAAAATTTAGTTTCATGAAATGTGATTCCGTAAATTAAGCGTGGGGAAAAGAGTAAACAAAAGGTAGAAATTGCTAGAGGCTAGTTTTATGGGACAGAGTCAGGTTGTTGATTAATTTTGTTGGTCTTAAATGGGAGTAATAGCTTTTGAGGGGGCAGGTGTCTCTTATCTGAGGGATCTTAAAAGTTTCTGGTGTGATGAGCTCCACGTACCGTGGAAAGGGACGGTGCTCTTTGCCTCTTTTTAAAGAAATGGGTAAATGAACCAGTCTTTTTCTTCTCACGTTTGTATTCACTGTATGCATTCTTCTTTGAAGGCCATGTGGTCTAAAGGATGGAGACCACAACAGGAATCTTCACGGCCAATTGGGAATCTCTTTCCTGTTGTTTATGTGGCAGAACTGACAAAATCACTCTTCTCATCTTTCTTCATTAATTTCTTTCTCTAACCCATAACCGTGTGTAGAATAATTAGTTAATTTTGTTTTCATTTACACTAATGTCATTATGAGTGATACCTGATGAGATCAATGAAATCAAATAAGCCTGAAGAAATTGCTGAGGTCAGAATCACAGACAGTGTTTGAAAACCAATAAACAATCTTTTATCCAGGATTTAGAGTCTTGTGGTTTTTTGTATTCGCTACGCATTCCTAGTGACCTCATTTTTTTTTTTCTCCAGGTATGTGCAGGACTGCTCAATGTCATTATCTCAGTTTTGTCATTGCTCAATGACATTATTACATTGTTCAACGTCATTATCCAAGAAATGCAGCCACTTAAAAAAATGGATGGGCAGTTATGATGTTTAATTGTACCACAACACTAACATCACCAAGAACAAAATGAAATTGTTCTTTCTGCTGTTCTGCAACTACAGGGTAATTTTGAAACACAAGGATAGGACACAGTTCCGCAGCTGTGGGTTGAAGCTTTCTAAAGCAAGAAAGGGACCAATGGTTTCACCTGTAGGAACTCTATTGAAGTAGACTTGCCCAATTATTTCAAATTTAATGTTGATATATTTTGTGGTTTTTTGGTAGGTCACTTTAATGTAAACTTTAATTAAAATTAAATCTAGCTTTCTTGTGTTTTGAAGTTAACACAATTCAAATAAATTCCCCATTTACTCATTTTTTCTCTGACACTGTATTTTTCTAAAACTATTTCCAGTCTGAAGCATATTTTTAATGCTGGTATTGGCTTCACTTCTTCATATCATTTTTTTATCTCTTAAACTATTACAACTTTATTATTATCATTACAGTAATGTGGTGACCAGAACTGAACACAAAACTCTAAACTCCCTGCCAGAACCTTATATAATAGGAGAACAATGGATGAATGTTGTTAATTTTAAATGCAAAATTATAAATCAATTACAGTGATGGCAAAAGCCCTTCGTGACATGCCACAATTTACTTTCAAAGACATTTAAACCTATTTCACATGCTGAACAATCTGTAATAAATTATGATTTTTTTTCTCCTGAAATGAAGCTATAATTATGACAGTTGAATTCTTGTTCTGAGAAATAAGGTGGCATTTAATTCCTTGAGAACAAATGACACTCACAAAAGAACAGTTAATTATTCTCAGCTGCAAAAAAAAAGGGGAGGGTGTGAGGAGAGAAAAAAAATATGCAAGAGAATGTGGTAGCACTTTATGTGAAGTGTCTATTAATGAATCTTTAACGAAAGCTGTACTGCAATTGAACTTTGCTTGGTGTCCATGTGATTGAGTGACAATCTTTAAGTCCAACCCTTCCCATAAAATCAAAACCACATTCAGAGTAGGAGTACAATGAAGGGATGTATCTTCAGGAAACATTACACCTCTGTCACCAAACCTTCAATATGAAAAGAACAAAACGCAGAAAAACTCTGATGCCAATCAGATGGGCAAAACAAACACCTAAGTCAGCTCTGCAGTTTCAGGTTGCGTTGCAGTGGTACCACGGTACGAATAATCCGAATACTTCTTAATTTCCATGCTTACTATTACAAGATGAATCATTTTGACTTCTGCTAGTATTAATAGGGCAGTAAAGAGGGATGCTAGTCAGCAACCTCACACTACAAATATGTGACAATGTGCTTAACTCTTCTCGCATGCACAGCTCCTCCCATGCTCCGTGGGAACACGCAAGGGTTACAGGATAAGGGATGTCGGATCCAGAGTTTCTTCCCTGAAATTACCAGTCATCCTAATTTCCTGCTATAGCCTTGCAGCAACCCGTGCATAGCTGAATGTACTTGCATAGGTCGTGCTGCATCTCACATTTTCAGTTCTTGCTGGCTGGTGAAGAGTTGCCAGTCTTGCTAATCTGCCTTCCTTCCTCAGGGAAGAGAGATGTTTCAGAAGGGCCATACTAAGTGGAATATCCTCATCCTTCTTGATTCAATTATGATTTGTGAATTGGCTAATTTGGGGGCTCTCTGAAATGTAGTCGGAACAACACAGTTGAATGTAAAACAAGGCCTAATGCACTGAGTTACATTAATGTTAAATCAAAGATGATTGGATTAATTGCTGTTTCATTTTATCTTCTGTGCACGTGTGGTGCTGGCAGAATTTCAGAGCTTTTAGAAAAATTAATTGAGAACTACGGGGAAATAATACAGGTAAAAAGACTTTTGCATTGGATGTTTCTGCTGGCTCTTAAGGGGAATACAGTCTAAAACTGGGAGGTTATAATGTGTTTATTAATATTTGTATTTTTTATATTGCTCGTGAAACGTAGGAAAATGAATTGACCATACAGCATGTGGGTACTGGATATTATAACTGCTGGTTATACCTCAGGAAGAAAGCACACTTTCCTTAAGACTTCCACGACAACAAAGCATATGAGAAAACCCGGTTAATTTCTAATGTGGAAAAAGGAGATACTGTTAAAAATGTAAAAGTACACACTCTAAAATAATATTAATTTTTTTTTCATTTTGTCACCTTTATATTCAAATCTGGTTAAACCCCTTGGTAGAATGACATAAAAGAACAGTGTTAAAATCATGTGTAAACTCACACTATTGGGTATTTTATTTTATTTGTCCACTCAGTTCTGATAGCAAACAGAAGATTTATTAATGCAATGTAAAATATTCACTGGCAGGTAAAAGTAATTCCATTAATGAACGTGATTAGAACAGCAGCTGGAATACAGAAAATGCAGTGTTTGCAAGATCCGTGGAATTAATAGACCTTAAAATACTTGGGAAATCAATTAAAATACATCTTCAAGATTACAAAAATGACTGTGCATGTGTTTAGCTTGAAAATGAACAATAAAAGAATAAAATTCATACTTCCTCAGCAATAAACATTTCAGAGTGTCTTTTCCTGACCAGTAGCAGAGCTTGCCAAAAGATTTGGGGAACAGATATTTTTCCATGGCTTTTAACTGGGAAGGTACACTGCCAGCGAGAGCTTGAGGTAGTTGGAAGTTTGCTCTTCTCCCTTGTCCTCCCTTAGGGCATTCTCACACTGACTATGTGTTTTCTGTATTTATAAGATTATTTATATCCCAGTGTTCGGGATAAATGCCCATCAAAGTTGCTTTGCTGCTACACCAGCTGGCCTTGTTGGCGAGGGTTGGTTGCTCCTGGGTGCTGAGGGTGGTGGCATGGCCGCAGGGTGATGTCCCAACTGCCCTTGGCCCCATCCCACCTCCCCCAAGCAAGGAGAGCAGGGCAGATCAGTGGTGAGACCAAACTTGTGGAGAGCATGAGCTGTGTCTCTGTTTGGCTGCTTGGTGATACCAACCACCGAGCTGTTGGGACAATGTCCACACCTGGGAATCATCAGCCTTCCCAATTGCACCGACAGGCAGGCAAGCCTTGGCACCAGAGGCTGGTCGGGAGGAGGTAGGAGCTGGAAGAAACACCGGATTTTATTGGTGCTTTGTACAGCCACCTTCCACGTCAGGCTTGGAGCACTGGGGACCAGGCCTTTGGCGAGCGAGCCCCCGGTTGCATGGGACGCGATGAGCACTTGTGCTGCTCCTCTGGCTGTGCAGCCTGACCTGCCGTTTCAGGCACGGACCGGTGGCCGGGTGAGCCTGCTGCTCCTCTGCCATTCAGACAAATAGGGCTGTGCTTGGAGAGGGCCACTCGGTTTCCCTCTGCTTTCCTGAGGCTGGCTGCCTCACAAGTGTAGGAGACATTTTCCCAGACAATCAAATGGGGTGGTTTTCTTTTTTAACTAAATGTAAAAGCAGAAATTTTTTACTCTGGATTTTTAGTGCCACTTTATCTTCTTGGGCTGTTTATTACTGTAGGGCTCTGTCCCTTTCTTGGCTCCTGCAGGAGTGAACTTAGTCCTCTGGAAAAGTGAGAATGCAAGGCGATAGCCTCTGCTTGGTGACATTTCTGGTCCAGCACAAACAGCAACATGCACCCCTGTGCCAACCTATTTATTTCTTCATCCAAAGATACCACCTCTTGGGAAAAAACAAGGAAACAAATAATATGGATTCCACTTTTCAATCAGCTGTGGACCTCAAAACATAATCACCTTCCCTTGAGACATGCTGCAGATTTTGGGGTTTTATTTACCTGAATATGTCACTGATGATCTAAACCTGGCAAATCTGCTATAGATTTAGGATGTTTCTCTTCTATGGTAATATCAGATGTAATCTTGTTTTATTCACTACAATTTGGATCTGCATGAATGATTAAAGTATTTATTACAGTAACACAGGTAACTTGATTGAAGCCCAGTGATCACAGAGGAATAAAGAACTGAAACAACCTGGGATGAATCTCACCATAAGAAATATGGTGTGTTTATACCTACAGAGACACTCCGATGAATAAGAAGCACTCTGCTGCTTCATAATCTAGCTCATGCCAAACCAATACAAAGCACAAAATGCAGAGTATTTTGGGACAATTACATCACATGTGAGCAGGTAGTGGTGTTTAAGTGGAAAGAGAGTTTATGAAATTGATTTACAGCTTTCTTCTCTTTAAAGAACAATACACTTACATATGCTACCAGAAGAGATGAGAATTCAAGGATCTTGTTCAGGCCATGAACAATTAGCACATGTCTAGTTGTGAAGGCCTTTTTTTGCCAGAATTTCCTGAGAAAAACAATGAGAGAAAGGCTATAAGTACAAAGACAGCGTTATATAAATCACTGTTGTCTCAGTCACTAAAGGAACACAAAGAGCTGCAGGTAATTTTTGGCACATTTATTATTCAAGAAATTGGATTTGAGCCTGAAAGAGATGCCTTATTTTATAATGCATTCATTACTACCTGGTTATTGGTATAAGACAATACAATATCTGCTTTATGCCAATAGCTAGAATTAGGATTGTTTGGAGTGCAACAGAATCTGAAAGATGCAATGCCATCAAGTAATTTGCGTAAGAGAATTAAAGGTCTAGTACTTCAGGTGCTAAAAGTGCAGTGCTCAAACATTATTTACTCTTCTAGGGAAATCTGTTTCAAATCAGCATCCTGGTCCTTTTCTGTAAGAGACCCAAATTAAAGGAGATTGCTATTTTTTTCTGTTTGGAAAAAAATAATCCAAGTAATTTTATCCTTTTAATGCTTTTTACATACACCGAAATCCATATTTATGCAAACATGATGAAAAGGAGTCAGAAGGAGACAGAGTGTGTACCTCCTAATGAGTTTCACAATATATCGTGTACTTCTATGCAAGTGAATGAGGTAGGTGAGATATACAGAAGGCCCAAGAGATGCTGAAGTCCTTGAATTCCTCTGAAAGGAAGATTTTCCATGAGATTTAGTTCCATTTATCCTTTCTTTCCCAAAGAAGATGGAGAGGGGCAGAACTGTTGTCAAAATGTGAACAAAAGTCCCTGATTCAATGGGGAAGGAAGCCCTGGTGAGCAGAGCACAAACCTCAGTGGACCATGGTAAAACTCAGGCTACGTCCTTCCAGCACATAATGCAAGGGTTCTCCTCTTTCCCCTTGAACTTTCCCTAAGGTGGGAAGTCTTTAAGAATACGAGCCAAGAAATGTTGCTGTCCACATGCATCATCATTCAGTTTTAGAATCACCTAATCACAGAAACACAGAGCGATTTGGGTAGGAAGGGACCCTGGAGATCATCTAGTCCAACATGTCTCAGAGCAGGACTAATCAGGTTAGGTTGCCCAGGGCTGGATCCTCTCCAGTCTTAAACACCTTCAAGGATGGAGGCTCACAGCCACTCTGGGCAGCCTAGTCCAGTGTTTGACCACCATTATGGTAAAAAGAAAATAAAAAAAATTCTCCTAATATTGAATCAGAATTTCACATGTTCTGGCTTGTCTCTTGCTGCTCATCACATCTCTGCGCACCTCCAAAAAGAGTTTGGCTCCCATCTTCTCTGCACCCTCCAGTACAGACAGCAGTAGTGTCTCCCCTGAGCCATCTCCTCTTGCAAACACTGGTCCTATCAGAAAACTCTGTCTCTTGGGAAGTGTGTGGCAACATTTTTCTAGGAATGAAAGTGGGATTTCAATCTGCTGTGCTTCATCTGTCCTCAATATCTATTCTGCACTGCTGTGAAAGAACTTAAAATCTTGTTTACAGCCATAGGGTACCTTTTAAAGCTGGTTTGAAAATGTTCTCTGCTACTGCCTGTTCAATCCAGGTTGATTTCTAAATGTTTCTGTTTAATGTAAGCCATGAGTATAGCATGTATGTTACTGATTTTTCATACTGGTGGTGGAAACAGAAAGTATGAGGAAGAGTGATAATTTTAAGTTGAACATAATATTTTACTTAACTGAAAAAAGCTTTGCTCATTTCATTCATCAGGGAAAGTATGAAAAAAAAACAAAAGAGAAAAGAAGAAAAGAAGCAGTGATTAGTCTCATGTAGCCCTGGGATACTGCTGTTGAAATTTTTCATTGAGAAGATGGCATCCTAGAATACTTCAACATTTTCCAGCTTTTAAAACTGAAACTTCACCTGCATTTGTTACAAATGTATAACATGTTTTGACTGATCCTACCTTGCATTTTTCAGCCAGTAAATCATTTGCCTGGAAGATTTCAGCCAACTCCATTCACAACCTTTGGGGAAGACCCAGCTCATGTGCCAACATCAGCACATGGGTGCATGGCTCTTGGTCTCTGGAGGAATCACACAGAAACCATCTTTGGAGCATTTTTTATGCCCTTGGGGTGTCTGCTTTTGAGTTTTGTGCCAAGAAGGCACCTCAGAGTTTCTAGAAAAGTAGAAGTACTGAAAAAAGGAATGACTTTTGGAGTAGAGGTACAACAGTAGTGAATATTTATAAACAATTCCAACAGCATTCTTGGCATCTGGCTGGCAATTGCATGTAATCAGATTTCTCCTTTAGTTCCTGTTATGTTAATTTATTGGCTTGCGGATCTGAAAAATTGCAGCTAACACTCTGTTCAGCTTCCAGGTTCAGGCTCATCGTTTTAAAAACTGCATTGTGCAATATGGAAATCTGGGCTTTTTAATGCAGGTTTTAACAATTGCAGTTAAGTTATTTGGGGTGGGGGGAAAGACATATCCAAGGATAACACCTGTTTTGATGCAGTTAAAGCCCTACAGCAGTATAAGTATAAAATACTTCTAGAAAAACCTTGCTCTGTAGAGTTTAAAATGATTACAGGACCAAAGGGTTTGGAAGTAGTTAGTCCCGGGAAAATAGATTGGTAATGATGGAAACAGATTGATTCGAACTAACTATTGCCCAGGTGCAATGGAAGGTGTATGATGGTGGCATTTAAAGACATAGAAGAGTAATTGGAGAGACAGGTGCTGCTTATGCTGAAACTCGCCTGTTGTGGTGTACACAAACTGAAGTAAAACTGCTAGTGCAGTGCAGTGGCTCTAAACCAGGATCAATTAAGTTATTTTATTTTAAAAAATGATAAAATGTGTCATTGGCTCCTCTGTCCTTTCCTGCACTAGTGTCCCTTAGCAACTGTCTTTGTGAAAGTCATAAATTCAGAATAAATCAAATACAGCACAACTCCCCCCAAAGCAAACTAAGCCTCCCATTTATTTCTTTGCCAAGAGCTCTCCTGCAGCAAACAAGTGCAGTTCTTAAATCTTTACAACCCAGCCTGATGTTTTCCTACAGAGAACATGTGGGGAAAATGTAGGTCCTTGCTTACAGTGAGATTTTTTTTTTTCCCTTGTCTTCTGGACTGGCTTGTCATTCACTGGATCTGGCTTAAAGCTTGAGTACCCCAGGCTTGGGCTATTGTATATCCTCTTTCTTTCCTCTCCCCACATTGCAGGTGCACAGAGAGGGGACTGAAGCACTGTGTTGGGAGGAGATTTGAAGCAAAGGATGGGGGAAGAAGAGGAATATGGGTTGGGAACCCCGTATGGGGAAAAGGGAGGTGCTGACAGTGCTCCAGGGTGGAAAAGTCTTGGGTGCAGCAGGGAGAGCTGCCCCTGCCGAGGCTGCGGGAACAGGGGTATCTGAGCTCCGGGCTGGGAGCTCAGTGCTGGGAGGTGTCAGGACACCCCTCGCGAAGGGCTGTTTCATCCCCAGTCACTGTGCTGCCTTGTGTGCATCCTCACTGGGGCCGCTGTCCTCTCCCTCCGCTCCACCCGGGTGCAGGCGCTGCTGGATGCCCTCCTGGAGCCGCCGCTTTTCTGCATGGCACCTTGGACCTGCCTGCTTCTGGCCTTCCCAAGGCACTTCTTTGCAGACTGCAGCCCCCTCTTCCCAGAAACTTTGAGAAATCTGTGCAACAACAGCCGTGCAGTTTCTGCACTCCCCCAGGTCCGTATCTGTAGCCAGGTACACCTCTTGCTACTTGCTCTGTTTTCATAGAGAACTGTGTTAGAAGTTGCTTACTGATTTAATCTTGAAAATCAGTTCAAGAGCTTTATGAAACCACTAATACCACTAAGTTCTCCAGCCCTTGGTACTGTAATGAATTACTGTAATAAAGGTGAAGTTTTTGGTTACTATAGTATCAACATACTATCCTAAGAAACAATAGAAATCATTGAACAAAAAAGAAAAAGCCCTCCAGAAAAGCCCCACCGAACCCCTGCTTGGGTGTAATTTGCTCCAACCATACATGGAAAGTGTCTAATCTTTGTATTAAACCCAACCACTGCAAACAGTCCGTTGTATAAATTGAGAGTACAGAAGAAAGCAGTTGAAGCATGCGCCGAGAGCTACCTGCTCCACAGTTTAATTTTGGGTCATTTCATGATTCACTTTCCCTGACCCTGGTTGTTCACTTGGCTTTGTTATACTCCAGTTGCCTTAGCAGTGGGTAAAGGCAAGATTAAGATATTGTCTCTCTAATTATAAAAATCCGGGGTAGAAAAACATCTAACAACTCTGCTGTTAGGAGGGGTGGAGGGGTCACTGACTAGATTAAGACAGTGTGAGCCAAAATCATCTGTGATAATACTGGACTGGTTTTGCTGGAGTTAAGGCAGGGATTGTTTTGCTCCAGTATGTGTTGTTTCCTCCCACCTTTAATGAACTAGAGGGATTTGTCAGGGTTTAATCCAATTATTGATGACATTGGAGAAAACAGCAGCAGAAGTGGGCTGGAAAGAAGAAATGTATTAACACAGAAAAATCTCCTCTTTCTCCAAAGAAGCAGGGCTGAGAAAAATCCTGGGAATTGTCAAGTGCCTCTTATTTTGGTTCTTTGTGCAATTTAGGGCTAATCAGTTCATTTGCAATCATTTAACTGATAAAAACATAGTAAACAAAGGAGCTGGTTACAGTTCTGAACAGGAATTGAAAGCAACTTTTTTTTTTTTTTGTAGCCAGTTTGCATAGGGGTTTCAAATAATGACAGGAAAAAAAAAGGGTTTAAAAGGGTGTCAGTTATGAGACATGTTTGCAGGACTCCTGTGAACTAAAGAGAACAGCGTTATCCAGAGCCACCAACAAATTTGCCTCCAAGGACTTCAAGAATGAATTTTTTAAAAGGAGAAGTATTGCTAATATGTTTACCTTGCTCATTCTGTCATAATGAACCATTTCTAGTTATTTTCTTCTTTCCAATTATTTTTATCGTATTTGCAAATCTAACATACACACATGATGTTAAGTGAGCGGTACCTAAACTACTTACTGCCCTGGCACGTTTAGGATTTTGCTTGGCCCTACTTGCCAGTTGTCTGGTGGGACTGATGGTTTGTGTTTCTACTCCTTGCTTGGGTGATTCCCACCTCACGGTGTTCAGGATAGCCACAATAATGAAAAGTTTGAGCAGTTGCACAAATATCTACACAAAATGCATGCATATGGGTTTCCCATTTTTCTGTCCCCTGTGCGGATATCCCAGAGCCAAGAGGAACACAAATGCTGACAAAAAATGAAAAATCAGATATTTATCAGAGTGCTGCTGGGGTTCACAGTGCTGTGCTCACCCTGGTCCCCTCAAACAGCGTTCCTGTTAGCAGCATGGTTTAAACAGTGTTTTTTCCCTAATGTGACTGTTTCCCACAGTCCTAATTGCTTAAGATATGCAGATTTCTTATGCCCGTGACCCACTTGAGCACCCTTGGAAGTAGGTTAGTCCCATGTGGGTAGCCATGAAGAAAGTAAATCCCAGGCCAGGTCCAGGGAAAGTATTTCACCCCTGTGTCAGGGGCAATGGTCTGACTGTCATGTCTAGAATTCACTGCTGTGACTTTTGACAGTTTCAATTTAATTCATAGGCAATAATGAGGCTGGTTCAAGCCCGTGGATGAGGTCTTTCCGTGGCTGTGCTGCCTCTTTTAGACAGGTGGTAAAAAATGCATTTTGTAGTTATGACTGATGTCTGTTCAGTTACTATATTTAAAGTCTAATAGATTTTTAGAAATACTGTCTTAGCCAGCAGGATTTAACTTCATTAGTTTTGAAACAGGAGAGAAATGTTAGCCACTGTGCAATCTTTGATTATGCTCTGGGGAATTTCCGAGGGTTAAATTAACCACAGGGGAACTCTACTCTTGTTCTGTGAATGCCAATGAAACATATTGAGAAATACAGGGGAAAAAATAATTATAAATTTGGAATGTAAAAACTATAAAGTTCATCTTATGTATAATCCCTAGTGCACAGTAAGTTCTGTATACTTGCACCATTTAATGTTAATGTTACAATTTATTTTATATTTTGGTTTTGCTTTATAAAAAAAGTCATGCCACCAGCAATAGGATTTGACCATAAAGGGAGTTTCAGAAAACTACCATTTCACCAGACTTGGTTTAAATACAGGAGGGAGATAATTTAGCCACTAAATGTCCTGCCTTATCCACAGTGTCATTGGAGAATTACTCTCCAGAATTGCTTTCATCCCCCAGCTGCTGACAATTTAGCAGTGCTGCTTGCCTTTAATTAATCTCTTTGAATCTACATGTAGAAGGTCAGTGTCAATGACTATGGCAGAATGAGCAGAAATTTTTGTCCAAAAAATGCATTTTGGAAGCTGTGGTGTCATTGGAATCAAAAACCTTTTTCGATGTTTTTTTTATATTATACTTGGAAAATATGAAACAAGAGATTGTTTCTAATTTCATATATCAACAAAGATTTCAGTAATTTAGTGTCTAAAAAATGAAAATTAGCCAGTTTTGGTTTTCTTTTAATCTGCCAATTTTCTTTTTATCTCCTCATCCCACTTATTTCAAACGGAAAATGAAGGGTGGAGGGCAGAAGTTTGGAGTTAACATATGTAGGAGTGAAGAAATCTCCTTTCCTTTCTCACAGAAGAGTTAGAAAAAATGTAAGAAAGCCTGCGAATTTATGTTTTCTTCCATTCAGCACTCTTAAAAATGTTCCCGTCTTTTTATACTGAAAAACAAGTTGAGGGAAATATGAAAATCCATACTTTTAAAATTAGTATTTTCCACTGCTAAACCCCAATCTAATGCTCAAGTCAACATTAACTTTTTACATAATGCAAAAGAAACACAATTTCATTTAAAAAAATACTGTCAAAATAACATAAAACTGGTAAAAGTTTTCCTTTCTTTTTTCCATTTTCTTAATGTGCATGTAAACTAGGCTTTCTGTCCATCAGGTACAGAGCCTGAGGAGGACCTGGATTCTATATGAGACTGAGAAAGAAACAGGGAAAAATTTTTTTCTTCTCCAATTGCATATATTGCTTAATACAAAACCATCTACCTAATCCCTAGACTGCTCCTCTTCTTTTTTGCTGTGTTGTAGAGATCCTTACTACAATCTTACTACCTTTTCTCCTGCCTGATCTTATGCTAAAATTTTAAGCAAACAGTCCATATATCTTCTTACAAGACACATATGAAAACCACAACTTTAAAAAACATATCAGTGTGTACATCCTATGCAAGAAACATGGTATGTGCTTAGACACTCAATGCTGCTGGATGCAGACTCTACCTTGTAAAAGCAGGACATGCTTCACATGGCAAAACCTAGTAAAAGGAAAAGCTCAACATGAACGACCAACCTATTCTCTGCTGGTACAGGAGGAATATGTCTATAATGATGCAGATGAATGTCAGTCAGGTACAGAGAGAGCATGGGTCTAAAGATTTCTTATCTGTTCTATTTAAGCATGCTGGGCTAGTGGCATGCCTCCTTCATTTATTTATCCCTCTGCATTTTCTTAGTTTCTCTAATTCCTTGTGATCTCTGCCTTTTTTTTTGCACAGAATTCACATTGCACTTAGCTTTTACCTACTGCTTATCCATTTATGACTGCCAAAAATGGTATTTCACCATTTTCCAGACTACAGGATATATGGAAGTTGGCTCCCAGTTTTTCTCATTGGGGTAATAGGAGATGCTTCTGGCAGTCTTCATCCACACCTACACTCCTATTTCAGTACAATATCCTTTCAGCAGTGTGCAGGCTTCAGACCAGACTTGGCAAACCTATTTGCTAAGAAAAGGCTAAACCACAATACCAAATGAGAAAAAGAGCATGGTAAGACATTTTTCAAGACTGATTTGGATGGTCTGGGGTAGCTTATGACTTCATTGTCATTATTGCAACCTCACACAGCCCTGTAAGGTGGGATGTACAATATTGCTGCTATTCTAGAAATGGAAAAACAATTAGTTGATTTAATTCAGTCCTAAAGAAGAATGATTCGACACTTAAGTTTCAAACCAGAACTTCATTACTCCTGGCTTTACAATGAGTCTGTAGCTGCAGCTCAAATAACACATCTTTCCCTATAGTGCTCTTGCACAAAGGATAAAAAATGATAATGAAAAAGTAGTCCTTGACCTGAAAAACAGAGTTTTTTAGAGAAAATCCCCAAAAGATGGGAATTTGTTATGTAACAAGTTTCCAAAATAAGAATAACCCTAATTTACTCTAGGTTCTGTTAAAAACCCAATTAAAAGATAGAGAAAAAAAGCCTTTCAGCAGGGCACAGTTTGAAAGAAAGATATAATAGGTAGAAGAAAGCAGAAGAATAAGATAAGCCACAGGAGAGAATGAAGACACATAGGCGAATTGGTATGTATTGTAAGATAAAATGATCCATGAACTTGGGTTATGTGTGCTGTTTAGAAATAAAGACACCAGAATACAGAGGTCAGCGTGGATGACTAAGGAATACAAAAGGTCCGCTCAGATATAAAGGCGTGTGTGTAAGAAAGAAAATGGTTGGTATCAAGCAATACCAAAGAGATCCCGGTATGAAGTTAAGACAGTGTAACACAAAAGAACGGTAAAAGAAGAGACTGTGAAAGGAGTATCGACTGTGCTAAAATAAATATTTCTTTTTAGATGCTGGAGAGTGATATGGTCATATAATCTGCATATTGCTATCACAGTTGCTATAGCAAGTGTAATGTACTGTATTTTTTACCACCAGGGAGACTGTTGCAACAGACAGGGAGCTACATTAGGAAGTTGTGCTTAACAAGTCATGTGTGATTTTACTGTCAAACTGCAAAGTGCTGTTCTCCTATGGAAAAAGGCTGCGAGTACTTTCTAGGAGTTGATAAACACCACATGATGCAGCTTTCTGGGAAAAACAGAATCCTTTGAAGCATTTCCAGCAAAATCCTTGGAGAGGCAAAGCATATTTTCAGATGCATGATTCTAGGTTAAACAGCTATGTCCCCCACTTGTTTACAAAGCAGCTCGACAGCTGCTGTGAGCCACTGGCCCCCTTTGGACAGACAGGATACATTTGGATCTGTCACACCGAGCCACAGCGCGCCTCTGCTGCATTACTCTACAAAGATCTCATTGGAGATCTGCTGCTGGCAAGACTAAAAGCCTCACCAGCTTTAAGAGCAGCAGATGATTAGTTTCATTCCCGCTTTAATTTTTCTTGTTAACTCTGAAGTTGGGCAAAATGTTTTTAGTGGTGAAACTGGTCCTGGGAAAGCTGCACCCTGCTTCATGCAAGAAGAATAAGATATAAAAATAAACAGTAGCAGCTGGTTATTGGCAGGGAATGGACTCTTTAACAGAAGAGAAAAAAGATCTGAAGCCTGTTTGGACGCAGAGATGCCGTGTCCAGTCTGAAATGAGAAAGTGTCATTGAAAGGGCAGAGTGAAGACTGGCACTGCAGCTCTACTTCAACGTTCAGGAAATCGGGCTGAGAGATGCAGCTCCTGAGCCACAAAGTCCAACCATCGCTCCCAGAAGTGCTGTGGGAAAAAAGCCCAAGCCAGGATGCCCTGTAAACACTGACGGGACAGCCTGTCCTGGGGAGTGAGGGATGGAGGTTTAAATCCCTTCCTGCAAACGAAGACACGTGCCTGGGTACAGCCCCTCTCCTGTGGACAGGGCTAAGGGTCATCTGGTAAGCTCAGTGCACCTTCCTACCTAACAAGGGGCACAGCTGGTCACAAAACAAGGCCCGGTTGGTAATTCCCCTTTTTTAGTCCAAGCTTTCTTCTTCCTGCCATGGCCATGCTGCTGCCAGGGAATGAGAGGGAAGCACGACAGGAGGAGTGACCGTCCAGGGCCACCGGCCTCCCATCGCACCTCTTGGCAGCATATGCTGGCTGGCACGGCCGAAGGATGGATGCAAGGGAAAGGTCTAAGGCTGTTTTGCTGCTCTGCTTTTTTTTTCCTGCTAAATAGCTCATGATAAACTTCTACTACAAAATACTGCTTCTCCAGCAGCCCTTCTGCACCCTTCTTATAGAGGCTGTAGTGGTCCTTTACCCCTATGTATAATGCTATTTGATGCATTTATGCCTATATAATATCCCACTGTAGGTAATTCTGCTTACCTCTGTGCAACACATTCCTAGCCTCTTCTTCCCCAGCGATGTTTTTCCTCTAACCAAGGCAAAAGAAAACAGTGGAGATAATAAATCTCTCTCTCCATCAGGGAAGGTGGCAGCAGACCCTCTGCCTCTGAAGCCTACAAATCACAGGTGGCTGGTCCCTTGCAGTCAGTGACAATATTGTTTCCTTTGCCCTCCTTACCAGTGACTGGTCAGAGCAAAAATGATTACTGATGGCATCTGACAGGCCTGGATCACGTTTTGACATTAGCTTTTAGCTACTGGGTTTTTTTTAATAGCTGCCAGTGTGTTCAGTCAAATACCTGTCTGTCACCACAATCAGACAGACCTTAATGTGTCTGTGTTATGGAAGAGGACCTCGGCGTCTTTCTAGCACTTTATTATAGTCCCAGTATAGCTTTTTATCACAAATTCCTCGTGCATAGCTGTCCCTGCTCCACCACAGAAATCTTCCGAATTGGCAGCTCTGGTGTCTGTTGCCATTAATCTTCTCCGTGCTGCGGAGAGCAGGGCACCAGATGATTTATGGCAATTACCTCTGACGCAGCGGAGCTCAGGTGAGTTGGGCTGAATCGTCGTTGCTGGTATGAATTTTGTCCCCAAGCAGCCCAAGGGTGTAAAATATGCCTCTCTACACCTGCATTTACTTTCCTCCTCAAGCATTGCTCAGTTAAACAGGGGGAGGGAATATGCATTTTAATCACATTTTAAAATAGTATTGAGGTTGTGGCACACTGGTAAGTGAAAGGTTAAACACTTTGACACCAATTCAGAATTAAAAGCTGTAATCAAATGTCATTGTTAGTTTTGTGAAAGCAGTATTTTCCCAGGAAGGCTGTAAAATGCACATCCTTCACCTGCAATTTCCCAGGCTAAGGAAGTCCTAGCTTTTATTTTAAACATCATTCTCAGGTTTTACTCTTATTTTCTATTCTTTGAACTGTCAGGGACCTGGAGTGATGCGCGGGAAGTGAAGGTTGTGCCAAGCTGAGATCAGCATCGATGGCTTGAGCCAATTAAGAAGCAATGTTAATGGGCTCTCTGGGAATCCTCCTAAGCCTTCCACACCAGAATGGATGATGCCCACAACACAGGGCTGAGCTGAGCATTTGGAGCCTAGAGAAATAAGAGCAGACCTTCAAGTCTTCATTATTAAACAGCTTCCCTACTGGTTGTGGTGAAAGGCAAGTGTGTTTTATAATGAGAAGGCATATAAGTGATTTCTCCTCTTCTCTATGGGTGCATGAGAGTGTGTGCGTGCAGGTGTGTGTTACAGCATCTCAGTAGTTTATATCCACTGGGTATTAAGCCAACTTCTACATTTCTTTTTCCCTGCTGCTGCTTTTATTTGTTTAATGTCAGCGGGGAAAACGGAAGGTAAGATGAATCCTGTAAATAGGCTTGCGTATAGAGGAAAGGAGCTGAATTTAGGAGGGGATATGCGTATGCAGTAGTCTGAATGCATGCAGCCATTTAGAGAAGGGCTGCAGGAAGAAGTGGGACCAGCTGCTGGAGGAGCAAGGGGCAGCTGCGGAGGGCACTGGGAACCCACGCACCGAGAGGTTTTGGGGGAGCCAGGCAGCTGGCACATGGCTCTGCCCAGGAGGGTCTGCCCTAACCCACGAGCCCCTTCCTTTTCACGTGGTAAATCACAGGGGTGAATGGCAACTCGGCAGTCATACTGATGTGGGACACGTTTATTCGGGAATAAAGAATGGCTTTTTCTTGCTCAGCTTGAGCTGTTTCCAAAGCAGCCTAAGTTAAGCTGGAAAAATATGCTTGTTCTGGAATGCAAATCTGTGAGGGCCTTATAGGAATATAAATATAGCATCTTATCTTGCACTGTTATAAACTCCCACACAGACAAGCCCGGAGGCAAGTGGAAAAAACAAAGGCAGGGCTATTCATGATACCCTCGGTGTCAGCTACAGTCACAGGTGGGCATGTGGGCAGCTGGAGCCAACATATGCTAATAGTGATTAACATATGTACGTGGAGCTCGGCCACACAGAGCTGCAGCACAAAGAGCCTGGCTGAAGTGACGTTCACCAGGGCATCCTTCGGCCACCGAGCCTTCTGTTAAATGCTGCCTGTGATCCACGCTGTGACAACCTGTAATAAACCTGGTACCACCTTTAATGTGCAGCCGTGGCTTTTCTCCGGGACGCCTCGCTTGAAAGCTCAGTTTTGGTACAGCCTGCTCGGAGCAGGTGAGTTCAGAGCATAAAGGAGGTTTTGGGCTATGTTTCTTCCTGGTGGTTGGCTGCTGGGTGAGGACCACACATACCCTCCCAGCTATGGGCTTGAGGGCTTCCAGCATCCTTACTGCTTTGGGGCTTTCAGGCCAGTTGTAGTATATGAGGTGGCTCAAAATTGCTGGGTAATGGTGTTCTCAGAAGCAATTCTATTTTTTAAACACTTCACTCTTTTAGCTGTCTAGGGCCATCTCCAACCCAAAGCCCTGTCATAATCTGGTGGCACGCGGGGGCTTGTTTACAAGATAAACTAACAGCTGTTTTCCTCTCATCCGCTGCCCCTGCTTCGAACTTGAAATGGGAATTATCTGTGTGTGTCAGAACCAGAAGAGTCAAAGCCTCCTTGGAGATGCCCTTTGGGCCTCTCTTTCTGCTACCTTGAAACATCTTTCTATTTTCAGGGATGGCAACCCAACACCTAATCTTCCAGAGGCACATGTATTGCTCCCAGGGAGGCATGTTAGGAATGAAGGAACTGTTTTTTTTTTTTTTTAACCCCCCCCCATGGGTTAGCCCACTTCTGCTTATCAGCCAACCTCAGCACTTGGTGTTTGAAATCTGGATCAGAATTTTTCAGCTTTCAGGTACTACGCAAGATTTTTCAGCAGTGGCCTCATTTACTTTCAAAGCAGTTGAGTGAAAATGCATCCATTTTGGGGTTTGTGCATCTGTACTTAGAAATATAAGAGAAGAGGCTTTACTAAATTTTTTTTTCTGAACTGATGTTTAGTGATTGTATTAAAAGGCCACACACAAGCTCCTCTCTTATTTGCATATCAATACTTAGCCTATTAGAAGCCAATGGAGTGAGGGTCTCGCAGTACATACCCTCTCACAGCATGACGCTCAGACTTGCCATGACATCTTTTCTTCAGCTTTCATGTCAGTGAATATTATAGTGTGATGCCTTGAAGCCAGGATAAACTGGGGCCGTTGAATGTTCAGATGTATGCTCAATCTGTGAAGCTCGCAGCTGCTCCACTCTTTTGATAATGCTAGTAAGCAAAATTAGTAAATAAAATAAATGCTCAAGGTTCATTTGCTGCACACCCCAATACATGAATGAGAATAGAAACGAGGACATCAAAGAAAAATAAAAACCAGGCTAGTAATAACATGTTCCCCTAAGGCCTCCTGCTTAACCTAAATGTTATGTTAAAGGGATAAATGGGTGAACTGAATTATTATACACAGTTAAAAACCAGGAATGAGATCTGAGATCACACCCCTGTTAGTAAGATCAGCATTATCTCCTTAATTAATCTTTTAAGACAAATTTTTAAAGACAAAACCCAGTAAATATTTAACTGAGAAAATGTGGTGTTTATCATATTGACAAATTTTGCTTATTATTTACCTACGCAGTGAAATCCTGAAGTGGCCCATGAGGCTGGAGCAAGGTCACCCTCCTCCTCTCCTGCTCCCCACACCCCTTGCTTGTCTCGGTGCCCTGAGAAGGGGCGGCTCTGCTGCCATGGCCGCCCATGGTAGAAACGAGGTAGGAAGACTCCCTGGGAAAGGAAGTTTTCAAAGAGATCTGGAGTATACAGAAGAAACCTAAACCGGGTGCTAACCTCCTTGTGGTGGAGGTGGTGGAGGGATGGGGATGAAGTGTCACTGGAAGATACCATTGGCTCACGGTGGCCGCGGCGGGTGAGGAAGAGGAGGGGAAGTGGGGGAAGGTATCCACAGGAGGGATGGGGCCACCTGTTTTGTCTGAGGGAGGGGATGGGAAGGGCTGGGTGTGGGTCTACTAGCATGCCTGCCACATGTGGATGGAGGAGGAAGTTTGTTCCAGAAGATTGTCTCAAGGCTCCCACTCTCCCAGAGCTTTAGCACCCCTGAAAGAGCACAGCCACCTCGCTCTCTCCTACTAGCCTGTGGATTGAGGAGGGCAATACCGCATAACCTGCATACACTGCTAACTCACACTACTGCTGGATTAAAATGTTTCAAGACATACATCCCAGAAGTTACACGCTTGAAAAAAATATTCCTCAAGGAGGCTTGCAGAGTTGGACCAATGAGGTATCCTCAAGTGATGGTGAACAAGGGCATGGCCAGAGGAAAAAATCAGTGGCAATGAAGGTCTTTGGAAGTATCACTTGTAGGACAATCCTGGGACACGAGTGTTCCAACAAGCATCCCAAAGGGGAGTGCAACCAAGAAGCTCCTCGTGAGCCTCCACCCACACTCAGAGCTCTAGTGCTGAACTGCAGTTATTGCCTTCACTCTTATGAGTAACTATGTTAGAGAAGGTCCTACAAGACTTCAGAAAATTAAGGTACTACTGCCACAGGCCCTGGCCACCCCTCTGGCAGAAAACTATCTTCCAGAGAACAGAGATTAAGCACATGAATTGCCCTCATGTGGAAGAAAAGAGCTACTTTCTGTGAGGAGGTATCTAAGAAAAAAAGATTTTTTTTCTGCCTCTGCTTTCTTCAGAGACAGAGGAGTGTGTCAGGTTGGTACATTGCAAGGTGCAGAAGTTTTACGTATTTTAAAGAATATCAGAAAAAACAGCACAGAGATTGAATAAATCCAAAAGTGATTTTACATGGAGCATGCAAAAGAATAAGATAAATGAAATATTGGAGATGATATACACTAGAACTGCTGATTGGAGAAGGCTGCATTTCTCTCTCAGCCCGTGCTGCTTAAGTATGATATGACTCATGCCCCTGTGAAATATTCACCTCTATTTAAATGCACCATCTCCTCTTTACTATAAAGTCAATTAATTTAAACCCCCCCTCATAATAGGAGTATCAATGGCAGAATAATGGATTGCCTTGGGAACCGTGATTAGATAAGCTGAAGTCTTACAAAGGTCAGGTGATACACTAATATGAAAAATAGGATCCAGCAACAGACACTTACATTTAGGAATATGCTTTCCCATCAAAAGGGTCTGATTGTATGAAGTGATTGTATCCAAAAAGTCTGCTTAAATACAGAGGAAATGGAGGGGCAAAGCACAGTATTATTGCAATTCTGGGGTTGAAGACTGTTCTAAAAAATAAAAAAGCATTTGAAGTTTAAAGTTAATTCATCAAATTTCTCTCATCTACAGTACATGTTCTTTTTTTCTCCCTCCAGTGTTTGAATGTACCACTTGCAGTGTTAACACTAACTCCTAATCTGATTTTATATATGCTTAACTTTACACTCTATGAGTTCTCATTAAAACTCAAAATGTATAAATTTAAACACATGCTTAGCTCTTTGCAGAATTAAGGTTGCGTGTTGTGAAATACATAAGATATATAATACAGCTGCATTAAAATTACAACAGAATTCCTGGCTGGATTTTCCTGGTCACTTTTGTTATTTTAACACAGTTTTAAAGGTGGATACCTTTAAAAATCATGCTACAGGTTAAAATCTTAGTTGCAATTTCATAACAGAACCAACTATGCCTAAAAAAAAAATCTTTGACAAATGCAATTCATTTTCCCATTTTGAAGTTATGCAAGAGTAACTTACAATTGCATCAAATGTATTTGAGATTTTATCCCAAATTTTCCCAAATCCTGCTGACAAGCAGTTCACTAGGAATGGCATATGGCATTTCAGAAGCTCCTTGGTTTGCCCAGGCAAGTAAGTCACAACTTCCACCAGATTTTTTCAAAAACCAGTCACTGATATTCCTGTAAATCTCATAATTTTAATGAGCTTTCCTGCCAGTGAACTCATTTCTTATACTGTCAGTAGAAAGAGAACCATAGAGATGTGAACATCCTTGAAGCAAAACGGATTAGAGGGAATGCACACAGCTAATTTCCAAGATATACTCGGCCACCTCTAAATCAGAAGCAGAGGAAGATTTCCCACCCTGCCTCCAAACAGAGGTCTGTCAGACATGGAGACTGTGGCTATAGGAGATATTTCAGAGCGGGGCATAGAAAATCTTGTAAAATAATTTCTTAATGATCTAACTCTAGGGAAAATTTCTTCTTCCTATCCATCTATGTAGCCATCGCCCTGCAGCATGGAAATGTCTTTCTCTTAATTTTTCTGTCTTATCTAGTATTGGTGTGGGTATTTCCTTTTTCCACAGAAGTGCATAACTCCTTTTTCTAATCCTGCCACACTGTTGGCCTCAGTGACAAGAATCTCATTTACAGGAATCTCACATTATACCCCTTCCTTTCCTCACTGGAGCATGTTAGCAGCCTGAGTGATGGAGAGTAGCTTCTGGTGCTGCATTCAGTTTTGATGTGCTGATAGCAAGTAAAGAGTAAGATAAAACAGCAGACCTCTAACACACCTACTTAAACATCTGTATATTATTTGCCATGTTTTGAAGCCAGCTTTAAACACCTTTTGGCAGTTCCCCAGAAAGACCCAGGAGGAACACATCCCCCAGATGGGGCTGACGTGTAGTACGAGGGGGACCTGCCTCAGCCCTCCCGTGCTCCTGGGAGGGAAAACTCCAGCTCCAGATCTCTCAAATCTGGCTCCAAGAATTAAGTCTGCTCGATGGGGAAGGAGAGGAAAGCAAGGATGGAAAAAATGGAAACAAAACAGTGGTTGGTCACAGGATCAAAGGCAAATTAAAACTAAAGAAAGGATTCAAAATCAGGAGAGTGTTTGGGGACCATTGCTTCTTGCACAATACCCCTTGGCTAAGAAAACAGAACAATAAAGATTTCATTGAATTTCAGGCCAGAAGGGGACCATTACGATCAGTTACTCAGACTTTCACGCTGCTGTTAAGGATGCTGATGCAGCCAGCTTTGCCGCAAGGCATCCCCGGAGAGAGGTGGCAGACTGAATGCTGCAGCCCACGGCCTCTTGGCCAGCTTTGCCGCGCTTTGAAGGCTGGGGGGTGAAGCAGGTGAAGGCTCCCTCCATCCCATGTCCAGACCCCGCTTGTATGCTTGTCTCCCTGCGAGTATTTCCCCTTCACCCATGGCCCTTCCCCGGGCTACCGTGACCTTCCCACCTCTGCGCTAAGCTGCTACCTGTCCCTGTTGCCCGCCTAGCGAAAACGTCAGGAGGAAAACGTTGCCTCACAAAATGGCTGGGTATGGTTTTCCTCTAAAACCCCATCCCTTTTGGCTGCTGCTTGCTCTTCTGGAAAGCAGGGGCAACCTGTGCGCGGTCAGGGATGGGAGGCAGGTGGGGAGCACAGCTGGAAAAGACACCTTCTTCTTACTCGCTTTGCTTTACTTTCATGTGTCTCACCTTCTGAACATGCACAAATCAGGAAAGGACTTGCAGGTGCTGTATTTTGTCCATGCGGTATCAAGAGCTGATTAGAGCTGTGGTTTGGTCTGCAGGAATCCCTGATGGGACCTTAGGGCCTTCCCCTGCACCGTACCAGCTGGGTGCTTCCGCTGCCTGCGCCCCTGGAGCAGCACCTGCCCTCACCTGAAGCTGCCATGGAAAGGACCAAGCATTTCAGTGCTTTCTCAGCTCATATTAATGTTTTGCACATTCCTCTCAACAACTGCAGTGAAGATTTTAATGTAGCAACCACGTTTTTATATGCAGCAATAACAGATTTTGTCTTTTATTTTATAACACATGCTAACAGCTGTTTACAAAGTAGTGATGGCGGAATGCAGTCCAGTGGGTATACTGACTCTTCATTTATCTAGAGGGATTACACTGCGGTGAACAGCATTTGGACTTCAATTTAGTATGCATCCAGCCGAATTATGCGATTAGCTGATATGCAATAAACCAGAACAGAAACACATGCAGTCAAATGGTGCCAGATAAAAAGCATATGATTCTTACACAGGTTCTTATAATATTGTACAGTTAAATTATAAATATGTAGTTGTATGGAATTTGGCTAACTTACTGTATACCTATGCTTCTGGTGCTCTATGTACATATATCTGTGGCTGTATGTCTAGAGCTTCAGTGATTTCAAGGTCTTTATATTACCCATTAGATAATCTTTTTTTCTTTTCACCTCAACTATACCAGACTTCAAATGCTGGCACAGAGCAGTGTTTTTCTGTTACTTAAAAGAGGATACAAGAGTTAAAAGAGAGTCTTTTGTTAAAAAAAGTTTCAGAGAAAAAACCTCTCCCAGCAGAAACAGCTCCGTGATTTTTAAGAACAAAGAGAAAGAAAGAGATTTCTGGTTGGCATGAGGACTTTTTACAATTATGGGGCTACCCCTGCCTGTGTCCCGGCCCCTCTGGCAGTGCCACCTCTCCCCAGGACGGAGGGGACGAGGACAGGAGGACAGCCTCCCTCCTCCTCCTGCCCTGCTGCAAGGAAGTAGGGTGGAAAGAGCCCCGAGCAGCATTTTTGTCCCCGAGCACCCCCAACAGGCTGCTGGGCCCAGGGAAGAGAGCACATAAGGCAGGGAACCAAGGTGAAAGGTTTGTCATCCCACCGGAGGCTCCCTGCTGTGAATTTCAGTCCTTATACCATCGCGGGACTGACCACAGTCCCCACCACCAGCCTGCTCCTCATGAGAAACCAAGGAGTTGGCAGTGCTGTCCTATGGACTAGCTGTGGACAGGAGCTGGGTTTTGACATATAATGTGTATGAACTCGGATAAAAGGAGGTCCTGAGTGTAACAAACAGGGTGCCCTAAGTTGTCGGATGCTGCTTAATCCACCTGTGCATCATCGTCCTGCCTGCACGCAGGAGTAAGATCCTCTCTGTCCCTCCCCATCCAAGAGGGATTGTGTTGTTACCTTTTAGCTTTATCACATTGCTTGACACTGAAGTGATCAGTGCCCTGGCAAAGCTCAGAAGGAAACAAGCCCTTCCTTGTTTTCTTGTTTCACAAGACACAAAGCATTGGCCACATTAAATAAGAGACTGGAAAGAAATATTGAAAAACAGCCAACGTGGTGACCGCTATTCATCCTCTGTGCTTCATGAGGCTGCAGCCTTATGGGAAATAGCATGTACAGAGGTAATTACAACTATATCACTGTATATGCCTAAGTAGGCCGAAATATGGCTGTAGGCAATTCTTCCAAAATGGCGCAGTAGGAAAGTTCTTGGCCTCGTCATGACACAGACTATGCAGGGACAATCCCATGTGATCCCAAGTGTGTAGACAAATAGACTTAGATAAAAAAAAGACAATTTGGTTAAGCATGCATCCAAAAATATGTAAAAATATTAAATAAAATCATTATAATGCAAGGAGTGTATTTGTAGGTATTGTAATGATAAAAGATTGTTGAATATCTTTCATTTTTTAAAGTGCTCTCCTTTCTCACAGATCAAAATAAGTAAGCAGTGCTCCCTCTCTGCCTTTCAACAGCTTAAAAAAATTGTAGGGTTCATATGAAAAAAAATCTTACAAATATTTAGCCAGCTTGGCTTTTAATTTGGAATGTGAATTTGCATCAACACCTCAGAACAGCAGGAGGTCTGTAGTCCATTCTGTACATAACCTCATGTATTTATTTTTTCCATATTTTTGTTCTCTGGAAAATTTGCAGTACATTTTTACAATATTTTCATGTATTTTTGATACAGAAACGTGCAGAAAAAAAGAGAGAGAATGAGCGCTTGTGAATTACATGATATTCTAAAACCATGTTTCCAAACGTATTTATCTGAATTCAGGCTGTGACTTAATAGCTGTAGCTGTATCAACACTGTATCAGTTTACCATAGGAGAAAAATATATGAAATGAGACATAACCTACTAAGGTCACTTCAGGGGCTATCACTGAGCGGAAAATGAATGCTAATATTTTCAGATTTAACATGGGTAAGCTAGTCAGAACCAATAGTTTGGGGCTGAATTCTGAAATGCCCTCGGTGAAAGCAATGCAAGGGGGATGGTCAGTGAGATGGAATTATTAAAAGATAGGGTGGAGCCAAGCCCAGCCATATGGTGAATGCCATAACCGGGGCAGACCTGTCATGGCCAAGCAAGCTGGGAAAGCAGGCGAAAAGAAATTGTCCTGAAAGAACAACATGCATCCCGCCATGAAGAAATGAGGGCAGAGGGCTGTGGGCAACGTGTTGGCCAGTGACTGACACTTGCACTGATGAAAGACAACACTGGAAGTTGAGCCCCGTCTATGCAAAGTTGATTAGGGTAGATGGGACCCTTCATCATGCCTTAAAAAATCATCACAGCTCAAAACACTCACTTCCAATATGCCTAATAAAACCGTAGGTCATGAGAGGTGGATGAGTAACATATCTATCAGCAAAACAGCTGCATAACTGGGTACATCAGACATAGCTGTTCATAACATACAAAACCCAAAGTCCTTCCTACCAACAAAAGACGTGAGGGTCTCTGTCTCACTGCAGCTATGACAGAAGTCTGAGACTTACAGTAGGCATTCTTCATTTTTCTTCAATTATACTTTTTGGTGAAGGAATTTAAACATTAACATGCATAAACATGTTTGCAATTTGTTAAGTTTTATAGCTAACCAAATCATTAACTAGATATTTAATTAGCTATCAGAATTAGGGCTCAATCCTCAAACACTTTATTCGTTGAATGACTCTGATGGGATAACAAACCTGAGCAACATCTACCTCAGGTGCTTTCAGAACAGAGCTCTCAAAGCAGCCTGCCCCAGTGCTTCCCAGTTTGCACTGGAGCACTCTTTGGATCACTCCCTGGTCACTAAGGGGGTTCTACATTGCTGGAAACACCTGGGCTGGTGCTGACTCCAGCGTCTTGTGTCCACGTGGTCAGTGCCACACCAATGTGGTCTAGTTCAGAGCTGGCTTGTCTAGTCCTAGTCCTGTGATCTTTGCAGAAGCCTGTGGTATGATACAGATGACATATCTTTATTACCTGCTTCTTTTTTCCAATAACCAGAATTGCATGAGGTTTTAAAAATTCAAAAGTAACTCATGGCAAGTTAACATGGTACTTCCACATGCATCTGCAAAGACAAACCCAGGAAGCCATTGAGGGAAATGCTGGGTTTGGTACTGATGAGGTGAGTGTATCTCTAAGCTCTGAGTATAGAAATTAAACCAAAAATCAGTCAGTTAAGCCCAGAGAGACAGGTTCCTTGTCGTTAAGTAACAGTTATTGTCACTGCACTCTTGGGCTCAGTCTTCTGTCTAGCTCACACTACAGCTACTGGCCACACGCATGAGCATGCACATGTTCTTATTTCTATAGTATAAATCCATTACACATTCTTGCACCTATAGTAATGGAGGTTTTTGTTTGGTTTCTTTTTTGGCATGATACAGATCAAGTCGTCATGTTTGTACTAGCAAATCATATGTAACTAGGACCATGCTTTGGTATTTGAGCAAACCAGCATGGTGTAGGCTGCACTTGTATTGGTAAATGCTCTTATCTTCTGCACAGGGTGATCATACCCTAACAGAGCAGAAGAAATGGTCCTTAGCCCATGATAGCTCCTAAACCAGGCCCAGGACCTGTTTGGAACAGTAGTTATTGGCCTGGGCCAAAGCTCTGCTGGGGACAATTAAACTGTAGAGATGACAGACTGCCATGCTGGAAACACTCCCTGGCATTATTTAATTTCCTGGTATGGATGTAATTAGTCTGACCTGACACTGAACAGTGAATAAAATCCAGTTTTTAAAATAAAACCTTAGAAGGAAGCATTCTGTTTAATTCTGATATTATTTTTTTTTGCAGCCTTATCTCTGTGCATTTTTGGCCATTTTGTCGATGTACACTTACATTATAATTTTCTCAAATGCTAAAACTTTGAAATGCTCTTTTGCTCAAATAGGAATACTATTCACCCATTCTTTTTTGACTGATTCTTATAAACTGGAAGACTCTACAAGGTTTTGCAATAAAAATTAATTTCTATATTAGTATTTCTAGAGAAAATATACTGCCTTTCAGGTGGAAAGCTTAAAAAAAAGATTACATCTCTGTTAGGTTTTAATTTTTCTAGGAATAATCCATCCACAACAGCTCAACATCTGTGAGCCTCAAGAGCCAGTTGTCATACCTCAGACAAGCACAGAGAAGTGAAGGAATTTTATAAGAAGCCAGATATAATTTCATGGCAGTGAATTGCTACCCTATGAACACTGAGGAATTGTGGCGTTCCACTTCTCATTATGTATGCCCACAAGAGAAATATTAAACTAGACTTTTCTTTGACTGTTGCCTTCGTTCTCTCCTTCTCTTGTACATACTTATAAAATAAAGATCAAGCTTCCTTGAATCCTTTTTATCTGCTTTGAAGTCTAAGGAAAACTTTTTTGGAAATTCTATTTTCATCTCTGTGAATTTATTCTCTAATGCTTCTAACTTGTCAAAAACGGACTGTGTTGTTCAAGGAGTAGTTAAGGAAAAAAGCCCATCTTTGAATCTCCATGAACGGACAATCATTCTCACCGTTCATGAAAGCCCTCAAAAACGTGAAGCCACAATATAGTCCTCTTCTATTACAATTTCTTTTGGACCAGTTCTGAGGCAGGGGGAAATTCTGCAGAGGGCAAAAAAAAGAGTCTTTTTTTCCTCTTTGTTGCCCAGCAAATTACTTTGAGTATCTAAAAGCAGCAAATCCTACAGCTTTGGTCATCTCTTTTAGTATTCTTTCCTTGTTCCTTCCCAGAACTCAATTTTTGCCTAAAGATCTGTAAAGGCAGGAGACGCTGTAATTCTAGAAGGATAAATAAAACATATCCAACTCAGAGGTGTTGCCCAAAGATGGGAAGACAGAGATACTCCCTTTCTCTGGGGAGGGGCAGGGGATGTTGGACTGGAGTCCCTTGGGCTAGCTGAAAGAAACCCAAATCTCTGAGCCTGCTTGGAGAAGCACAGAAGAGATACCACCTCCTGTAGCAGGTACGACCCTTTTCCAGTAAAGCAGACCGTGTGAGGGCAGTCCTCAGGCAATGCCTTAGCAAAGCTGGGAACAAACCCCTGATTAGAAGCTACACATGCACCTCCTGCCCTGGAGGACGTGGTCCCACTGCCCCTCTGCAGCTGAGCCCTCCTGCCGAGGTGGCCCACTGGTGCCACCCTCCAGCCCTCGAAATCGCCCTGCGAGACGGGTCTGTGTCCACTGCTGACATTCAGCCCCGTCCCTGTGGCTGCTGCGGTAAATCCTCCCCTTCGCTTTTGCCTACAAAACTAGCTTTACTTTCGTATTGTCCCAAGCACCTGAACCCAGCGCATCCTGTAGGACACGATGCTTCTCAGCCCATCTCCCAGCCCTACTGGTGGCCTGAAATAAACCATCACACCATCTTCCCAGCTGGGTGTCGCTGTAGGCCAGCTGGGCCCTTTGAAGGAAACTGAAGATACAGGCAACCAAAACTTTGTTTCACTTCGAGAATGAAAAAAAGTCTGATGGTCCTGGAAGAAACATGGGAGACGGTGGTGAAACAGTATTGGGGAAGCTTCAAAAGCAACCCAAGGAGCAGTGCTGCTCTGTGAGGATGGCCTTCACCCAGTTTCCATCTCATGTGTCTGCAAAGGCACGTCTTTCCTCTTGCCATTGATGGTCAGAAAAAAGGCTATTCATTTCTTCAAAGATGGATGACATGCTGTTTAAAACCTGCTCGGGTCTGAAATGGGAGCGGATTGATCTGGGATGGTCTTTAGTCTAAAATACTGTTGCAGAAGTTGCATGGATATTATAGCTGTAAGAATTTCCAGAATGGACATACAGATATTTCTACTTCACAAATGCAGATATCTAATGATGGATGTGTATAAATACACACATTCTGTTTAGACATCATCAAAAGGCTGATAATGGTAGGCTTTACATCTCTTAAGCGACAGGTCTTGTGAGGCAAAGTACATAACTCAGAGATCTGAAGCGGCATTGTATGGCTGTTTTTAACAGAAAAAAAAATATTAAAACCCTGCAGCAATGAAGTGCTTAGTGCAGGATTTCAATTCTCAACCTTACAGCTATTACATTTCAATTTGATGCAGTAAAAGATTTTGCAGATCCTAAACTAGCAAATGGCAAGAAGGAAATGACTTTTTTCACCCCTTTGAAGCAGGTGGTTATTGTTTTAAATTATTAGGGATCTAAACTTGGCCACCATCCAAGATACGTCATGGAGCTTAGGTCCTCAGCTCCAGAGTGAAAAGCACACACCCAAATATTTGATCAGAGCATATTCTTCCAGCCTCACTGACAAAGACAGACTCAGAGATGACAATAGAGATTACAGTTTTCTTCCAAAATCAAAGACTTGTGAGTTGTTTTTTTTTTTTTTTTTCCCCGGAAGAATTAAAACATGTTCAATCAGAAAGGTCCGATGTGTCTCTGGCAAACAGCAAAATTCCCCTGGGATCCAAATTAAGAATAAAACAAGCGAAGAAGAGGGCAACTCACAGCAGTGCATAGACACTGCCTGTTGTATGGTTTTACTCTTGTGTGTTTGATTGCCTGTGTGAGTTTTGCTTCTTGTATGTTATTGTTTATCAAAGACCAATCAATGAGAAGTGAGATTAGAGGGCAGGAAGAAAGGAAAAGAAAAAAGGAGAGGAGGAGAAATCTTATGCATATGTGAGGCCAAGGAATATTGCCTTTCAGGGTTCATGCACTGTTCTCTTTAATTTTGATGGTGTTTAAAAAGAATGGTAATGAGTATCAGAGTTAAAATGCAAGGGTTGATGATTTCAGAAAAAATACATTGCCCATGATTAGCTAAGGCAATGGCCCCCAAGGTTTTTCTAGACCAGTGAACCACCTTTAACCCTCAGCTGCCATGTGCCCTTTGAGGAACCTACCAGGGAATTTTTCAAAGCAGGGCCCAGAGCAACAGTGCAAATTGCACTTTGCTGAAAACTTCCTCCTGGCAAATCATGAAAACTACATGGAAAATAGCAGCATGGAATGTTTGGGCACAATGTAAGGTTTTATATTTTTCTGTTTATTATAGTCTATAGTCCATTTGTGACTACTTATCTGAGGCTTTTGGGCCACTACAGAGCCATGGGCTGCAGTTTGTGGACCACTGAGCTATGGAACCAGTCCTCATTAAAGAACACCTGCCAGGCATTATTCATCCTTCAGGGTAACATCCATACATTAAGAGTCCCGTTGGTATGAAAATATGAAATAGGAAATTTTAAAAGGACTGGATTGCTGGGAGGTGATTTGCTTTTGCACATTGGGCTAGTTCAGCTGATGATGTCAAGAAAGTTTGTTGTACTTGACTATTGCTTAACTCAGAATCTGGAAAGCTGGTTCTTTCCTGAATCTGTTTTCAAAACTAATGCTCCCAAGACTTATTCTACCTTGTAGCAGGGACAAAGATGGTTTCAGTGATTTTTTTAAGCTTGAGGGAAGAAATAGACACAATTGCAAAGCTGGGTTGAAATTTCTTATACCTACTGATTTTACTGGCAAGTATTTCAGGTGTAGTTGTTTGTTTACACAAAACCAGATTTGTTTACGTGTGTTCAATAACCACCTATTGAATATCTAATATGACAAATGAGGACGTGCTAAAATGCCTGCCTACCCCAGTAGCCATATGAGCCTCGGGCATTCTTTCTATCTGGTGGTTATCAAATATAACATTATCCAACCCTAATGAGTGTGGGTGAAACAGGAGACGGTATGCAGGAGCATATGAGTTTTGAAATGGAGTTTTTTGCATGGAGTTTTGAAAATGCAGAAGAGTATATCTGCAAATTTGGTAGGCATGGTAATGCAAAGCATTAAGCAATTGGCTTGCAGTCTGTAGCACCAGTTTGCTACCGCTGACCTGACATACTGGCTGTTCATGGGCCACTCAATATAATGACAACGTTGACCTGATATCCTTCCTGTGAGGCACGAGAATGAAAGAGAAACAGCCTTCCCATTGACTTTCCTTAATTTTGTGCATTTGTCAGAAACCCAACATTTTGTGAGATATTGATTTGTGTTGCTGGCTTTCTTGTTCCTTAATGATATAATACTATGTAAAACATTTTAAAGAAAAATGTAGTAATCTTATATAGGAACAAACTGTTCTGTCAATAAGCAGCATAAATGCACAACAAAACCAACTCACCCTTAACATGACAGCAATTTCTTCAGTGACATTTACGAGCTCATTGAAAGAACAGTAGCAATTTTATTCATTGTTTGGGGCTTACTACCCAATGTATAATGAAAGTGTTATGAAAATTAGAAAGTGCGTGTAACACAGCTCTTTTGTAGTGTAAAAACCACAACCTCTTAAATTGTACATGAACTAGAGTTATATTATACACATATACACTATACACAAACTAGAATAGCCCTTTTACCAAACTAGGCTGTATTTTAATTAGGAAAGTGGTAACAAGCCTTTAAAATCAGCCAGCACTGTATTTAGGTTTTAACTCAGAAATTCTGAGGCTTTATGAATTCATGACAGACCCTTAGGGATACATTTTCAAAGCACTGCACAGGATTTTAGCCATGCAAATCCCATTAAAATCAGTGGGAGACATGTGGCTAAAACCCACGCAAGGCTTTGGAGGCAACATGCCCCTTAATGTTATCTAGACAGTGTTTCGGCCTGTGAATTTCCTTGCTTTTTACAACTGAATTCAAAAGGAAATAAAATTTGCCATGGGGATGTGGGAATTTTAACAGGATGCAGCCTCTTTTAGTTCTGGAGAAGTAGTTCTGATCTATCGACTACATTAACACATGGTAAAGGTATTTTTGGTCTCTGCTTTATGGGCTTAATGTCTACTCAGCTCTTCTGACCTGTGATTATATGATGTTACAGTGCAACTATGTAGCTAACTGACTCTGCAAATATCTATCTATCTATCTATCTATCTATCTATCTATCTATCTATCTATCTATCTATCTATCTATCTATCTATCTATCTATCGATCTATCGATCTATCTATCGATCTATCTATCTATCTCAGTTCTCAGCAGATTATAATTTCCCTTAATGAAGTCTTTGAATTGGGTAAACCATAAAATTCCTTTTGGAGCGATGATTGTACTTGACTTCAGCAGTGTGATACCCTGAGTGATAGGCTATCTGGTGCTAGGCCTTTCAGAGAGACCGGAATACACAATAAAAAAGTCACAGATCAGGTATTCCCAGGGGAGAGCAGTAGCTGATCAGCGTGAGCTTTAGACAGGCAGGTCTTCCCTGGTTGCCTGGGTTGCAAGGACACAGGTGGGGATCTGCCGCTGGGCAGAGATGTGCTCGGGAGCCAATTTTGCTGTTGGGCGAGAGGGAGAACTTTAGTGTCCATCTGAAGCAGAGGGAGAAATTAGGCTTTCTCTAGATGGTGTGTCTATCACCAGACATGAACTACGGAAGTGAAAAATAGTATGTCTGAGAAGGTTACTCAAACAAGTGCCAGGTCCTTTATCCAAATTTAACTTGTAGTCAGTGAAGCAGAAACTCCTGATTTGGAAGGTTGCTTGATACTGAAAGTAGCGGGGCAAACCTGGATCTGCAGATGTAACAAAACAAAGGACAACGGGAATGATGAACCTGCTTATCTGTACGGCAGGTAAAAACAGACACCAAAATGTGAGCCCCCAGCAGAAACACTCCCAAATTCTGCGCGTCTTAGAGAAGGTTAATTCCGAACAAGTCCCCCTCGGCTTTCCATGCCTACAGTAGGAGTCAGGATTGCCATTAAAAACCATGGTCACCTTACAGGACTTCCGTAAGGGGCTGAGCGAGAAGATTTGTGGCACTGCAGCTCAGCTGGGGGTGCGTCGCAGAGGCAGCCCGGCACGGCGAGGTGTCTCTGGGGGCCTTCTGGGTTTAAGGCCTGCTTTGCTTGCCCAGTTCTGCGAAGTCCGTGCGCCTTACCTACGCCTTTCATACGCAGGTTTTTGGGTGGGATTTTGTTCTTTCGGCGGGAAGTCCCGCAAACGGCTGCGAGGCGGCGAGCGGCGCCGCCCGGCCAGGCCCCGCGCCGGGGCAGCCGGCGGAGGAGGCGGCGGGGAGCGGCGCGGCAGCGGAAGGAGCAGGTGAGTGCGGAGGAGCGGCCGGGGGGCGCGGAGGGGTGGAACTTACAAGCGATGCCCAGTGCAGTTGCTCCCCCCCCGCCGATCGACCCCCAGTCAGTCCCCAGCGGCGATCCCCCCCCC
>JANZLQ010000029.1:27275773-27299467 GCA_026212715.1 Elanus axillaris | reverse complement strand
CTTTGTCCGCCCGCGCCGCAGCCGCAGCCGCAGCCGCAGCCGCAGCCGGGCGGGGGGCGCGGAGCTCCGCGGAGCGGAGCGGAGCATCCTTCCTCCCGCACTCCTCTTAACCAGCCTGTTGCTTCAGATATTGAATCTTCCCCGTAACGGTGCGGTGTAAAAAGCCTTTCCTCCTGGCTTTGGGTTTGTCGATTTTTTTTTTTAAATTATTATTTTTTAAAATTTAATGGCTGTTTCAAGAGAGCTTAAAATAAATTTTCCTAATTATTCCACCTAATACTATAATCGCGGTATTAAGACTTAGGAAAAAAACCCCAGATATTTCAAAATTAAAATTGTACTCCAATGTAATTTGCTGTGCAGTTGCTGGGAGATGTCTTTGCAATTGAGAGACATTAAGCTGCCTTGCTTTATCTTTCTGGTTTTCTTAATTCCAAATAGGATGATATGTTTCCCCAAATTATCTGACAACCCTATTATAATGAATTTAAACTTTGGGGTGGTTGTGTGTCCTGTCCCGTGTCCCTGTTCCCCCACCCCCCACCCCCACCCCGTTTTATCTTACTAAATCGTCCAGGGAAAAAATAGAAATAAGGTGAGTGCTTTTCGTTATTGGTTTTTTTTTTTGTTTGTTTTTGTTTTGGTTTGGGTTGGGGTTTTTTTCCTCTTCGTATGTGCCTTTACTTTTTTCTACACTCTAATGACATTTGGCAGGCTCAACTGTGTAATGCTTGACTGGTTTTATTGTTGTCTGCTCCCAGTGGGGAATAGTTGACACTGCTCTCTGTTTTCAATTGATATCCATTTTCAACAATATTGCTTTCTATTAGATTCCTGCACAGTTTGTGCCAGCCAAACCGAATATTTACCATGTTGCCCTCAAAGCCTCAAATCAACAAACACTAAAATAAGTAAAATAGGCATTTGCTATCTGACATTTTCAGATTTCCTGTTCAAATTATTACTTTGGCTGTATTTCACAACAAATGAATCAAGCATTAAAGATACAGTATTGCCACTTAAGGTAACTCAGATTGATTTTGAGTTTTAAATGACAGGATAAGAGGGTGCACAAAAAGTGGCAAACCTAATGCACTTATCTGCATTTCATTAGCTTCTATGATCACTTCTCTGAAAGAGGATGCACAGATTTTTATGATTGTCATTTCCAATCTTTGTGTTGAATGACATTCTTCCTTGTATAATCTTATTAATTCCAAGTAGATAGCTCATGTAGTAAAATACTAAAATCAGCCCCTGGAATCCTTAAATTTTGAGTTATCCCCTGAGCTTAGCAGCTCTTCTGGGGCAGGCTTCTGTTTCTTGTCATCACTTTCATGGCTTGGTGCCTGCCTGCTTTTCCCAGCCCTCCAACCCTGCACTCCCTCAGTTCCTTTCACCAACTCTTTTCACCTTGACACCTGTTTATCAGTTTCCCACACTCACCTCAGAGGCTTCTCCATTAATGGTATGTCTTTCTAATTTTCGGTCACAAGTCATTTATCATGTGCAATTTTGTCTCTGTAAAGCCCAGTTTAAGCAGTCAGTCTTGTTGACTTGCATAAAAATTATGGTGGATCAGGTAGTGAATTACCATTTGTGTACCCTTCCAGAAGGTTTTCTGTGATAACCTCTTCTTCTCTTCTTCCTCCTTCTCCTCCTCATGCATCTCCTTCCTTTTCTTTGTGATCTTTGTTTTCATCTTCATCTTTAGAAGCTCTAAGCTGTCTACCTTGTGCAAAAGACCTTTGAAATTTGGCAAGAAAAAGGCTCAAACCAGAGGGAATCCTGCTGCTTCTTTTCCCTGTGCTCCCTTCCACCCCTTCTGAAATGCCAGCTAGAGCTTTGGGTGAGATACAAATGTTGAAAATTTTATGTTCCGGACGTGGGTTTGGGTTTGTGGTGTTGGAAGGACTGAACATGAATGCTGGGAAGGGCCATGCTCTTGCCATCACCTCAGGAGCGGCAACAGCAGCAGGAGCTCAGGCTGCAGCATGAGCACCAGGACACAGTCTCCGCGGGAGGGAAGGAGACGGACCTGACCTGCACTCCCCAGTAAGCAGTGCTGGACCAGCTCTCCCTCTTCCAGCATGAGGGTGGAGAAAGGTGATGCTTGACCCAGACACCTCTAAGTCATTAAAGGCCCAGAGACAGCCTTTCTCTGCCCTTCAGCACAAAGATCCAAGTCTTCTCCTCCTGCAATATACTATAATTAACCTACAAGCCTTGCTGTATCCAGAATATTTAGAAATGTAAATGAAGTTGCATAATGTTGAAGCTGACGTAGGTTCATGCAAGCTGCTTGTTTTTAAACTTTCGTAGTAAACAACAACAAAAAGGTACCCACTACATAAGAAAATATATAAAACGACTACATTCAGAGGAAACTGTGACGAACCCCAAAATTAGGGAAGAGAAGAACTGAAGCTGCTGTGGAAATTTATTTGGCCCCTTTGTGTGTATAACGTTCTGATGTAATTTTGATCAAGAGATAATAATCTCTTTAATCCATAGGCAAAATGCTTTCTTCCCTGCACAGAATGGATGGTGTTTGCTGAACTGGTAGTTATTCAATATTTTGTTTTTCTCCATCACTCAATGCATGACCCCAGGCTTTATTTACCAAACACCATCCAAGCCCTGCACTTAATACAGAATTATTAATTTCCTCCTGGGCTGTTCTTTTACTTTCCTCATCAACAGTGCTTCACAATGGTTAATGGAGTTCTATATTTGGCCTGTGGCATAGAACTTTCAGTTTTTCTCAAATCGCGTGTGCGATATCCTTTCCTTCCCTGATATTTATTACCTTTCCATAACGGCACAGATGTGCAGAGGTCTGATCATAAATTGGTTTCATCTCCTGTGCGGATCCCCAAAGCCCCTGAAGTCCTGGAAGTGAAATGCCGGCTCTTCCCTGGTGCCCCAGTGCTCCAGGTTGGGCTGGGGAGACCCTGGAGGGAGCTCCAGCATCCTCCCCTTGGCCACAGCCCCTTCGCCCCTGCTTTGTGGTGTAAAGAGGATGAACTGTGCCTTTCCCTTGTAATCCGTCTGGATGATTTGTGTTGTCATAGCTCATACAGTCTAGAAAATGCATTCAAATATAACACACAAGCTGTCAGGGAGAGCTACCAGTCTAAGACAAATAACATACAAAGGAAAAGGCACACAATGGAGCAGAGATGGTAAGGCTTAAAAAAAAAGTCAAAACCTCAAAATCTTTTGAGACACGGGACCCGTCTTTTTCGCTGTCAGTCCTTAGGGCAAAATTCATTTGTTTATGACTGGGTTAGAGAAGCCCCAAGTTTTCTCTTCTGGAAGTTAAATGGGAGCCTTTGGCTGAGCCAAAGGTGTGGACGTGATTTTCACCCCAGTTTCTTTTGAAGGAAGACTGTTTATCATCACAGTCAACAAGTCAGGTGAAGACCCTTCTCTCGAACACAGGCAAAGCAGAGAAGCCCTACGTTGCTGTAAATCGGACAGCTCGAGATGCTCCAGCCCTGGATTTCCACCTGGCAGAGAGGAGGCTCAATGTTTTCACTTGGTGTCACAGCACTTTCGTGTCTGCTCCAGCCTTTATTCAAGTGCTGATTAAATTTGGCTAATTACAATGGTAACCAACCACGGCATCCCAAGGTGCCCCCCACCACCTGTGAAATCCAGGGTATCTTGTAAAAGAAAGACGTACACACAAATATTGCAGGGATAAGCTAATGTTGCTTGAGAGCTGGTTATTTTCTGAGATAATATTATGGGATAGTGATTGCCTGGTAGATAATTGTGTGTGAAAGGGTATTTTGTCATACTTGTTTTGCTTTTTTCCTCGAGTAGGCTGAAAGCTGGAATGTATTGAGTTTCCAAAATAGAAAGTGCTGCATTCTAAAGTGACTCCACAAAAAAATAAACACATAAATCACAGCATTCACACGAGAAAGGATGCAAAGGAAGTTCTGTAATTACAAGGTAGATTCTACTTTATTAAGTGGAGGGGAAAATAAAGCTTTGTTTTGTGGTTTCAGATTGCTTTTAACATTAACTATATACATTCCCCAATTGACAGAAAGAAGAGCATAGAAGATTATACAGCCAAGGTATGATTGAAGACATGTAGGCAGGGGGCAACTTGGGAAGCATTGATCACAATCTCATTAGGTCTGAGATTGCAGCAAAAATGAATGCTAAATGAGAATAAGGAGAACAAGAAGATGCTGGAGTCAGACTTGCATTTCTCCAGAGGGTGAGCTACACGGTTGTAAAAATCAAATGGGCTGAGGAGGGGGATTAAGGGAACAGAAAACCCCAAGAACTAAAAAGACTAGAGAAAGAAAACTGTGTGGACCGCCCCTCTGCTAGCAAGGAATGTACCAAGAAAAGACAAACATGTGGCTAAATAAGGAGTTTCACACTGAGGCTGAAGAAAAAAAGAGAGCAATCTGATGGGCAAGTTAGATAGTCAGAAAGGAGAAATTGTGTGGTCTGAAGAGCTACATGCAAAGTGAAAAGAGAGACAAAACCAAAGGCAGTGTTCTAAGTAAAAATAGCCAAAGAAATCAAGCTAATTAATATGAAGCAAACAAGCTTGACAGACTCGCTGAGGCCAGGCGGAGGGTGGGGAGGGGAGGGCAGGTAAGAGGTCAAACGAGCTCTTTGCTATAGTATTCATTTAACAAGATGAAGGTCACATCTCAGAAAGTATGATAGATTTTTCTGGATGGGGAAAGTGAAATGTCATCAAGAATTATGGTTATGTCATAGCGGTACTCTCATAATCTTGACAAGTCTCCAGTCCTTGCTTAATTAGTAGGTCTCATGTTTCTGAAGGGGCAAATATAATAAGAAAAGCTAGCTGAAGATATTTAGCAATTCTGAGGATATGCGTGACATTTTCCGTATTGTATTTTCCCATCTCCCATGCATCAGCCACAAAATTTTAAATTGTCTGCAAGAGAAGGAAGTTGGTAGAAGATGTGTGACTTCTATATTCAATCTACATCATCTAATGCTTCAGTGACTGCCTATTATTGTTAAAATATGACAAAACACTTATATACATATTTTCTTCTAAGCACGCAGATAGCTCTGCTGAAGTCAATGGAATTATTCTAAGTGCTTAAAATTAAGCATTTTCTTCAGGACTGTATTAGAGCAAAAGTTAAATGCTAGCGTAGTCAGTTACAGTAAAGTGATATACTTTCTTTTAAGTTGCTAGGAAAGATGTGCTGGACCTGTAGCGGAGGGTGAGCTGGGGACACTCCAGTCAGAGAAAATGTGCCCAAGAAGTCTCTAATGGGCACCTGTCCTTCTCCGGAGCAAAGAATTATCTCATTCCTGGGGTTGTGATTTTTGCACTTAACACAACCGGAGAAAAGCTCTCCTAATGCCTTACCCATGCTATGGTGTTATGATCAAGCTGATGAAAATGAATATGGTTCTCTACACTTACTCAAATAAGTTGAAACTAACTAAAACAAGGCTGATGGCTGGAAAATGCTAACAATCCCTCCCTGCACACCCTGTGAAGAAGCTATTCCAAAGTATTTAGAATTCACAAGTAAGATTAGATGGATTGATATATTCTTGGAGAAATGTCTGTGTGTATATTATATTTGGCATAATTTATTTTGGAGAAATGCAAAATAACAGTAAATCTTCCAACAAAAGAGAAAAATCTGTGAAGGATGTTGCAGAATCCAAACACAAAACAGATGAATGCTTTTTGTCATTTTCTGGTGTTAGATCAGAAGTCTTGTCTATTTAGTATGGAAAGGGGAAGAAAGAAAAACATAGGAATTGATAGAGGCTTGGAAAATCTTGAATGGCCTGTCAAGAGCTCTTACTGATGAAAGTTAAAGGCAACACTTGTAAAAATGAATTACATATGCTATTTTTTATACTGCAAACAGTTTAATAGTGGACCTCAATCTATTTTATGAGACAAATACCTTAATATAGATGATTTGCAAAAAGAATGCAATACTTACCCAAATAAGAATAACATCCTCAACTACATTTAGTGCTAATTTAAAATGACAAGGGCTATCAATCCTCAGACTCCTCAGTATAACCTAATCACCAGCTGGGGTCAGGCCAACATTTGCTTTCTAGCAAAGTATTGTAAAAATAGATGAATTGCCCTGCTCTCCAGAGCATTCAATATTGGCTGCTCCTGAAAACAGAAAACCAGCCTTGAGGAAGCATCACAACATCTTGTGCGTTTTCCATTATTAATTTTTATTACATCCTTAGCTGCTAATATTTTTAAGTGTGCCACTTTACTAGTTCTGTTATTTTCTTATATGCATATTAGTTTAGATGTTGTGATTTACTGCTGTAACCTCCAAAAGACCCTGGAAAACAAAATCTGCCTCTCAAAGGTCTTTTTACCTTAGGTATATAAATTTGAAGAAAATAAATAGGCTGAAGTTAATTGCCAGAACAAATAAGAAGTTTGGAAAGATTATTGGTTTTAGGAAATTAAAAGAAAATTACCTGAGCCAAAAGGCAAATAGTGAGTGTGGTAATAGATTTCCTGATGAAGAAAAATCTCTGATCATAAGTAATCATCATGATAAAGTTTAGCTTTATCTTTTTTTTTTCTCAGTAGATACAAACTTTGTAGCTTTTGTACAGTATTCTCTGTTTTTTATGTGTTCCTACTTAAACTTAATAATAATAATGCTGTAGTTCAGTGTAAATTAGTTTGATTTGTCCATTTCTCTAAGAAAAATGTGGTGCTGAAGAGGCAATGGAATGAAACTGTCCTCAGTTGTCTGGATTTGTGGTACTACTATACATTGAAAGAGATCTGATTTGGATCACCTCCAAAAACTTCAGAAAGGGTCTGCTTTTGAGAAGACAGAGTAGACATCCAACTCTGAGGGAAAGATGAAGTAACTTTTAAAAAAGTTTTTCACACTGGACATCTAACTTGTCATTTTTAAAAATGTAGGTCTACAAGCATAAGTGTACTGTGCAGTTTCATTTTTTTTTTGCTACTAGCTAGAAAACAGCAAAATGATTTTACCTTGTCATAAATAAATGGACTTCTGAGTAGTCTATTGGGAGGTGATGGATGAGTGTTCACCATTCCACCACATTCTCACGAGCTCTCGTAACATAGTACCACAGCATGGGAATTTTTGTATAGAACAGAAGCGTACATACATATAATAAAATCTGTCAACTGCTGCATAAAACCTTCCCAAAGAAATTTGCAGAACATCTTCAGCATGATAGTTTCTCAGTATTATTGCATGCAGTTTAAAAAGACTGCAAGAGCATCTTTGAAACCCAAGACTTGTTTTCCTCCTAAGTGCAGACACTTAAAAACTGCTGATATTTTATTGTAATTCCTACCTTTCTCCTGTTCCTAGTTCCCTCTGTCCCGTTACTTTCTAGGCAGCAGAGCAGTATGGAAAGATCTGTATGCAGCCAGAATTGGGATGCTGCAGGATAGGACACTTCTACTGTCCCTTCCCTCATTCACTAGAAAAATATGCAGCATATCATGACTGCTGTTTTACGTATTAGGCCAAAGAACGTAGAAATTTTCAAATGAAGCAATTTTCTTTCCTTCCTGCCCCAAACCAGCATCTTCTTAATCAACTTCTTATCACCCTGAACTGTGACTGCTAGAGGTTGTGGTGTGAATCATAATTTACAATGTTTTGGAATTCCTTCATTTAGGTCTTTAAGTCCTTCTCAGGCGATGCCTCTGAAATATAATTCTTTATCTGCTTTGCTCTTCCTTTTGCAGATCTTTATTACAGCATGTCAGAAAAGTTGCTTGTTTAAAAACTTACCCAGAGAGATGATGAAGACATCCTGAGTCATATTCTTCTGGTGCTGCTGGGTTTGTCTGCACAATACTTAGCTTTGCCACATTGCAGGCTTTAGATCTTTGCAAGAAGTGCATTTGGGTCCACTGGACAATGCAGTCTGAGAAGCTCTTGAACAGATGGTGGAATTATTATTCTGCAGTATTGCTTAGAAATTTCTAAGGAATCTATTTTCTTTTTTCTTTTTTCTTTTTCTTTTTCTTTTTTTTTTTTTTTCCCTTAGCATTTGCCTTATTCCTGTCACCTCTCTGCAGGGCTCTCTCCTCTAGTGAGGGAAATGAAAACAGAGTCCATTTCTCCTATAGGCAGCTGCAGGAAGTTGTGAGCCATTCAAAGAAACATCCCAGGACGTCATCAAGGTTATGTGCCTTCATAGTTATTGTCAACATCTCATGAGCTATCCAGTGCTTTTCACCCGGGTGTCAGTCATGAGGCTTATTCTATGGCTGAGTCATTTGAAATCTCCCCACGTCAGGCTGAGTTTCTGAGTAAAACTGGGCTCTTGTTTTGAAGGTGGCCTACAGTGGTCAACAGTAAAAAACACTAGTCGTCATGCTTTTTTTATTAGGAAGTAACAATTGGTGAATGCAAAACTAAAGCATTGAGAAACTGGTAAGAAGATTTATACAAACCATAGTGATCTCCTGCAGACACCCTCCACATCTGTATATACAGATATCTCAACTGCTTGAAAGTTGGAGTCTAAAAGAAAAATCTAAAAGTTCTTCATCAACACTTGTCCACATTTCGATTCACAGTGCAGATATATATATTCTCTGAAAACACTGAAAACTGGAGACTTGTAGCTCTTGTGGTAGGTGTACAGTGTACCTATGCCACGTCTGTCACATTCAGTTCTTTTTAGATACCCTGCTTTGAGACACAAAATGCTTCTGATGGCCTTTTCATTACTTCAGAAACTCCTTTTCTTGAGTGAATCCTCACGTGGTGGATGCTTTACTTTGACCATTTTTTCCAAGTCTATTTTTCCTGTGGTTTTATTTTCCTTTAAAGTTTTTGAAGGTTGAAGGTGAAGTTATCCTCTGTTGTATCTAATGTCCACTGCTGTAGTTAGATGTTCAGCTCTTGGTGGTACAACAGGACATGCCATACAGTGACTCTGTTTCAGGTCACAGAACTAAAGGCTATGGGACATTTAGGGTTGGCAGTTCAGCCTGTGACTTCTCCCCAGGACTGTGTCCCTGTGAGTGACAGCCACTGTGGTCTCTAGCTCCTCTTCCAGTGGCCCCTGGGATACAGGTCAGATTTTCAGAAGGGTCATTCTGGCAATGGTGACTCTTTGCAATGAAAGATCCAAGAGTGTATCAACCCTCTTTCCTAGCTCATGAGGCTGAGCATTTGCTTGGATCGTTATCCTTAACAGTTTCTTGTCTCTTCCCGCTGCTCCAAGGGAAACTGAGGCAGACCATCCACCATCCCTGCTGCCTTCCAGGATAAGGCCTTTTTTTCCTAAGTACTAAATGCAAAAGACAATTTTGAAGGCTTCTGTAATTACAAGAATTGATGAAAGAGTTTCTCAATCCCTCCACATTGCTTTATGGAAAATTATACCAGGACTGTTCCACCGCCTCAGGAACTCTCTTCAGCATCCCCTTGCTAGGGTGTCAAGGCAGTCCTGAACGGTTAATAAGACCATAATTAATTCGACTCACAGTCTCAGGCAGTATTTAGAGTTAAGCAGCTCCACGATTATCACATGAGATTAAAAGTATAAATTTCTTGATCTCTTAGAAAAGCAGGCTTAGGCTGTGGTAAAGGCCTTTGTTTAAAAAGACATGTTTTGCAGTCCTTTCACCACAGAAGCTAAAAAGACAGGGAATCCCTTGCAGCCTGTCTGTTTGACAAATAAATATTTTTCCAGATGTGAAAACTTGAAGTGCATCTGTCTTACAGACAGTACGATGTGTGGTTTGTTTTTTCCCCTTTGATATATCTTTTTTCCACTTCCTTATAAATGGATGGAGTTTTCTGAGTCTTGTTTTGTGTGCCCCATTTTTGCATCTGGCAAAAAAGCAAGGAAGGGTGCACTTACTAAAATCAGTGATGGAGAGTAATATATGTTCTCCATGGTTCTCCTCTGCTGTGTAGAAGACAGCCACTTGTCAGTGCTGGTAGTTTTCCTCCACATCCTGATATATCCAAAGTAAAGCCTGGATTGGGCAAAGGATATAGAGGATGATCTGACTTTTTCGCCCTAATCATGTCAGATCACTCAAAGGTTTTAGCCTTCTGTAACATGTTACTCCTCCCAGTAGCTGGTCTGCACTGGAGCCAGCATAGCTGGAAATTTTCTCTGGCTGCGGGAGCTCCCAGGAAGTGCAGGGAGAATAAGAGAAAAACACGTTGACTCTTGCATATGTGAAGCTCCAGATGGGGAACATCGTCTGTGCCTGGGATCTGGAAATGCAGTCTGTTTTAAAAAAGGGTAGGAAAATCACCGAAGCTTTTCAGTGGCCTCATATTGCTCATGTTTCTTTTTCAATAATGCAAATACACTGTTGTATCCTGGGTAGCTGGTGTGATGGGGCATTCCCAGGGGTGGGGGTCAGGCTGTTGCTGCCTTTGGGCTGGCAGCCTTGCAAGGTCGGCCTTGGGCAATGCCCAGTGTGTCCTGGGCATGCAGATCTGGCACTTTGTGGTGTCCACACTGTACGTGCCGTGCAGCTAAGCAGAGTGTTTGCATCTTCTCTGCTGTCAGCACAGCACTTTTTCCAAGCACTATATACTCTCACTACAGGATTATAAAAAAAGAAATTAAACTGGAGCCCATTAAGCCTGTTTACTCTCTGCTGCAAATATTTTTACCACGTAGTTTTGTGCGCAGGAAGTGCTGTAAACTTCAGCATTGCTGCTGGCTCCTTTGTAATCACTCTGCTGATTATGAATTGCTGCCTTTTGGCAGTTGCTGCTTGCACGGTTATGATTTCTGCTGGTGGGAGGGTAATAGAGGGGAGAAAAATGGAAAAAAAAATGCACAGGCCACGGAGACCTCAGGACAATTAATGTCCTTCAGCAAAGTGGAGTAGGGTGCAAGATAAACTAGCCAAATCCAAGGCTTGTGGCAACTCTATTTCTATCTTCTCCCTCCTGCAAAGGCTTTATCTAAAGAGATATATGTGAAGAAACTAGACCAACCAGTTGGGACTTGATCACAGTATATCAGAAGAAACTATGTAGCCTGAGAGCTGGATTACAGACATCACAGCAAAAGTCTGTTCAAAAAAAGAAGAGAAAAACATTAAACTGTAAGATAAAACAAAAATCACCCCTTTCCTCTGTATGCAAAACAGTGATCTGAGCAAAAAACCAAGAAGAAATCCCCATGGTTATATGATAGCTGATGTGTTTTATTTATTTTTATGGGATAATATAAAGCTTCATACAGTAAATGTGAGTATTATAGGATTTGATGTGTCAGTATTTTCATTATGAACTCACATTTTTCAGAAGTTTATAACCTGCCTGTTAGAACTGGTGTGGAGGTTTTGGAGCTTTCTGTGTCTTAGCTCAGCCTGAGGCACTGACCCCCTCTGCTCCCTGTGAAACTGGGCACTTCCCAGTCTGGCACTGGTGTGGTGGGGAGCAGGATGCTGTGGGACTAATGAGAATCTCTCAATTTGAGAGGGAGAATGGATCTCATTGATTTATTTTAGAAAAGCTGATTATTTGGGGGAGAGGAGGGCATGTACATCTGGAAAACTTTACGCAATGAATTTCATACCCATCATGGAGCTGAGTCAGTCAGTTCTTTGTTAGACTGCTGACAGCAGATGGCTTACTGAAGGCATTGCTCAGTAATACTTTCTGTTTCTCTCTTCTTTTGCTGTTCAGTTCTGTATCAAGCTTGGACACCTAGGAGAGTGCACACAAGCCCAAGCCTTTTGGTTTGGTGTTTCTAGGTACTCTCCAGGTTGTTGTTGGCTTTCCCCCCGCATTTTCCTTCTTGGTCGATCAAAATCATGTTTAGACTAATTTCACGATACCCTCTCTGTTCAGCTGCTCTCTATCTTTTCTTCAGTATAGGTCCTTATAGAAATCTATCATTATCAAACTCACATTTATATCCCTTTCATCTATCTTGTATCTTCTTTTCATCTCACCCTGTTGTTTTTCTTTTCTCCTTGTTTAGCCCAGTGGCAGAAAAGGGCTATTAATTATTCCTGTGAAACTAGCATTTCTGCTTGCATGAGAGTGCTGCCAGACTGAACACATTTGTTCACATTAATGTGTCTCACTAGATTGTAACGGGGCGTCTGATGAGATTAGATTCAAATTCCAGGACTTCACATCTGCCTCACACAGACGCTTAGTTTTTCCCCAAGAAGATCCGGATTTGAAAACTGGAGTGCCTTGGCTAGCGTAAACTCTCTTCTTTCTGCCCACTTCTTGATTTCCAGTGCTAACTAAAACTGTTCTGGGGGGTGGATGTTCCAAGCTTTTACTTGTGTGCATAGTGCAAGTGAAGCCACTGTGCTGTGAAGCGAGCAATAGTAGCCATAATTCAGTGTGGATGATCACAGTGGGTCTTGTTAGAAATAAGCTTGGTATGATGTGAACTGAACTTCTTTTAAAGTAGGAAATCCAAGATAATACCTCACCCTTGCCTCAGTATTTTTGTGAAGGGTCAGGTTAAAAAGAAAATTTTGCTCCCAGAATTGCTTTTAATTGCCTATTCTCATTCTTCAGTCTCAGTTCTTCAGGAGAATATGTCTGAGCAGATGGCTTTGACTATAGCATGGGCTATGTACCACATAAGAGTACTCTGGCAAATATAGTTAGGTATCTGTCTGATATGGATGACAAGAGACAGTGAAATATGTGAGAGTGTGAAGCTGAAGTGTGGTTACTTCTAAATGCTGAATTAGCTCCGGTTCCATTTCTGTTTCAACAGTTGTTACTTTCTGTAGGAGCATTGTAGCAAGCTGAACTCAACTTTTAATTTTACCATGCTAGTAGGGTGAGCGACCTCTGGCTTGCTGTAGATGCTCTTATAGCTGAAAGAGGTGAGGCGTTTAGGAAACAGTCTGACAGAGCACAGGAGTCAGAATTTGGGGAGTGGGGAGAATGCCATGATAAAACATAGTGGTTAGTGATTTGCATGACTGGAAAATCAGTTCATCTCAACGATACCTGGTAGAGTAGTTAAGCCAGTGTTACTATCTCTGGTTCCTCTTGAAAAGGAAACAGAAGTGGGGTGCTGAAATGATGCTGTGAATAATTGTTGGAGTTTTGGTGTCAGTATGGGGAAATTAAGCCTTCCTGCCCCTGTTTGTTTAGTCTCTCCATCAGGCTGGAGTGTCATACAATAGGTGAAGATGTAATACACTTGGCTAGTCAGAGTGCTTGGGCTATCATTTGGGAAACATTAACAAAAATCTTCTTTTCCATTGTAATCTTATGTTAATCCCTCAGAGTCTTCTTTATGGGTTTTTGGTGTATGAGGCAGTGGTGTTCTTTGGTAAAAGGCTCATATGAAGAAGTGGGTTTACGCTACATCCGGAGGACATTGAGGCTTGTCAGTCTGATATCCTCTAGAAATGAGACCAATAGCAGGAATAGTTGGCCAGGTCTTGTATGAGCACTGGCTCCTACATTGAATTTTGTGGCTGCCCATTTCTCAGCTCTGCTGAAAACCAGGAAGCCTAAAATAAGACCACTTGTCTAAAAGCTTGACTTAAACCCATGTGGGGCTCTGTGACCACATCCTCAATTTTGCTTCAGTATTCCTGGGAGGCTACTGAAAAGAGAAAATGAAGATTTGGCAAAGCTAAATACCCATAGTCCTATGAGAACAAGAGTAGCTTAACATTTATTTGTCACTATTTTTCATTAGGTAATTCTCTCATTCAATGTGTTTGGGAGCTAAAATAATGCTGTGAAGCTGGGGTTACTAGCATAGACCCTGAAAAATAGAGAATGACTAAAGTAATGTGTGAACCATCTGTGCAGCTGGATATGGTTTCTCCAGATGATGAATGCCCAATGCCTCTTCAAGAACTGGGATGGCCTCATGAATGATTTGCATAAGGAAAGGAGATAACATTTTTTTACCTTTCACTGTCTGGTTGTTAAAACATTTAATTGTTGAAGCAAATATCTTTCCTCATTCTCCCTTGCTATCCCTTGCAATAGGGAAGGAAGTCTCTTTACACTTCTTAGTGTCTTCTCTTTGTTTTTCTTCATGTCCATCCTCAAAAGTTCTTTTGTGATGCCTACAAAATATCCTTGAGACTTATAGAGAGCTAAAAGTCTGTCTTATTAAGGCGGCCAGTGTTTTCTCCACTCCCCTCCCCCCCCCCATTTTTATTTCTCTTCTCTCTGTAGCTATCTGTCATCCCCTGGTTTATGGTGAGATTGAAAACTCTTAAGGACAAAGACTGCAGGTCCATGAGTAGGGCCCATAAAATAACAATTATAGTAATTGATAACTTATTCTCTTGAGATAATTGAGCCCTTTCTAGACACCTCACTTTAAAAGCAAAGATATATTCTCTTTCCACCACTGTTCCTCTTGCAAACTGCATGATCCTGTTTCCAACATGAAAGCAATTTTCAGAGCATGTATGTTTGTGTGTATACCTTAGAACAGAAATATTTTCTTGGGGAGCTATAATGTTTCAGTTGCTGCTGCAAACACGTCAGAGGAGTATGTGAAACTGAGCTGACACAGTGCAGAAGCTTTATTGGGAATTACTCCTGAGACATACACACTGGACATTTAATTAGTAACACAGCCAGTTACATTTGGACTTGGAGATAGTAAGAGATTTCCTTATGATTCCTTAAACAAATAATTTAACCTTTTTTCTTATTAGGGAGGTGATACTGCGCTATGACACTATGGTCAAAGCTGGGGTGGCAGGTAAGGAGGTGTGAGCTGAAAACCCTGTAATGAGAGACAGGCAAGGGATTCCTTTGCACAGAGGGTCATCTCCTGCACATTGTCCATGGGGGTTGTGTTGCTGGCACCGCTCGGGCAGGGCCTTGCTGTAGGAAAAGCACTGCAGTAAGAACTGAGTAAAAACTGAAGATAGACAGGAAGATCCTTGTCTCTCACCCAGGTGTTTTCCCCAAAGGAAGGTGATGTGGCCGCCCCAGTGGAAGTCCCAAAGTCCCACCTTGTTTCCCAGTCCCCATGGGCCTACATGTGAACCAAGGTGGGAAAGAGGACGGGAGGAGGGGAGCAGGCTGGGCCGGTGTGAGCACACCCTGCTCCATGCCCCCAGGGCATCTGCCACCCAGATGTGCCCAGATGTGGCCATGCCCATCCTGTAGCAAAGGTAGCAGGTGCGACAGGGACAACAGGGTTATGGAGCAGGGGCAAGGATGCTGTCCCTGCTTGGGCTGTGCTCCACTTCTGCTGATCCCACAGCTTGCCCAGGACAGGCAAGGGTCCAGCCCTTCCCCAGCACAGCAGGATCCTTGGGGACCTGTTTCTTCCAAAGAGGCTCTTCATCTAGGTTTTGCCATGCAAAAATAAACCACCTCCTCCAGGTAAGGATAGGACGCACCACATTTATAAAGCAACTCCTATGTTTGAGGAATGACTCCCGCCACTATTTCAGCAGGAGGAGATTTAAGCTGTGAAGGCATAATGAATTTTGATGTGTGTTCTGTGCAGTGTCAAACTGTTTAATTTCAAGAAGCTGAAGTCACTAGCCTGTTGTTTCATGTTTCTGTCTAATTGAAATGTTAAAAACCTGATCTTTCTGCTGTGTATTTAGTCTGGACATTCCAGCCTTTGAACTCTCACCAGTGCTGTGAGTAATATTATCCACACACATTCACTCTATTGTTACAGCAAAATCTCTACATTGATTTTTTTAAAAAAATCAAAGGACCAGCATGACATATACACTGAAAATATTCATTTGGGGAAAAAAAAAAAAGAGAGAAAGAAAGAAGGAAAAAAGAGAGAAAGGAAGAAAGAGAAGAAGAAAAAAGAAAAGAAAGAAACCTCAGCCCATTACACCCGCTCTTGGGGAAGGAGAGAGAAAGCTTTCATTAGACTCACCATCATTTTCAGTTTTAATCACCTCTGTTCTTTTCAAATTAAAAAAGAAATTTTGATCAAGGGTCTAGAAGACTCAGAAGTGCCTTCTGGGGTTATCTGAACCAGTCACCTGTTTGGAAGAGACAGCCTTTCACCATCAGACAGATATGCATTTTCAATAATTAACTATTTTTAGCGTGGCATAAGTGAAAAATTAATAAGCCCCAGCAGCAAATAAGCACTGCAGTGTGGGTAGAGAAGAAAATACAGGCCACAGCTCAACCTCCCGCTTTGAAAGTTCAGCTCGCTTTCTTCCCCCCCGCCTCCCCCGCTGCAGTCCCCAAAGGGTGACTTCCCTCTTTAATAGACCCACATTTACACTGAGAGGTTGCCATTTCCCAGCTAGTCCAAGCATTAGCATTCATCATTTCATTTCAGCACCTCCTGTGAGCAATTGCAGCCTTGAGAAATAGTCTCTCCCTCTGTTTTTTTTCTACCCAGCCAAAGGTTCCCCACAAACTCTGGGCACCCCCCCGGAGACCTTGTTGTTCCTGCAGTGCTCCCTGACCTGTCCATTTGTTCATTCCCTTTGCTGGAGCTGCAGTGAGTGGGAGGGCTGAGCAGCAGGATGGGGTCTGTCAAACAGCATTTTCCTGGGCATGGGGACATTGCAGCTGAGGTGGCACAGAGAGAAGGACGGGGCCCTTACAGAGTGCCTTCCCACCAGTCGAGGAGCTGGAGCACCAAAAGCAGCCCCGGCACCCCTCTAGGTAATAAACAAGTCTGTTCCTGGCTTCCCACTGCCACAGTGGGGACGCAAGGCTGGTCCAAGAGGTTACATGAGAGATCGAGATCCTTTCTCACAAACCACATCACTGTCAAGGTGATGAGCAGATGACGTGGGGAGCCAGGGCAGCACCTGGGCCATTTAGTTTCACCTCATGCCGGCTTTTGACATGACCATCTCCGAGGTCGGGGTACAATGCTTTGCAGCATGTCCAGTATAGATTGTTCTCTTTGAATTTTAGCCTAATTTTCAAACAAATGTAAAGTGGTAAGAGTTCTGGGCAAATGGAGGAGAGAGGTCTGCAGTGCCTCTGCAATGCTTGGGATACAAAACTGGTCAAATGAGCCATCAGTGAGGATTCACTCAAACTGGGAAGAACTGAAGACTACAGTATCTGCAGTACACAGGTGTGCAAAGCAGGGTGAAACACCGTTTTTCAGGAGGCTGCACCTCCTTTTGCAACGGGTTGTCCAGCCGGCCTTGAGCACAGCACGCAGATGTGTCCTAAGTATTTGGCAGGTTTTATATCAGTGACTGATCCATTTCCAATTCTTTTAAATTGAATTGAAAATACAAAATTTTAAAATTTAAACTGAATCAAGAAACTTATGGTCTAATTTCTGTATGGCAGTCATCAGTTTAAAAGGTTCAATGATCATAAAAGTACCAGTAACTAGGGAAGAACCAATGGAGTGGAGCACTAGCACTTGAAACTGGAGCACATAGTTAAAGCATTTTGTGAAATAATGAAATGAAATTTTGTTCAAGCAAGACTCTCACAGACAAGAAATACTGTAATGTAACCTGTGGGGCCCTCTGTATAAAAAAAGAGAACATATATAGAAATCCACAGAAGCCATTATTTATGTTATCACTCAAATTAGAGTCTAAGGAAATAGTATGGGCACAGCTGATGGATTATACAATAACAAAGGCTTGAATATCCCTGGTAAATTTGTTTTTAAAATAAGCAATTTAATGAACACATCCTGGTTAATAGGTGGAAAATGACCTAAAGGTTTTGATTTGATGGGGCAACTGTTACTGCTTTCAGTACAGTCCTGAAAAGGAAGGTTTTTATGCATAAAGATGGGAAAAAATATTAAGGCAGGTGGAATCACCTGCCTGACAGGTGTCAGTCATGCAGATTCTCAGGGGTATCAACAAAGGGATACTTGAGATGATGGAGTCTGAACCACTTCCATTTTCGTTTCATTTTTCAGAGTTGCCCAAACTTTTCTTTTCCCTGTAGGCAATGCAATATTTTTTCCTTTCCAAAACTAAATCAATTACTTGTTTAACTACTGTTTTACTGAGAAATTTAACTAAGTTGCTGGGATGGGTTCAGGATAATGACATGTTTTTAAACATTAAGAAAATGTCCATCCTTTTTTTATTTGAAGTATCGTAACATAGAAGGTAAAACAGCAATTCTTGTTTATAGGTTTGGATAGCTGGTGTAATAGTTATGTACTGAAGTGGGAAAAGATGCTTAGAAAGCATTATGCAAGAGAGAAAAATCAGGATTTTATTTTTAAGCTGCTGATGCTTGAGCTTCATATTTTCAATTAAAAATGATAAAGTTAAGTACATAGCATGTCAAGTTAGCACAAGTGGAACCTTAAATGAAGTATTAATTATTTGTAAAACATTATGTAGATGTTACTTTCCTCACAATAGATATGTACATCTTTGTGCTGTATTTGCTGAGTGGAAACGCTTATATTTTTCTGCAGGAGATGCCATTGGTTACATCCTGTTTGAAAATGTATTTATGGTCAGACCCTGGAGTATTTGAAATCACTGATGCGAGGTGCTGACAGTATAGATCAATGCTTCTTACTGACAGAGCTGACCTTTTTTGTACCAAGAAGTGAAATCCTTATGGGACAAAAACTTTAGTACCTGGCTGCTAATAGTTGAATTCAATTACCCAAGGAGTGAGCTGAAAAAAAGGTACAACAGTTGAATATTTTTGAGACTGCTCTAGACAGGTGGAAGACAGCTCACATACCTACTGAAAATATAGTATTCTTTGTATGAATTTTCAATGTAGATATAAATTGCCTGCTTCACAGCCAGACCTGCAGTGGTGATTTCACTTCAGTGTATGTAACCCGGAGTGCAGATTTGTAATTAATAATAAATCCATGCAAACAAACTTTGCACAGCCTCTCCCTTCATGATTATGAGGTACGAAATCAAAACACAAGCCAAATATCACATTGCTTGAAAGGAAGGGATCATACACAGGAAAAATCCTATCAAAGGCCACCCCCTCATTTCACCCCACACTAAAAATAATATCCCACAGAAAGCTGCCTTCCCAATACACAACCCTTCCCTGCAAGCCGTTCGGTTCTCCGTGGCACGGCTAGATGTAGAGCAGCAACATGCAGAGCTCACATCAGCGCAGCAAACATTCCCTCTTGTGCCTGGAAATTGGATGCACCATTGTCATCGCCAGAAGAGAGCTACGATACTGACACATGAAAGTGCCTCTGACAGCCTGGGGAAATTGCTTTATTTTTTCTTGCAGAAGAAGATTTGCAATCCGGGCTAACAAATTATTCTTTTATCTAGTTGTTTGCGTTATGGGACCCCAATCCAGGATCAGGGCTCCTTCATGGTACACACTGTGAAGACATGCAAGGAAGAGAGCAGTTGGCACCCCAGAGAGCTTGCAATCTGCATAACAGGCAGCAGCTACTGGGTGGAAGGCAGCTGGGCTGAGAGAATACAATAACGATAAAATGGGTATGCATAGCATCCTTCTCATTAAAAGATAGTGGTAATTTGAGGGCATCATGGTGTAGGTAGCTTGAAGGAAGAATTTAAATGAGGTTAAGAAGCCAGCTATACAACAGGGATATTTTGCAGTCATGGTTTGGGCTGGGACTCATCCAGGAGGTGCTTGAGGGAGAGGGAAAAGCGGGCAAGGAGGCAGTGGTGGGAAGGCTGATGGCAGGTGATAACAGTCTGCCAAACACAGGCTTTCAAGCCACTGTAAAATTTCATTTGTCATTGTGGTGGGCTAGTCTAGGCCACACTTTGGTTTCTTGAGGGGAATTTCAAGTGTTCCTAAAATAGGTACTGGAAGATAGGCAACACTTCTGGCACTAATGCTCTTGGGTAGACGTACATAACCTTGGATGTTGCTTCCCAATTTATGGAGCAAAGTAGCAGTAATCAAGGAAATATGATGTTTTCAATCTGACGAGTGTTCCAGGATCCTCAAGCTCCACTTGGACAGCTGACACTTGAGGACTGGTGGTGGGGAAGTATTTTGGGTATACGTGGGCAAAGACACACACAGCCACTCTGCAGACCAGAGCTTACAGACCTCACAGCCAAAACAAGGTCTGAGGACTTACTCTGGGTGTAGTCTGGGATAACTGAGAGCTCTGTCTCAAATCTTCAGCTTCTGAATAGATTTCTGTACAGCTAGAAACTCCCTTAATGGTGCTGTTTATTCCTCACTTATCACACTAGCAAGTGTTATTTTCTTCCACTGGCTTTACTGGATGCTGTTCATGGACCGACATTTATAGACTAGTTCTGACACTGAGTTGTGCTAGAGAGTGTGGGCAGGTATTGTAACACCAGGATAAAACAGCAGGGCTGTAATTTCATAAGGGGCTTCAAGAATGTGCAGTCCCTATAATCTCAGAAGGAATGATTGGCTGTATGAGACCATAGACTAAAATATGAGTGGACAGGTCAATGTTTATTTGTAACTTGGACAATAGTTTGTGAACAGTCATTAGGGGTTGAAATCCACTCTGCATTTCACCCTGGCCATGCACCTGAAATAGCAGTGATGGAGTTAGCAGAGAAGCTGTATTTATAGGAGAGCAAAATTTAACTCCAGAGATGCATTTGTGTGGGCAGGAGAATGCCACATGAAGTTCTTTAAAGCCTCTCTGCAACTTTGAGATCTTAGCTTCTATTTCAGAAGTGGCTTAGGCACTTAACTGAGCAAAATTTTCCAAAGCATCTAAGTAGATTAAAGACTTAACCTCCTCAGAAGTCAGTGGCAGCCCACTATGCAGCTAGATAGCTAGATAGTACTGCTTAGACACCTTTTCAATTTGCACTGAAAATCAGTGGAATTTGTGTTTCTAGAGACTAGTGCCACTTTCCAGGTTAGGTTTGGATTTTGTGGTAAATGAATGTGTATATTAAAAGACAACTCAGACCTGAAGATTTGCTTGCTTGTCCAAGGGCAGAGCATGCCAGAGGTACCTTTATATCTTGACTGCCTGTTATGTGACCAGAGAGCTGTACCTTGGCATGCCCCACCATCACCTGTCACAAGTGCAGGTGGTCTTTGTGGGCAGCCTGAACCTGTGGTGTGGCTTTATGGACATGCAGAGCCGAGCCAGGGACCTCCCAGACCTCCCAGGGTGCTAGTCCACTGGCTCAGGTCTCAAGGCAGAGAAGACCTTCCCGTTGGCGTGTCTGTCTGAGTTTTTGCTTGTTGCCTACAACAGCAACTTTCTGCTAGCTCTCTGTCTGGACAGCAGGCTGATGCACCTGTACTGGGAGCGAATGGGAGATGGGTGCAAACCACTGGTTTGTTTAGTTTTCTTTTCATCCATGCTGGTCAGTGAGTCCAGGTTGCAGAGAACCTGCTGGTATTATCAATGTGCAGGAATGCTCCTTCCATTTCTAACGTTAAAGATCTGTGTAGGCTCTAGTCCAGTGATGAAGAGACTCCTAGTGTAGCAGCTGGGGGAAGGAGTAGTTTTATGTACAAAGGAAACATTCACAAGTCAACTCTCATCTTCCTAAAATACTTTTTATCCTGTGCCATGAAGCGAGTGGGTGCGGGGTGTGTGAGAGTGTGTATGCTGACTGTGGGTGGGGGAATGGGACTGGAGTTTTGTTTACTACAGTTTTACTTCATTAATATTTTAGTCTCAGGTGCAGAACATGGAGAGTCTCACTGAAATCACAAACAGCACTGATTGTGGTGTTTGTGACAGTGCCATGGGGCATTTGCATTATTTATCCCAGGCTGCACTACCCATACAGCTTTCAGGGAATATTTTCAGACAGAATCGCTAATTAGCACATATGTGGAATCTTCTCAAAGCAGTTGGGAACTCTCCTCATTACTTTTTAATTTTTTCTATTTGCTGAACGTATGTCAAAGATGAAAATTCAGAATGATGGTTTGAAGGAATTTTGCATATTAAATACTCCAAATGAAAAGAGCGGGATCTTCTGTCTGGACATTGAGAAAGACTGTGAAGCGTCTCTGGTCCAGCAAGCTCATGCAGCACCGCTTTCAGACTCTCACTTGGTTGCCCAAAGTCACCGAGGACAGCTCTCTGTCCAGAAGACTTGCAGGCCATTGCTTGTTGGCACTTAATAATCACACACCTTCACCTTGGATGCTGCTGCTGATTAGTTCTCTGCAAACAGATCATAAAACAGGCCAAGTGTTTTCCATCTTCAGATGAAAGATACTTTACATATGTGCATACCCAATTTTTTATTTTAATTTAAATAATGTATATGTGTTATTGCAGTGCTAAAAATGTTTAAAAAAGGCTTTGGAAAATGTTTAAAAAATGTTTTGAAATGCCTCTCACTATATGTTGTCAGATTGCTCCTGACTATATTAATTTTTACTCTTAATTTTCTTATTTTAGTAAATTCTCTATGTTTTCACCTTGATTTCTCAATCACACATTTTATGTGTTCATTAAGTGATTTATCTGAATTTACAGGAGTGGTAGTGAGAGCAAACAGTTTCTTGTGCACTTGTGCATTGCAAAAGACTGATTTAAGAAACAGCTTTTCTAAGTTAAGACTCCATTTAGCAGCAACATTAATGTTTAAATGTTATTTATTATGGATTTAAATACAACATAAAAAAGCTTCAGTTTGATAGCCTAGGCACCCTTTTCCGGAAACTAAAACCACAGCGCTGAAATGATGAAAACCCAAAACATTAGCACAACTATCACATCACAGCCAGCTAAAATGCATAGTGCAAAGCAGAAAATGCTGTTCCTTTTGTTCTTGCCCATGGAAAACAAAAGACAAATTCTCCATCCCCTGCCACAATTACTCCATCCTCCCAAATGCCTGCTCAGGTTTTCCAGCCTATGAGTGAATTCCACAGAGGAGAAAATTCAGGGAAACCAGTGTCAAAACCGACGGCTTATGGCTGGTCAAAAAATGGAAAGGCTTTTGCTGAAGAAAACTTTTCAGTGGAAAGCTAAACTACGGAATTTCAAACCCTAGAAATATTCCAGTGTCTTGTGTTACAGTTATAGCTCAGTCCTTCATCTATTTTGAGGTCCTGACTTTCTGAGCAGACCACACGATACACCATAGCTTCTCTTTGTCTGGAGCTATGGCAGAACTGCCTGGGGATGGCTCTGGCTGCAGTGCATTATGGAAAGCCTGATCTCGTTAGGGAAGTCAGTCCATGTAGGTCAATAAGGTCGTGAAGTGTCTGACCAAGAATCAGGTATCACAGCAGCATTTCTGCATCAAAACTGCTTTGATTCTGATTTATACTGTGCCCATGATTTAAAAAGAAGAGCAACAAAAAACCTTGGAAATTGTATTATACAGTGTTTCAATGAAAACTTTATATAACCTGGGGAAAAAAAAAGATATCCCTTTAACAAAAATCATCCATTTATATGAAAAAAACAATTTTCTGCCCCCAAAGCAGCTTTACTGGAGAATTTTGGCAACTCTACAAAGGATCACTAATGGTGAGAATTACTGGTGGCTCTCTGTCTCCAACTCTGACAGATCTGGCTTATTCATCTCTTTCTATGTCAACTAAAACAGGTTGGCATAAGGCAGTGTCAGAGTCATTCCTCTTACAGCAAGAGCCTTGCAGAACAAAAGAGCTGCTGCCGTCTGTGGTGTTGTGATCTTGAATATACCCTCAAGAGATGGCCTCAAGTGGTGGGCAGGTAGTCACACACAGTGTTAGTCAGGAAGTCAGTGAAACGGGAAAGGAGAAAATAATAACATTTCAGTTAAATTTTTTAATTTCAAATTTAGTCCGTCATCGTGCCCCC
>JANZLQ010000029.1:27223298-27275721 GCA_026212715.1 Elanus axillaris | reverse complement strand
AAGTGCCAAAGATCATTTAGTAAATCAGCAAAATATTTCTAACTGGGACCTGTGAATGACTGCATGGTAGTTACTTTCAGCCCTGGTAAAAGCAGGCTGGAACACCCCCAGTGTGTTTTTTGGAAGGATTGGGATATTGTCACTAAAGGTGAAAGCCTGTTTTATTTTTTCACCCTTGTCATCTACTCTCTGCGCTGCCAACCTCCCCTTCAGTTGCCACAGTGCATAAATTACAGTTTAGATCACACAACCATCCATCATCAAATCACCCCATGAAAGTGCTACTAAAGTATGTTGCCAGTTCTCCCGGTTGACACTCTTTTTGTGATTGACACATATCTAACTTACACCATCACTTGTGTCACTGCTGAATTTGGCCCTGAAACTTCCTCGGGAGCTGTGCACATTAAGTCAATCTGAAAGTTTCATGTAAAGCAGCTCCCTTTTGTTGTCCCTTTTGCTTTCTGTTTCTTTTATTTACAGTTCCCCCTAATTATTAGGGCAGTTCATTGGCTTCTTTCTAGCTAACTCAGTCCTCAACTAGGCAAGATAGAAAATGAGTTAGATACCTCAAACTTTGGCTAATTATTATTATAAATACTTATTAACTGCCTATCACTGCAGTACCTGGAAGGTAGCCAGTACTTAAAATGAGCATACCTTGGTAACATACCTTGGTAGGAAGCCAGTGCCCAGAAAAATTTGCCATATGAAAAATTTGTATATATATATATATATATTTGCTACACGATCCATGAACAATCTACACAATTATATATAAAATTCACCAGATTGCTCTTTTGGCTTACAGTTGATGAGTCTGAATGAATAATCATGAGAGCTTTCGATGGGCACATGGTTGTGCCTTTTCTACATGCAAGCACACCTAAGCCGTGTCAAAACCTGACTCTGAGTTCTCTGCATTTGGATTTTTTTCTTTTTACCAGTGTGCTGCTGAGATGAAATACAAAATAATAATTTCTGGAACAGATTTTGATGAAACTGCTAAGGGTATGGGGTGTATGTATATATGTCTGCGTATATAAATATATAAAAGTAAAAGCTATCATGAATGAAAGGGTCTAATAAAATGAAAATGGATTAAAATTATTGAATCTTCCTAAATGGTGTGAGTCAGGTGTGCTGTGTTTGAAATTATATACATTATGTCTGCTTTTCTCTTTCAGTCACTCAGAACTGCTGTAAACTAACTGCTAGGTAAGGTCTGCTAAGTGTGAATCATTTGATTGCTGTTGTTTGTGCAGCATCTGTTCCATAGCATGTTTAATTATTTTTGTGTGTTAAATTCATGTAGGTTACTTGAGAATTGCCTTAACTAAGTCTTAAAATTGCAGCTATTGCAGAATTCATTATCTTGATTATCATTAGAGATGGGCAGAGGAGATTCTTCTTCACACTTTATTCTGAAAGCTTAAAGTGCACCTCAGAATTATGCTTTCAGTCTTACACGCACCTTGCTGTTTCCTTGCCAAGCCCCGCTCTGTAGCTGACCTCAGCCTGAAAAGATGCAGACCTTTCTCTGAATTCAGGTAAGAATCTCAGAGTTTACCTGAGCAGGTATTAGCTTGGGAGCACAGTGGTTAATTTTCTCTGCAGGTGTCAGAGTACCTCAGTGTGTTTGATGAGACAAACAGAACGGAAAATCCCAAGAAAGTCCGTATTTAGGTGCAGTGTGGTAAGGTTGACTGGCACCTAGCTATTGGGTGTTTATTAACATGGTGCCATATATAATCCTACATTTCAATAAAGTATTTAAAAAGCAGAAAATACCAGGCAACATTTCCCTACCTAAAGAAAAAAAAAAAGCAACATCAGACATTACTTTTGAGAAGTAAACTGGTGGGACTACAAATTTACTTGGCTTTGTACTCAAACTGCTGATCTACCATTTTCTAAAATTCAGTGGAGTCTAATTTTTATTAGCCTGTGGCTTTAAGTAAGTGAACTGTACTAGCCAGTCCTACACTTTGTGCATCAGGAACTGAATTTGAATGGGGTTTCCCTTATTTTATTTCAGGTTTTTGATAACTTTGAAGTTGCCCTTGGGAGCTATTTTCAGCATTTTTACCACTGTCTGAGTTAGAAATATTCTTTTAGTTAGAATCAGAGCTTTTAACATTAAAAAATCACCTGATTCCAGCAAGTGGGAGCTCTTCGTACAGCATAAAAGCGCACAGCTCACAGTAGGAACAGGCAGTGCTGCTAATGATACTTAGCACTGGCCTTTGATGCCGTGAGCATGGGATATAGCTGGTAGTGCATCACAGCAATTTATGCAAGCAGCTCACATGTTCATAGCACTTACTTGTCCTTAATGGGATTGTGTTATAAGATAATGGCTATCTTATTTCCTAAGGAGATATTTAAAACAGTATCTGCATTTAGAAAACCCTTCAAAACTGAAAATGGAAGAAAATGCATGCTATACAAGTACTTCTTATCCTGCAAATACATAATCATGTGCAGATTTTTGGATATGGACTTAAGTGGAAAGCTTAGCTGAGTTTTTTAAGAGGAAATTTCTCAACCCTTCTTGGGATTTGAACTGCCGTTCTACCATCAAAAACAACAAACAGGATGGCTAGAACTCTGCTCAATCCTTGCAAAACGCACTAATTGCTAAGTGATTTTTAGGCATCTTGAAATACAATTGCATTAGAAAGCCAGGTTCGAAAAATAGCATAAGCTTTCCAGCAGACTGGTTGACTCACTTCAATTAACAGTTCTTTAATTATAGACATTCATTAATATCATAAAGTTCTTCTAGTTGGCATCAATTGGTATCAGGCATGTAACTAAAGTCTCATTTCCCTGAGGGTGTACATGGCTAGTTTAATTTGCCTGAGGGCTTTTGACTGTAAAATAACCAACATTAAGCAAGTAAAGCTAAGGTACATTGGTGAAATCCCAAATCAGGACAGATGTTTCTTCACAATGATGTGCAAGCCCTGATATCCCCATGGAAACAGTTCTGAATTGAGTATTTTCATGTAGTGATTTCAACTACATAACCAAAGTTATATAATGTGTGTATGTTCACATGCACATGTGGCTGTGGGTGTATGCTAACAGGTTTAGGCAGTTATTCTCATAGCAAGGTTACCTATGCTTTTATGTGCATGGGTGTCTATATATATACATACGTATGTATCTATTTAATACCGTAAGTACATGATGAAGAATTGATATTTCTCTTCTGTTCTTCCATCTGTTTTGTTCCTTGAGAGAGTAGGAAAGCAAAAACCTCATTTCAGTGACAAATTCTTAAACTAATGTTGAGGTCTTTGAAGACAGCCCTTGGATTTTTCCAGGTACCAATACCAAGGCCAGAAACAGAAAGCTGAACCAGTGCTGGTGGAAAAGCAGTGCTGTTGTGCTGAGTGCTGCGCACACATGGGATGGTAGGTAAGCACCTCATTACAGGGAAAGACCTCCACTCTGTTACACTCTAGTTTCCTTCTTTTTTTCACTCAGCCTCTCTTTTACAGGTGAAAATAATTTCCGTGTACATATTATCTTTCATTTTCCATGCCCAAACTCACTTCGGTATTTTTATGTAGGCATTTCTAATCTGTACAGGATGATTTTTGTTATTTCTCTCTCCTTAATGGTGTTTGCTTTTCAGTCATAGTCTATTCTCCAGTTTTCATTTGTAGACAGTGAAACCTTGCAGTGAAAATGAGAGACAGTAATTGGATCTTAGAAGGCGGCAATCCATAGTAACCAAGGCTTGCTGGGAATGGAGAAGGGAGCTGATGATGAAATGCTTTTAACAGCCAAAATTAAAGAAAGATTCATCTTGTGAGAATGTTTCTCTGAACGTGACTGTAAGAAATGGTTTTTTTTTATAGATTTCCTTACAGTTAGATGTCAGTATTCTAAGAAAAAAACTTCTATTCTAGAAATCAGAACCTACCTGTTGTGCTCCTGTTAAACCAAGAGCAATACCAAATCAAAGGGCCTTTGAAAAATCGCATTATATCCTGTGTGAGGTAGAATCAGCTGACAAAAGTCAGCTGGCATCAGACTCCAAAATGCATGACAGCCACCATCCAGGTCTCATCTGGTCCTGGTGTTGTGGGATACTTGGCTGTGAGATGCAGCTCGACTGATCCCTATGTGCCTTCAGGTTATGACAGGTGATGTGCAGAGGTGAGCTTTAGTCAAAAATGTATTGATGTTGATTAGATTAGGGGAGGAAGACACCAGAGACTGACTTCAAAAGACACTTTTTCCATAAGGTTGGAAATACTGAGGATTTAGTATTTAATTGTTTTGAGATTGTCGAACACATCACTCCAAACCCTGCCACCTTCCTAGACTTAGATGTGAGCTCATTACTGCACCCAGAGCAATTCTATAACATAAATGTAGGACTTTTTCATTCACACTAGCTCAAACACCATCACACGATGATGTATCTATCATACAAGGCACCCATTTGTGGTTTCACAGAAAAAAAGGGAGTGCCAATTAAAGGCTTTGCAGTGGAGGAGATGACCTTGCTTTGGTCACATTTTACCTTTTTACTCTTGGCACAACACTGCCTTTATTCTCACTTTGTTGGTTTCAGTCCCTGCCTTTGCACTGAAGAAGGTAAGGGGAGGCCAGAGTTGGGAAAAAAAGGAAGAACTGAGGTTAATAATATGGGTCAAAGCCAGCCCACATCACTTGTGAAAATAAAAGTTGTTTTATATAAAGTCAGCATGTGCAGAAGAGGCATTTTTCTGCAGAAAGGTGCACGTAGACTATCAGGAACTGTAAGCACCCTCTCCTCTTTGCAAGTGTCATTGGACATGCTTGCACAATTTAGGAAACTACCTTTAATGGGCAGTCAGGAAGGAAGTTCAAGTTTATCATAGACTCTAGGTAAAAGCAAAATAAATTAGACTGCCTTGGGGCCTTAAATATTTCTCCATTTTGTCTTCTCATTTGGCAGTCAGCTTAGATGTTTCTGTGCATACCTGGAAGATTGAGTGCAGGCATTCAGGGCATTCTCTGGAAGTTTTAGGTATCTCTGACTTTATTAAAGTACATGATGTCCAATTTATTTCAATTTAACCAAGTGCCCTAGTCTGTTTTATTCTCTAGTTTGTTTATTAATTCTCCTCAGCAGTATTTATTTACCTATCTAAAAATTTTCCATTATTTTCCCCAATTTATTTATAAAAATATTGAACCACATCATCACACTCACCATCTTTCAGATCCCACTGTAGGCCCTCTAAATTGTACAGAAAAGCCCATTAACAGGGTTTTTCTGAATTCTGTCATATAGTCAGTTTTTAATCCAATTAGTATTTGAAATATTGATGTTGTATCATGCTAATTTTTAATCAGAATATTCCTATGGTACTAAGCTGAAGTGCATTCAGTCTAAATATATTAAGTCAATGCAGCCACTTTTATCAACGTATGTAGTAATTTCATCAAAAACATGATTAAATGAATTTGACAAGATGTATTTTCTATGAAACCATATTGATTGACATAATTATTTATTATCATCATTTAAGACTGTATTGATTGAACCCCTCATTTGCTGGTCCATTAATTTGTGAGTTTTGATGTCACACTAACCAGATTATTTGGCTGTTGCTCTAACATGAGGTTTCCAGTATCCCATACAAAAAATAACATTCAATGCCTTGATTTTCTTGGCCAGCAGTTTGAAAACACTACTAGTATGTTGTCTGGATGTGGTGATTTAATAAAGTCTTTTTTTTTTAAATGCTCTTTAAAATATTTCCAACCATTTTTGGAAAAAAATTTCAGCACTATAAATTGCCTTTGATTTTCCACCTAAAATGGGGGCTGGATTTTGTTTCACCCAAAAGCCAGGTGAACTCAGTCAGAGGCTAGGAAACAATCCCTACCTGATTGTCAGTGGGATGTCTGAAGTGTAACAAGAAGCTCCAGGCAGCCAATGAAGTCTTCCATCCCACATCTCCCAATTTATGGCATGCACGGTACAGCTCTTCCTTTCTGCTTAGCACTCACACAAAAATTTGATTTTGGTTTCCAAATTTTTCAAGTATGTTTTCTTGTTCTTTCTTTTCAAAGACAAACATTATCATAACCTAAAAACAATGGGACATGACAAAGCATGTATTACTGGGCCATTAATGCACTTCTCTTTGGCCTTGTGCCTCACAGTGCTCCAGAGACTTGCATTAATGTCCCAGTAATACGACATGCCCTATTCTGTCTTATTGCTTAATTGGACTCCAGACAAATTCAGTTAAACCACATATGCTGTCTTTTATGACTACTGCTGGATAGTTTTTATTTCCTATGTTCTTTGGTTCTTTTGGAGGTCTTTGAGTTGTCTCACATGAATCTCTTGAGATCACAGATTGTAGAGGCAGAGTTTTAACTCTGCCCCAGCCCTTTGCTATCCACATACCAAATGGGTATGTGCTCTGATGGGCAAAACACAAACCCTGAGACACACACCTGGAAAAGCCATAGCAGAAAAGTGGAAGAAGGCATCATAGTTTTCCTAGGTCTATCCTGCATGATGGCCAAACCCCTCGTATTTAACAGCATGTCAGCCCAGATGTCATTTGGCATCCCTGGTGTCCTCATGGCTGAAAAAAACAGATGACCCCCAGGTGTTTAAGAGGTTTCTCCCATACGTTTCTTGTTTCTCCAGAAGAGCTGTATGCTATAACTGGAGCAGCAGTGAAATATCCTTATAGGCCTTTCTACTGTGTACACTCTGCTGCAGAGCAGTCCCCATGTGAGGAATGCTGACAGCTGTTGGCATAATTGTAAATAACAAACTAGAAAACCTCAGTCAGGTTCTGATACCCCTCAACATTTCACATCAGATTCCCTGAACTTGGGAAACTGAGGCCAAAAGGATGCCTGCCCCTGCTACAGATGAAACAGGAGGCATGAAGGCATCTGGTAAATACTGTTAAATACTGGTTTCTGTCCTCACCATTCCCTGTAGTGAAATCAAACAGCTTCCACCAACTTTTGGCTGACCAGTCCTGGTCAAAGGGAAGAGTGAAACAGAAGAGTGTGACATTTTTTCTGATTTGTATGAGACCTATACTGCACAGTAAAGTTAATGTTTATCTGATCAGAGTAAATTTCCAGAGGATTTAGTTACTTTTTGGGTGGGACTGAAGTTGGTGACTGACAAGTTTCACAGCATCTTCTCAGGATCGTAGACTAAGAATCATCTTTGAATGCTCTAGGCTCTCAGGAAATTTCCATCACCATTTCTGCTGCTTGGTCTTAGATTAAACTGTGGATGCATTTCAGTGCTGAGATTTCATGCGTCACATGCGCTATATACCATGGATGACAAAGATTGCTAATGCACACTGTTGAAGAATTTAAAGTAGAAATCTTGAAATTAGTGAATTAATCAAAACTCTTAAAGCATTAATTTCAGAATAAAATTCTCAAGTGATTACGATTTGTATAAATTGCTTTAAGACATTGGACATAGTTTGAGTGCTTATGCTAATAAAAGAGCATCATCACGCTCTTTAGAAAAAAAGAATTTCACAACCAAATATGCTTCAGTAAATTGTTATCAACTGGCGATAAAGAAACCAGGGGAAATGCAAAACATTTAACATTAGCCTAAATTAATCCTGATAACAACAAAAACAAGGCAAAAGGAATAATGCAATCTATCCTCACTTAGTACTACTCCAGCATTTAATACATCAATTTATATAAAGAATCAATTGGATCCACTTCTGACTAATAGCTTGTCATGCATGCTGTCTTTGGGAAGTGGCACCATTGCAACCACCTCAGGGTAGCAAGGCCTAAAGAGTCTTGCCAGATGGTGGACCATGGTGCCTGTTAACAACAGCTACTATTTTTTTGCTAATAAGTCCCTTATAGTATGGATACAAAAAGGGCTGCCTGTTGTCAGTTATGTCTGAAATGTGGATCTTTACCTCTCCCAGACACAATGAGTTTTTGGGCAGTGTGGTGTACACAGAATTAACTTCTGTATTTTCTGCTATATCGAAGACCATCCCTTCATTTGTTTTTAAAGCATTGCAATTATTTTGATGCCTTCTTTTTGAAAACTGGTGTATAGTAACAAAAACATTGAGACGAGGAGAAACGATCATTAAGAAGATCAAACAAAGATGCAAAGTTATATACTTTAGACAATCAAATATGTGGTGTTTACAAAGCATTTAGAAACAACTGCCTACCCTATGATAGAATCCAGGATAGTCTTAAAACCAAGTCACTATTCAGATACTCTCAGTTATCCAGACAGATCTGTATTGCTAATTCATCTCTCTGCCCTTGGTGCTTCAGCATGGTGGGTCAGTGTCAGGCTGTCACCCAGCTGATGCTGTTCAGAAGCATCAAGGGCTGGCTTGGAGCAGGAAACGTTCTTCTACCAAGATGGGTACACTGGTTGATGGAAAGGAGGAAGGCAAGCAACACAGCATTGGCAGCCCAAAAATGAGTACCAGGGAGGTAACATCAGATTCAACAGGACTCCTCTAGCCACATGTGAAGCAGAGGGTTGTGTCAATTAAAAAAAGTAGATAAGTTCTTAAATAAGGATTATTCGTATGAAAGTATTTTAGCTCTATTTCTCCTAAACCAGCAACATTATACAATATAGTGTAAAATTATACGTCAAATTTTGTTCACTGTGCAATTTTAGGAAACCTCAGAATGACTCAGACTCCTTCAGCATGTGGTTTTGGTGTAGAAGCATGTTTATTGTGTCAGGTATATATTGCCATTCTCCATTTAAAATTCGGCCATGGGGAGAGTGAGGTAAGACGTTATTAAAAACCACTACAAGCCAAAGCAAACAAACCCAGCTAAACCGGACAGCGATAGAGGTGAATAGTGCCCCAGAAGTACAGCATTCCTTTGGAGAGAGGGTCTCCATTTCTTGACTAGATCTTTATCTGTGAAACAGTTTAGGCACTTTTCCACAAGGAGGTCTTCAGATCAAAGGTCCCATTAGACCTTGAGGGGTGTCTGAACACACGGCTTGATCAGTCAGCAGCTCACGGCGACCTTACTTGAGCCTTTAGTCCATCACCTCTCCAAAAGGCTCAGGCGAGTGAGCTTGGGACTTTGCATGAGCCTGTGCCTTCATGGTGGCCTTGTGGAAATAAAATGGAGACCTGACATGAGCCCTCCAGTACTGCATTTGTTGGTGCCCTCGTGGAAGGTTAATCACTGGTTTAAAAGAAGCTTTAAATTACATCGCTGAGGTCCTGCTAGCTGCCTCATGCCAGCAACACCAAGCTGAACACCAAGTGCTGCCAGCCCTCAACGACAGCCTTGGGGAGGGTGGATGAGCCCCTGAGCACCTGCCAAGGCCTGTACTGGTCTGCCTGTGCAGTCAGCAACTCATAGGTTAAGTAGCCAACGTCTTCCTGGGGTTCAGGTGCATGAGCAGCCGCTACAGGAGCAAATGCCCCATGCAGGGAGCTGAGAGCTCCTGGACCTTGCCTCTGCCTCTTGCCCCTGTGTTGCTACTGAAGAGAGAGACCTCTGGTCACCAGGGCAATGGGTCTTCTTGTCCTGACTGGCAATAAGGCTGTGAAGGCTGTAGGAGTGAATGTGGCTCCTCATGAGTGTGTTTTAAAGCGATGTGGCTCCTTCCTCTGCTGTGAAGCAGAGTGAAGGGGAAAGGGTGTCTCCCTGCATCTCCCAAGTCTTTGCTTGATCCTTCTGACCCTCTGCAGCAGCCCTGCAAGGTGTTCCCCTCACAAGCTTATGCACAAGCTCTTCCTAGCTCCTTTGAAGGGAGCATTTTGTTGAAGGACTGACTTTAAAGACCTTCCCGAGAAAAGACATTTTTAAGCATGGCACGTAAGTTACAGCCACCTACTTGGTACGCATTTTCCTCTGCTTCTTGAGATTTGTTTTATCCTATCTGCTAGCTGGTCACTGTGCCCTAAGATAGGATATCCCCTTCATACACTGCAATGCCAGCCTAACAGTCTCATTTCATGCTTTGTAGGGTGGCAACATGTTCTGGTGGTCAGAGCATAGGTCAGGGAGCGGAGCACATGGGACTCTTCCCAATGCTTCCCATAGCAGCAGGCTCATCTCTAGATTATGCCAAGCTCCCCAGCTACAGTAGAGGGACAGTGATACTTATTTACACAACTCATAAGCATGTACAGTAGGCCTGGTAAGACCATGCAAATTAATTCCTGCTAATGAAAGTTTGGGTTTTTTAATATTTCACTTATGCTGTGACTGCGCCCTTTCTGTCAGCACTTTTTATGCAGATGAATTTGCTATCACACCAGCAGCAGATCTGGGTCTTCGCTGCTGCTGCCCCATTATTTGCACTGTGGTAATGACCAGAGGAATTAAGGCTCCACTGTGTCATACTCTCAGCATGGGAAATATCTCTACAATATGTAATCACCCCAAATGGAAAGACATTTTAGAAAGGAATTTACAATATAAGGCCTCTATTCTGCAAAGTGCACTGGACTAGCTTGATGGATGAGAGCAGCTTCACTGATTTAAGAGTATGAAAGCTAAACAAATGAGCATTTCTTTTCAGGAATTGACTGCAGAGGACAAGGACATAGTTTAAAGATAGAGACTGAGTAATCAGATACATTCAGATTTTCTGCTCCAAATTGCATTTATTTAGGTTGTGGTCCAGTGAAACCAAGTCTTCCTGGAGAACGAGATCCATGTTAACATATGTGTTATGATTTTTAAGGGCTGCACCCAAGAACCAGAGTCTTCTGCTTTGCCCACCATGAGGCACATGCAGCTTGGGGTGCATAGCCCTAGAAGACAGCACAGTTAAAAGGAAGGTTATGGATGCATTTGGCTGTAGTGGCAAATCTTGTTGTTTAGTAACTCTGGTTCACTTAAGAACCACCAGATGGATTAACGGGAACAAAGATGAAAGGTTTAACTAGCCAGCCAGGAAGAGTGGAGAACTGCAGTGTGCAGTATAGAGGTTAGCTCTTTAGACTAGATGGACAACCCATTACGAGGTGTCTAATAACTGAAGTTGGTATTAAAAATGTTGATGACGTTTTTTCATGAGAAAATGTTTGTGTTTTTTTTCCTGAATCAAGAGTGTTTTTCAGACTCAGAAGAAACACGGACTGAGTTCTGGTGTTTCTGCATCCCAGGAGCACATCCTGGCAATCCATTTATTGGCTAGTCCCCAGGATCTTTATTTCCCTCCACAAAAAAAAAAGTTTGACAGCTCTCATTTTCATTCTGATGTGGACTAAAATCACATTCTGAAAACAGAACATTTTTCACAAAATGGATTTGTTTACTAGCCAGCCCTATAAATAATATTTCTCAAAGCTGTGTTTGACAAGCATGATATTGCTAATATGGCTCCCGCTGGTGTGTCATCCATGGCCAGGTTTTCAGCGAAATGTCTGTGAAACAGAGCTATCGGAAAGCTCTGCATGTGAGCTGCAGACACCATCCCTTTTGGAAAAATATCTGTTTGCAGGGCACTAAAGAACAGTGCCAAGTCAATGTTAAATCATCATATGGGAAATGGTTAACAAGACAGCTTTCCTTTCTACCTCCTATCTAATCTCTGCCAAATCAATCTACCACCTAAGACTGGAAGTTGAAAAATCTAATAAAGAGGTCCGCAGTGAAGGATACACTGTACCTGTGCCTGGTGCAGCTCCATCTTCATCTCTGTTCACCAGCAGTATGCCCCCTCATTACCCAAGGGAAAAAATAAAATATTCAGATTGTTATTATTTATTTAGAGGACATAAAAAAAAATCAAACCAAGTCAATATTTATCCATCTGAAAAAAAGCCCAGTATATGACAGACGCTTTATTCAGGGTAAATTAGTAGACATATGTCTTAGAGAAATGCTGTTGTTGTTGATTTATTCTTTTGTCTTTCTTTCAGTTAAGCTTTCCTCAGGTGTTTTTCAAACACCAGAGCTTCTAAAGCTTCTGTAAAAAGTCTATTTTTTACTAAACCACATCAGGTCTTTAAAATATACAGGAAAGATGAACTCGTCTAATAACAACCTTGGAAAATAGCTGTAGCTGAATATAAATAAAATTAAATTTGCACAGAGGAAAAAGCCATTTCAAACTATTTTTTCCATATAATCCATACCACAGATACTCAATAATTCAGTGAGCTTTCAGGCAATATAAGTCAATGTTGACTCATTAAATGCATTAGCTATAAAATGCGTCTCTAGTAGGAAGGATGAGAAATGGTTTGCATTCTTCCCTTTTCATCATTATTCCTTAGTGGTTTTAGTTTTAGGCTTTGGTTTATTCTTTTGTTTTTACATTTCACACTTTATAAAGAATGCTTTACAGCAACTTCGGGAGCTCCAGTGCATCATTAAAAAATAAACACATTTTCTTCCTTACCAGAAACCTGACCAAGAGCAAAATTGTCTTGGTTTTACTTAACAGAAATGCTGACAGATATTAAATTAATGCTTAATTAATCCTTCAGAGGCGGCCAGCCAGATGAAAAAGTGGAAAACAAAACTGGTAGGGCTGGGAGTGAGGAACTCTCCCAGCCTGGTAGGGCACATAGGCATGGATTTTCATAGGCATGTGAGACAAAGAACAAAAAGTCTGAGGAAATAAAAAGTACCAACTGCATTAATTTGAAAACAATGTGGAATTCATTTCTCCAGGCAATAACTGCATTTACTTAACATCCTCCAACTGAAGAACTCACCATACTTTATGAAAATGAATGACACGTCCCGGTAGAGCTGTATAAATTAGGTGACAGCAAACTTGCTGATCAGAAATGTCATTGGAAGGAGTCTTCCTGGGGAAATACTCCTCCACATAACTCAAGATAGCAGGAGCCTGCTGCAAGGTGCCTTATCTCTGATGGACGTGGGAGTCCAGGGGGGGTGGGTGTTGACCTAACGTGCAGGGACAGCGTGTCTGAGGGGGACCAACAGAAATGGAACTGCTTTTCTGCGGGAGGTTGAACTAAGTCTGGTTCTTGCCTGCCTGCAAGGTGCCACTCTTCCTACCAATCTTTTTTCTCCTCTGGCTTTTCACCATGGATGGTAATTAGGATTACTCCTGTTTTGCTTGGAGCTCATCTCTTCAGAGAAGGAGTTGTGAAGGAGAATGGGAAGTGTGCTGGAAAGTCTCACGATGCTCTGGGAATTACTGCTGTGAAAATGGATGTAATAATAATAACTAGGGCAACGTGGATGTTGACGCTGGGAACTGCAAGGCTGCACAGGAGGCAGGTAGTAGAAAAAAAGGTTTCTTGACTTGCTGGCTTTCTCTGCTGCCTCGCAGCCTTCCTTCCTCCCATGACATGATTTTCTTTGAGCTCTTTATAGCAGTAGTTTTACACTGAGCAGACAAGCCAGCTCCCAGGAGAGTAATGGTCAGCTTACCTGTCCCTAGAGGCTTTTGAAGCATGGGCAGGGGATAAGTTTCTAGTACAGAAGAATATAATTTAGGACCAGTCCTTTAAGCTGATGCATAGAATTTTCTCTGCCTGTCCATAAAGCATCACTGAGATCCATCATGCTCATGCTGTAACTGAAACTGGTACAGGTAAGGCACAGAAACCACAGGTACTACCCATGAAATTCTCACTGGCTGACTTTATGCAGACAAAATTGCAAAGGCAGAGGTATCAAAAATCCTGAGGAATCCATGAACCAGACAGTTTCAAAAGATTAGAGCTACAAGATCCTAATGTAAAGATAAAGTAGACTTTAGCAGAGGTGTTAATGCCCCTCATCTGTGCAGGGGCCGTCACTTGCAGAAAACCTGTGGCATCAGAGTGCCAAGTTTTCAGTCTGTTAACTGGATTTCTGGCATTGACTGACTATATCTTGTTAGGATGTTTGAAATTAATGGATCCCAGCTTCTGCATGTGTAAAACTGAACATCAACCCCTAATGTGACGGTTGTGATCCATATGTGTAGTTTCAGGTGGGAAGATATGAAAGAACATGACTGTCAAAAGTTAGATGATGTAGGAAATTATGTAAGTTGAAACAGTTCAATAAGTAAATAGTTAAATAAATAAAAGGAAAACAGCCCTCAGGCAATACATTTGGCTTTTGGCATGTAACTCAGTGAAAGGAAACTGGATAGCACAAGTCCCAGATGAACTGATTTTCTTAGTTATCCACATGCTTCTCTTCAGTGTCACATAAGGAACAAATAAATAATATCATTTTGTCTGGTTAAGTTAGGTGAGTTGGCTAAGCTAAGAATCTGGGATGCCATTACAAGTGCATTAGGTTGGTTAGCTGCTCAAAAAGGATTTAAAAACCCAACACCCTAATGCCCCTTTGTTTGCTCCCCACCCCAAGAAACCATTTATTTCTTCCTCTAATGCCTAAAGAATTATTTTCACATTCTTTTTGATTAGTACTTCAGTGAGAAACCATTGTCTGCAATATGGGTTCAGCTGTTATCTACTCCCTAAAAAAAAATTATTTCCACATTTGCTATGTAACAGTCTGACAAACAAATAACACCTGCAGAGGATCACGCTCAATAAAGAAAGGGAAGAAAAATAGGTGGAAAGCATGAGAATTCCACTAATGCTCAGTGATTGATCTTGTTAGTACACATAGCCTGTCAGAGCACATTGCCCCAACGCAAGCACACAGCACTGAAGAACCAGCAGCACGGGAAAGAAATGCATTTCTATATAGATCACAGTCAGACACCCTCCCCCAGCTTTCTGAGCGGAGCTTGATTGTCAGCATTATACACACGCTCAGACAATGCTTTCAATAGACGCCTTTTTGGAAGACAATTGCAGAAAGCATGATAACGGGATTTGTCACCCTGATGTGGCTGCTGTTTCAGCAGGCATTATAATAATGAAAGGAAGTTTTACTAATTGAAAATGTGAATGAAATTCAGCTGTCTTTTTATTTTAATTCTTTTGGATGAAAGCCAATTAAGATCATCTGTCTAATGCATCTATTCACCCCTGCTGCAACAATGTGTCAATTATAATGAATGTCTAATAAACTCAGACTTCCCAGGACAGAGAGCTGAGCATACAAAACAACTAGTGAGAAACATGAACACATACCTGTAAAATATTTTGGAAGGATTGGCCAAACCCTGTAAATGGTTGAGCCTGTTTTCTGCAGCCTGCCTGAGGGGAGTTAACCTGCACATCCTCAGCAGCGGGTGGTTCGGGCATATCTGTGTCCTTCCACCGCTATTCTGCACTAGTGGTCCTCTTCAGGCACATCACAGGACCTCATCAACAATATTCAAGGCTGGTAGGTAGCTATTAATTTAAACAGTACACAGTGTTTGCAAGGCAAGCAAGTCTGAGTGCAACATCACCTGCATGTTTCATCTCATTTCATCTCTTTACTCGGGTGTTTCTGCAGTGATTTAGGGTCTTGCACCACAGGAGGCACCTGACTCGCCCCACTAGCTAACAAGTGTGGCCCAAAGGGAGAGGGCTTGCAGAGGAAAATGGGTGATGCTCACCCTGTGTCCACAGTATACACCTTTCAGGTGTTTTGCCCTAGAATAGCTCTCGTCTGATTGTGTGGATCGAAAGCCTGTTAACGGCATTAAATGTACTTCTACAGCTCATCTTACAGCTCAGTGCAATGTATAAATAAGCCAGTTCACATCACCCAAGATAGTGCTACAATGCAAAGCAAGTGTGGTAAATGAGGCCCACTTGCTTCAAAAGCACACACTTGATACAGGTTGAAATGCAACAGTAGAAACAAAGATGCTCAGAAGAGACCCAGCATGCAGAGACAGAAGTTAAAAAGAATCACGGTAAAGTAAGTTTAAAAATACATTTTATCACTGATTAAATATAGTATTAGCATTAGGTAAGGTACACAAATACATGCAATTTCAATATTTAGCTCTCTGCTATTATTAGGTCCCTTACAGAAATGGATGTTGGATAAACATTGCAAATGTTTACATAAGAACACTGCCTCTATAAGATACGCTTTCTCACTGTGTAAAAGCCACTTTAAAATTGAGGTCCATGTTAAACATTAAAGCTTGTCTGTTGCTGTCACCAGTGCTGCTTCTGCGTGCATCTCTGCCACTGCTTTTGATGCTTCTGCTATATTTGTAGCAGTGTAACACTAGCGGGGTATCAGAAACCTGATTAAACCATCTTTCAAGAGCGGAGAGTAAAAAATACAGTAATTTTTTTAAACTTTTGTAAAAATAACTTCACTGCAATCCTTTGGTATTTTTTTTTCTGCAGATATTCTTGACTATAATTTTACTGGAAGAAACTCTTGCCTAAAAGAGACACATACTTTGAGTGAAGACTAGAGCATACACACGACCTTCCAACTCATCCACGACAAGACTTTGTCCTAAAAGCCTGCTCAAAGATTAAGCTCATCTGGTCAGGCAACAGAAACCCTCCCTGCACCTCCCCGTTCAACTAGAACAGACCAGATACAAAGAACGACAATCTTGCTCTTGAGTATAAGAAAATCAGCTCCAAGGCAAGCATTAATTTGAATTATTATCCCACAAACCCCTACAGCTAGCAAGAACCTTCCAGAGTCTCATCAGTTGTTTATAGACAATATGTAAATAGAAATGAGACACAATGAATTGAATCTACTCTGATAATGAAATTACATGACCAGCTGTGGGTCCACCAAAAGCCTTTCTGACTGCAGGCAGCACCTATGAGAGCAGAAGGTGCTTTGGGAAAGAGAACCTCAGAGAGAGGATCAAACAGGCCAGTAACAGTAACTTCCTCTAGGATTAGTGCCTTTCTTGTTAGGGATGTTTTTACCTCCGTCCTTCATATTATTATTATTATTGTCTTACAACAGTAATGTGGGATTAAATGTTTCTCCTTTTTATACCTCTGCATATACTCCCATTGAACTTTCTGTTCTAATCTCCAATTTAATTTAATTTTTTATTAAAACCACTATAAGGTGAAATATATGGTTTCACAGATGAACTTAATATTTGCTGATGTAGTAAAAAACTTAGTTTAGAAATCACCAGCTACATCCAGCCTCACCTGAATTGTTAAGCATCTATATTCATATTCCTTTTCCAGGCCTAAAGCATCAGACACTTCTTGAATTGTTAAGCCTTATGGTATCCCATCGTGGCACTTCCTTAACTTTTTCTGTTAAAACTGTTTTACCTGCATGACCCTACTAAATATTCATTAGGTCCTAGATGGACAGAGTTTACATTCTTGCAGAAGAAAAGATAGTTTACTTAGATTATCTTAGATGAAGTGCAGCTTTGACCCTGGGTCTTCTGTATTCCAAGTTCATTGATTGTGCTTTTTTGGTTCAAAGAAAATAAACTACCACCAGTTCTCTTTTTTGTTGTCTTTGTGATGGTCACAGCATTTCAGGCTTTGCACTTTTGACAGGTGGGAGCACCCACTGGACTCTGGCATGAGGTGCTCCCTGCTCTGCTCATGTCTGCCGTGATAATACATAGTCTGTGTCTGTGCCCAGTGGGGGCAATTTCCCCACGCACCTGGGGAGTTACTTTATGGAGTGAACTCAAAATGCGGGGAAATTGGGGATCTTTTGGGGTTAAGGAAAAAATTTTAAGGATTCACGTTTTGCATTTAAGTCCTTAAAGTGGTAACAAAGGCCATTAACTTGTGAGTTTAGCCCCAGCACCTTCCTGTGGTGAGGACTGTATAGTTGAAGCATTACAAGACAAGATTTTGAAGGAGAACAATGCTTGTATAGTGCTTACTAGAGAGATATCACTCACCCTTCACCCTACCCCTCAAAAAAACCCTAACTCTGGCATTGTAAAAGGTTTGGAGGATCCTGTTGGATAGTCTAGTAAGTGTACAGTGCAGGCTGGCAGTAGCTGCTGATCAGGAGGGGAGATGCAGAGAGAGGTGATGTTTTCAGGGCAGTGGGATGTGAAGATAATCTTGCAGCAGCATTTTGGGTCAATATAATATTGCATTTATCAAGATGAGTGAAAATACCAAAAGCTCTGTCATGATCTGGGCAACAGCTTTAGAAATTTGTTGGGATTGCTACAGTTCTGTCTGAAGGAAGACCCTGTAGGTCTTAAACACAGCCCAGATGTTGGTGTCTAGAGGAAAGCTGAGCCAAATGTCATAACTAGATTATGCATATGAATGACTGGTAGGATAGAGAAAGAAGGCTGTGAGGAGGACTTGGGACAGGGGAAATGAAAACCTATGTTTTATCTTCCTTGATCATGACTCCTCACAAGCATGCATCACAGAAACAGCTCAGGACTATAATTTGCACAGATGGTAGGAGCTCTGAATAGAAAAGCAGAGAAACAGAAGTGAGTTTAGAGGAAAAAGAGAAGAAAAGGTGGCCTGTGTGTGACTCATCACCTGCCTCTGCTGCTCTGAAACCTGGAAGGAAAGTAACACAGAGCTTCTAAAGAATATGTTGTATGAACAGAGCTGAGGAAGTTAAAGAAAGAAAAGATTTCAAGACCTTTAAGGCCAGCCATGGACAAATCTTCACCATGTCTGCTGGCAGGTCTTACCAGCTCTGGCCCTGCTGCACTAACAAAAGACACATGGTTTCTTCCAATTTGCCAGTGTGGTCACACTATCCTGGAAAAGGGTTCATTCACAAAGGTGGCTGACAGAGAGGATGACAGTGGTTTGGAAAAGGTTGTTCAAGATCTTCACTGGGAAGAGTTCACCGAGAGCAAATGGTATAAGCCAGTGAAGAGAGATGACTTTGGAAATGAAGGAGAGGCTCTCTGGACAGCAGTAGCACACTGTGCATCAATTAAATTGAGGGATTGATAGAGGGAGTGGTGGTGAAGGGGGAAAATGATTTTTTAGTAAAAGAGAGAAAAATATTATTATCCTATAAACTTGCAAGATGGAAGAGACCAAAGAGGCAGCAGATGGAAAGTTTAAGTTTTCACAAGAAAATGAAGGGTGGGATGGGTAATAGATGCAGTGAAGAGCAGGTAAGGAGAGGCTGATTTTCCAGCAAGCGGAAGGTCTGCATGTCCTCCTTCCAAGGAGAAGCCTGCATGTATTGTGAAAGGAAAAGAAGTGGGAGAAAGGAGAATGAAAGTCACTCTGTCTTACGTGTAAGATTTTCGCCAGGAAGAAATTGATGAAGTACAGTGTGGAGGTAACAGTGGCAGCAGCTGGAGGGAAGTGCTGTTGTGGCTTTAGGCACATGAGTCAAGAGAAGAGATGGAGCTGAGGAAGTAGAATTGCTGAAGGAGGAGAGCAATGAATTTGCAAATATCAGTAAAAATAGGTAGATATGGGGCTCAGCCCAACAAATTAATATTCACAATGTTATCACTGAAAAAACTAAGATACTTATCCTCATCCAAAATGAAAATTTATAAATATAACTGAGTGTTAAACATGCCTTTCTCAGGCTAGAAAATTGCCTGGTTATGGGTATGACTGCTCAGGAGGCAGTTTCCTTCATCTTGCACAACAAAAAAAGTCCATCAAATGAAAGGTACTTTAATCACGTTCTAGTTTTCCTAAAATAACAAATTTGTCCACACAAACCTGTGCTTATCATCTGTGATTTAGTCTGCATTTATTAGCTGCTAGGTATGTGAAGTGTAGCCATATGTAGTGATAATGCTTGGTGCAAACAAATAGCACTAAGCATAATATTTCAGGAAAGGTGGGACACTATATGTTATCATGCCAATAAGTGTATAGCTTTAAGGCTTATATTAGGATTGTATTTGTGGAGATTTTGCTGAATAACCCATAGTCTGGAATTTCAGTTCTTCAGAAGAGAATTTATCACATTATGATATATTATGATATATTATGATTGTCTAATGTATTACTATTACTACATGGAATAGAGGAGTCTTTCTTTTCCCTTCAATTTTCCCATCTTATGAAAATACTGTGGAAAGAAAAAACATGAAGCACGTTGTTAGGACTTTTAACAGCTTGTCCAGCTGTGCGACACTCATTTGCCTTGTTTGCAAATGCTATTCCAAATTATCTCAAGTATCTCTTTCTGCTGCTCTCCTACTCAGACTGGCTCTGACTCCCCCATCTATTGCCCACAGAAATGCCCTCAGACTCCATCAGGAAAGGCTGTGCAGTAAACGTGGTAACATTTTAATCTGTACTGCTATGCCAGTGGATTTCCAGCCCCTTTTTCAGTAAGATAATGTGTATGGTGCAAACATTCCCATTTCTCTCCAAAAGTGGGGAAGGATTGTGCCACCTTCCTCTTGTATTTGGAAATAGCAGTTCTGAAGCACAAACCACCTGCAAATCCTGGCAGAACAGTCTGGCCTGTGACTTTTGTGACACAAATCCAGCCCAGACAACCCAGACCTTTTTGGCCAATTAACCTATCGTTGATCTCAGAGCACAAAGTCCACCTTAGTACATGCCAGTGGCATGTTGGCTCATTTCTGCTGGGAGATCAAAGCACAAGATCAAGTGCTGCCGCAGCTTGCTCTGCTCCTTCTACAGATGCACCAGTGCTTTCAAACTGCAGGAACCACAGATGGGGCAAATCTGAAATGGTGACATTACTCCACCCTTGTGGAAGAAGGGGGCCAGGTTTCTAAGCAGGTGTTTGTGCATTTTCTGTATCATTCAAGTGACAGAGAAATAAATGCTCCTGGATCCATCAGTGATCACAGCACAGGTTGATAGATGAGCCCCACAGGCTTAGGCTACACAAGGACACCTTGCAGAACTCTTGCACTATGTCAGGGGAACTAGCTGTGCACCAGACCTCTTCTCCCTCTGCTTAAGACAGTCAAGCCTTGGCTCTGCCCTCTTCGTCACACTCAGGCTGGACATCACCAAAGGGTAAAGTCACTCACTGTTGTCAGGCTCTGGTCCCTGCTGCTGAGGAGCAGTCTGAAGACATTGGTTCTGGATCACCTTCTGCTTCTGCATCGAATAGGCCAGTGCAGGAGCTGTCTTTCAGGAGTGCAGAGGCTGCATTCCCTCTCTATTTTCTTTTGTATCTTTTTACAAGCAGTGACTTGTAAGGTATCCGGTTGCATTTGGACATAACACATATAAATCATTCAGGTCCCCCATAAACTACATCACTCTCTGAGCAGCAGAACTGAAGGAGGTGGTTGCCTAAACATTTGCAGCCCTAAATCCTCCACCATTCCAGTGTCCTGCATTCCCCTCCTCCATCTCATTTGTTCATCCCTTACATGTTGGGCTGGGCAAGGCACATGTGCCTTGGCAGACCCTGAACTGAAGGTACATCTCAGCTGCCTCCTGTCTTCTGAGTAAAGTTAGGGTGATGTTTCTTCTTCAGAAGCCGTCTAGAAATGTAATGTCTTCAAACCTCAGCCTCTCTGCCTAATGCAGTGGAATGTGGGAAGTAGGTTTAGAAATTGCTAGCAAAGAAAAGGAGGGAAACATACACGCAGACTGGTACAAACACACATGCTGCAACTGCAAAAACGTCATGTCTATAAGAAACCAGATGGAAAATGACTTGGTCTATGCTAAGGAAAGGTGTGGCTTCTCCACTGTATAGCTCAGTTCCTGAGGTGCAGAGGAACAGGGGAGGTAGAAGACACAACTTTGAAAGGGGGATGAGATAAAGCCACGCTAGACATGTGGGAGGAGGGAGAGGGGCTGAAGTGCTGTCAGTGGTGCGGCTTAGGCTGGGGCCAGGTGTACATCCTCTGTCCCCAGCTGGGCTGACACGCGTGGGTAGGAGGAAAGACAGGGTAGGGGAATTCTGTATGAGCCCTCCTCTTGCCAAGCCACACTTCTGCATGACTGTACGGATCTGAACAGAGGCAGACAGTCTGGTTTCTAGCCCTGGCTCTGCCTGTCCCCTTCATACCTTCTTCTCCTTTTTCTTGCTGGGTCATTTTAGTTGGAGTTTCTGCAGCACCGAAAACACAGATACCCTCATCTTAACTAGCACCTCTAGATGACACTGTAATACAGATGAAAACCAGAAATTCAATCTCAACAAAACACATGTCCCCTTCATATTTATTAATAATTAATATCAGTTTGCTTTTTATTATTTTAGTGGTTTTGTGAAAATAGAAATAATTGTTGCTGATTATTATTTATTTAAGTGATGACAACATGATTAATAATACTTCAGGATGGGAAGAATTCACACTAAACAACCTAAAATGGGGAGACATTATCTCTGTTGGTAGCAAAGCTCATAATACGTAGGCATTGGAAAAATGATAACCCACCTGTAGAGGAAGAATGATTAAAGACAAAGATGGATACGGCAACACACAGATAAAAGAGATCAATATTTAGGATGTAAACCAGCTTAAGAGCCTGTGCCCGTGAACTTACATCGACATAAGCAGTCCTTACTGAAGTGAGGCTGACATACCTGTTATCTACCTGCCCATCGAGGTGGGTTCAGGATCTGCCCGTGGAGACCCATGGACCCAACCATGAATGGACAATTCTTCCCTGGTAGACCCCCACTGTCATACATAGCTTTACCAAAGCTACATAAAGACGGTGATTTCTGTATTTAAAGAGTTACTGAACTACTGAATACTATTAGCAAAGCTTAGGCCTGTTGCCCCCCCATACATTTTCCCCATTATAGCAAGCATCTTCCAGTGGTCTGCTTTCTGGTCATAGCAGCCAATGCTAAAAGCCCAATATTTGTGCTTTGTCCTACAGTCTGAAGCTACTCTGCTTCCTGCATCTCATTTCCATCTTGTAAAAGGAACAGAAAATTGTACAGGTCATAATGTTTCCTCATGAAAGATTGTTGGTTTTTTTTCCCCAAAGAAATTGAAATTCCTAAGACTTCAACTAGAAAATTTCACTGTGATGCCTTACACAGCCATCCCTTTGGCTACCTCATGCTTGTAGTCTGACTGCACTTAGAGCACCTAACATCTTTCCCACTTTTCAGGAGAGTACTCTGTGGAGGTAAGGTCAGCTGTGAGCCTGGCCCATACAGAACAGAAGCATAAAGGGGTGGGACATGTATCAATTTTTCCCCCAAACATCGTGGTTTTCACTTGTGAGGTTGCCAGGTTTTGACTTTCTTGTTTGTTTGCTAAAAGGTAAACATTTTACAAGTCCAGTTTTACATGCCTGCAAGAAACACTTTAAATGAGACATTTTCCACATTTTCTATCGAACTGCTGTCATGCAGCCTGGGATCCTCGGGAGTGCCTTTGAATAACTCCCTGAGTGAAGCACAGTCACCTCTCCTGCAGCCATATCTACTTTTCTTCTCATATCCCTTTACCAGCAACTGCAAAGTGGTCCTGCCCCTGTGCTGGGGCTGAAGCCTATGTTGAACAGGATGCTGGTTGCCGTCTAATGAGTATTTAGTTCAGTATATGCTCAGCTGCTAGAAACAAGATGCCCATGAAGAGCCTAAAAGACAGAAAAATTTCTATGCATGCACAAATTCTTTTTCTGTTTCTTTTCATTTAATTACATGAAAAGAGCTATTGAGTTGAGATTTTGTTTACCTTTTGGTTATGAATGCATGGATTAGAAATACAGTTTACAACAGTGGTCATGTTAAAGAATATTTCCCTGCATTCTCTTTGTGTTTCTTCTGCAAAAGATTTCTGTATGTTTCTTCCAGAGATTTTTCACGGTAATTAGGCCTAATTCTTTAATTGCCTCCCCCTCCATCCCTAAAAATGCTGCTGCTTCCTAGTGATTCTGGATATAACATATGTTGCCGGATATAAACAGGGGGGCCCATTAACACGGTAATAAATTTGCACGCTCTATAAATTTTTGCATCATTCATAATCTAAAATAAAAGATGAGAAAAAAATGCTTTGATTTGTTGCCTTTGGACTGACCTTCAACATGTATATTTATATGGCAGAAAAAGAGTGTTTTGAAACTCTCCATTTCTTTAGGCTGCGGGAAAAAAAAAAGCCTTTTTATAATTTTTTTTAATGGAGTACAGTTGGTCCATCAAGTTTCAGTTTCATTTTGAAATGTGCCCTGGGAGAATGTGCCGTAAATGCCAACATATTCAGCAGCATGAACTCAAGATGATATCAGCTTGTAATGGTGTTCTGTTGCCAGTGACTTCTACCAGCTGCATTTTTTTTAAAAGGAAAGATAGAAGAAATGGCTTAGAATTTTGTTTATCGCCTGTTCCCTCAGAGAATCAGAATACAAACTATTATCTTCCTTCCTCATCTTTGGTGCCTTCTTTATTGAAAATTCTCAGGCAGGGATTCTGCTGGTGCATTTACTGTTGACCTCAGACAGCAGTAACATGATTTCCTTGCTGACTAAAGAAAATACAAAGCTGCAAAGGACATGTATTCTGATTGACAAGCAATAGGTACATCTGTCTTCAGACTTCTAGATTCTTAAAGATACTGCTGAATAAACTGTGCAGTTGCCATCTTGTAGTAAACATAATTCATTGCCCCCAGAAACACATTCAATTTTAAAAGGAGCTTTGTGTAAAACAACAGCATTAATAAAATGATGACAACATATATTATGGGGCAGATTCGTAGGCAATGTAAATCAGTACAAATCAGCTGAAAACAATGGACACATTTCTGTCTGCTAAAATAAATCCCTTTTATCATAGTTATATTAGGCAATTTGTTAGAATATGTGATAAAATCTGTCTAAATAGTACAGGTAGGGTAGGAACATGATAGTAATTTGACAAAGCAGCCAGAGAAGGTGCATTTTTCATGACATCAGAAGTTAGTTCCCTTGATGAAGATAACAGATAAACCTATGCTGCATGTAATCCTGTACATGATTATCTTCCACAAGAAAACCCTACCTAATTTCTTTCTGTTGCTATGCCTCATTATCTTAAATATTTTTGTAACCATTTCATTACCATTTCCATCCCATTGCTCATTCTTTTATCTCAATTGTTTTGTCTGACATCATCAGACTGAATATTAATCCAATGCTCCGTACAGCCTTTAATAACTCTCCTGGTGTCAGAAACCACATCTGTAATAAATACACCCTATCTGAAGTATTATTAAGTGTTGAGAAGGTGCCCTGGTGCCTGCAGCTTCTGCAGAGAAGTAGAGGAGCCTGCATTGTTCTGAAGAACCACCTCCGAGAACCAGCTGCGAGGTTTACTTGCTGACATTTAAAAATAATAGAGTTGTTTACTCAGTGTCTTTTTTTTCCTCTCTGCGCAAATAAGCATAAAAGATCCTGTTAGGGTTTTGTTTCCAGAGTGACATGCTGGGATTTTTTCCCCCCCTCGCCTTTTTTTTTCTTATCCAAAAGTGAAAGTTTATTATTTTTATTGATTGGCCAATTAGAAAAACTGGTGGCTACTTACCTGTTAGAATGGAAAGATTCGATTACAGAGCCTCAGGAGCAAGCTCCATCTGAGTCCTGAAGAGACATGAAAGGGTACAGTGGCAGTTAAGTCTCCTGGCACATGAAGGAGTGTAAACCATTGATCACAATACGAAATGCTGAAACCTGAAAAGGAATCCAATTTATTCTAAATAAAACTACTCTGTTCTCCAGTGACAGATTCCAGAGTCAGACACCAGAGAGGAACTGACAGCAGATGTTTTAGAGCCAAGACACAGAGAGGCTGAGTAATAGTATAGAAAAGAAATTGCTTTGAACTTCACCCCTGCTTTAAATACTTCAAATCAATAGGGTCACAGAGCTCTTTAATAGAGTGATGAGGTCTTGCCCCAGCAGATCTTCACAGTGACAAGTTGATGTGCTTCCTAGCAGCAGGGTCATAAAAATTTCAGGCTTCCCTCTGAAAGGGGGCTTTGTATTAGCGGGGTCCATTTGGAGTAACTCCCTTGTATGGCCGCTCTCAAAAGCTGAGCCCTAATAGTCTACATCTAAATGGGACTGACCTCATGAATTACCTCAAGAAACTTAATCTATAAACTGGCTTCTTCTTATGCAGACTGATGAATTCTTGTTTATTCCTAAATGGCTGTCACAAAACCTATTCATCAAACTCTTAACGGGGGAGAGAGTCTCACATAATCCTGCTTCAAGTGCGGCACCATTAAATAATCATTAGACTTCATTGCTGGTCTTGAGACCCACTCCAAATCCACAAAGCAAGCTTTTTACCATTCATCAGAACTGCATTTAGATGAGATTTTGACCTGATAAAAAAGAGTGTTTTTTGTCACTATCAGTTTCATGGCTGTGCTCTTTCTCCTTTCAGAGGCTGTGGTGGGGTTTATTTTTTTCCCTTTCCTTAACAAAAGTAAAAGAAAATAAAGGCAGATGGCCAACTCTTTCCAATATCCGTTTGCTTTATTTGAGCAGTTTAATGTAGTGAAACAGAGTGAAATGTTGCTACTTGCTAAATGGTAAACAACGCCATTACCCAGAATTCAACAGCAGACTGATACAAAACAGGGTGCTGGTGATTAATTAAACTGTTGTTGTAATTGTAATGCATGATACATAATAGATAGTGTGCTCTGTATTTTAAAAGCTGCAAATTAGCAAATAATAACTTCCTTACATAGCACATCTCCATTCCATGCTGTTAATGCACAAATAATCAAAAATAAAAGGTCATTACTGCTAACTAATAAAAAGAATGCCTTTTGATTTTCCTTACCCTGTAACCATGTGCTGGAGGAGCTGCATATTGTGGGGCAGCAGATTACACATCCCTGTGGAAAAAATGTGGGCCTTTTTTCTCCGATCCCTCTTGGGTACAAATGCACCATATTCATTATTAATCAATAACAATTAGAATGATCAACCCGAGCTGTGAAATTTCAGAATCTGGTTCGGAGCTGTTATAATCCCAATTATCACCATCTCCCTCAAAAGAACGAAGTCTGTGTTCTGCAAACAACTGCAAGCAAACGCTCTCATTCATGTGGCGAATTCAAGCATGGCTCCCACAGAGAGGTAGGTTGAGGTTAGTTTCCCTGTTCTTTGTGATATTGAAGCATGTACCTTACTTCAAGACCGATAGTGTCACTTGTTATAACAGGACAATGCCTGTCTTGAAGTTTAAACATGTGCTGGAATGCCTAGCCAAACTTGGCCTAAATCCCTGTCATGTATCAGTTTGAGCTGATAATAAAACAAGCTTAGCTTGCTGGTTTTTTTCTCTATTTACTTGCTATCTGTCAACCAGGGCAGGACGCTCTGACTTTGAAGGTTTTCTCACTCTCCACCAAAGCCTCGAGACCTGCTCTCTCGCGTCTCTCTCTGCGTCTCTGCTGGGGGCTTCGAGCCGGGCTGCCGCAGCCTCTCTTCCACAAACCTTGTTTATGGTACCAGTCTTCCCTATGCGATGTAAATGATCGAGGCATGACTGGCAATTGCAAAGCTTACCAGGAGCAAAGTTTTCCTTTCAAACTCTGAGTGCTTCTCTGCCTGGGTAGCCCTGGTTCAACCTGGTTGCAGAGGTTGCTCTTGTACCATGCTGTACCTACTGCTGGGTATCATCCAATGGCAAATTTGTCCCAAATTGGTGTTACAGTTGTTGACGGGCCGACTGTGAAGGGTGATTAATCAAACTAAATACCGTGCCATTTAATTTTAATCTTACTGATAAAATAATTATGGGTACAGTAGTTATTTTAAAAAAATCCTTAAAAATACAAAACACTCAGCTCAAATAGGGCCTCTTATGCTGCTTTTAGTCTTCTGCATTCATTTTTAGGACTCAGATACCTTTAAGTAACTGGCAAGTGTTCCATGCACTATTTTTCCTCTCTGATGAAGCTTTTGTTCTTTTCCTAATGCTTATCTTCAGGTACCCTATCCACACATCCGTGGGTGCTTAGTTTCTGCTCGGTTCTCAGTTAGTGACTAAGAGGGAGAACATAGCTGAGGGGAGATTGTGAAGGATAGAGGAGAGAAATGAAGTACAACTGCTGCCTGTGTTTACAGAATGAGGTTCACAGGATTATGTGTCTCAGAGAAATTTAATAAGATTCTGTGAGTACGTGATGTACTGTACTGTCTTGTGTGCATAAGAGATGCACATAGGTCTTGACATTCATATTTATTCATACAGAATTCTGAAATGGCATGATTTTAAATATAGCATAAAATCCAAGGATAGTAATAAGGATGGAGGATGATAGTGGAGTCTGATGCCTTAATTAATGCAAAGGCTAACCCTGATTTTTGAGAAACGGCAAGTTCTGCCTACACCCATGCTGCTGCCATCCTCTGCTGCACAGAGAGGTGCGAATCCTTGGCCAGAATGCAAAGAAAGAGTGCAGCCCTAGTCTGGCTGCACGCTGCTGTTAGAGGGTAGAATAAACATCCATCTGCTACCTTTTTATATCCTCCCTGCCGTTTCCGTGATCTAAGGATGTGTTGTTTACCCATGCTGTTTAGTCTCCTTCTCCTTCAACTCTTTCTTTGATTCCCTCTGTGAGGGATGTGGGAATGCCTGTAATATCTTTTATGAATATTATATGTTCCATCTGCTTTTTGGAGTGCTACTGCATTGCTTACAATATTACAAGGGGTTAATTCCAGTGAGGGCTCACAGCTCCTAGCAAAGGAAGCAACAGGTTGGGACAGTAGACCTGGTGATCAATTTGCTGAACATGCAATGCAGGCAATGCCTTTATGTTTTACCTCACTTTACTCAAAAGTTTTGCTTGGGTGTCTGGAGTATTACGGAGGATAACGTGGTGGAAAGCAAAGCTATAGAACAGGACAAAGAAAAATTTCTGTGAGCAGGAAAGCAGAAACAAGCCAAATTCCAGTTTGAGGACTCAAGGGTGACATTTACCATGATCTATGTCCACTTCTCCCTCCTTCAGTGCAAGGAGCCACCTGAGCTGCAGCCCATCATCATTTGTTCGTCTCTAACTTTCGATTAAAACCAAAACATCCTCTCATCATCCCATTCCTCTGCTCAGTGCTTTGGTGACTTGGTGCCCTCCTGTTTCTCTTCCTAACGTACTGAGTTTTGCATAATTCCAGCACTTTCTACATTCTTATCTGGCTTCATATTGCTCCTCAAAACTAACATCTTCCAGAAGTATTACTTGAATATTTGTCCAGTTTCTTGCCTTACTTCCCTTCTTCTGTATGAGCCTTGTATCTTAGTTTAGGTTACACAGTACTTTATGGAGGAATTGCATTGGCCCTGAATTTAGTTTGCCATAAGCTTACATTAGTCAGTGTTTCCTAAACATTTCATTTTCTCAGCTATGGTTTTGATTGACTGTAAATTTTCAGTTTGGCTTTTACATGCTTCTTACATGGATATATGCTTGCAGCTTGTTTTACAATGTAAGACCAGCTATAAGAGTCTGGTTTTGCTCAACTAGTGCTATACAGTAAGCTGTATGCAATTAAAAAATCATTATTTCTTGGTGGCTAAAAAACTATTGACATAGTGTCTTTCAATCTTTATGTACTGCATCTTAAAGATGTGCAAAAGCCTGTCTTGAGAACCTATCAAACTGCATCATGCTTGCTGTGATTAAGCAATTTAGGGAGTGGATAATAAGACACCATTTTACCAACAAGAGCACTGATTTGCTTAGGCATTTGTGACAGCTGCAGGAGCACAGTTTGACTCTGAGTATGGAAATCAAAATGGTGCTGACCCCAGAAGACACTATCTGTGCAGGAATGCACAGGCTCTGCTTTGCAGGCATGTGCGAGAATAAAGACATTTCCTGGTCCATTAAAAGTGTTTGTAAAGATACCTGACTTAACTAATATTTACTGTACAGGAAAACTGTAGAAAATTAAGACTGAGTTTTGGTTTGATCTCTTTAAAAAATTACTGAGAACTGCTTATGCTTTCTTTTGACCTCTATTAATGTTATAAGGTACTTTCAAGGCAATACAGGCTTCTCCTGTACAATAGCCTCATAAGTCTTCATGGATCCCTCACCTATATAGTAGCTTTAGCATCTCTAGTTTCTCTAACTCCAGCTTCTCTCCTGTTCTACTCTTAATTAATAACCACATTGCTCTTTAAGTGTTTGGGTTTTTTTTTAATTTAGTAGGCTATTCCCAGTGGCATTAATCCTTGCTTTCCCTGATTTCTTTGAGGTTTTTATCTTCATAACTGTATTAAATATGTTCCATTTTCAGGAAGATATTACTGCCTATCCAGGGAATAATCCTGAATTCTACAACCAGAGTGCTGAATTCATCTTGGAGATTCTCAGCATCACTTATCCAAGCTAATGTTCTGCTTGCAACAGGATGTCATTTCCACTCTGTGTGAAGGTCTGGTGTATTTTTAATGGACATCTCAATCTCACATCATCTCAGAGGGATGGGCAGGGAAAAGTGTATAATGGTAAGTATTTATATAAAATATAAGGATTCTTTTTATTTGGTAAAATACCTATTAAATCATTGGATATCAGACATTTTGTTATGTGAATAAAGTTTGCATGTGTTTATGAAGACTTTCTCCACTGTTACATATTACTTACCAGATAGTAAATGTAATGAAAGATTAGAGAACAGCTGGGGTTTTGTTTTATAACAGTGAGAAGAGAAGGAGTTTCATTCATCTTATTTAGTACTTGACTCTCCTGTTCAGATCAGTGTCACTTGTTCAGTTTATATAACGCATGCAAAAAGTTTATTAAAGAAAAGAATGCAAGGAAAAATGAAGTGGAAAATTTTATATTCAATCCCTAGCCAATCTAAAGTGACTAAATGCCCAGATGATACCAAGCTTAGTCAAAGTGTCATGAGAAACAGCTGCTTGACCATGCTGATTTCATACAGAGAATTCTTGAGATTCTTGAAGTATTAGAGATTTATTAGAGATTTTCACATGGTAGAGCCGTGTGATAAGAATACTACTTTATTAACCATCTTAGTAGTTTTTTGATATGCTTGTTATGCTGGGAGAAATGTAATTCCTTTGTTTCCATCATACCTGGTACCTTGCTCTCCGGACAAAATTCAACAAAGGCATAAGTGCCCTAAAAAGCTGATAGCCTGAGAAATATGAAGAAGGGTGTGTGGTCATCTCTTTCTCTACAGAAAACCTGGTAGGTAATTACGGAGATCTTTTCTCCCTCACTATGGACACAAAGGCTTTTAAAGGCCTTTTCCCCTGATTTTGCTCAGCTGTCATGCTGGTTTATAGATGAGTCATAAATGATGCCACAGGAGGAAGGAAGCTAAAATTCCTGGCATGAACATTTTATGCTCATGGCAAAGTGTGACCATCTAAAGAACAACAAAGCTGTGAGATCTTAGTTTAAGGATGTGTGGGGAAAACTGGTGTGTGTGTGTGTGTGACCTATTAGCATACTGGCAAAGTCAGATGCAGAACAAATGGGTTTTTGAATGAAATAGATTTGGTCATAAGATCTGCACCAGCAGAATCGAAACTGAGTTTTTCTAGCTGTGAATAGTCTGTCTCGCTGTTTGAATGGCTTCATTGTTTGTATTTGAACACCATCTTCATGTACCTCTTCATGGAGAGGGCAGCAACATCTAAATATGAAGTCTGGATTTTGACTCTTCCTGGGTGGCTTCATGTCACAGATTTTGTGTGGGCCCTGGGGGTTGCCACTGTCCCTGGAGGCAGGGAGACAAGTGGACACACAGAAGGTCTGGTGAGGCCTCCGCTCACATTGTTGAATGTTGATAGCTGCAATGTAAATAGCTGTTGTCATCAGATCTCTTTTCTGGAGCAGAGGATAGAGATTATTGGTGAGTTATGTGTCTGGAGAGGGGTCAAAAACTGCATCAGTATTGCTGGTCAGGCAGCTCTGCATAGCATTGAGTAAAAACATGAGTAAAACTTGTCCAACGTGATTTTACTGGAAATGTCAGACTTAGCTGATCTTAAAGTATTTTTGACAAGCCCGTGGTTCTTTATAGTACTAGCTGGAACTTGCTTTGAAGTGACTTTGCTTCTTTTTTATACTGCAAAAGCTCAAAGGTCAGTAGATTTATCCGTTCGAAGGTCTCTGTGGAGAGGTCAGCTCAAAGCTTCACTCTGTTTCACTCCTCATTCAAACGAACATGGGGCGACTGCAGAGGTTAGTTAGGAGACAGGATTACAGTGTCTGCAGTGTGGAGAAGGTGCACCTCTCAATGTCCCTATTATGGCTAATTCCATGTGAACAAACGACCCAATTCATGAATGACCAGGCTTCGGTGGGATTGCCGTGGTCAACACAGAAGTCATCCAGAATTTTATCTGCATTATTAATCAGTGGTACAAAAGTATTACCTATCATCAGCTTTTCAGGACTTGAGGGGTCTGAGTCATCTAGGTTAGACCTGTAGTATGTGAGAAACTGGATGCCCAAGAAAGAATTTGTGCTGAAAATTGTGTTTCTGTCTCTGTGCTTTTTCATGTGAGCACAACCTTTTGTTTCAGGCATGAATCCTCTTCTTCTTATCCATGTTCCTCTGAGATCAGGCAATGGCAATGCATTCTGCTTGCAGCTATTCCTGGAGGGAATTTAAAAGTGCGAGCTATCCCACTTATCAAAAGCAGGGAACATTTAACACCACTGTGCCACAAACCGCAGCAATTCTCTGTGGTCTCTTGGGTAGGATTCAAGGTGATGGCATTGACCTTTATAAACCTAAATGGTCTGGACCAGCTTATTAGTGCCTTCTCTCCATGCAATACTCCACAGCTGTAATTGGGAAAGGTTCAAAGTAAAAGTATTTTGGGATAATGCTTTGATTGTGTAAAAGCTAGAACTTTTTTTTTTTTTTTTTTTTTTTTTTGCAAATTCTTCCAAGTATATCAGGTTTTGGAGGGCATTATGGAAAGGACTGTAACAAGGGGTTGATGGACTGTTCATCAGTATGGAATAACACACTGGGAAAACTTATTTCCTCATGACTTTGCCTGTTGCTGGCAAGGAATTTCATTTGACTTTGAGTTCAAATCGTTAGCCCACTGCCTCAGCAATTAATTCAGGAGAGCATAATTTCAGTTGCAACTATGTTAAAAAAACCCAAAAAATCAACACCCCCAAAACCAAAAAACAAACACCCCAGCAGCTAGGTAAGCACTATCCTGCTATCCTAAAGCCCAGACTGTAAAGGCAGGCAGCCTCCAAACCTTTGTGTAGTTCCTAACGCAGGACCTATTTCCCAGACTTTGTGGTGTTAGTATGCCTGGGGCAATGGGTAGTGAAGGTAAACTCAGTTGCTGAGATGCACTGATCTTCCCCAGGAATCCTGGCTGTTAAAGAACATTGTCATCTCTATGCCTTGGTGGGGAGAGGATGTAGGGCAACAATGAGAAGAAAAGATCACTGGATATCTGTTGTAGAAGCAAGTCATTCAATTGCTTAAAAACAGACACCTAAAAAAAGTAAAAGTAATTACTCCATTTCGTGTTATAAATTAGAAATCTATAACTCTTAAGGTTTAGACAAAAATTATCTAGACTTGCCCACAGGAAACTTTGCATTATTTTCTGTCATTCTCACTGATGACTTCTTTGTGAAGTTGGGTGCTCATGTAATCTGGTGCATCAGTCAAAGCATGGAAAAAGTTTTGGACCTGGCTTGGGTGTGGCATGCAATAAGAGGGCAGAGCAGTTTCCAATCATTATAAAGTTATGCGAGGGTGGTTTCTCTCCATATATAAATTCTCTTCAGAGAGAGTACTGTAACACAATGGCACAGCTATGCCTCATATGTGTGTCAGAAAAGGATATACATTGGACTCCAACTGGCTTTAGCATCCTTCACATGAAGACTCTGTGTGAGCTTGAGAGTGGTGAAACATGGCAATGGGGAAAGTTAGGAAGGATTTATCTGAGACCTGGAAACCTGGTTAAGGAGTTTTGCTCTGTATGAGCAGGGTCTGTCAGACTCTGTGCCATGTCCAATGTGTTCATGATAGTGCTTTGTAAAAGGGAGGGAAGAGGTAAAATTATTATCTGAATACAACCGTTAATCCCACAGGATTCCTGTTTTGCTGCTGGATATTAAAGGGCTTTGACCTACATAGTAAGAGCCCATGTGCCTAGACAAAAGAAAAATTGCACAAAGCTTTCAAGTTACTCAAGTTTATCTGAGTAGCAACAGCTCCTGAAGGAATGACAGAAATGGTTTTTTCCTTCCTCCCTTCCCTATTTATAGCTTTAACCTGCACTTCTTCAGCACTTCAAACAAAGGCAGAAACTCTGTATTTTCTCTGCCTGGGTTTTGTTATTCTAGGTTCCTTGTGTGACAGCAGAGTCTTCTCAGATTGCTCTTATCTGTGTTGGCTTGTAGAGATGTTAAACCTCAGAGCCCTAAGATCCCACGCACCATCAGAGCAACTATCATAGCACATGTTGGCCTCCCAGGATATAAACAAGTCTTCCAGTATCAAAAGGTAATAAAATACAGAAAACTTTAAGATCTTTTGATAGTTTTGTAGTGAATAGTTTCTCTGTGAAGTGTCTTAGATGGTGTTCCTCTGACAGGCACGAGATTGAGAAAGTAGTACAAGCGACAATCCCTAAACTTGTTTTTAATGATACCATTTTAACAGTGCACATAATTTCTAGAGCAACTTCTCTTGTGTATTGAGACAGACATACATGGGAATGTGTCCTAATATATTAAGCACAGCACTGTTTTACAGTGCCAGTGGGTACACAAAGAATGAAGGATTTAAGTCAGTGGTTACAATAAAAGGAAAAATTGTACCATGGAGCTGGTACCTTTCTGTCTTTACTGAGCACCTCATGCCTCTCTTATTCAGGCAAGCTCAAGGCTCAAAACATGTAAAGACCTTCCTCTGCTAAGATGTTCCTGTTCACCTAGTAAGCTGTCAGCCCTGTTCAGGTAGAGGACTGGATTCAGTCTGTCATTAAGCATCTAAAATACAGGCCATGCTTCTCTGTAGCTGCTCTGTAGTCAAACAAAGCTGCTCCAAGGTCATTTTAGTCCACTTAAACATTGAATCACGCTCATGAACTGCCTGGCCCTCTTAAGACCAGCGAGGAAACCGAGGAAGATTATACACATATACCCAGCCTGTTGGCTGGGTGCCTTTTTTCCTCCTACACATTGAGGGGGTGCATCTCCACCAGATGCAAAGCCTTTCTTAACTCCCCTCTCCATCCTCCAGCCTTCCTCTTGTGTGATTGCCACAAAATGTAGCCCATGAGATGTACAGTTAAAAACCTCATGGACATCATGCTAGGAAAGCATACATGCACACTATACAGAACACTCTGTAGATGGTGGAGTGGAAAACATGCAAAGGGCATGGGTCCGGGATGCTTTGCCCCTCAGAGGGTGGATGCTCCCTATCATGCTGTGATACCCACTCACATACAGATGAGTGGTCTTTGTCATCTTGGCCCTGCTGTCCTGGCTACTGGAAATGAAAGTTGCAAAAACAGAATTGCCCATGGCTCTTTTGCTCTTTAAAGAAGAGACACAAAGATTGCACTGACCTTTATCAGAAGCCAGTATTCCCTGCAGGACAAAGCTTGAGTCTTAAGTTGCTCTAAACTATTCATTTCAGTAATTTGGCCCAGCAAAGAGGCAACCACTAGCCAGTGGGCTGGGGACTGCCCTTATTCTGGGCTCCAGTGGTCCCAATTCACTGCCCCAGCTGAGGTCTCTCTGCCTGGGCAGTGGGGATGTGAAAGATGCTGCCTGATTACACTGATCAGTGAGATCTCAGACTTCTTGTGGCCTATCACCAGGGAAATCTCTCCATTGCTGTAGAAGCACTGTTATAGGAATGCATCAGGCTCTCAAGTATATGGTGCCTGTAGTTTTAGAAAAAAAACCTACCCAAGTATAGTCCTTGCTCCAGTAGTTTAGAACAAGGAGGGAAACCCACCAAACAAGTACACTATGTGCTTGGGAGAGAGAAGCAATAGTCCTTGTGACCAATAGGTTTCCTGATATGTGGCATGTATGTGAAGTCATACATCCCTGTATAGGCACGGACACAGAAGAGTGTCATATGGGAAGGAGATTGTCTGACCTTCCCCTTCGCCACGTGATTTTCTCTCAGTTTTGTTTCAGTTCCCTGGTTACCTGAAACCCAGCCTGCTGAAATACCACCAGTTGCTTCAGCTAGCACGTAATTGTTATCCCATTTTTAGAAGAATTACAAGGCTCCCTGCTAGCCCAAGCCTGGAGAGGGGCTTTAATGCATTGTTAAATCCACTGGTAAGGAGGCAGCCCTTCATGCTGTGATGAGGAGCCCACCATTCACCTCCTATTAGCTGTCCACCCCAGCTCCCAGCAGTGGGGCCATGCAGAATCTCCCACCAGGCAGCGTGTCCCCAACACTGCAAGAGACTTTGCTTTGCCCCTGCATCTCCACACACAGTATTGGTACCTGAGACTTTCCCTTCCCTGTTGCCCCTTGAGAGGGCCTCTGTCCTGCAGGAAAGCTTTGGGGAAAAGGGTTGTTGCTTTTTAAAAGTGATTCTGGGATTGAAGTGTAAGTGGCCCTGTCTCCCTTGCTTCCTTCTCCTCTGCTCTGAGAGTTACCCATAAAATAGATTTCTGTAGATACGGGGTAAAGCTCTGGTTTCCTTTTCACGGATGTAGCTGCATTAGGATCAGAATCAGGCCCACTAGCTTCTTTTTAGAAGAACGAAATATGTATTCCTCCTCCATCATGAAACTTCCTTGAGGAGATTTTGTTATGTTACGATCCAAGTCCTGCTATTTGGCACAGCAAGTAATTATTGTACAGTTACTGATTTTCTGACTCACCCCTTTGCAGATCAGTTCTGCTTCTTTGGATTCATTACAAGCCTCAAGGAGCTGAGCAGAAAAACAGCATGTCCCACCTTCACATGTCAGATAGTAAAGCTTAGTCATGCAGCTTAAAATAAAGTAAGCAAGGGGCAGATGGCAAAAAGGACAAAATGTGACTTATTTAATCTGCCCGTGTTTGCAAGGAAGTAATTGTCTTCTAGGCTCCAGAAAACAAAGTGCTACCAGAAGACAAACAATGAAGCCTCTCTTTCCAGGGCACATATGACACTATTTGTATAGCTTCAACAGGAGCCTGCGGTTAATTCAGGGCTTTTCAATAAAATTTACATTCACCATATGTAGAGAATAAAACACCTTCCTTGAATTTGGAAGCTGAATTGACCCGCTTCCCCTCCCTCATGTGATCAGTTCACCCAGAGAAACTGTAATCCTCTTCTGAGCCCATACAGTAAAAAAGTCTTTAACAAAACAGCCTTTCCAACATAAAACTATTACGTGGGGAAACAAGGCACAAAGTGGCACAATAACTTGAAACACATAGTACTGTCAGAAACAATGACTTTAGGCCTGACAGATTTCATCAAACTGGTACCAATTTAAAGCTTTTAGTAAGTGCAATCATTAATGTATGCAGAGCTGTTAAGTAGTGAGTCAGAGTGACTTAGCTACATTTTGTTTTGTACTGACAAACCATGAAAGAACAGCTCAAACATTGAAAGTACAGTTGCTGATTAGGTATTTAGTTTTACAAGTATCCTTGAAGTTTTATTCAGTTACTTTCAGTGAATGAGCATGTACAGCACAGTTCTGCACAGGGTGAAGGAATCCCTCTCTTGCATCAGACAAATGGGACACATTTTAAACCTACTACGTCACTGGTGAGAGGACCAGCTCCTGAGCAAAAAAACAGGGATAGCCTGAATCAAACTGCGTGTAAGAAAAACTCATACCTTCCAAATGTTCTGAAAAGTTTTAGCTTTTAGATATTTTAAAGTAGGGAGCACGTCCTGAAGATGCCAAAGCCATCAATGTGTTAATACCCTTTGGAGAGCCAGAGAGAACCTGGCTAACTCCAGAGGGTGCTGTCGGTATTTGCACCTGGTTGACAGATGGCTGCATGCGTAACTGGAGAAAGCAGAACATGGAAAGGGGTTGATGCTTATAAATTTGTTGTACGTCCCCACATTTCCAAGCTTGAGCTCCAGAAATTTCTAGGAGTCTTTATAAAACAGAGAAGGAGTGCAGGGAAGACAGCTGCAATCATTAAGGAGAGGAATCATCGGCCTTATGAGGAGAGACTAGAGCTGAAACTCTTGTAGAGGAAAAGGCTGGTGAGAGGGGAAGGTGCTCCACCAGTATAAAATCATGGAGATGGCAGATGAGGTTAGAGCAGCGCTTTCATCCATCATGTGCAGGCACTCAGTAACACTAGTAGGATATTGGTTTAAAATAGATGGAAGGAAGTTCTGGACAAGCTTTTAGAGGCAGATAGCTTCAGATGGTTCAAAGACAGGATGGGCAATTTCATGGACAACAGCTATAATAATAAAAGGAATAACTGGATGTACCCTCTGGTGTCTCTAATCCAGGGACTGCAGAGAATGGATTAGAGGCGAGGGCCAGGTGAATCCTGCTGCTGCTGTTGGGGCAGAACACTTGGCCAAATGGACAATTGCTTGGGGCCAGCTGGGCATTCTTGTTTCCTATTCTTGTTTCCTGGACTTTATAGGTAGTCCAGGCTGGGTGTTCCTCAGTGCTAGCCATAAATATCGGTATTTGTCTATGGAGAATTTTAACTCTGGATCTCAATTAGTTGCATCTAAAACCTTTACCTGCCTCTGTTTTTGATGCTGAAGTTCATCCAGTGTTTAAAGATCCACTTCTGGGCTTCTCTAGAGGGACAAAAATCTTGAAAGTGAAGAACTGCTCAGCACCAACTTCATCCTTAGCATTCAGGAAGCAGGTTTTTTTCTACCTGTTTCATCTCAGGGGCTTGGTTTGCTTCTCTAATTTGTGTCTTGAAAACAGACAGACATAACAAAAAGGGCAGAGATGTCTACCAACAGGATAAGTTCAGAGTTGTTAGTACTGAGAAGATGGGGTTGCCTTCATTTCAGTCACTATATTGAGACCAAGCCTCAGAACTGAGAGACCTAAGGCACTCTCCTAGCCATGCTCAGCATTTTCTTTCTTTAGTATTTTCAGCATAAGCTGTTGTACCTCAGAGAAAAAAAAAAAAAGGAGAGTTACCTCAAGATATGAAAAAACAAAATAAAAGCACAAATCCTGAACATGTCTGAGGATCTAATTTCTGACCATATTTGTTGCACTGTTCTTGCATGGTATGTTGAACACTCCCCAGACAGGCACAGATACCTCTGAGGATGGTTGTTTGGAAGTCAGTCGTTTCAGACCCATGTCCTTACCTGAGTATCTTGAGAATGGCCAAACTCCTTTTCCACCTACATCAGCGAGTGCTCTGCCTTGCCTTAGCAGGAGCTGCTGCATAAGGTTGATATGCTTCTGAAAACAAGGCTTTGGATACAGATGATATACCTGCTCATCATTATTTCTGTGACACTTGCACCAAAATAGGAATCTGTCTAATTTTATTGCGGCTGGTATAAATATGTATTGCCTGACAGAATGCAATTTTCTAACCGGTGATATCACCAACACAAAGAATCATAACACAAATCCCACCAGTGTCATAGCAATGAACAATGTTCCTGTAAAGATTAAAAATAAGAGCTTAAGATTTCAAAACTGCCTAGCAGTTTTGGTTACTGTAGGTGCCAAACTGTGTGAATGCCTTAAAATCAGAAATTACTGAGGTCGAAGTCACAGGGGTGACTCTCAGTGCAGGTTTTTCAGGTTGGAGCTCATCACACTCAACAAGTTTGCACAGAAAACCCTACAGATGGCAGGCAGAGGTGACAATGGAAATACAAAACTGTTCCTCAGAGTTCCCTTCCTCTTCACATGTAAAAGATCCTTTTACTTCAGCATTAACAAAACAAAAGTATAAGGTTTGGGAGTTGGTTGAACGCCAGGGTGGTGAGGTAGCAGGAGAGATGTGTAGCTTCTGAATCTGTGCCCTGTCCTAGGAGGCAGGGCAGTTTTCCTTTGTATAAGAGTTTCTCTTACAAGGTTTTGGTTTTGGTCATCCCCGCCCTTAGTTTGGTATTCCCATTGCTCCTGAATGCTGCACTCCCTGGAATAATCTTCCTATTGTCTATCTCCCTGTCTGATGTACTGGGCAGATTTTTAGTAATACTTTTCAAGGTGTTCATAACAACAACTAAGTATTGCTAGTGACATGTGGAAATCTGCATGTTCGTTTTAGGTCAGGCACATTTACCTGCAGGTAAGGCCTAGAAATCATCCTGGAAATCTAGTAAAACCAGGCTGTATTACTTTAGTGTGTGGCTATAGCAATGAAATAAATGCAAAGGAGCATGGTAAGAGACGAAGAAAGCAATTAATGCTTCAAAACTACAAGCAAAATAATAATAAAAAAAAATAAATTGGTGGCTAGGTCAGACACTTGGGTCAGTTCTGATTTTGTCAAAAGCAGTTTATTTGTGCCTTAAAAGGAACAGAGCAGAAGTGCAAGTGTGGCTCATCATGTGCTGCCGGAGCTCTCTGTACTACTGTATGTCACACATAAATTTTATAACAAAGATGATGGTGTTTGCCAGGGTGTCACCAATAGATGTTATCCTCCTAGCCAGCAAGTTCCTACAAGTACCAGGTAATACAGCAGATTCCTGCTATCTAACTTTAAAGTTACCTTGACTCAATTTCTCTCCTCTATGGTTTTCACAGGATTGAAAATAATAGTAAAAGAATGGTTCAAAAAACAGAAACAAAACGCATTTGGGCTTATCTTTTTTAATAGAGGCCTGAAGAAAAGGCAAGTTAACCCTTCTGAGAAAGAAAAGCATGTTAATCTCACCTCAGACAGATTTTCAGTAGCTGCCATCCAACTCTAAATTCAGGAACCTCTGTTAGTAATGTGGTGTCTGATTAGCAAAAGTATTTAGTAAGCTAATGTTCACTGTCCACAGCAGGAGGCTCACACAGCTTGGCTGATGAGAAATGAATTGCCTGAAGCTAGCTTTTAATGGCAACTAATTTCCCATATTTGATACTCAGCTCAGCCAACTAATATCTAGCTCAACCGTGACAAGACAATCACAGTTCCTTTTGAAAATCCTTTAATCTGGGATGCAAACCAGTGTGCTCAAGGCTATAATGAACTTCTGAGATTATGTACTGGCTATTTTAGAAGGAGGTATATTTTCTCTTTCCTTTTTTCTTTTCTGTCTCAGAAAGGCTTAAGAATACATACTTTCATAGTTTCCAGCTTTTATGCATTTTGCCTAGTGCAGAGAGATAATCTCCTGGAAGTCACTGGCAAAAAAAAGTTTTAAAAGGTCAAGTAAACAGCTTTCCCTTCAGATAACCCATAGGATGTGGCAGTTCACAACAGCAAAACATCATAAATGGCTTTTAAATCAATTGATCTTGTTATTCTAAATGTGTTTTAAATATCTAGCATGTTTTATACTGCACTAGCTTGGGCTTTGACAAATCCCATTACTCTCTGTTACTCTATCTCATTACACAGTGAATTATTAAATAGAACACTTAACCTAATTAGATATTATTGTCATGATACATACAGACATCCTGAAACGAGTCATTCTTTTTGTGTTCTGACTAGTCCCTCAGTTGTTTTTTAATTCTTATTCTGTGTTGTTGGGGTTTTTTTCTTTCTTAAGAAGCATCAAATCTTTGGTAAAAGAAAGTTTTTTTTTTTTTTCTGTTTCTTTCTAAGATGGTTCCTGGATATAGAATACACAATGTATAGATGTAGGTTTGTAAGAGAAATGACATATGTGTCTGTACATAGATACACACAGACAGAGCAACTGAAAATTACTCTGGGCCACAAACATTTTTTTTTTCTCCTCTAGTAGTATGGCACAGTCTTTCACTTCTGTGGAGTTAGTAAGATATATTTAGAAATAGTTTGGGTTCGGACTGGAATACAAATTTTCATTCCAAAGACCTTCATTCCAAGAGGGAGGCAAGTCTTCTGCTTTTCTACAAGTTAGCTGAAAACCCCAGCCTGTACCATGTTATATGTCCAGTACAATACAGGGCCATACAGCCTGCTGTCAAGCCCTCACCGATGGCCAAAGCATGCATCTGTAAAGCTGTACGAGATAATTGCTGGCTACTTGGCTACTTATTTCAGAGAATTATCAGACTGATAAAGCCAGGCTAGTGCATCTTCTCAGTCTTTTCAAAATATAGTGCAGTCACGGCTGGCTAATTGGAAAAGATGCTTCCTATCATCTAGTATCCTTTTAAATTAACAGACTGTCACTTGCAGATCTGTTTCGGATCACTTCATTATTATTCCAGCAAACTTTCAAAATAAAATATTTATTTTTCTCAGTCATATTGTGCAAATCAGGTCAAAAATATTACTTGACATAGGCATAACTTGTAAAAGTTGCTTTGGCTATTTACCAAACTGTCATGTTTATCTCTTCAGTGGCATTTCCCATATTGGGAAACATGACAAATGCTGTAGACAGTGTTATTGTTGTGGGAGGAAGTTATCCTGTGTTTAATGATGCTAGCTATAGATTATTCATTTTTCAGAAATGGCCTATGTGTAGGTTGTTTTCAAGTAAAACCCTCCAAGATGTATTAACTCACAGTTAATTCATGTCACCTGAATACATCTCTGTGCTGAGGATGTCCTGGGGGTGATGCAGTTTCTTAGCAAAGGTCCCCATTGCTGCTTGCTTTGTATGACACCACTGGCTCCTCCGAGTGATGGCAATAGCCCAATGTGTCAAGTCCTTCTTACATTTGTTCAGTGTTCTTCTGTGCTGTTAGGTAATTTTACCTTTTTTGTCTGTTTGTTTACTCCCATACACCTCCTTCTTCTTCATCTATTTCTTTATTTTTAAGTCAAAATAATGGAATTCCAGCTCCACAGTCAAGATGACCTTCATTTTTCCAAGTCAACGTCAGACTTAAATAGTTTTGCTTTTCACAACATGCGTGTTAGCTATCACAACTGTGCTTGTTGCAAATATTCACAACAATATTTCACTGTATTTCACAGTGAAAGTGAGAGAGACGCTCAAACATACATCAAACGAGAAGAGAAAATACAAAATGGTGGCTATTGTCTGAGTCAATGAGCTGTTTGTGTTCTTATCTGTATGTATAAAAGTGAGATTACTGGATTTATTTAGCTGTTTTATGAGTGAATTTAGAAACTGATATGCCTGACATTAAGACTCTTACTAGCTACTGATACTTGGTGCTGCTTGACAAGTATCATCTCTATGTGGATGAGAGGGTTTCAAAAAGACCAGGTCTACGTATTGCCATTTCTACTCTCTGGAAAGCATGTACATTTTTAAAAATGTTTGACCCAGTCCACATCAGAAAATAACCTTGAAAAAAGGTGGGATGTTTGTGACCAAGTGGAATGCCATGAAACCAAAACTGAGAGATTTAAATCCACATTTTCAATTGGTAGGACTAATTTTATGGTGTACCACTGAATACTTGTGATGCAGCAGAATGCCCACCAAAAACTGGCTGAGATGAGCTGTTTTACAATCCTGTCAGTGTTTACAGAAAATCAAGGTTTTAATCAAGCCCAAATTTAGCTAAGAATTCAAGATAAGTATCAATGATATTGCAAAAGTATGTCCTCTAAAAAATGACTATTTTAAATGATGTATTTCTGAAATGAAAAGAGATTCCTAGCGCTTATTTTGATGGTACTATATCAGGGGGAAGCACTGTGTTTACAGGACTTTCTGACTGCAAAGTCAAGTGTTCAAAAATTAGGAGATAGAAGATTAGGAGATCAGGGATTAGGAGAATGGGTGGCCACCTATGAAATCTTAGCCAAAGCCCTTGTGAAACAGCATAGTCTCTACTTGCACGATCACCTACCACTTTTCAAAGGACTCTTGGCTTATTCAGTTCATATAAGGAAGGATGCAGAAATAATGTGTTATGTCTGTGTGGGAAAAGGCTTATTACTTGCAGTGCCTTGGCTGTCTTTGTGACTGCTGTTAGGATACACTCTGTGCTTCAGGCAGGATGTTGTGAGAAGAGAAGGGCAATAGTTTCATGGGAAGGCAGCTCACAGAAACCCTGGAAAGCTGGATTCTCTTCCTCATTCCACCACCAAGTTCTGGTGTGATGCTGGGCAGACTCTTGTATCAGTTCTTTCACAGGTGGCCAATAATTACATGTTCCTCCACTTGAAAACGCTTAACTTAGATTAGGGTTTCTATATAAAAAGTGCCAAGCACTCATAACTGCAGTGAAGTTCTTGAGTGTATACAGCTACATTATGCTAAGTACTCTAAAAAATTAATTCCTAGACATCCTAAAGTGGGCACCTAAAATTAATGGGCATTTTTTTTTTACTATTTTCATCTTAATCTCTTTAAGTTCCTCACTAGTCAAATGAGATAATTATACCTCTCTCCATCATCAGGTTGTTATGTAGGTAAAGTCATTACAGATTTCGAACAGGTTAGGTGCTACAGTGATGAGTGCTATGAAGAAGCCTTGAAATAAAATGCTGGTTCTGTATTCAGCACCAGGATTGAATGGGGTGTATTGGAGAGGGCCTGGGGCCACGTACTGAATGCCAGGACTAGAACCCAAAGTGATCCAGCATATGATGGACATGCTCCTATGTGCACACCCAGTGAAACCAGTGGTGTGCCTCAGCACCAGAACCAGTGAGGCCCAGTTTGCTGCAGCTTTGTGCCTTCTGTGTCTAAGCCAGGGTGAAGACTCACTGGAGGGGTTTTTTTTGTAGATGAGACACTGAGGCTATTAACTCTCTCCTGTCCTGCTTCTCCGACAGGTAATAATGAATGAGTTCACAATAAAGTTTTTCTTCTAAAGGAGGCAATAAAAGGGTATCCAGCTTCCCATTTTCACCAAAAAAAGCACTCATACAGGCTGTGATTTCTCAGTCATCTTCGGACAATTTTGGTTGAAACTGGCCAGTGCATTCAAAACATCATGACCACCAAAGCCTTGCTGTCAGGGGAAGACAGGATAAAATAAATTTGTGGCGGTACACAGGTACACAAGCATTTGTATTTAGGGTGACAGCTGAACTGTGCTTCTTGTGTTTCTTAGTGTCTTAAAACTTCATACTGTTTTAATAGACTTTTACATGCAACCCTGTTTTAGAAAGGGAACTGAAATATCAGCTATTTAAAATAGCCTTACAGACCCACTGCATGGAAAAACAGTAAGACTGAGATCTTTATATGAGTGTGACAGATCTTCTCAGGCTTGAGCCAGCCTTTGGTCAGGAGAACGGGTTGTTACCCTTTCTGTGGATCTGCTCCCACAAGAGAATGGTGTTGGGTTATGGGATAAAAGGCTCATGACATAAAGGGACTCAGAGACACAAGGGCAGATGGGGGAGCCCCAATACCCTGGTCAGAGACATGAGCCCTTGCCCTTGTTTTCTTATTAAACTCTATTTTGAACTATTTTCCTGAGTAAGGGATATTTTGCATGCATGACGGTGTATGCAACTGGAGTTGTACCATGGGTCATAGGGCCCAGGTGCCGGGGCTGCCAGCAAGTGGAGAGGCCAGAGCCCATGCACGCTGCCTGGGTACATATGCCAGCATGTGATTGCTCGCAAACAACAAGCTGGACTTGCCAGAAAGTTGCATAAGAAGTTGGGGAGCCAGGCAGAGACCAGAGGGTCTGCCAGCTCTGCACCAGAGACTGAAGGGAACTGCAGGTCTTGGGAACCCACATGTCCGGGTGTCAACAGCTGGGGAGATCGGGGATCCAGGGTCACTTTTGGGGCAGGCAGAGTGTCTAGAGCCAGTTAATAGAGGGATCCATATGGGGTGTATGTATTTTCCATTAACGGACTGTCATCCTGATCAGCTAGAGAGAGGAACAGGATGAGGCCATGGTGCTGTTTGTGTTTGCAGGTGCTGCGTTTCCTGTCTGTGTTGATCCATGTGGCTGGCCACAGGTATGTATGTATGTATACATATGGTGTGTATGTGAGCCTACTGGGAATACGTGCTCAGCCTCACTGCTGGCTGGTCCGGGGGCTACGGAGCCACAGCAGCCTCCCCTCTGTCAGGCTGCTGGGCACGACAAGCCCTAACAGATGGGCCCCTCTCTGCCAGAAGGGCAAAGCTGTCTCCTAAACAACGAAGGAATGCTGCTCAGGAATACTGGATTTGCTTCCAGGATATAAGGAATTATGGCCTAATGGTTACAGATCCGTTTGTATCTCTTCCTCTGATCCTGTCCCCTGTCGTACCCTCATCTGCTGTATAATCACTTCTCTCTTGGGAACGGCAGGCAGCACTCAGCAGCTCTGTTTCAATAACACATACACTACACAAACCAGAAAACATTACTACATGGCTTCTTCCCTTCGTGATAAGTTGCTTCATACTGTTCCTCCTCCCTCAGTGTTCTTTACATTTTTTTCCCCCTGAATGCTCTGCTGGGAGGACATTTAGTTGAAAGGAGAGGCTGTTGCTAGGTTATGTTCCCTAGGCTAGCTAGCAAGAGTTTCAAATGACTTCCATGTTCCTGAGTAGAAAGACTTCTCCAGGCACTGATATTTTTGCTGTTTTCCAAAGACAGCAACATTGTCAGCTTGAAGGAGGATGTTGCCTCTGCAAGGTTGTAGCAAAGCAGTTTGAGGGTGGATGAGAGGGGCGAGCTGAACATACAGGCACCCAAATTTTAAAACAGAAATAGCATGCGTGGGAGTGTCCCACCAGCTTGATAATAACTTGTCAGCCCCAGCTGATGAGGCTCACATTTGCTGTAAAGTCCAGAATTGGCACTTTAGTGTTTGCTGCCTGCAGTTTGCTAGTTCCCTCTCAGATCTCATCTTCCTTCAAAGCACATGAGGGATACCTATACCCATTTTCACTCACTGAGTTATGTACGGTCTGATTTTTTCCCTACTTACCTCATGATTCCAGAGATGAATAATTTGTTAGTGTAGATGTACCAAAACTGATGACTAACTTAAGTCAAACCATGGCTGGTCCTTGGAGCTTAGTGAATATTGGACTCTCCTTGTATCACCCACACTTCTTACAGAAGCACTTGAAAATTGAGCTAATTGAACTGTTTACTGTGTAGAAACTATTAACTAGGAGGAAAAACCCAGGCTTTTCATTGTAATGCAATTTTTAGAGGAAATAGTCCAATTTACAATTAGATGCTACTTAGTTGATCAAAATCTCCTTACAGGTGCTTTGCCATGCTCTGTTGTTAATTTTTCCTTCACAAATTGCTTGTTCCCAGCACTGCAAAACTCTGTGGTTTACTGTAAACCTATTACTGCTAAGAACTGAATACAGAGGTCTTTTTTTCATCTTTTTTTTAAGTAGAAGCAGTGCAGCTGTTGATGAGTTTTGTGACATGAAGGATGGTGATGTCATGACCTGGCAGGAACAAACACTGACTGCAGGAGATGGAAAAGGAGTGAATCCAGACAAGGAAATAACCCACCAATAATATAGTGTTCAGAAAAAAAACAAGTGGGCAACTGGCACAATTTAAGAAATCAGGGAGATATGAGGAGGAGGCAGTTCTGGATTTTAAAATCCTGTAGTTGAGAATTGAAAGCCCATAGACCTCAAATTTCTATTCTCTTTTTCTCTCATTCTCATATGGAAATGTTGCTTTTGCTCTTTGGTTTAGCAGGGTTTTTTTCTGAATATAAGATAATTTGTCTCAGACTAGATAGCGGGGGGCAGACTTCAGCTGATGTAAATGGCTCTCACTTCATACTCGCTGAGAAGCTGCTCCAACACTCTTTGTTCTCTGTATACGAAACAGAACTGCTGAAACATGTCAACTGCTTGGTGCTTATCGCAGTGCTCTTGGTTAGGCTCTCTTCATCTTCTGCTTGTGTATTATATTGCTTTATACCGTTTTCTTGCAGTTTTGTCAGAGAGGTGACTACATTTTATTGATGGTGTATATGTAACTTGTAGTCTTTGGGAAAAATAATAAAGCAAACTGACACTTATACTGTAAATGCCTTGAAATAATTCCAGGGAAGAGTAATCTTTCAAAGCAGGAACACTATGTGGATAGCAGATTGTCAGCTACTCACAGTTTCTTTCTATGCTGACGTGGCATCAGTGCTGATATCTTTTCCTGTGCCCTTTCCCTAGATGCATTATTGCTGCCACACATAACTACAAGTTCACTATTGCTGGGTGCAGCAAAAATATATCTGTATCCCTGCAGATGGATGCTGAAATATCACGTTGGGCTGGTGAAGAGTAGTTTTACTAAACAGTTGATACCTGGTTTTACTTTAGCTTTTAATTTTCTTTTCCTTCTCTGCTATGAAAAATTGGCAGTCTCTAGACCTCAGAAACAGTGCTGGATTCTCTAATACCAAATTGCATTGCTGTAGCTTCACTGGCTTCAGAGTGGATACTCCTGATTTACTGGCCTTCAGTGAGAGTAGAGTTGAGGCCATAGTGCCGCATGTATTTCAAATTAAGTGTCTCCGGTACAGTATCACAAAGGCAGTTTTTTAATGTCTGTGTCTTCTAAATAATTAATCTAAAAGTCTGTATGTCCTGGCTCCAGTAATACCACTCTACTGGTGTTGACCATTACTTGTGATTTAATGTTAACTTTGTTTTTCAGTCAAATAAAAAAAGCATATTTTGTGTACACCCAAGTCAGATGTTTCTGGGAGAATAGGGCCTTTGATAACTCTGAGGGAAAAATTTAATTGTACCCCCACCCCCACATCATTTACATAACTCAGATTGATGAGATAGGAAGGAAAGTGTTTACAATGCAAGAAGATAGGAATTTGGGGATTTAAATAGGAAGCGAATCGAAATGAGCTGTCTGAGGTAATTATGAAACACATACTTCATATGTTTTCATTAGATATTGCTATTATACTACACAAGGCAAAGGAGTTTGATTAAACTACAGCTCAGTATATAAATTTATGCATAAATTACCCAGAAATCAGTTAGTTCATTATCTTTCAGGAACTCAGCAGGGGACTGAGCAAAAGTTTAGGTGCATTGGGATAAATAATTTGAACAAGAATAAAACCTGTGTTTGGTAGGAAGAAAAAAAACCCAGGCAAGGTCTGTGACATGGAGCACGGCAAGGGGTTACATTAACTCCTGTGCAAAGCCCCAGGCAGAGAGAACAGCAGGGAGGGCTGAGCTCCTTCTGCACCACTGGGACACCCAGGGCACGGGTAGTGCTCGCCCATAGCTGGGACACAACCATAATAGTGCCGGGAGAAGGGGCACTCCTATCCTGAAGGCACCTGTAGTGCAGGCACCAGTTTTATCCTTTCTGTTGGGAAATGGCACTTCAGGCTGGTTTTGTTGCCAGTTTGCTCAAGGAAGGGGGCTTGGCAAACTGGGGGGAGTTAAATTACTTTCTGATTTAACCTTCCAGCCTCTGGTGTGTGTTTTTTTATGCGGAGGAAAACATTTTCTCAGATATGCTCATCCCTTACCTTTCTCAATATATGCATTTTTAGAAACATTGCATACAGGACCATCTATTACAGATTGCAGGAAGGATAGTAGCTGAAATCCACCATCAGGCTACCCACAGCTTTGAGCCAGCTTTTGACCACTGAATGTTTCCATGAAGGAATCACCAGATGAAAGGTGATGCTCCCAGGAGATCTATGACAAGCAGTCAGAGTATGATCTCCACAGACTCTTCTAGCATTAAAATCTATGTTAAATATTTATTTTCAATTGGTCATTATTCTTTGTGCCTGACTCTGCCATTTAACAAGTGTTTATGAGAAGATAATACCAACCATGCTGTGGGAGAAGCCATCACAAAACACTCTGCATTAACCTTTCTGTCACTGTAGAAGGTCTGTGAATTCACTCCAGGTCTGTACATCAGCATTCGATTGATAGAAACCATGGTTCTCACAAGTACATATATGCTCCATTTCCCCTCCGTTGAAGCAGGCTGGACTAAATTTCTTCAGCTTCTGCTTACATAAAGTGTTTCTGTAACATATTTGTTGCTAACGAGGATACAGGTTTAGTACCTGTGTTCAGGACTTATGGTATGATCTTGTTGAAATACTTCTCAAGGATCTCTCTCTCAAGGCTATTCACTCTTTTCTGCATTTTTGTTAATAAATGCTACAAACACTGTCAAAGGGCTTAGCATTTAACTTATAGCTCTCTTTTAGCCTTTCCCCCCCCCCTCTTCTATTCCTGCTGAGGATGCTTGCTCCCTTTTAGTCCTTCATCTCTTAAAATTTCTTTACAATCAATTACAAGACACTGATCTGTCTATCTCATTCACTGTCTGTAATATATCAGCACCAGCTTCAACTGTAATCCACTCTGCCTTGTTATTGACTGCCTCTCTGCAAGCCTGGTATCATCATCAAATACAACTGCCTGACTAAACAATCTTTTAATAAATAAACACAACAAACCTTGGTCCTAATAATAAAGCTTCTGACTCTCCGATAATCCCCTTTTCCATTAATTCACTCTGAAGTCCAATACTCTTTCTATATTCCCTGCCAGAATAATCTGTTACACCAAGCATTTTTCAGGGAACTGTGTTACAAACACTGTTCCTTTTCCACCGTGATCTCCTGTCAGCAGATGCCATGTGGTAAGCTTGTTAACTCTTTCAGAAGTTTGACTGGTGTTTCATAGATTTATACATTTTCACACCAGAAGGGACATCTCGCTTGATGCTCAGTATGACCAGAACTACAGTTTTAACCAGCCGTTCTTAGGTCAGTGTAGACTACCTCTTACTGCGCTGCACAGCATCTTAGGAAGGCTTCCAGTCTTGAATTCAAGTGACAGGGGTTGTCCACAGACACTGGTCTTTTATTTCTGATGGTTAATTACTATTTCTGTGAAAAATATACACTTATGAATTTGCTGTTTGAAACCAGTTTGACGTATGTCAGCCTCCAACCACTGCATCCTGTTATGTTTCTATGTGCAAGGTTAAACAACTTAATGCCCGCAGAAATTTTTCCCTGAAGAGAGTATGGAGAATTTATTCCAGCTTCCATATAGGCTGCTCACTCACTCCCTCGCTCCAGTGAACGTCCTCAACTTCTCACAGCATCCTTATGCCTACGATCTAATCCCTTTCCAATCTTCTACTGTCCCCTATAAATGTAGGTGGAGTAAGCAGAAACAGCATATCTCAGTAATGCTCTTGCCCCTACCAACTACGTAGGTAAATTAAGACCATAACCCTCCTTTCTGTTTCCCTGTTCACCCATGAATGGTTCATATTAGGTCTTTTGGCCATGACATCCTGCTGGGAGGTTTGCAGTCTACTGACTTTATTAAGTCTCCGATGCTTGCTGTAACTGAAACAAGAACTGTCACTATAGCTTCCTCTTGCAAGTTTTCCCCAATATTTTCCCCGACAGCACTTTCATCCAATGTTATCTTCACCTGATTACTTTTCCCAGTGTTGTTTTGAATAAAAGGAATGGTTTCTTGCTGTCAGATCAAATCCCTTCTTAAAAGTACAGGCATTAGATTTGATGCCTTCTATTTAATTGATTTTTTTTCATATTTTAAAAAGTTTTTCATGCAGTACATTTGCTAATATACCTGCATTTATCTTTCTCCCTTGTTTTCTGAATAGGGCAGGGGTCTTTGATGCTGGCAATTAGTTTAAGCCTTCTGCTGTCCTCCTTTCATTGACTTCATCTTGGATTTAGCCTTGATTTATTAAGGTATATTTTCTTCTCATGGAAAATAAATATCTGGTTATTTCTCCATCACATTTTGTGAATATGGGAATAAATAAATAATTTTATTTTTTATATTGTCAGCCCTTTCAGCAATATATTACCCCTTCTATCATTTGTTCCACTTCTTGTGCCATCTCTTGTTCCTTTATGTATACAAAACATGTCTTCCTATTTATCTTACATCTCATTCACACCTCTTTCCATTCTTCACTTTGCCTTTTCTTATCATTTTTCTACAGTCTCATGATAATTTCTATAATATGCCTACTCCTCCCCTGTATTGATGCTTTATACCCGGTGCTAACCTTTATCTCATTCCTGATTACTTTTTGTTCTTTTGCTCATCACACAGTGTATGAATTGTAACAAGCTTTGGGCTCGCCTGCTCCAACAGTGCTTAATGCTGCAGGTATATCGATGCACCTGCCTATAAGGAATTTCGGAATATCTGCCATTTCTTTCCCCAAATCCATTTCCCTGCAATTAATCATTTCTCAAATCTCAGCAGGCTGACTCCTCTGCATAAGCTGTTTACAGCTAAGTCATGCCTTGCCATCTTCTTGGTTTATTCCTGGGCTAAAAGGGTTGTTTTGGTTAGGGGGACAAACTTGACCTGAAACTGTGAATGAAGAAAGGGCAAGAGTATCGTTGTCTGACAAACTGTATACTGGGACCAGCTGAAACTGGGAGGGGAAGCACAAGATCTTCTTGTTGTCCCCTCTGCCCCTCGTGAGCAGTCCATTCTTGCAAATAAGTGGGATGGTGGCAATGAAGTTCTGGTGCTGGAGACTCCTGAGGAGGAGAGGAATGGTCTTGTGTCCCAAGGACGCCTTGGAGAAAATCACTACTAAACCACCATCATCACCAGTGAATCTGAGCAGGTCTTCATTCTCCTTGTGATGGGTTGACCCTGGCTGGACGCCAGGTGCCCACCAAAGCCACTCTATCACTCCCCCTCCTCAGTTGGACAG
>JANZLQ010000029.1:27182880-27223198 GCA_026212715.1 Elanus axillaris | reverse complement strand
TACCAATGCAGAACACAGCACTATGAGGGCTGCTATGGGGAGAATTAATTCCATCTCAGCCAGACCCAATACACTCCTTTACCCCTTCTTCCTTAAAGTTCCTATCTTCCCTAAAAATACAACATGTATGTCAAGAATTGAGATTAGAAACCTGCTGGAAATAATGAAAAGATCTTCTGTTCTGTTGGATGAGGCCAAGATTTATTTCCAAGTAGCAAAAGGCATCAAGCTCTTCAACAGCAACACAGCACTGCCTGTGGGATGCAACATATCTACACCATGCAGGAGAGCTTGTTGTAGGACCCGCAAACTGGTGGAGCCTGTACTAGCTCCAAGGAGAATCAGCATCGCCATGCAGTGCTGTGTGCAAACTAACCAGGTGTGCTGGACTGCTTCTGGTTGGGATAACAGCGTTAAGTTCATATGTCCAGGGACTGATATGGTCCTGGTGCGTCAGCCAGAAACCTCTTTATAGATGACTTTTTTTCTAATACCAGTGTCTGGGAGGCAATGGACTACAACAGTCTCAGGATTGAAACTACATGCTACTAAATTTGCTGCTGTGATTTACTTCTGCCCTTACTTAGCATCAGAATAGGTCTGAGGTATATTAATTATTATTTTTTTTTCAGTATGAAAGCACAACAGAAATGTTATGCTTAGACTTTCATGAAATTGGGTCCCAGTTAGCCAATTTTCTGGGTAGTTTACCTCATCCCAGCTATTTGTCCTTCTTACACCACTCTCTGCCCACACACAGCTCCTGCGGCACTGTGCATTGCACATGCACCATTCGCCCCAGTAGCTGACTGAGGGGTTTAGACACACCTGGAAAACAATAGGAGGTTTCTTCCACACATGAGATTTTTTTTTCCTGTGTTTCTTGTTAATAACAATTTGCAAGTCCCTTTGTACCCTCTGATTATAACCTAACCCGCACTATTCAGATTCTGTAGATTAATTCATTTTTCTGTATTACTTTTCCCTTAAACTTTGTAGGCATGTATATTCATGAAAAGAACAGAGGGGAAAAAAACTCCCAGAAAATTACCACAAGAAAAACCCCTGCTAAAAGCAATAAGTTTGCTGACAGATGGTAGAATCAGTTGAAAATCGAGTACCATATTTACTAAGTCTAACCCATTTAGTAAGCCAGAAAAGTGTTATCTAATTCTATCCCCTGTGTGTTTGTGTTTTGGAATAAACAGATGCCTAATGAGGAATGTGTCTAGTATGGTTTTTGAAGAACCTGGATGGATCCTGGTTCTGATTCAATACTTGATTTTGACAAAGATGATAACATGCACAGCAGAACCTATTGTTTTGGCTTTCAAAACCACAAATATTCCAATGCTAGCTGACGGACAAAAAGTGGTTTCAAAAAAGGTGCCAGAACAGGGCACAAATCAGAAAAAAACAGAAGTGTTGAATGACTTACTTAACCTGCATATTACATTTTCTGTTCTATTTATATAACACCCAAAAATGCAGTGAAAGAAAGGGCAAACACGCTTGAATCACTTGCAGGCTTGACAGCTACCACAATCAATTCCTGTATGTTTTGCGCTGGGTTTTATAAAATAATAGAGACTGGCTTAGAAAGACATATGCTTGTGTACTTTGTGGCAGATCTGGGTGAGAAGCAAAAATTGAATAAACAGAGAAGGGTAATCTGAGCAACAAAGGCTTTAGGGTAGATGAGCCTCTTGCGGGCCATGCTTGGCCAGTAAGGCAATTGCATGTGCAATGCCTCTAGAGAGTAAAGTGAGGTTCCTCAAAGGCTAATGCTGCCTGGACAGCTTCTAAAATCTCACCCTTAATTGGAGCCATCGGGAAGTTTACCAAAGAAAATCAGCCCTCTGTGAAGTCCATAACAAAATACTTACAGAACAAGATTTCTCCCACACTACAGAAGGCTTTTAAAGTATGTATACTTCTAATTTTCTGGGGGGTGTTTGAAATGGATAAAGAATAGGATCTGGTCTTCTGTAAAAATAAATAAAATAACATCTTCACATAGAGCAGAATATTTCAAAGGATTATTTAGTAGGAGGGAGATCTGTTGTTTATTGTCCACTGTATTTAAAAATACAGTGATCAGTGATAGATTTCAATAAACTGATATCCACCCATTCCCCCTTGTTAAAGTTGCTCAAGAGTTACTAAAGTCATTTTCCTGAATTTGTATCCTATTTTCAGCTACATGAACCTGTCAACAGTGAGAGAATTTAATTCTGGAATTATAAAATATGTTTCTCAAAATACTAGAAAGAGTCAATGGTTGAAGCAGTGATCTGAATACCAGGACTCTCAGCCTTATGCCCAGCACTTGCTGTCTATCTCTTCTGTGAGCAAAAGTGAGCAATTCCTGTTCTCTTTCTGTATTCCCCTGTCCACCCTCGAGGTACACATGGAAATCTGAATCTAAACTCACATATGCATTATTCTAATATAGCCAATTTTCTGATTTTGTCATAGGAATATCTAAAGTATGGGTCAAGTTAGTATATTGTCGTCTCATTACTGCAGGATATGCCAGCTTGCCCATCGAAGGAAAGTGGCCACTGGTGGTGGTAATAGAGTGTTTTAGCACACGGAGATACATGTGATTCTTAAATATTAATAGCAAGAATTGCATTTCACCTCTTATCTAGGCCATATCTGAAGATGACTTTCTGTTCACATTTTAGCAAAAGCAAGTTTTGATGGGGGGACCTGAGGGGAAAGAAAAAGTCCCGGCACTACGGTTTTCTTCTAAAGGCTTTTCCGCCCCTCAAAGGCAGCAGAGATGAAAGGCTTGTGGGAAAGATTTTACCCTGTCCTGGGTTTAAAAATGCAACAGAAGTATAAATTTGTGTTGTTTCTAGTTTTACGTGAAAGACGGAAGGAAATGGGAAAAGATTGTGGATCCTGATTTTAAAGTTTCATATTTTACTTTGCTGTTTCTTGGCTCTACTTTGTCACATTTCCAAGGCATTAAACCAGAGACTCAGGGGCCTCGCTAGACATAATGGTATAAAGTTTCCAGTGCAGTAAGCTGTAACACTCTGTATGCTCTGGAAAGTTTGCATTCAGCCTTTTAATAAGTGAAGACGCAACATAATGCTCCTGATAATTTTCAGCACGGACAGATGGTATATGAACAGCCTGGTGGGAGGAGAACCAGCCCAGCTTAGGGTAACAATGTTCGACTAGCTATCAGGGAGGAAACAGACTTCCTCTGCCATTGCCCAGTGCCAAGGAGCTTGTTTTATCTCCTGCTCACCACACTGATCATGCTTTGCTTTCTTCTGTTTTATAGGCATTGGCTTTATGCAGAAAGTGCAGTTCCTTTCTACTGCCAAAACGAAACAGTATTTTAGATTATAACTAGGCTAGAAGTCATTTACAATTAATTCTGCTTAGAAACTCCTGTAGGTGGAAATGCAGATTACACCAATTTGCTGTGAGTTGTTGTAAGGTGAAGAAGCCGTTTGCTGCTGCTATTCCACACTGAATTTTCCGACTCTCATGCTAAAGCTGGAGATGGCTGGGGCAGTAGCCCTAGCAATGGAGCAGGCCATGTTACTAGGAACAGGGGTGGGTTCAGCACTGCTTCGGGAAGCTTCCCTGGAATGGTCATATCCAAATTAGATTTTGCAGATTCTGTGTATATAGAACTGTCAGTGCTGTTCCCTTTGCAAGAGAATTCAGTAGCAATGGCAGCAGGAAAAGTCCCACTGGAGACAGGCAGCATGCCGTGATGGCTAAGCACATTAGTGTTGTAAATCTGCTTCTGAAAACGCCACTTGCCCTCTTTCAGTTAGCCCATGCTGCCAAACCCTAAGCACTTTCTAATCCTTGGAAGAAAGGGCTGGGAATATATTTCTTCATCGTTCTCCATTCTCTACCTGAATGTGTTAATTGCACAGGGCAAGGTATTTCCCCAGCCCTGGAGTGTTTAACACCATCACAAAAATCCTGCCATGTTCTACCTCTGGACAGATGCTTCAGCTGAGGCTAACAGTGAGATAGTTAATAGGTCAAGGAGATTGCTACTGATGGGAAGATGGATTGAAGATGGGCATTTACTCCTAATTCTGGGTCTTGGGGGCTAGCAGAGACAAGTGTCTTCCAAGAGCAATAAATTCATTTAGGAAAGGAAATGAAGGAAAAAAGGTCATTACTTTCCTTCTAGCCTGTGGCTCTCTTGTGAGCAGGTGACAAAGAGTAAAAGAAATTAAGAAAGAGAAAATATAATCTCTCTCACACTGACTATCTTTAAAATGTTTGATCACTTTTTTTCTTTTAAATTAATTTTCTTGCCTGTGCTCTTTTTTTGGTTTTGGTTGGTTGGTTGATTGGTTGGGTTTTTGTTGTTGTTGGTTTTTTTGGTTTTTTGTTTGTTTGGTTGGTTGGTTGGTTTTGTGGTTTTTGGGGGGTTTTGTTTGTTTGTTTGTTTGTTTGGTTGGTTGGTTGGTTGGTTTGGTTTGGTTTGGTTTTCTTTTTGTTGTTTTTTTGTTTTTTATTGCATCTGAATTCAATACTACCAAAAATAACACTAAGCAGTTACTGTAAATCTCTTTCTGCCTTTTTCATCTCAGGGTGGACAGGAGTTTTTAATTTCATACATTATTGACCACGTAATAGAATGGTGATTCCACAAAGTGAGCAGAAGCTTTAAAAAGTTAATGAGGAGGGACAACATAGGTTGTTGTTGTTCTTGTTGTAGTTACTTTTTAATGTTATGTAGCATTAAGAACTGGGCAGCTGGGCATGCTGGATACTGACTGCCACTGCTGTCACTTTTATTGCACTGTGCTGCTGACAAGAGATGTCATCCCTTATGGGCTCTCCCCTCCTGCTGTGGCACCCGCAGCAGACAGGGTGCTGCACCCACTGCCTTCGCAGCCCTGCAACTCACTGTGCCTCACTGGCAAATTAGGGAACACTCATGCTTGCATCCACAGAGCATGATGAACTGACATATAACATCTGAAGATAAACACTCATCTCAGAAAGAAAAAAAGAAAATGTAATATATTTTTGATTTTGTAAGGAGTGAAGCATCTACCTTCCCTAAAGACATCCGCTGAATAAGCTTAGTATGTCCTCTGGCTAACATCTGTAGTAAACTTACCTCAAAGACACAAATTCCGGGAGGGTTATTACAGTGGGTACCTTTGGATGTATTATTTTACATGGAGCTACCATCTGTTCCATACCTTAGCATGTATCTAAGTGCTCCAACAGCAGTTGCAAAAACCTCTGTCAGGACACTTGGAAGCAGCATATGTGGCCAGCCAATATGGTGCTGATGCTGGGCAATATCATGGGGCTGAGAATATGCTGACATATTCTGGGCTGGATCCTCTCTTACACTGGTGTTATTTTTATATAGCTCCATAGACTCCAGCTGAACAAGTCCATATTTATACAAATATGAGGTCAGGACCTGATCCAAAGATTATTTAAGTCTTAAACATTTTAATCCACAATGAAAATAATGGAGAAATTCTTTCTCATGACAGTACCTAGTTCTTGTGAAACATTTGGCTCTTCAGCTGCCTAACTGAGAAATACTGAAATATGGCCGTTTGCATGACAGTTTGATGCCGTGGAATTTTAGCTTCTAATTTTTTCTGTTAAGAAACCCAGACCACAAAATGACTTTCCCTTCTCCCATGTAACAAAATATTGAAACGCACTTTCTGGTTTTTTACCTTTAGCTGGTAGAAACTGGCATGGCTTCCTTGAATTGAAGTGGACCTGAAGATTTTTCTCACTAGTCAAAGAACAAGGCTTGCTCAACTTAAATTGCTGCAGGAAAGATGCCAATTAAACATGAGGAAAGAACAACTTTAAGAGTAAGACAGTGACATACTGGGATGGGCTGCCTAGAGAAAATATAGCATCTCTTTCAGCAGAAGTCCTCAAGAGCAGGTTAGGCAAACATCTGTCCGAAAGGGCGCAGGCACTGCTGCAGGGTGGTAATGGGGCACCAGCCCCAGAGAGCAAACCCTCTCGGGGCATCCTGCTGGGCAGCAGCACTGTGGCTGGAAACAGCACCCAGGTCTCCCAGTCCCTAAAGGGAGTCTGACTGTTCACTTGTTTTCTGGAGGGAAGGGTTGAACATAATATTTTTTTTCCTCTTGCCTTTTCCAGACCTTTTGGCTGGGCCAGCCCCTGGAAATGGCTGGGCACTGCTGACGCAGGAGCCTGGTGGCCTGGATCAAAGGGAAATGCTGTTGAAAAAATGAGATTCGTGTGCCATATAATATGGGAGGAATAACATTCTCCCCCTCCCATGCTGTGCACTGTGTGTTGTCTACTTGGAGGGCAAATTCTGCAAGCAATGATCGTCTTTTACTGCAAACATGCAGAGCATCTTGCACAAGGAGGTTCACTTTCAGTAGCTCCATTAAATACCACTCTGACAACTACTAAAACCAACACTTCCTTTTCTTTCACATGCATGTACTTAGATTTCTTCCATTCAACAAATAGTTATGCCAAAATTGCCATTGTCCTTGTCTTTACTAGTTTTCCTTTAGAACCCTCTGCCAACTACTAGTGTAGAGTTTGGGACACAAAGAACAGCATCTAGCTACTGAACACAATAGTGTTTGTACTACTTAGGAGGTCAGACATTCAAACTACAGACATAAATGCACACACACACATACATATATACACACACATATGCATTCTTACATGTATGTCAGGGGTCCAATATGATTTTGTAAGTTCACCCAGAATTTCTAAGGTCATATCTGCTGGCCATATATCACTACCAGTGGTATAGATGTTGACATTGATTATTTTTTAAAATGTCTCTGTCTCACCTGTCTTTTCAAAGTAGCTATTTTTATGTGCTTTCTTTTTTTTATTAGATCTTACAAATCATTGCTGCTTAGAAGGGTTTCCTCCCCAACCCTTCCAACTTAGTCCCCAAATTGTGGGAGGGAATCAAAGGAATGATGTTCGCTGCTGTTTGACTTTGAATCACTGGCAAATGTTTTATGTAACTCATTTTCTTCCACACAATTAGATTCTAAGGACACAGGGACTAGGCTCTTTTTTTTTTTTTTTAATTCAAAGGTCTCAGTAAGCAAAGCATAATGTATTCTGCCCAAACTGTGAGAACAGAGCAATACAGAATAATTTACTTCACTAATGCCAAATTAAAATTCATAACACAATTCTTTAATTACCATCTGAATCCAATTCTCAAAGAAGTTTGCCCTAATTGCATTGTTGATATGCACGGATGCAAATAAGATGTTGACTATTTCCCTTGTAGCAAATGACTCTTTTTCTAATATGCACACATCTAACAACATGGGGCCAAATTCATCCCTGGTAAAAAGCCATTAGAGTCAGCAGAGTTATACCAGGGATGAATCTGAACCACTCTTCTCAGGAAAGCTGGTCTAGTTGTGAGCCACGAAAAATCGCCCCTCCAGTGCCTACAGACAAATATGCTGTCCCTGTTTTCCCTGAGCAAGACAGTGAAAAGCTCCCAGACCCCCCCCCCCCCAGCAGACTCGGAAGACAAAAGTGTGAAATGGGCATGTGTGGAACAATGTTTGCCAGAAGGTAGCAGGAACATGTAAGCCCAGATGTTCTTTGCTTTTGTGACGGAGCTGAATAGGGATCCTATTCTTAGCCCACAAGCACAGGTGTTTCGGAGGAAGAGAGTGAGAGCATCGGATTGGAGATGCAGGAAATTAAGTATAATTTGTGAAAGGAATGGGCATCATTGGGGCATTTTTGTAACTGCTGCATACTTTTCTCAGGTGAGCTAATTAAATGGGAGCACTTTGAAATCTTCTCCTAGTTCCAGAAATAAAATAGGTTAAAAAGTCCTTTTCTGATAAATATCTGGGCACAAAGATGTCTTTTTTTTTTTTTTCGGAAAAAAAACTCTTAGCTTTCTGAAAGCTGTGGTTATGTTTGACTTTACTTCTATCCCATTTGAATGTATTTCTACTATATATATGCTAAATAAATTATTTTCTCAAGTAAAAGCCACCCATTCTCTTCATATCCTGACAGTAAGCAATAAATAGCAGTATAGGTGCCTGGTGTAGCCCCAGGGATGTGTACAGAAGATAGCAGTGCTGCCTTGCAGTTAGGGCAGGAGGTGGGACAATACCAAGGGATTGTTTTGCTGGGTGTGTTTTTATTTCATTTTTGCTGGCTACACAGGATGAGCTGAAGTCCTCTTGCTCACTTTCATTAGAGGTTCTGTTCTAAGAGAAATAATATTCATACCATGTTTGTTCAGTTGCCTGACTAAGCCATGTTTTCTTAAAGGAGATCTGCAAAAGGTGAGGAAATGGGCTTGTTGCCCTCCCTTCTTCTTTTATGATGTTTAAAAAGAGGCCTGAACTGTTTGCATTTTTTGTTTATTACATCAGAAATTCAGTCCTGGTCTGCTCTGCTGTCCCTGGAAAAGTCTGTGTGCAGTTAGAGAATAAGTTGTTGGAGATACTAGAAGTACTTATGTAAATAAAACTCCACCAAAAGGGGAACTATTGTTCAGATAGTTTAAAAGTCTGTGTCTAGTTAATATCCATGTATCTCAAAGGCCTGAATAGGGTCATTAGAACTCTCCTAAGTGCACTAAAGATCCTGTGCAATTGTGGCATCTGCATGGCCTGACGGAAGGCACTTACTTCTTGCTGTGGCCAAAGCCAAGCCCACAGTGCAGATCTCCATATGGTTTGGAAGGCTCTGGCTCTGGTTGAGCTGCTCAGCTGAGGTGGGAGGGCGGTGAGGCTGCAGTGGCTATTGTGATCACGGGTCATCTGGAAAGCTCGTCCTGGTGGTGGTGGTCCTCAACAGCAAGACAAGAGGTCATGAAGAAAGGCACCAGTCACAGGAGGAGAGCTCGACTGAGCAACAGCCAAGGATGAGCTGGTGAATGTGTAGGTAGCAGGGAGCTGGAGGTCTTGGCATTTTGTAGTATTGGCTGGCTGTCTCTCATTAAAATTTGACCCAACTGGTATGGGCTTGTGGGACTTGGGGTCTCTCCCTCTTCCTGCGTGGAAATGGCCACAGCAAGCAATGGTGAGTTAAATCAGTGACACAAGTAGAGATGAGTGCTGTGAACTCCAACTCAATCTGTTGTGAATAGACTGAACTAGCGTGCTAAAATCCATGAACAGAGACACTTCTCAGTTGTTTAGAGGGCAATGGCAGGAAATCAGATAAGGAGGAAAATAATCAAATACTGATGGATGAGACGAAATTGCACACAATTGTCATTATTGAAGTCTCTGGGCTGAGTGGCTTGGAAGTGATATTAAAATCTCTATTTACAAATGGCAAAGTAGTGGAAAGTCAGGTACCTGGAGAATGCTGCAAAGTTTTGCTTTGCAAAACTCAAAATGTCAGCATTGGCAGAAGTCTCTGGCTGCCTTCTGGGGAGGTCTTTGTCACCTCTGCTCCTGGCTGCTGGCTGAGCTTCTCAGGTTGGATGCTGCACTCTTGGCTTCTCCTCTTTCCCCCTGCTCTAGCTGTCTACCTGCCTTGGCTGGGAACCCCAGGAGACTGAGCAGGCATCGACTTATGCTTTAACTAGCAAAGCTTGAAGAAGGTGTTGTCTGGGATCCATCATGCACCCCAGATTCACAACTAGGACATTCAACATCTCGTTGTTCAACTTGCAGAAAGAGACATTTAGTTAGCATGTACACATTGGAGATCTCACAAAATACAGACTGGCACAAAAAGTTTGGGTTTGGGGGGAGGGGGGAGGTTAGCCAATAAGAGCACTCAGTTCTGAATTTCATATGATTTAAATGAATTGCTGGTCTGCAACCAGGGGTCACTGATGTACCAGATTTCAGCTCCTTAGTAGGTTTAATATGGTAAAATGGACAACTACCTCAACCAGTAATATATCTCACACTTCAAAAAGGCTGATTTCCCAAAGTTAAAGATGACATCATGTGAAACTGACTGCGGAGAAAGATCGATATGAAAACTGAGGGTTTTTTCCAAGGACCTTGTCAGAGAACCGTAAAGTTTGCCATTTACCAGTCAAGAAAGATGACAACTTTGCATGAGGTCCATCTGGCTCTGATGAAAGGAAAGCAAGAATTAGAGATTTTTAAAAACCCCAATATTTAATAAGTAGAAAAGGAGGAAATACTATGGATGAGAAGTTCTGAAGTCTACAAATTTAATAAGGGAGCCAAAGATGGGGATAATTTCTGTTTCACAAGGCTAAGGACACTGAGGAATAATTTTTAAGTGGCTGGTGTCATTCTAACATCCTTGCCAAAACCCAGAGCACCAGAATGTAAAAACCAATACAAGATTTATATTAGTAGTGCTACAGGATAGTGATTACTAGGCTTCACCAACGTGTTTTTATGGCCAGCAGGTCTCTGCTCAGAACCACTGCTGTTTATCACTGCAGCTCATTCTTTGATGCTGTGAGTTTAATTGACAATACACAGAAATTTTACAGACATTTTGTCTTAATATTAAGTAGTGTTTTAACTGAAAAATGAGCCCTGGGAGACACCAATTGCAAAGGTCTCAGAGGTCTTGAGAAGTCACGTACAGAGAAGTTGTCATGTTACCGGTCATTTTGAGTCATCCTGTGCTCTTCAGATAATTCATAAATAATCTGGGAGTAAATACAAAATAAATGCAAACATATATAAAATTGCTTCTAATCTGTAGGTATATTTATTTGAAACTCAGTGCTCAATTTATACTCAGGAAGTGACTGCTGGCAACCTTTCCAGATAATGGAAAAGTAGACAGAAAAATAAACACTAACAAGGACAAGAAAGTCAGACAGCGTGATACATGCAGCTTGGCAAACTGGTCAAGCCAAAGAAAACGGATTTCAATACAGACAAATGCAGAGAGGTGAACAGGGAATAAAAATGGTGGCAGACTTTCACAGCAGCTGATCTGGCAAGCAATGGCTCCAAAACTAGTAGCGTTCTTAGGGATAAACAGTTCAAAGTGAGCTCCAAATCCCAAGCTGTTGCAAAATAGCTAATGTAATTACTGAATCACAAAGTAGGAAGTAGCTACAGCACTGGCTTTATGATGGACATGTGTCTATGTTTCAAAAAAGATGTTGAAAGATTCAAATGGTAATTAAATATATTTGTGTCTCTGTGTGTGTGTATATATATATATATATACATATTTCCCAAGCTAGAGAGAAAATGCTTTGCATTTGCAAGCTTCAAGAGATCTAATTCTTCTGTTGAGAAAGAGACTGAAAGGTTATATGAGTGCTCTAAGCTCATTTTAAGCTGAGAAAATATTGGTTGCTAACGTGCTCTTCAGGAAGGAATCTGGGATCTCTAAACGGCAAGAAGAAAAAAGTAAGGGAAAAATAATCACTGGAATAAACTGAAGATTGTGAATTTTCCATGTCTTGACATATTTTCAGTCCTTACCACTGTTCAGGAAAACATCTAAACAAAGCGCTTCTCTGCTGTAATCCCAGGTAAATTACTGAAGTTAGAGTAGGAGTAACTGGACATGAGGCAAGGGAAGCAAAGGGGGATGAACCAGGGTGACTGTCCAGCTTTGATCGGAGACTGTAGCACATGAGACAACTTCAGTGGATGTTACTTCTTCCTTTGGAGTAAGGTGAGGACCTACAGAGGAAAAGAGGGAACAACTAGGCTGTTACCACCATTAACACAGATAAACACAGTGTGTGCAATTTGCCTTACGTGGTGTAGTTGGGACTCCAGAGTCTCCACCTGTGTGCCACCAGGTCCAGCCCCACTAACCCATCTGAGAAAGAAACAAGAGTTCATAAAAAGGTGGACAGCAGGGTGCTCCTGTTATCAATACAGAAACAGCTGGATTAAAATGGGGAGTTATGGCCCCTTAGCCCCTAGATACACGTGTGGGGAAAGGAACCATTTTCTATTTTGATGCTCCCCAGTTGTGGGAACAGAGTTACATCCACACAGAAAATCCTGGCTGTGGAAAACAGTGCTGCCTTTAAGGGCAGGGAGTCTTACACACAGGCAAAGAGGAGCCAGGAGGAGATTCATAGAGGACTAGTGCTAAAATCAAATTTCAGACAGTGAGCACGAGTTATATTCAGAGCAGGGTCTGCAATACACTCCCACAAGTCCTGCCCAGATGCATTGGGGTGGGGGCACCACACCATCCAAAGAGGAGTACAACAAGCATTCAGCAAACACTGTGTCACATTTCCTTCATTTTATCTTTAAATTAGTTCAGCTCACTTCTTTTCATGTGTGATTGTGACTGTCAAAGAAATCCCAAGGGTAAACCTCACATTGTGCTCCTACACCCTGTGTGCCTCTGAAACCATCTCAAAGCTGAGTTCAGGAAAGAGAACAGAGGTGTCCTCTGCTTGAACTGAAGCAGGAATGCTGTATTAAAACTCTTGTAAGTTGGATTCTGTAAAGTTTGCCACTCAGCTTAAGCAGGTATTTTCAATGTAAAATTTTTGCTGTGTCCCTAAGAACACTAGCATGGTGTCTTGTTATTTGTGTTCCCAGATATGAAAATATATTTAATAGGGAAAGTGAATGATGTTGTATAACTAACTTATAGTTGGGAGAAAAATGCCAGCAAAAGTTTTCTTTCAGTATAGTGTAAAATCGTTTCACAAGCATTCCCATCAACGCTTGTCATACAGGAACTGAAACAAGTTATGAGGTCTGAGACAGAGAATACAAATTGGTACATATACCAGCAGTTTCCTTGTCTTTTAAACCATTTCTGGCAATTAAATTATCTAGAAACTGCTTCACAAATCAAAGACTGGGATGCCAAGAGCAGGGCGTCTTGACTTTTGTTTAAACTTGCACTGGGAATGTTACAAATAATTCTTCAAGAAATATCATTTAATGTTTTTAAATTCATCTTCTGTTCATTTAAGTGGAAGAACACTCACTACATTTCTAGCATAGCACTGTCTCATGTGTTAGCTCATAAGCTTTAAAGCCATAAAGTCTTCAAAATGGAAGAATTTAAAACGGTCAGATATCTTCTTTCACCTGTGGAATGAATTATTTTTTGTATTCTCTTATTTATTCTGTGAAGTTCGGACAGACAATTTCACTTTGATTTGGAATTATTTTCAGGTTTTGATTTTAGCAAAGCTAGCAATATCTGTTTTCCTTACTGAGCTTTCCTTAAGCTGTTAAACCCTAGGTTCACAATAGCTAGAAGGTCATCCTCGCATTAACATCACTTAATATTGTCTCTGATATCTCTTTTTAGACCTGGAACCCTCATATGCTTTTACTTGATTATGTATAGTTTCCTCTTGAATAAAAAACAATCACATGAGATGTTTTGACAGAACTGGGTACCTGGTTCCTTAAATTGTAATTTAGCTCTTCACTCTGTCAGCAGAGGAGAAGGGGGTATCTTCTGTCACTCGAGAGGCTGTGTCACACAGATAATAACCCATTACAGCTATTAGTAAAATAATAGCTCAGAGAAAAGAGATCTGTGTTACAGAGCTAACCTCAGCTGATGGAGCATGTAGGGATCCATCCACTGCTCTTTGGGTGGAGAGTGATAGGGAAAGGGTAATGTTCCATTTCCCCCTTTTAAATGAAATAAGAAATTTCAGCCAAGAAACCTACACAAATTCTTACTGCCAACAAAGACAAATAAACTCACCTTTTGGCTGGCTCTGTAGGGCTGTTATTGTCGTGGAAGCTTGTAGTTACAATACATATTATGCCACTTTCCCTAAACTGTGGTTATGTTTTGGCTTGGGGTCCATACAGCTACAGATTTAGCTTCAGACTATAATATAAGGTTGCTGTGGGCTTTTTGTGCATGCGTGTGTGGTTTTGTTTTTTCTCAAGCAAGAGATTTAATTTCTTTTAACAGATACTGTTGTGCTCTTATAAAAAGGTCTGCATGGAAGTGCTGTGATCTGGCTGCCGCTGCCTGTCCCAGCCATGACTCAGGGCACAGATATTCAGGATCACAAAGGCAAGGGGGAGGTATACTGCTACACAGTAGATGGCACAGAAACTGGTGTAGGGCACTAAAACCAAAGGGGAAAAGTGTTGTTTTAAACCTTCCTAAGGGGAGCTCTTTGACCCTGCTAATTGATAATAATAGAGTGTAAGAGAAAGCAGACACCAGTTGTTGTAAAACATGCCTCTGTAAAGAAAGCTGGGGAAAAAAAAAGGTTAAGTTTCAAAGCAACTGTTTAAATCTGTATTTGCAATGGGTTCAGCCTGCAGTGAAACCAACTACTGCATCATAGCATTTGTGATTTATCACAGCATCATGAGGCAAGCATGAGTTGACAAAAGACAAATGCTGCAGACTGCATCAATCAGAGGGTTCTTTGGGGTGAAGCAGAATTTTTTTTCAGAGAAGCTCATTAAGTCACTGAGAGATATTGGGCACTTGTGAGTGGTGTGAAAAATTTCATACTGGCCTACAGCAGGAGCTGTTTTTGCAGATGTCTACTGACACTGCTCTACTCAGAGCCAAGGCAGTGCAAGAAATTTATAGCAAGGCGTTCCGAGTCAACAGTGATACAGAGACAGAAATGAACATCACCTGCTTAGGAAGTGTTTGCTGCTTGTGAGACCAGCCAGTCTAAGAAGTGGACTGTGTATAGAAACACTGATAGATCAATATGTATGATATCCAGCCATTAATGACTTGTATTGGTGCAAGAGAGCAATGCATTCAGAAGTTTCAGTATGTGTGTGACATCTGTTCAGGAGATCCTAACAGACTTTACTAGACTAGGAGCTTTCTCAGAAGGTCATACACATAGCAAGTGACCTGAGTTTTACTGTTCTAAGGCAGATTAATATTCTGATTTGTTTTAGGGTCACTTTGGAGCATCTACAATTGCTGAACAAGGCTTTGGGCTGCATACCTGACAGAGAGCAGCTTGCCATGAACATGTTAAACATGTCCAGAGTCTTCCTGTATATTTTTAAATTCCAAATTTAAAGGTTTGATACCTGACACTGCGCAAGAGTGTGAAGTGTGTACTAAGAAATAACTAAAGCAAATACTGCAGCTGTGATTGTAAATGAAAATCATCTCAAGCTTGTTACTGATCCGAGATACAGGAAGGGCATCCTGCTTCTTTTTCACTGGGAGATAGACAAGGCAGCACCAACAAGTCAGGAAAATTCACTTCATTCTGAATTACTGATAAATGAGCCCACTGGCAGTATATCTTTAAGCTAATGCTATTAAATACTCATTTTGAACCCTCCTACTATGACTCAGTCCAGGGGAGGCTTGCAGAGAAGTGTGAGCTGACATCATCAGATATGATATGTTACAGTTTTCATGTTTCAGGCTGGTTCCAGTTGGTCTGAGCAAAGGTCATAATAAACTTCTCTCCTGAAGGTGAACCAAAAGTGACTAAAAAGGTTGAAATGCTGGGCAGAATAGATGAGCTGCAGAAAACCAAAATGCCTTTTGTGGGTGCCTGCCTGTCACTGTCATCTATGAGGTTTTCATCTAGCCAGGTAACATCATGGGGCTGGCGACACTGGAAAATCACAGAGAAAGGCAAGATCTGCCTAGCAGATCTTCTGCGATCAGCAGGTTTCATGGGTTCAACATACTGCCTTGCCAGACGGAGAAAGCCCTTGTTTGCCAATGGAGTGATGTAAGGCGCTTTCGCAGCTTAGTTTCTCGCCCTCCTCGTGGAAGGTGGAGACCAATCCTCCTGTGGTTAATGGAGACGCCATGATTTGCCAAGACTGCCTTTGTAGCAAGTCCAGGCGTGGGGCCGCGGGTGCCCTCTCCTTCCTCCTTTGTGCCACAGGGAGCAGCGCACGGTGGAAATCTCTCACAGGAGCCTCCACAGCCACTCTGCTCCTCCTTCCTCCTTTGTGACACAAGTTGCTTTTAACAAGGTAAACACTGTTATGATCCCAGCAAAAGAGGTGCTCAGGGAGCTAGAAAGCATCAGGGGTTCCTGAGCAACTTAACAGTAAAATCCAAGTCTGAATATGGTCTATCTCAAGCCTTCAGCCACAGTCACTTTCTTTTTGAAGAGTCCCTTCAAACATTTTCATTGAGGTTTCTACCTCTTTGCTCTAGTGAGCTGGAACAGCAACAGCAATTTGCTGTGCAGAGATGAAGGGAAGCAGAGGCAGGATATGGCGAGCTGATCCCCAGCACCACCAGGAGATGCCTCTTTGGTCTAGCTGCTCTTCCATAGCTCTCGTCCTTCCCTTCTGTAACTGGACTTCACCGGGGGTCAGTCCCCTCCCCTGATTCCTGGTCCTGCAGTCCCAGAACACATTTGCAATGCCTTAGTTTTCTGAAAAGTAGGTCACCTCTCTTGCCAAGGATGTGATGAGTAATAGAAACCTTGGCCTTTTTGAAGGGAGTCAGCCTTGGTCACTGAGGATGCAATGAGTGCAGCAAGGTAGAGATGCTTTGGCAGTGGTGTGTGTTGATATGTGACACACGACTACACTGAAACTGTAGTGGAATAGATGACTGTGCAGCAGAAAGCTTGAGAAGAAAAGAGAATCTGGATATCTTTTGGGCTGCTCATCTGCTGAGTTTTTTTAAGAATAGCCACTTCCCACTCTTGGGTGGCAATACAATCAAAATTGGGACAAGAGAGATAGTGGAGAAGGTAAGTGTTGGAAAGGGACTCAGGAAATTCAGTCAGGAAACCAGCTTTAGGATAACATCATTAGTTTGCAGAAGTGACAGGAGGCTTGTGTGAAATTCTGCCTTATTTTTTAATTAAAAATTAAAAAAAAGATGAATTCTGAAAAAAAATAAACTCCCAAAGATCTTTGGACTTTAAAACCCAGGCTTATTTTGCTACATGAGAAAGTTTTTGGGTTTTTTTGCTACTCTTTGAGGTTTTGCACTGGTGTTTGGATGCAGATATTTCCATAAGAGCTGGGTACTTTTGGGGTCCCTCCCAATCCCAGCACTAAGAAGCCCTTCCACACACTCGTCTTCCCCTCGCTGTGACGGGGGATCTTCTCCAAGCCATACCATCTATCCTTGTTTTTCTCAAAAGCAAACACAGTCTCCTTGCAGGTTCGAGTGGAGACAGAGCGGCCTTCAAGGGCTGAGAGCAGGTGAATCTGTGGTGGGAAGGTTGCATAGTGTCCTTGGAGGATCTTAGGTGCAAACCATAATACAGCCCAAGGCTGTGTTATGTTTCTCATGTAGCCTCCCACTTTGGGGATTACGCTGGCTGCCGTAGCTGGGGGCTGCCCCCAGAGTGTGTTTTGGCAGAGCTGGGCAGCCAAGGAGAAGTGTGAGGGCAGTCTTAAAGGCTGGCTGCAGGCACAGAGCCAGCGCGGAGACCCAGGTCCCTGTAGGTCCTCTCGGAGTGAGAAGAGGCAAGACTTTTTAACAAATGAAGTGATTTTCTGATCAAAATAAAGAAGTTCCTTCTTCCAAATTTTGTTTTATAATGGCATGTGTCTGATTTTAGGCCAGCATCTCACATGATCCAAAGGATTACATTTTTCACTCGTGACTCCCCTATTCAGACAGGTTTATTTTGCTAGTGATTAAAATTGGAAATTTATATTGAACAAAGGGAAGGAGAGAAAATGAATCCCTTTCAAACCTTTAGAGACGGAAACTACTTTTTTCCTGCCATAAGCTCTGCTTGGACTCCACCAGATGTGGGGGCTGGTCCCCAGCAGAGAGCAAACCTCGCCCTTTGATGGGATCCACTGAGGCCTTGAGGAGGGACTACGGGATTTTCTGCCTCTGAGCTCCAGCTGTCACTTACTCTGCCATGGAGACGAGCTGGGCCGATGGCAGCTTTGCTTTGGCTGTGGATTTCTTGCAGGGGATGTTCCAAAAACCTGCTGATGGTAGCAGTTTTAAAATCCCTGGATCGACGGATGGAAGTGACTGCTGGAGCAAACCGAGGCATTACCCATCTCTTCCTTTCTTTCATAGGAGGAAGCCCCTCACAGTACAATAGTTCTCCTTGTTGCCCTGATTATTTACTCAAGACGCCATTTTGTTCTATTTTGTGCCTTGTTTATGTTTCATAGTTCAGTACAGGACATTTCCTTTCCTTCCTAAAATTCACATGCTTATTCTGCAACATGGAAAGCCGTATTTCCTTTTTGCAAAAAAATGTACACCTTTGAAAGTCCTGCTTGAAAACCTTTCTATGGATTCAATAGCTCTTTATTAATACCAGAGAGGCAAATCTTTAGCACTTCTCCAGTGTGGGAAAGGTAACAGCCCTTTGCATTACAGTGCCTCTCCTCTAATTCTTTACACATGTGGGATGTCCTCTGCGAAGTGAGTGAGAAGAAGACTTCTTTTTTTTTTTTTAATTTTATTGACATAAGCAATTTGCAGTGGCACAGACAATCTGCTCTGCTAAGAATCTGGCACCATTTACAGTGGCTGGAGCAAGAGACTCAGCAGTAGATTAGTGCTAATTTCTCTTCACAAAAATAATGGCACTGATGACTCTTGACCATGTGACAGGTTTGTGAGTGATGAGCCTTGAGACTCCAGTACTGACACTTTTCTTTCTCCACACTGGTAAATTATTCATTATTGGTGCAGCCCTGGGAAAACATAAAAAGAGAGAGCAGGAGAGAGGAGGGATTATGTTGCTAATGATAGAAACTGCTGACAAGTCCATTGGGGTTGGGGCTGGGGCTGGGGTTGGAAAAAAAGCTTGCCGTATGTGGGCAGGTTGAGAAATCATGTTATAGCTATTTCAGAATATAACATCCAAGGTTCATCTCAATAATCTTCCTCAGAAGTGCAAGCAAGGATAAGTGTAAAACTGGCAATTTGGGGGGGCATAATAAAAATGCAGGTGCTACTGGTTTGCACCTTGTTAATTCTAAGTTTTTTCACTCTATTTATGTGAAAATCCCACCGTACTTTCATTGGACTTCTTATTTGTAGTGCTTATGAATGAACACTGTTTAGCATTTTTTTCATTCCAGCCCAGGATTGGATATATTTGAAACTGGACAAAGAATTTCTCTGATAGAGAGTTTGTGAGAAACTCTGAGTTGGTGTTTGCTGTAGCCTGTCTGAATGAAACAGCATCGTACATGTGAGATCCCATGGCTGCTCCTGCTGGTATGTACTATGCTGCTTGTGAGTCACCACAGGTTTGAACTGTCTGTCGTTCCTCTGCAGCATAGCTGCTGAAGCACTGATTAAGCAATACCAGACTTGTCCAAGTAAGGCAATTACCTGTCTTTCATTTCTGGCTGCTAATTTTCCACATTCTTCCCTCTTTTTTTGGAAAAGTGCACCGCTGGGTGCCATTTTTCTCACCAGCCTGCATGGAGTAGTGATTATTTTTAACAAGCCCCTCTCTGAAGCATCTCTGCTTCACCTTAGACTACTCTTTGCTTCCTCTTTGCTCCCACATGCACACAAAACAAACCAGGAGCACAAAAGCAGTGGCAGCCCAATACCTGGAGATGCAAAGCTTTGTATACAGGAAAAGAAAAAGCCCCACTACAAATAGATTGGGATGATCTCATGGGTAAAGCATTCCTAATCCACTTGTACAGAGTACCACGCAGGTAATCAAGCCTGAAATACTGTAATAAAGTCAACCCTGAACAATCACTTTGATAACTGATTTGGGCACAATTTAGGGGAAGACGTGTGATATGCTCTCTTGTTCCAAGGAGCAGTGAAGTGGCTTCTCCACAGCTGGTAGGCAGCAATACCTGTCATGCCCTGACAGCAGCAACAAGGACCACATGAATCTGGATGCGGCAAAAGGGTACCAAATTTCCAGCTGCCTCAGCTGCTCCATGGCAGCAAAGGAGTTTGGCTAAGCAGCTTTGGGGGCTGCTAGCCTGGAGAAGACATCTCTTTTCAGGAGGTGCTCTGATCTTTTCTCAAGGAAACAGAGTTTCTTCCATGCTCCCCACCCCTTCACATTGAGCCACCGTGGTTTTTACCCCCATGTCTGTGAAGTGTCCATCTCCAGTGCAGCTCTCTGAATGTCAGGAGCTATTTTGGTCCTCTCTAGGAAGAATTCCTACATCTCCCATCTGTGTCTGCACCTGATGGCTGTCTGTCATGTTGAAGTCTAACCAAGAGAGTGCTTGGAGCCCAGAGAGCAGCCTCGCCAACCCTCCACACTGCATATAAATGCACAGCTTCGCTTGCCTGCCTATAGGACTGTTGTCTGGGCACAACAGCTCCTTTCAGATGAATTTATTCTGTTCCTGTTCTGCATCCCATCCCCACAAGCTGATTCAATGCCAGATCCCACACTGAAGGTGAAATGGTCCCCCTCCTCCTCTGAGCTTCCACATGGCAAGATCAGAGGGGAAAAGGCAGTCTCCTTCAGTACCTCCAAAGCCTAATCTCAACCAAAGCACCCTGGTGATATTGCAGTCCCTCAGCATCCTACAGGGTCATCACTGGCTCTGCCCAGTGACACAGAGATGTTCAAGGCTAACACAGCTGCTCTCAGATCCGGAAGGGCACGAAAGCAGAAGCAAAGCAGGCAATGGGCTGATGAACAGAAAGCCTCTATGAAAACAAATTAGAACAGGAAGCCAGACAGTAACAAACAAAACCATCGGCGGGATGCCTTCCCTCCCTGTACTCCCATCCTTTGTCTCCTCAGCAGTTCCTATAGTCTTACTGTGCTTGCAAGAGAAAGGAGGAAATAAAATCTCAAAATTAACTCCTCATTGACTAAAGAACAGAAAATACCTCCATACTTGAACATGTTCTGATTCTAAATACAGCCCTGGTGTTTTTTCTTTATTTCCTTGTCTTTTTTTTTTCTTGGTTTTTTTTTTTTTTTTCTTGCAATGAATTGTTGTGAGGAATTATAAAAATCACCTGGTTTGTTTAAATCCTCATTTAAAGATACTAATTTCAGAAAAAATGAACAATACCCCTGTTCCAAACATTGCTTTTTTAATATAATACATGGTAATGACTCAAAATTAAATCTTTGCCATCACTATATCTGTAGTAAAAGAGAGATGGAAAGACAAGAGAACAAGGGTTGGCTCCATGTTCAAAGGAGTGGGACTTGGATATGGGAGCCCCCTTTCTGCTGCAGGCTGCCTTTATTTGCAACAGCAGCACTATCTAAAACCACCAAACAGCCCACAACATGATGGGGGCAGATAGGAAGGAAACTTGTCCATCTATTCCAGGTGAGTTATCTGCTTCTACCTGTTGCTTTGGGAAAAGAGGACACAGTACTGCCATAACCTACCTCCCGTCCGATTCCAGGAAGATTGTGAAGCAATGGTCCCTGTATCTTTTCTCAGGGTCCTAGATAGCAGCTTGCACAACTCAAAGCAATATTTCTTAATATATTGAAATGATAAGCACTTGAAAAAGGAGGCAGACGAAACAAGCGCTTAAAGCTCCTTGCTACTGTGTCATCATAACTATACAAATATACAAAACTATACAAAAGAATTGATTGCTAAGCAGAGTAAAGGACAAGTTATAAGCATGTTGTTCTGTTTAATCGTGCAGGTGTTTTCATATACAAATATTTGTCAGCCAAACCCTGGGAAATGCTTATTCCTTAAGTCTATAAACTAGAAGAAGAAAAAGAAAATGATGACACAGTTCTCAGGCAGTGGGAGCCAGAAGGAACTCCATTTTTCATTTTTAGTACAACAGTAAAGGTTTTTTTTTTTCTTTTTTCTTTTTTTTTTAAAAAAAGTTCTTCAAGGTGATTCATAGTGTTGGTACTTAAAGAGATATATGAGCTCAAGGCTACCCATTTAAGAAGCCTGAGAAACTAACTTCAAGGAGAGATTGCTGAACAATCCATTTAAGCAGATATGCTGCTGCATCTGGGTGGGTTTGCTTATTTTTTATTTTATAGTCAAAGTGATATGATAATGCTGCAGGATTGGCCGAGTGCTGCTTAAAGTTTGAGCTGATGTCAGAAAGTGCCAGGCAAAATGACAGGGGAAAGTGCATCCTTTATTCATCTCATGCAACGATGGCTGTTTTGTTTGGAGCCACTGAAATGATGCAAATAGAGCTATTTTTTTTTTAATGTTTCACAGCAGTCTCTTCCCACGCTCTGATGCTTGAAAGGGCACCCCACAGACAAAATTTGATTTATGCTATTTTTGATTTATATATATGTTTTTGTTTACTTAGCTTATTTTTAAAAAAATCTTTAAGATTCCCTTACTCATGCAGTATCTTTGTGCTCTTAGTATGTATAACAGACCAATATTTGTCTACTATATGAACAGCCATTCTGTTTAATTTCTGAAATGCTTAAAACATATCAAAGTGGTTGAACAGCAAAAGCATTTTAAGAAACAACATCAACAAAGCATCAAGTTGGTTTGGTCAGGAATACAATACTTGCAGTTTGTTTGCTTTGGATTTGTTTTTTTGTGTGTGTGTGTATAAGTAGGAAGGGGTGTTTCTGTCGCAAAATAGTGGGGAGAAAGCAGGGCTGGGACCCTTCTCTGTGTGATCCAGCATTTATAGCACATACCTGAGACACTGGAGGGCAATTGTTGTATGAAACACCTGACTCTGGATTTACCTTCTCCCAGGAGACCTGGGCAAAGGGCTGCTGAAAAGTATGGGGATTGCTTGATCTGCTCTGCTGGCACTGTGCTACTGGGGATAAGGGACAAAATATTCACTAGACTGGGCTCTGAAACACAGGTATCTCATCTTCCTGTTCCTCAAACACCAGGCTTGAATGTCCTTCTTGTGGGGTGTGTGTGGGATTTAGCATCTGTAGCAGCTGGAATAACATAAACAGGAAGGATTAAGCAAAGCTCTGCCTAGGAGAACTTGGTAGCCTGTTGATGCTGGTGGTTCCCTGGGAAAATGGACTCAGGTACCCCCCAGGAAAGGAGGGGACTGATCCTGAGTCTGCCACCCCTCAAGTGCTTGAATCTCAGGGATGGACCAAAGGGAGACCAGGGGAAGAAGTGGTATTTCTGTGGTTCCTTGGTTTCTTTCCTTTCCTTAGAGGTAACAAATGTACATTTTTTATGGAATTAGGGAAGACTAGAAAAGAAGTAAATCTTACACTCAAGTCAGTCTGAAGTGACTTGGTGAGAGTTGTACTCAGACGGACATAGGAAGCAATGATCAGACCGTTATCTGCCCCATCATATAACACCAGGTCACCAGAGAGAAAACAGTGAGGGAAAAAACAAATCCCAAAGTGTTCAAATTGCCAAGCAGACTAGCAGGGCTGTGTCTGTAATCTGCCTTCTAGGGGTAAGAGATATTCAAGGATGCACTTAAAGCAAGGGGGCAAAGCTGGACCAAACTGGCTCCCAGGCAGACCCGTGGAAATCAAGAAAGCAGAATGTGCTCCCAAACCCCTCAGTTTTAAAATGACATTTCCATGAAGTGAGAAGCAAAAAGATATAATTTGTTCCTTCTCAACACTCTTCATGCCATTGTCTGTAGCAGATTAATTATTATATGGCCACAAGATTACAGGAAACTTGGGGTGGTCGATAAAGAAAGTATTTCAGTTATTGCTCCTTATAGGCTCCTGCTATTTTTCTTTCTTGCCAGCTCGAGGTAATATCTTGATTGCCGCCAGTTTGTTTGATGTCAAGGCCAGCACAGTGCTGGCTTGACATGTGCACTAAACACGCTGACAGCAGCTAGGAAGTTCATTGACGCTGGTATGGCAAGAAATGAATGGACTCCAGAAGCAGTAAAATGCACTCTTAGTACCTCACAGTGGAAGCTTCACTTTCCCGTGAGATACTGGGCTATTACTTGTCTCTGAGACACACTTCAACACATCGTGTCAAACGGCAGAATCATGAGAAAACTTGCAAAGTATTCCCATTAAGGCTAATTGATTTTTAAATACTCTATTATCTGAAGTTGGCATCTAATTATTTCTTTCAAGATCCTGACACGTTCCTGGTAGTCGCAAGAAGAAATGATTGTTCAGGATGTAGCGCTGCGGTGGGCAGCAGAGCATCCGTCTGAAAGGGAAAGACGAGGCTCTTTATATTTTTTCTTACTGACATGTCTGAGGCTGCTGCAAGAGGAATTGTGGTGCAGTAAAAGACATGTGAGATGAACTGATGGGAAGCTTGGGGATGTAGTCAGGCTCCAGCTGGAGTAAGACTTCTATACAGAGATCAAACTGTTCTGGCAGATAATTTATTACCTTTCTTAAACAAATCAGGTTGGCCTTAGGGTCATTAATGTTTATAGTGAAGTCCTAATTAAGCAAATATAAACCTTATGCTCAGCAGAGATCACATTAAAAAAGAAAATAATCACAGACCCTTTCTTATACTTGCCTCTCCCTCTGATTTCATGATGACAATATTAATTGACTAACAGCAACAGAAATTAGATCAAATGTTGGAGATACATCAGGGCCAACCAGGGTTGTCACCTACAGCAAGCACAGATCAAGTACAGTGAGCTGCCCGGCCCAGCTCTCCTCTGACTTGTATTTGGAGCAGTGGTGTCTGTCTGTACAGGAATGGTGTGAAAGGTCGTTAAATCAAGAGACTGCATTTCACGTGTTCTGCAAATGACTTCTCAAGGTGTCCGTGCTGTGAGACCTGGAACTGGGAGCTGCTTCCTCCCTGCTGCCGTCCTCCTCCCTGCAGAAACCAGCGCTTGTGTCTTGAGTTTGTCACTGAGAGCTCCTTTTGGTATTAAGAAAGTGATAAAAGGAAGAAAAAAAGTGAGTAATCTGTGTGATGATTTGGACCTCATATGACCACATATGTGAACATGCTTTAAAAAATGACAGTGCACATGTCCTCTCTTGAGGGAAGGGGCAAAAAATGGCAGCTTTGTAGCAAAAGGGAGACTTCTTACCGTTAAAACACACAGGAAAATCAAACTATGCTAGCTACTTAGACCATCACTGTAAAATATGGTCACGTAGCTCATATTTAATCACAGAAAAAGACAAACAAGCTGAAATTGCTCAGATTTTAACAATTTGTTCTTTGAGATACAACAATTTCTTCTCAATATCCTGACTTGCCATACTTGTTGCTTCATACTTAATGTTCACTCAGGCAGGCCAGCCAAAAATAAAGTATTTCCACAGATTAAAACTGCCTTGAACACATATGGGTTTGGTTTAAAAGAAATAGATGGAGTTTGAAACTATAACTATTTCAGGAAATGAAATACAGTTTTGAGTTTTTGTAAGGTCTTTAAATATTTTATGAAGTACCAGTGTTTGCTTGTATTTTTTAAAAAAAACACCCTCTTATGTATTTTATTATGTACTTGAGTTGGAAAGACACCAAAAAAGGGGGAGGAAGAATCTTACACCTATGTACAGAACTGTGTTACCAACCTGTATTACCATAACAGGAATATAAGGACATAACAGGGCAAATGCTGTTAATTTCTTGTGTGTTTGTTACACACATTTCTTTGATTAAAAATACACAAATATTCAGTAAGGGAACATTGCCCTGGGTAAGATGAAGTAACTGTGTAGTCTAGGTATGAAATAAACTTTTTTGTAAAAGTGTCCTTTAATCTAATTGCCTAATTACCTTTGCTCTTCATCTGGAAAGACTCACAAGAAAGTGCTCAGGACAAGTGATTGTGCTGGACTGGTAGGAGTCTTTTGGATCATGTGAAGGTAGGTGAATGGATAAGACCAGACCGGTTTTGGCATCCACATGCAGAGGCATACACTGTAACTACAAAACAGCATGTTCTGAGTCTGTGTTGTCTCTGGGTAGTAGTAGCAGGAACACTGTGTTCATTTAAATTAAACCAGTTCCTTGGATAATAACAAAGTAATTAAAGAAGCCACTGAGGAAAAAGAGCCAATTTATTTGAATCATGTTCATAGAAACTACAACAAGTGCCTGAAGGTAGAAAATAATGTAGTTAAGATGGCAGATTGATGATTTTTAAAAATGCATCTCGATATTAATTTAAATTATTGTCCCTAGTCCGAGAATAATAATGGATGTGAATATTTAATTTTAGGATAGGGATGGTTCCTTCAGTTAAGTCAAATTCAGAGAAAAAGCTGGCATGTTTGTTGTAAGTCCACTTGGTCTCCAAAACAATTGCAAGAGATGTAGACACTTTGCTAGATGACTCCAAATTAATGTTGTTTGATCCTGTGACATGTCAAATGGAGCACAAGAAAAACTGCACTTGAAATCATGGGGAACCTTCTTTCTGTAAAAGGTGCCTTACACTGAATTTAAGGTTCTCATATAAATCATAACTAAAGGCCTAAACAAAGGAAAAAGGAAAGTTTTAACATCTTGTACCCCTCCATAGTTTCATTGATGCTCCTCTGGTTTAGTTTTGTTGTCCACTTATTGAATCATGGGTGATAAGACAGTTTTCTTAGCCGGTTCTTAACAGTTTTCCTGAAGAATGTGCCATCTATAATAGCCTAACATCAAAACACAAATCAGGCTGACTTACATATATTGTTCACCACCAGGACAAGGTGGTCTGTTCCTTCTATGTATGCTGTCCAATCTCTTCACATGAAGGTGAGGTATTTTTGTTCAGGGAAAGCTCTTACCTTGGGAATAGTGAGCTCTGCCCCCAACAGAGCTTTATAGACTTTGGTAAAATGTTTCTTTGTTATTCTGTGTTAATGGTGACAAAACACAACTTCGGTTTGAGACAATAGTGACAACCATTGCAAGTAGGAACCTGCAAGCGACCTTGTAACCCTCTCCTGTTCAGCTCTTTTGGGGCTCAGTCTGAATTACAACACATAACTAGTTTCCACTGTTTTTTTAAAAATTGTACCAACACATGTTACAGAGGTTCCCTGTGCTCATGTGCCTGTGCAGTAGTCCTCTATGGCGATTTCCCTGGCTATCCCCAAGCTTGGTGGTCCCAGTACAACTGTGGGGATTCCCAGGCTCCAGCAAATTAGAGAGCTTGCTGATTTATACCAACATTACACCCACAGGACAAGGAATCAAAGACCTGGGGACTCATGTTATCATTATATCTCTGCTTTATCATCTAGGCAGGAATAGCTAATATTTAACTCAGGGAGGGAATCTCAGTATTTCTAGCTGTACCTAACCTCGTTCTTTTTCTCCTCAATAATCTGTCCTGAATACATCATTTCAGCTCATCTGCCACCTACCATCAAATCTGGTATTCTAAAGCAAGCTCATAGAGAACCCACTTACAAGTTTATTCATGTTAATCCAGGGTCACAGGCGGTACAGACACAGGCCAGGGCAGGAAGCTGAATCTGTCTCACCAGCACTGATGGATGATGACTGGCACAGAAGGTCTGTTGCTGTCAATGGATACAAGGAAGAAATCCATTCTTATTCTCCTTAATATCTTTGCAGTATTTGGCTCTGTTGACCTTATGTCAAGTCTGACAGGTGGTATGAATCCAAAGTAAGTCTTCAATTAGACAAAGACCCATTCTTTCTCTAGTCCCTTTCAATGTCTACATGCATCCAGCTACTAAGTGAACTGGATTTAAAAGCTAGTGATATACAGATGGCACAGAACTGTACTTCACCTTCCTTACGTACAAATTCTTTGTTATCACTGGGGTTTCCGAGTGCTTGGATATGGTCCGGTGCCTTGCTTTTCTAGAATAATGACAATCTCTGCAGTAAAAATAACTTATTGTTGCACAGGAGACAAAACTTATCCATGCAGCAGAAAGCCAGGCACAAATAGTCTTTTAGCTGTGGAAAATTCTTTCAGGGTTCTGGTTACAAAACCAAAAAAGAAAAAAATAGTTTTGTGTAAAATAGTACAAAGCAGTTATTGGAAGGATACATGCAGTAATTGTTGAGGATAAAAGAGGACATAGCTCTATTGTCTTGAATATTTAGGACAGAAATGGATGCTTTAGTATTGCATTTGGGTTTCATTATGGACAGTAGGCAGAAATATCACACGCGCTCAAACAGAGAATCTAAATACTTTCACCCTGTTGCAGATCATACTGCTTTATTACACACCACCTCTGAGTGTTGCATACTGATTGATGGCAGATAGAAGCTGGCCCCAAAATCTCATCTGGGTGCCCACAAGAAAGGCAGTGAACATTTCATAATAAAGTGCTGCCTTGCATCATACAGGATTTAATCCAAAATAGCAAGCAAAGGGGAATATGAAACCAAAGAATTGCTCTGGGTCACTGCTACTCCATCTTTACCTTCCTGCATTTTAAACCATAGGTGTCCCACACAGAGCAAAACCCAGTGTCAGATTTACTGTCTAACCTTGACTCAGCTCTGTTCAAGCCCAGAATTTGTTCAACAGTTGAGCTGAAGTTAAAAAGGTGAAGGTCTTTGTCCTTAACCCAGGCACTCGCCCCGTGTGAACCAGTGTCTACAGAGCTTCTAGCACAAGGCATAATGCATACTTCTGCAAAGTTTTGCTCTTTGGCAGATAATTAATTCTGGGTTAATTTTGACCTGTAAGGCCCACCCTGCTTTGAATCCTGTATATATTAATAAGCTCATTGCATTTCAGCTTGGCAGGTACAGAATCTAAAGAGACAAGACTTGATGTGTACATCTGGCTGGGGGTGAGTGCACACAGGATGGGCTTGCAACTGTGCAACTGCCAGCTAACCATCTGGTATGATCTGTAAGTGAGGGTGATGTCAAAGTGCACCCTCCTTGCCGGGTCCTCTGGAAATTCACACCTGCGTCTCAGTACAGGACAACTTCAAGAAAAATAGTTACATTATCTAGAACTAGTTTCTCACCCTCTGCTGAACAGAGCGCAGGTCTGTTGCTTCTTAAGACCAGTTTTAAGACTCATTTTCTTTCCCTCACATGTTATTTTGCCTTTTTTTCAGTGGAGGTTCTTGTGATGGACAAAGGCTTTCTTGCGTTGATGAAGCAGGCTTGGTTACACTGGCTAATGCAGGATTAGCATCTGTCTAGCAATAGGGATGCACTGTGATATGTCTCAAGGACAGCTGTAGAAAGAGTACTTTGTACAGAGATTTTATACATCTCTGTTAAAGACTGCAGCCTTCTGTATGTGCAGTCCATATATACACAGTGAGAATAGTATCCCTTTGTAAAGTATTTCTGTAACTCCCTTTCTCTCACCTCTGCTACCTAATGGTTCTGCTGTTTTTCAGGCTCTATATATTCATCCAAGTGAGACGGGATTTCCTGTAAAACTAACACCTCTGGAGCTGTCTCTTTTTTTTTTTTTTTTTTTTTCAAATTTCAGTGGGGCAATTTATTTACTTATTTTAAAATATTCCCTTCGTGAAGCCCTTACACAGGGACTATCATTAAAGTTCCTGCTACCTTTGGCAGGAGGTGGGTTTTACAAGCATGAAGAACCCCATGAAAAGACAGTCTCTTTTCCAAAAATTGCATCTAACTTGAGGATTCCAAGTTTTCTGAAAGCCTTGCTGTTTCCTTACACTCTGTGAGCCTTTTCTTCATTGCCAGTATCATTCACAGGCTTTTAAGGGAACAATAAGGGTGACTATGCTAGTCACTATATCACGATATCTGGGCCCTGGGATCACCCACAGCCCTTCCTGGTCATGCCCAGCCTCCCCTGGGGTCTTCCCCCACCCCTGACCATGGCCCAGGACCATATTTCAGCTCAGCCCAAGGCTGCCACCCCCTGCCTTGTGCCATGTTGTAGCTGTGCCCTGCCCAACCCTGCCTCCCCTTGTTCTGCCTTGCAGCTGGTTGTTGTAAGATACCCCTTGGAAATCAACTCAGTTTTAACCTTGCTGATACAATGCTGAATGTTCTCATTATTCAAAAATACTGCTAGTTGTCTTCTAGAAAGAAAACAATCATGCTACTATATACTTGGTTTTGTATTTCTGGTTACAATATTTGTAGACTAAGTCTACTTTGTGATAGGTAAACTCAGGCAAAACACAATGAAGACTTCAATTTCATGTGCAGTTAGTAGGATGGTCAAAACAGGATGAAGAATGGTATGGATGATACACTGTAGTACAAATCTGTTTCCTTCAGAATGCTTCTTCCCTATATGAGCTTTCTCTTCTTATTTGGCGTGCAACAGGTCTAGCATGGATATAGAAAACAGACAAGACATATCACAGCTAGCTCTACCTCCAGTGTTAACACCTTTTGTGTTGTTGTTACACTGTACTTCTGAAACAATATAAAATCTCAGGCATTGTTTTTAAGTCAGTCTCTCATTTTAAGGTGTTGGATAAGAGTTCTGCAGAATAGACATTTGCATTCACTTTTTGCAGAGGTTGTTTCACCTTCATTGCCATGTGTGGGATGCTGAACAACACAGTCATACACTTGATTCCATATTCCTTGACACTCACTGAAATCTTATTTCTGGAAATATATGTGTGCTGATTTTTTTGGGGTCTTTGTTAACAGGAGTACATGGCTTTTCAGGACAGGAGAAATAAACAGCAAGCACACCAGGTGATCACAAGGAATACTACCTTATCTTTGATTTGCAAGCCCTTCCTACTAATGTTATTTCCACTTAACTACTATCCAGCTTTGGTATTAATTTAAGAATGTTCAGATCATTTACTTACAATAATTTATCATTTAAAGCTAATAGAAGCCCTTTTGTTTCTATTATTGCATGTGTTTTTGTCATCTTTCATGCTGTGATTCAAACTATTCAGATTACAAAATAGCCATCCATAGCAGACAAAATAATGGATATAGCATATAATCATTGCATGCAGTAAATAAAAAAAAAGCTGATAACCACTAAGAAAAATAACAATATAATAAATTATTAGCCCAGAGCTTATGTGGAGCAAACTCACAGTTCAGGTCTAAAAGCTTTGAATTTCTCTTTGATAGTTCAGCAACTTTATTTGCCAGTGACCATAATTAAAAATCAGGAATTGTACTGGGCTGTGATGTGGTTGTGCCCGTGCTATGAACCGTAGATACTGTTGTGCAGTATTGAACTGGTTGTCACTTTCTGGGGCAAAGTAGTGAAGCGATGTAACAAGAAACCTCATCGATAGGGGAGTGCCATGGGATTAAATGCTACCAAGCTGTCTCATACTCCCAGCTATTACCAATTCCATCTGAAAATACAGAATATACAATGCTTTCCCCTCTGCAGAGTCTCTCAGAAGACTGATAATTGTATTTGGTAAAGTTTGAAACACAGGTTAAGTGAGAATGGATGTTTTTCTGTGCCCTTCAGGAGTAAGTGCCTGGGACTCAGACCGGTTGCTAATATTACCAATATGCATGACTGAATGACACACACATTATTTATAGATGCAAGAAAGCAGAATTTTCAGCTTGGAGGTAATTCATACACTTCAAAGCATGTTTCAGAACTAAATATTTAAATTCTCTTTTCCCTAGAGAAAAAGAAAAGAAACTAGATAAATTTTCCCTGTGGAAATTTTGATTTTGCAGAAACTGCTTTTCTGTCACAAAACATTTTATTGAAAAAACTCTTGAACTGCTCTGGGTGCTCACATGAAAGTAAGGAAGAGAACATATATCTGTTTAAGCATTTCATAAGAATGAACACAAAGCTTTTGATTCTTTTTCAAGAATAGAACAACTCACTTTCAAAGGCATTTATTTCTTTGCATATGAAGTCTGAAAACAATCCAATCCTCTATTTTTTTTCCACAGAATATTAGTTTTTTTCAACTTTAAATATGAAAGTTGCTTTTAAAAAAGCAGTCAGTCTGTGAGATCACTAACTGTAAAAAAATGTTCAGCATTGTTCAGTGTAGTAATGTGGGAACGAGGAATTACTGGGGCATAGCTGACAAATTGTGTTGTTGAGTATTTTGCAATAGGGAAAACATATCAGTTTTCCCTTCACATAGGGTTAAGACTGTATGAATGAATCCCTAGGATAAAGTGTAGCTGATTTCACTTTATTGCAACATGTTTTAACTTTTGTCATCTGTTGATTTTTCCATTGGCCATGTGCAGCAAGTTTTTTCAGCTGTTTCACCTCCTTCACCAGAGCACAATTTTTTTAAAGGACTGAAAATAGCAGCTTTTCCCCATGACAGTAAAAACCACATCTATTAATCTACAGCAACTAAATCACTCTTTCAAAGAATGTAGCCAGAATTTAGTAACATGAAGAACCCCTGCCAAGCAAAATTCAATGGAAATATAATGAAAATATCTGTTGTTAACAAATATAGATGCTCTCACAGTACTACTTTATCTGTTTGCAGAGACTATGTAAGGCAACTGTCTGCCCTGACTTTACCATTGACCTGATGAACAACCTTGAACCAGATGCCTTGACCTCTCTCCACCTTTGTTTCCTCTGCTAATCTTTGTCTGGCTGGCTTGTTAAAATTATGCACATTTTGTCTTCTGTGTTTGTATAGCATCTTTTACACAGTCAAGTTCTGCTCATGGTCAGAGCTACCTGGTGAAACCAATCTGTACTTATTGAGGGTAAGAGCTGTTGCACCGAGATGCCAAAAATTTAGTTCCTCCTCTTAAGAGATGCAGTCTGTGCAATGCAGGTGAACCTTAAAAATGGCAATTCTGTTTTTAAAATGTTAACCTTCCTTTTGGGTAGGAAATCATGCAGAGGAGAAACAACCCTGTGGGAACTGCTCTGAAGACTACAGACATTATAGCTTGTTGGTATGGTCTGTGCTATGGATTTTGCCCCAGTCTGAGTCTAACTTTGCCTCCTAATTCACCTACCATGCACATAATGGATCTCCTAAGGCCAGGCTGTGCATCCTGAAGTTCAAAGTTTGCAGCCCTTTGTGGAAGGAGAGTCCAAGTAGGCGTAGTTCACCACTGTACTCTGATTTTTTTGAATGGGATATCATGTCATAGCTGACTGGATGTTTATGAGGTTTATTGCAATGCCCTGTTGGCTACTTTTTCCTGTTCTGAGAGACCAGTCTAGGAAAGAGGAATGGGAGCCCCCCACCTCTCAGGAGTCAAGGCAAGGCAGAGCACATAGGCAGTAGGCTTCAGTCGTTGGTAAGATGTGGGGCTATTCATTGCCACCTCCCAGTTGAGACCAGCACTGGCTGTGGAGGGCATTTCTTCCACTCCATCTGTATCTGCTGTCAAAGAGGTTACTTTAGTGCCGTGGAAGAATGAAGCAATGTCAGAGTAGCTCGTCTTGCCTGAACAAAGAGCAATCATAGCCTCTCACTTTTACTATGTCTTGCCTGTGTGAGTCATTGTCCATTTAAGATAAACTGTTTGACTGATAGCAGCAGTTTTGGTGGAGACCCAGTGACTGCTAGAGCATAATGCCTCTCTGAAAAGACCAGCAGATTATCTCAGGACTGTTCACACACAGAGATCCTGGCTTGGTTGAGGGGTGGTCATTTGAGTGGCTTCTGCTCTGGTGAGACTTGTGTTTGAAAATTTGTGGACTGTCAAATTTTTACAGACTGAACTGCAGTGCAGCATATGCACAGGGCAGGAACTCCTCCTGCTGTGGCCATAGACTTGCAGAGCATGGCTCAAGTTTTGTCAGTCTCATGCTCACAGACTCAAATTAAAGACTGATTCCTTGAGCTTTCTGTCAATCCTGCTTCCTGACACAGTGCACAGAATAAGCTGCCTCCATGCTCTGTGGCTTGTTCATGATCTCAGCCTTTCTCCCATCTGAGATGGGTTTCTTGAATCCCTTTCAACAGCACATCACATTATAATGGAATGGAATTATTTTTGTTAAACTTTTTTTTTTAAATTGGACATACTGTGAAATAGATTTGTATTTGCTTTTGAATTACAGCTTTCTCAAGCCTAAATATATGAGAAATTAAAACATTGCTTATCAAAAAAGGAATCATTTCAATGCAGTGTAAATAATGTAAACACTTTGAGTTCATCTGCAACAGAATTGTGCAGCCAGAAAACTTGAGTATTATTCTTTCACGCCTGCAACCCAGGCCATAGGCACAAGGTGACAGAAAAATCACTGATCAGCTGCACAGTGAGGCAAGTCCTCCACAATGTTTCCATGTGCCTGCTAGTACATATAAAAATTAGCTGGGCCAAATGAGATGCATTACAGCAAGACTTACTGGATATTTAGTGAGTCAGTGTACCTCTTGGGAATGCTCTCCATGAGATACCCAGGGCTGAAAAGACATTTGCACTTGTGCAGTTGTGCTGAAGTAAAAGCAGGATATACATGATAACTCAGTTTGCCAACATGTCACTGGGCGAAGCTTCAAGCTGCTCTCCATTCTTGCCTTCCTTTCATTTTGGGTTATGCTGATGTCTATGGGAAGTGTCACAGCTGACATCTTGAAGTGCTGAGTGAACAAACTGGGTAGAAGCAGCAGCAAAATGGGAGCAATGGGAGGACTCTGTCCTGAACCAGCCTTCTAAGAGATTCCTTTGAGCTCATCAGGTGTACAGCCTGAAGGGGCATTAGATTATGTCACTGGATCTCCCATATAACACTGTCTATTAACACTTACCCAGTTACCCTTATACTGAGGGTTGAGTAACATTTATGAAAGGATGGCTAATCAGGCACCTTCCAGGCACCCCATGTTGAATAAGGTCCCAAGAAACAGAGGCTCTACCTTGGCAGTTTGATCATTCACAGTGTTAAATGTTAGTTAATTTATATTATCAGTGCGTGACTTCAGCCATTATTTTCTGTTAGATTAAATGGGGACTTTAAGGTTCTTTGGGATTCAACATCCAATCACCTCTCCACTTTCCATGCCATTTCTCAGTCTACATCTTATTAAAGAAACATGAATGAGTCATGTTTCTTTGTAACATATCCTCTCTAGCCTTCACGTGAAGTTTAAGACTTTTTTCAAACTCTAAATTTCCAATTTAAAACTGTGTGCACAGGACCTGAACACTTTGTCCCGTCATTAAATTTTTCCATATGCTGAGAGATATCAATCACCTTTTTGGCCCATCTAGTTACAAAGCTGAAACTAGCTTCATCATGGCATTGCATTGGAAGCTCTTGCTGTATTTCTTGTCTTTTCCTACCCTTGAATCCTCTTCTGAGTCCCTAGTTTCCAAGGTGTCATCTCTCATCTGCATATGTATTCCTCCTGCTTCTTAAATGCAAAGAGACTGTAAAACAGTGGATCCAAATAAGTAAGCAGACCTGATCAATTTGAGCAACTTATTCTCATCATCAAATGAACTGCATAAGAAATGCCTACTTTGGAGCACCAGAGAAGATAAATATCTTCATTTCATAAGTGCATATGGGACTGAAACACTGAAACAAAAGTATCTGTAGATATCTGTACATGGACTGCATCCTCAGCTGGCACCTTATCTCTGGATTCCCATGGAGGTGTGAAAATGGTCCATAAGCATGTGGAACATTGCAAAGCCTGAATAATTAGAAATTTACAGGACTCTCTGCCTAAAAGCATAACCTCTTTTGTATTTTTACATAGTTTATGAATGAAAAATATATCAGATTTGGTTGATTTTCAAGCCATATATTTTCTTCCCACTTCTCCTCCCCAATTTGATCAAATTTACTGAAGTGACACATGAACATTTCCCCATTGTGACAGCCAGGGTTGAAACATGCAAATCCAAGGAGTTGCTGCAGAGAAAGAGAAATGGAACATCACTTTAAAAAAAAATCCCATACATCCCAGAAAGCAGTCAAATATTTATGCAAAATGAGTGTAGCTTTATACACTGGCACTGAACAACACAATGCTCTGTCTCACACAATACTGTCATTCATGTGCGTACATACTGCCACAGGCAAAAGTCCCACACAATGTATTTTTATACAATTGCTAGCATATTTCATTACAAGTTGTTTTTTTTAAGTCCCTTATGCAGGGGATTCTCTTGATAGAGACATTCTGTCTCCCCAGAGTTTCCTAAAAGGAAGAAGAGTCGCAATATAGAATCTAGAGAAAATTATGGAATAAAACATTAAATTTCAGTTGTAAATAGCATTAGCAAAGAATATTGTCATAACAATAACAAAGGATATGGAAAGAAACTTTTTCTTCCCTTAAAAGAATTCAGAGCAGACTGAGTTATATTTTGTGTTCTCACAGCTATCATGCAAGCAATTAGAAATACAATGCAAAGCAGGCAGAATTGCTAGTATTAAATTTATGACACACAGTACATTAAGACCTTGAAATCTGTTAGTGTAAACAAAACTGGAGCAAACCTGTACAACTGAAGCACAGAACAGAATGACCATCAACGCCTCTACCTCAAGAAACAAATACCTGATATCATCCTACCTACCCAAACAGCAAGTGATAGGATGAGAGGAAATGGCCTCAAGTTGTGCCAGGGGCAGTTTAGATTGGGTATTAGGAAAAATTTCTTCACCGAAAGGGTTGTCAAGCATTGGAACAGGGTGCCCAGGGAAGTGGTTGAGTCACCATCCCTGGCGGTATTCAAAAAGTGCGTAGGTGTGGTACTTAGGGACACGGTTTAGTGGTGGACTTGGCAGTGTTCAGTTAATTGTTGAACTTGATGATCTTAGGGGTCTTTTCCAACCTAAATGATTCTATGATTCTATCTTAAAAGACTATCAAAAGGCAGATTTCCAAAGACTGAAAATTTGGGGAAGGCTAAAGAAAAACATATGAGATGCTTCACTTTAGTTATCCTGCATGTCATTGTGATGCAGAAGCCATGTCTGAACACATAGTAATGATACACACAAGTATCCTGGACTGTGGTCTTGCTGTTAAAACTGAAGCCCTGTGCACACCATGTGCAGCCTTTCCACAGCAGTGGTAGTGCCTGGCCTCACTGCTCCTTGCTCTAGCACTTGGAAGGCCTGTTAGTGAGGAAGGACTCAGATAAGCCAGAAAATGATATGGCTCTTCCCATTCTGCTCTCCCAAACTGGACTGACCCTCCTCACTCAGCAGGGATAAGAAATGGGAAATACAGAAGCATTGCCTGCTTCTTTCCTGTACAAATAGACTGGTATTTTCCTGTGTGAGGAAAAAAAAAAAAAAAAAAATCCTCTATGGAAGCATCTAGTGAGGACCCAGCTGTTTGTTCTTCTTTGAGATACCAGAGACAATGAAATGTTGAAATCTGCACACAAGACAGAGTCTGTATCATAAATGAATAAAACATTTTTTTAATTCCTCTGTGGGGGCTTTTTCTGTGAAATCCAGGTGTCCTTTCCATTGAAACTCTCAGAAGAGGAAAAAATTATACTATTCATTATCCCAGGCACAGCATTTGCATAGAACACTCTTACACAGTGACTCCTGTCAAAATATCCGTCAATCTGCAACTTTTTCTCTCTGGCCACTATGCACCGCTTGTGACACCCTGACATGCGTTTCTTACGTCCACTACACTGCAGCATGCTAAACATCCTACATCACGCATCCCCTTCCCCTTTCCACCACAGTTAAGATTTTTCTTCCTTCCTCTCCCTGGCAGAGCAGCCATCTCATCCTGTTTAAAACCCATAAATCTGTACGAAAACCTCAGACCTTTATTAGAAGGGACACTCTAAATGACCTGAAAGTGGGCTCACTTTATAGATTTTTTTTTTGTCAGATCATTTTTCTGTGACATTTCTCCTGGTGGTTCACAGATGCTTGTTTTGGGGGGAGCTAGTTTGATTTGTTAAATTACAGGGGCTTCACATAGATTTCAGCTTCATTATGAAGCATGGAGTAGGTGGTGTTTAAACAAGCCTGCTCCTGTAACTTCATGCCATTTAAATGCACTCCTCCACTTTAATATCCTCTTAAATCATTTATGTATACATCACTAGTGAACATACCGTACTTTACATTCCACTTGTAGTGACACAGGACAATTACAACAATACAAGCTAATTAAAGCTACAGGGTAAAACTCTGACCCCATTGAAGTCAAAGGGAGTTTTGCATCTTACTTCAATAGAGTAAGCATTTCACCCTGAGGCCCCTTCTGTCCCCCTAAGTTTCCCTGGCTGTTTGTGCAAAAAAGTCCTGGAGAATATCAGGTCTCAGAGAGCCAATTAGCCAGAGACAGCAGCACAACAAAGCTTCCCCCCGCCGATGTGGAGCAGGCAGCCCTTTGCCTTCAGGAAACAGGTCCGGGCTGGGCTGGGGCTGGGGCTCCAAGTGGCAGCCCCCACGGGTAAAGGCGGAGGAGCTGCTCTGCGGACACAAGGATGCACTGGGGGCAAAGCTACATGAAAGTATTTGAAGGTGAGGGGAAAGGGCCTGAAGCTGTGTTGGAAGGGCAAGTGATCTGAGCACTTGAAAGCCAAATGTTTCCCTAATTGCTATTTAAAATGATTGCTCCTGACCATGGGTGCCCAACCTTCCCCGCTGGGTGGGCCGCATGGCTCCCTCCGGTTGCTGCCAAAGGGTGGTAGGCAGTGGCTCATTCCCTGGGAAGGACCAGATGTCCTGCACATGCAGAACAGATGTGAACTTTTGCTTTTATTTTCTACTTTCCCAGGGGCTCCTCAGCACAGGACAGAGAGTTGGTTGCTGACTGGTGGAATTACTCCAGCAGTGGCAACCCATTCCTAGTCACTCTATGTCTCACGGGGTCCCTCGGCCTCTCCCATGACATTCGAACAGATGTGCACTTTCCACGTAAGAGGAAACAGGGTCCCAGGAGGGGCTGGAGCGTGGGCTGACCCATCTCCACCTCTTCCTGCCAGAAATGAGATGCCACATGAGACTTCTAATCACCAATGCCACTGGTCCGCAGTCTGTGAAGTTTTAAAACATGATCCTGAAGAGACAGGTGCTCATATGTTTAAAATGTCCAAGGTGATTGCCTCTCAGAGGATTGTGGAGTGGTCTTAGTAGCCCAGTGTGGTTAGTTGTTCCAAGCTCAAAATTAGTTTTTGAAGAATGGAGGTCCATTCTTGATCTGAAATATTGAATGAAGACTAGACTTTTCCTTGACACATTTTGTTTCCATGGAAAACAGATTTTGGCATGATCTGGCCTTAATATTGGATACTACATTACAGATCATGGAGGCACTGACAAAATGGAAGGATCATAAGGTAATTAGAAGCTGTTGAAAGGTGCTTTCTGGGTGAAGGTATTTGTACTCATAGAATAGTGCACCAGGACCACTGTTCTTGGACAAGGGTAACACTTACTGTGAAACTGAACCTAGAGAATAAAAAGAATCCTTGAATTTGGTATTAGATCAAGGGTTTTGGAGGTTTTTGAAGTTCTTAAGCCTTATGAAAATGTGAATCAGACATTGTTCATCTTCCAAATGAGAATGCCATTGCCTGAAGGCCTCCCTGGTGTCTGAAGTTCCTTGCTATTTTCATACTTCACCTTTCACTATGGGAATTCAATGTGAACAGTGTTCATTTTGGGATTCTTGTGTTGCAAAAGGTCAGGTCCAATTCTTTAATTCTATATATTCACCTTTACACAGAAGTGTTTTTTTCAAGCTGGACACAGAAAGGTAATGAAAGCTCTTTAAACTGGTTAAAGGCAGACACGGATTCATTTACCCAGCCAATTTTGTTGTTTTTTTGAAGAATAGCAAAGCACTGCCTTTGGAAAATATTTGCTGAATTGCCTTGAAGAACCTCAATGAAATCAAAATCAATGTACTTATGAATACTTAAAAGAACTGCCCATGCCATGATGGCACATACTTTCTTTGTCTCCATACTGCAGTCATTAAAGAGGATGACATAGAAAAGGAGCTCCACTGTATTCTTAACAAACATTTTGGAGTTTTTTTGCTGAGATGCTTCAGCAACATAGGGATGCGTTAGTCAGAAAGAAGTTCAGGTTCAGAAAAATAAAGTTATCAAAATTAATGACCATGAGTTTATCTATCCCTGACTGATGAAATGTTGGAACATGCAGGAACTTTGGATAAACTGGAAAGAAATAACTGTATTCTAATCCATATCAAGTGTTGAAGAGTTGTCTAATGATGCCCTTATAAGTACAGACCAAATAATGAGATTACATAAAGATACCTTCTATTAATTTCCTTTCTAGTGACTTACTAGCTAGAAACAATAATACACTTTTTTTATGGTGATCTGTTTTGCGACACAATTACTATCTATGAAGAGTAAGAATTAGTTTGTTTTCTAGACAAGCATAACTGGGACATCAGGAGTCCATGACAGGTGGGCACAGGTTTCTTCCAGGTATTACAACCACAGCCTTCATTCCTGGTTTGTATAGGGAATCAGGCTTTCAGGTGCATGCTGGTGAAGAGATTTTTAGCCAACAGGGAAGAACATGTGTGGTGGGTTGACCCTGGCTGAACGCAAGGTGCCCACCAAAGCCGTTCTATCACTCCCCTCCTCTTTCACTGGACAGGGGAGAGAGAAAAACATGACAAAGGGCTTGTGGGTCGAGATAAAGACATGAGAGATCATTCACTAATCACGGTCACAGGCAAAACAGACTCAGCTTGGGGAAAATTAACTCAATTTATTACAAATCAAAACAGAGTAGGGTAATGAGA
>JANZLQ010000029.1:27160852-27175220 GCA_026212715.1 Elanus axillaris | reverse complement strand
GGGGGCCCCCCCCCCCCCCCCAGCTCTGGCAGTCAGATAAGCAACAGGGCTGGAGGCTCCCGGCCGGAGGCTGGGAGAGGGGAGGGCTGGGGCGATGGAGCGGTGACACCGCGCGGCACCTGACAAAGGCCTGCGGAGTCTTTCTTCTAACTGGACTCCTCGTGTCCTGCTCCCTCTGGCCAGTCACCACAGGGGTGCTGGTCCATCATACCAGCACCCTCAGAGCAAGCAGTTGCATACCCATCAATCACTCGCTGCAACAGAAGTAACCCTGATTTAACAGAGCATTGTCCCAGGATCAATGTCTCCCAGCTTCCCTCCGTGTTTATTTTTGATAAATACCTCGGTTTTGGCTCACATCCACCCAGCAGCTGGGGCCTATTATACCGTGACAACCTTCTATTCCATTGTCGCAGTGTCAGATGCCTGAAAAGGTAGATTTTTCTGCTCTTCGCATGTTAAAAAATAAGCGGCATTCCTCTTCCTTATTTAGTTACTTCTTAATTTTAATGAATAGCTTTAGTGATAATTACCAGATTCCTATATTGATAAAAACTGGCACATTCTGCATGTTAATAATAGCACAAATTTGGTATTTATGAACTGCTGTTCTTTCGCAAATATAGACATTTGGTAATCATCATTATAATGATAAAATTCATTAAAATTTGAGAAACAACCTATTATCCCTTCTGCCCATCATCTTTTAATTAAGTAACACAGATACATTTTATAAGACTTTCCTAGTCACACTGCAGAGTATTGTTTCTGTAAGGGAGTCTCTATGTATCAAAATACCTCCATTTCAGTTTTGATAGACTTAATGTAAAAGACTGAAAGAAGACTGACAGCAGATTTATTCCAAAATGTATTCCAGACATTTCAAAAATTTTAGCCCCACTTAGTTCAGCACATACTTGAATCTTGTTTGGGTGTAGACTGGAGGCTATAACAATGTTAGAGTCTATATTAGGATTTGGTAGTTTGCAATAGGAGAAAACTTTTCTGATAATTTATTCTTCAGAAATTTCTATCAGTGTGAATGCTGGAAAATTTGTGAGGTCAGTCGCTCACATGAAAAGTTCAGTTGTATCTAAAATGATAAGTCCCTTTTTTTAGTTTGGGTTTGGCCAAGAATCAAAAATGTATGGGGACGGGTTAGATTCAGACACATTCAAACAGTTCAGGCATTCGAAGAGGTTCAGTCAGTGCTTTCAGTCCTTGTCTACCCCTGGTCTGCGTTATAATTAAAAATGTTAAGCTGTATTTCGAATGATAAAAATATAAGCAGTATTAATATTAATTACTTTTTACGTTAGACTGCCTAGATATTAATATCTGGACAGAATAGTTTTCTTAAGTAATAGGAATGGTTTGTTATTATTACCGTGACCACTAGGACTACATCCAATAGGCACAGTTTGTATTATTTTGTAATACCCTAAATTGAAATCTCATCTTGTCGACACACACCTGACATTGTTTTAATGCATTTATTTACCTGACTTAACCAAGCATTTATACTAATTTCCTTTGATGCACCTTTATACTCAGTAGAACTGTCAGAAATATTGCTGAGAACTTATTTTAAGAGTTCTTACGTATTTCCTTTTTATTCCTGAGCACTTTGATGCTGGAGAATACTCATGTGGGTAGCACTTACAGCATCAGAAAATGTTTCAGGGAAAGATGCAGCCTGTGCCTATCCTATCTTTGCCTTTCAGTGCTAACTAGGGCCTAATATGCTAACAAATCCGGGCAGATTCTCATGCGTACTGTGATATATCATCACTGTGTTCAGCCAAGAGTGAAGGAAGCAATTTTGTGAGGTCGTAGGATGGTCAAAGCTCTTCTGTTTGAGCTTTTCTTGGGTTCATCCAGACAATTTTCATCTCAAAAGGTTGTTCCCCTTCTTTACATAGCTAATGCCTTCCTCTGCAAATCTGACATAACTCATTGAGGAAAGCTACACAGGAGTTTCTTCTTCCAGCCTGGTGTCATGCAGAGGCTATGATGACAAGATCACAGGGAAACTCATGAAAAAAACTCAGGGAGGAACAAAATATTTTCTTTTACTTAGTCCAAATTTTACTCCCATGTTTGTCTGGAAATTACTGGAGCTAGCTGGGGAAATAAAATTCCCATGTAAAAAAATAAAAACCCAAACCAACAATCATGCACCACTGTTTTCAGAAAAAAATAAGGAAAAACTCAAGAACTGAAATACTTTGTCCTAAATGCAAAGATTTAGAGTTGAATATGATGCTGCACTGCTACCTGGGATTTGCTTCCCTTCTGTTCCCATCATTGTCTGAGGGTTGACTTTCCCCGGCAAACTGGAGTCTCCAGTGATGCATGAGAACCACTTCTATTCTTGAAGAGCAATAGTATTTCATGGAAAATACTGCCCTCTCCACCCACACACCGTAATGAGGCAACTGGACAACAACATCCAAGATGTACTGCAATTGTACGACAGAACTGGGGGAAAAAACAAAGCAAAACAGTTTGATCTCCAAACTGAAATCTCTTCTGGAACACTTGCTTTACGAATAAACAAATCAAAGCACAGTTAGAGTTTTCTCAGCCTTTCCCTAGAAATCATATAGAATCACAAAATTTAGATGAATTCTGTGATAATCTGCAAATCGATATAAACCTGATGGGGGGTGGGGGAAGAAGAAGTGAAAATATTCCCCCTTCTAAGTTTCAGAGTCTAAACTGAGGTTACCTGGAATAGTGTTGAATTTCTTTGCAAACATTTTACACAATTCTTGGTAAAAATACCATTTTGTTGCTTTGAAATGACAGATAACACAAGCTATTTTAGCACAGACAATCTGCCAATCCTTGGCTCAAGTACTGTCTTTCACTGATAATAATAAAAAAGTGATGGAAATATGATTTATATCTCCAAAAATTTCCAAGGGACTGCCAAACGTTGTCTTGAAGCACCCTGCTCTTAAGCAGCCACTATAGTGAAAACATTCCCAACATCTTTCCAACGCAGCAAGCAGGAATAATGTAAGACTCTTCCTCCAGATGCACTACATTGTTAAGCACTTAATCTCAAGGACCTTTTTGAAGTTCAGATAGTCCTACTTTATTCATCATCTAGTGTTTAGTTTAAAGTAACAAATGATTGAGCTGGAAGTCTTTCAGGAACAAAATTCCTTTTTTCCCCATACATAAACAGAGTTGCAGCCTTTGCATTTTTCGCCATCTGGCCCGCAGTGTGAAATGACATTAGTAGCATGTCAGGTTTATTCCCTTTTCAAAAAAAAAAAAAAAAAAAGAGAGAAAGAAAGAAAGAAAAAACATAATCCTAATCTATAGTATGAAGAGTATTAAAATGAAACATCTGCCTCACTGAAATGAGTGGATGAACTCTGAAGACTACAAGCTGCTGGAGTCTGTCAAGTACATGTTTACATTGCTGACTGTTGTAAATTTGCAGGATGATGACAAGGAGTCTACAAACTGAAATATCTTATTCAAATGTTTTTAAACATCTGTTTCAAACAGAAAAGGCCAGAACAATGAAGTGGCATGGTGATTACAGGCAGACCAGGGATGCAATAATATTATAACTTGGGTTACATAATAAAAGGCGATGGCGACAGAGGTTTATAACTGCACTTACTGGCTTGCGGTCTGAAGTCAATAGACTGGAGTGCTGAGAGGGTTGTGTCTGCCACATAACTATGTGACTCCAATCCAGAGTAAGGACAAAATATGGTCAAATGCTCCTTAAAAAGTTTGCTTTTACTACAGCACCTGCTGGTTACAAAGCCAAATAAATTCTGTGCTCTGGAGAACCCCTTTGAACAACTCCAGGAATGAAAGATGGCAGATTTCTCAAGAGTTTTGTATAACCAAAAAGCACTTGACCAATGAGACTGTATTGTTTAGCAAACAAAGTTTATCCTTGCTATCAAAGGTTTTTTGTTTTGCAGGACTTCAGGTTCAAGTCCTAGGATATAGATCTTTTTTTAATCACCAACATGAACTTGAGATGTTGCCATGTAATGAAATCTTTATTCTCACCCTAAAAATAATCCAGAGATGATTAATAAAAAGCTGTTATATTTTTTTGCCTCTCACTTTTTTTGAGAAGCAGCCAAGAATGAAATATAAAAACCCAGTATCTTGCTGGTCAGTACTCTTTTAAAAAACATTTTAATAATAAAAAAATTATTATTACTTCTAAATTGACTTTGTGATATGATATAACATTCTTCTGAAAATCACCAAACTCATTTGGAGTCTGCCGGGACCTAAGCACTTTTGCTATATAGCAGGGAGAATTCTGGGATTTATTTAAGGCCTTAGCTCAAGCAAAATTGAAATATCCCACTGCCTTCAAAATGCCTTTGAGCTGATGAAGCACAATGCCAGGAAGCTAAGCGGGGCAACCATTGCAAAACTACGGCCATGGCATAAGTATGGCAAGGGCTTGCCCATACTATTTGTTGTTAGCACACTCCAAATCTAGTTTCGGCACATGCCAGTCAGCAGCTAATACGCAGGTGTGCTGAGGGAGACTGAACGGGACTAGGATTGCTCCCAGTAGGGATTATGCAAGGACAAAACCACTTTTGTTTTATTTTTGGGGAATAGAAGAAAATATGAATTAAATTTAATGATATGGATATGAGATGTGCCACTTGCTTTGAAAGCTAGAAAATAAGTCCTTAGCCCATTTTGTTTCCTAGTATCTGCATGATAATTTATTTCAGCTAGCATTATCACAAGCAACAGACTTTTACTGTGTTTTTGATTAATTTGAATGATGCAATAATATATTTGCACCACTGCTTCACCACATTATCTTGGGAGGATTAATTCCCAGTGACTTAACTTCAAGTTTATGCACCCGGGGTAATAACGCTTGCTTGTGTTTGTAAATGAATGACACTATTATTGACTGCATCAGACCAGAGTAGGATGAACCATCTACCTGTAAAGGAAGTGTGTGTTTAAGCTTAGAGTACTGCCCTGGCTGCTCTACCAGGAACGTCCAGCCTAGGTGCTAATGCATAGACATACATGGAGATTCTCAGGGCAGTCACACAGTAGTACAACCTAAATTAATGTTGGACCTTCAAGGAGAGGAAGTAAGAGGAAAGCATGAAAGGGAAGAAGGGTGATTTATAAGCTAATGATAAAGGAATGAACAAAGCCCCCTCATCCATCGCCCACTATAGGGCAGCACGAGTCTTTATTCTGGAGACATAATTCAAGATACAGTTTATACCAAAGAATGCAGTTAAGCCTCATAGTTGTGTTCATATTCATCTTTAACACAGTTATCTGATGGGTTTGAGATAGCTTTTAGTATCATCTTTTTAATATTAGTGTCTGATTTAATGTATCTGCCTATTATCTCAGCCTTGCTAAACCTGTAGTCAGTATTACTAATTTACAAGTCTTATTCTTTATTTATTCTAGGGTGGTTGCTCTAGAATTCATTTCAAGGGGAGGATCCCAGTAGTAAGTCCTCATCAGATATATCTATGTCAAAGACATGATTTTCTCAGAGACTTGGCATGATTTAAACAAGAACTCAGCTAGCCCTTTAAAGTACATCTTCAATTTCTTTGTGCTTCCTCATAGTTAGATCCAAGATCAAGGATTCGGCTTCTGTAGCATCTCAGTTCATCTTTTAGGGTCCCTATACAAACATGGCTATATCACATAAAGACAGCATATTAAAATAACAGCCCATACAGGAAAGAACACAAGTCTTACGAGAGTGGTTTAGATAAGGTATTTAAAGTAACTTAAACGAAGATATTACTTACCCAAATGACAATCATTGCTTCTGTAAAGCACCTTTTTGTCTAGGAGGTTCTTAAAGTCTTCAAAGACTTTATACTATTACATGTTGCTGTAAATATTTTTTACTCTGATGTTAAACAGAAAGGTTGTGGTTGTGCATTTTAACAGGGAATTCTGGTGGAAAGCAAGCTAGGATCTGAAAGAGATACTGGAATGGGTTGTTTATAAAGGTGTCATGGGCCAGCAGTTAGGCAACTTGCTTAAAAGAGTCTCCAGCAGCGCAAAGAACCACTGGTTAGTACTTACTGACATAAAGGAGTGCCATTTTCAACACTTTTGGTTAGCTGCCCCAGGCTCAGTTCTGTTTCTGTTGTAACATCTGGTGAGATCACCACTCTTGAGCACACCATCCCAAGTTAATGTGTAAATAAATTTTCTCCATCTCTTTTTTATTAATGTTTTTAATTTCACTTGAATGTAATACCCTCTTTTATCTAATTGTTCATTTATTAGGAAAAAGATTGCTATCACAAACTTACGTACTGGATTTTCTGACTCCTTGGTTGTCAGTGAGTAGTGTTCCTAATTTAGCCTAGGGTCCAGTTCAGCTAAAAGTACTGGAGCAAAATCTTTCAGTCTGGAAATTTAAGAGCTTAAGGGGTATGTGGAGTCCTCATTCACTTAGTAAATCTGTTCCTACCAAAACCACAAAGCTTACACAATTACTGAATGTGCAGGCACACCTGATGATAGAAGTGTGTCTCTTAAACTTAGAAACAAATAATCACATGGTAGTTAATGCTTTAAATGCTATTTAAATGGGAAAGAGAAGCTAAAAATCCCAAAATAATTTTCATTTTCTAACTGCTTTTCATAGCTAGTGCAGTCAAATAAACATAAAGCTGCCTTTACACATGGAGCACAATTTTCTTTAACATATCTTTTGGGTTCTTTGCTCATCAGACTGAAGTTCAAACAGAAGGCCAGAACAATTCAGAAAGTGTAGAAAATGCACAATCACAGAATCTTCTGCTGTGGCCATAATTCCTGCCAGCGGTAATGTACTGCTTCATTCTATATAGGGGTATAATATGTATGGGATATAATATGTATATGTAAATACATTTTGTGGAGATATGTGAATATGTCATGTGCAGAATAGGCTTAAGAAAAGATCATTTATTTGACTGTATTTATACTGAGGCGAATATCCACAGGGAAAGAACAAACAATCCACCACACTAAAAATACACTGCCCAGAAGAGGGTGTGACAAGCCCCCTCGATGCTGGCATACAAAACTGCATTTTGTGGAAGGGCTTTCTGCAGAGCTGCAGCAATGCTAACAAACAGAGCTCAGATTTGTCATTCTGAGCACTCAGGAGCTGTGTCAGCTCCACACAAATGCAAGCACAGCACAAAGTGCACTGGATCCTCTGTTGAAGTCAGTGAAGTTATACAAATATATAATTTATTAAAATCTTTATCTAGACACATGGTTTCTGCTGTAGTGAGGATGCCAGAAGCACTGCTACCTTCTCCACTTCACTCTCTGATGAAGGAAAAGGACCGATCAAACATATCACATGCATGGGTTCACATGCTATACTACATGGTTACAACAGAAAGAAAAAAAACATTCATGACAAGATAATGTTGTTGGAGAGTTTGCTCTTCCTCTCTGGACAGAAAACTATTCCTTATTGATATAAAAATAATTAAACTGATATAGAATGTTAGAGCTGTATTTTATGTAGGTGTACAATAATCTTTGAATGCAATTTGAATCAATAGCAGGAAATATTAATGCTAACATTTATTGCTGCAAATGAAACAGAAAACCTTTGTACATGAACAAAGCATGGAGGGAATTGTGAACATGAAGATAAATGGAGAAATGTTTCTTTCCTATTTGCTTTTTTGCTTGGGAACAGGGAAGCCTCAGAAAGGTGTCTATGAAACCCAAATTCCAGACTGCAGTTAAAAATCCACAGACTTTTCATCTACTGAATTTTGACTGACAGAAAGAAAGCTGGTGATAGGGCAGCCTTTAAAAAGCATGAGTATTTGCAAAGAATTGGAAAAGTGCAGGGTTACTAAGGCTCCTATAAACTGTAGTTTTCTGAATGAACCAGAATTTCATACAATGGAAAAAGTATAACAAAATATTTATAGTATCGTCAAAAAATTATAATTGACTTACAGCTAAATATTTTGGCAAAGACTTCATTCTGTATAAAAATATGGCAAAAGTTGAATAATACAGTGTACCTCAGTACCTACAGTACTGTTGTTAAAGAAAATATCCAATTTGCAAACCATCTTTTACTGATCATAGTATCCTTCAGCTTGACTGTAACTTGATAAAACTCTCTGAGCTATCCTACAGAGCATTTAATACTTCTCCAGTGGATTCCTGAGGTCTTCTCAAATGTAAAATATTTCATGAAGGGCCAGGCTTTTCTAATCAGGCTGCCTTTGCTTTCCAGTTTATCTAAAAGATACACTATTGAAAACCTGGTCCTTTCACAGGAATTTTGTCTATTGTTTATGTAGGTATCACAGAGAGATATATTTGATACAAATTGTTTCAGTTGGAAAGAGCTTTGCCAAAGAAAACAGACAGGCAGCTGTTTGCATTGCATATAAAAATTTTGTTAAATATGGCTGCACCTGTGTAAACACAAATTTATTTCCAAGAAGTACCCCTGCAGCTGCAAAAGCTTTCAGACATTGCCAGACAAGTTATTTTTATTAAACCATGTAACATACTAAATAGCTCTTTCGATGGTTGTCATGCCTTAAGAACATGGAAGAAAAAAATCTTGTCCATTTTTAGGGAAGATATTTTTTTATTTTTATTTTTCAAAATCTAACAGAGCAATGGCCCTACTTTATAATTTAGCATTATACTATATTAGTATGAAAATTTAAAGCAATACATAGATATATATATGGTACGGATACTATGTGTGTGTGCGGGCAGATGTACATAGAGTGTTAGATTTTGTTAGTGCCTCAGTATCTGCCTGATCCAGAGTCTATCAGAGGCAATAGAGAGATTTTTACTGCCTGCAGCAGACTATGAATCAGAGTTAACTTGAAATGCCTGGATCTGGCATGGTATTGTATTTTCTGTGCTTCACATCCAGAAAGCATAAACAAACAAGACTATTTAAAGACTGGGAGATGTTAGGAAAAATCCGGGGCAGTGCACTGCTCCTTTGCAAAGTAGGAGCTCTTTGTTTCCTCCCAGCCCACATGGACACAGAGCAGGCACTGCATGGCCATCGCCATCCCCTTCCCAAGGCAGGCAGAGATGGAAGCTGGGGAAGGTGCAGGGTCCCTCCTTCCCGGCATCCGCCAACCTGCTTATGCTTGAGCTTCAGTGAGAAGGGAGCAGAGGGGTAAAAAGTCTTCTCATGCAATGGAAACTTGCTTGGATCGTTAGGAAACTGTAACCAAATTAAATGGCTAAAGAAAGCAGCACATCAATGCAGCTGACAAGCAGGATGGACCCAAGTCAGTGCTTTCTGGCTGTAAGGCAGAATTTCTTCCCTCGCTCTGGTCACCCTCAAAGACACAAAGACACCTTGCCAAGGTGGGTGCAAACAGGTCTCCAGGGACCACCTGTGTGACCACAGGACACAGTCCACATTTACAGGTACGTATTCTCCAACCTTTAGGAATCTCTGGGGTAGGATTAATTGACATGGTGTGCCTGGGCTCCAGGTTTCTCCATGCAGATGCACATTATGTAATTTGTCCGGTGTATTTGCAGTCTGAGGTCCATTCTGCTGCTGTGCTAGGCTTGGACTGAAAATACACGTATCATTATGTAAATCTATACGCATACACATTCAGTCTATGTGCAACACATCAAGAAGTCCACCTCTTCTTAATAAGTTCACAGATCTCCCACTGACATTTATTTTAGTTATTTATATTAAATCATTTTCAAGGAGAATAGAAGCTCTTTTATACACTGTAGGCTGTATGAATGGCTTCTCTAGAAAGCTGAAATCAATAGTGCTTAGTGATTCAACCAGTGTTAGGTGCAGTGCCGATTCAAGGGTTAGGGAGCCTTGTTGGACAGGGTAACATGGTGCCAAGGAGCCTACCTGAGCTTAGCTCTCCTTCCAGTCTCTCCATGAGGATGCAGAGGGCCAGGTGCTAGGGGCACTGCTTCAGTTACAACTGCAAGCTGAAGTAATAGCCCGTGTTTTAATTTGGAAAATGGTCTAGCCATACATAATTCTTTTTTAAGGCAGATTTCTGGTGATTAATGTGTAAATGCAAACACACAGAGACACTTGTATATAAATATAGTTTTTAAAGGCATCTCTCAGCAACTTCTCTCTCCCCTGAGCAGCGTCTCTGTGCTCCCAATTCAAGCACAAAGGAATGGATCTTCAGTAAATGCCACAGTAGCTTTCCTCAGCAGCCTCAATCTGACTTCCCTGTGAAGGTCTTGAAGGAAAAACTAATTGGTAGGTAGGGTGCCATGGAGCTGCCACAGCAACATTCAATGAGAAATGTAAGCATCAGAGCAGGTTCTTACTCACTTTAACACAAATGCAACCTGAATCAGCAGCACTATTCTTCATCTTCACAGGAGGAACAAGCCTGAAATACTGAGAGAAGTAGTTTAGGTATAGCTGGCATGTACCTGCTTGACATAAAGCAGCCAGATTTCACATGTTGCTCCAGTTCTCATGTGCCACTCTGAACTTGTGGGGATGATAGTGAGCCTAGTTAGGAGTGGGATAAAAATGGAGCCTACAGGTGTAGGAAAGAGAAAAAAGCAAAGTGTGATAAAACGTGATGACCAATGTTTGCTTGAATTCCAAAGGGATGCTGTTTCTGTTCTTCACAAGCAAGTTGCCTTTGGCTCCCACAAACCTTTGGATAATGATTTCTTTGAATGTGTCTGCAGTGACAAGCATTTGGACCTGCCATGCTACATCAGACAACTGCTGGCACATAGCTTGCACCTCATACTTGAGAAAAATGTATATGGAGCCTACAGGAAGCAAAGTCAGAAATAATTTGACCTTCAGAAGATCTCAGGCAAGTAAAAAAGTAGGGATTCCTACATTTTATAGGCTGAACTTTCAGGTGCCTGCAAGAATGTAGTATTGAAGTACTGTGATTCTGAGGAATCTTGCTATTCATGCGAGTAGCATATATGCATCAGAACAAGTGAAATTGGTAGTTCACTACTGAGGAATTTTTTATTACTGTTTCATAATTTCAACAGTTGGTCAAAGAGAAGAAACTGTATGAAACAAGTAATAAGAACAACTTTCAAAAAAATAAATGTTGAAAAAGCACAAGACTGAATTACATTGTGTCCAGATCCTGTGACCACATGAGTGAAGAGTAACTGCTTTCTCTGCCATAGTCTGGAAGTGGTTTACTCCATACCCATGTTGATGACTATAATTTGTGATGTGTGGACTTGGCTTTTGTGAACAGTATATTCTTTATTAGTTTGTATGAGAGCTGGCTAGTTGGAAAACAAAACAAAACAAAACAAAAAAACAGAAAAGATAAAAAGACAAGGTCAGTATGTCTCCACTATTCTTGGAAAGTAAGACTTTCATATTCATAAGGAGGGACGCTTGTCTCCACTCAATGGTAAAACATTCTCCCTTGGCAATAAAGATGCAGTCCCATGTCAGGAGGCAGCAGCAGGGCACAATGCAGGACATACAGTTTCCACAGTTGGAGGTATGCTGGCATCTGCAATGGAAAAAACATGGCCATCGGTCTTCCTGCTGAATGGGTAAGGAAACCGATGACAGTGATCAATTCATGTTTTCTCCATCCAGGCAAGAAAGATCATTTTCCTAACTGTGTGCTGTGTCCAGAATGTACAAGAGTCATTTTGGGTTCCTTACTCCTAGGAGAAAGCGCAGCATGACTGCACAGCCAGTGCTGTGCCCAAGAATCATTAAATGCATTGTCTATGTGATAATTCATATTTTATTGAAGAAAGCCCTAAAATATAAAGTGTTGGTTGATTATGGGTAACCAAATCATGTTAGATGTCCATAAGCAATTATAATAAAATATTAAAAGAGTTTTATAGTCTAGCAAAAAAAGATAAAAATATAGAACCACATACTTTCGATTTAGTTCCTTCAATCTCCCTTTTTGTACATTAAAAATGTACATAGGAGCTGCCATTTCAGTTGCATAGGATATCAAGCCACTTTATTTTTTGAGAAACACCGACCTAAGTACAGTTGATTTGCCAAGTCACAAAGATTCACCCCCACTAAGCTGCACGTAACTGAGTCACGCTCATGATCCCTCCTTAAATAATAAATTTAGAATCCTCACTAGAAAAAGCATTGCTGTCTAGCACTTGGAGATAAACTATCTTGTAGAAGTCTCTCGAAAAAGATAGAAATAAGTCACTTAATAAACTCTAAATCATTCCTTAGGTTAGCTAATAGAAGCACCCGTGGTTATAAAATTAATCAGTCTCTGCTATTACAGTAAATTGGTGAAGATTGTATTGACACATCTTCATCTGCATGTTTCATCAGAGGTGTCCGTGCCATTTAGCTACAAAACCCTGGAGGCTTTACTCTGCACAGAATCTTATAATACTTCAATTAAGGGACACCAAGCTGCCAGCCAGACAGCAGAGCATTTATTTCTTGATGACTCCTTAAGTTGTGCCACAGGCCTATCATTAAGAGAATATTTTTCACAGCATGTTGCAAAGATCCTCATGCCATTAAAAGGAATTGAAAAAGCATCAATTTGTTGTTTCCACCTAACACAGATATTTTTCATTGCTGGAACAGCCATTAAAAACAATCTGTTTTATTGTGTTCTGAAAAGATCACAGGAAGTACACACTGTGATTTATTTTAAGTATGACATTAGTATTAAAAGCATAGTGAATCTGAAGTATTTGAAATAAATACTTAAGAAAACAAAGTATTAAAAATGCTTTCTTAAAAATTTTGCTGAAAAATCCTTTGCCATGTATTCATATGAAACATTCAAACAGGGATTCTTAAATGCCCTTGAGGGGATCTTTGCTTTTTGAGAGATAGTAAGGCCCTTTTTGGCCATGCAATATTCAGAACTAATAAACAACCCCATATAATGGATACAAAACTGAAAAGTGAATTTTTGTCCTCATATTCCTCCTATGGCTATGACCTTTCCTCAAGGTGAGGTAATTAATACAACCTCTAGGCCAGGGCATAGGAAGCTTTGCATGGAATATAATATACATATACATTGAAAAAATTACACTTTCTCTAACAATTTAGGACTAATCTGCAAAGGGACTCAGGCAGTCTTCAGCCGTGTGAAGTACTTAACTTCAATAGTAGGAAAAACGGAGGTCCTCAAAAGCAACTAAGTGCCTACATTTTTTTAGACACTAAGGAATTGCCAATACGCCTGCCAATGTGACAGTCCACGCTAACTTTACTGACCTGTTGCGTGCCTAACCCCGGGGTAATCCAGACACCAGCAAACCCACAGTGATGTCTCCTGCAAACCCTCATCTACGGCTCATTCCCAGACCTGCCTCCTCACTGAACATGACTTAAGATGTTAGGGTCTAGCTGAGTGACATGCTCAGTTTTACTGAATTGGTAGGTGAACGGGGCTCTCCTTCTTTTTTCTCATCATCACTCTGCCTGCTTTAGAGCACGAATATAAGCCCTGGTCTCATACATCCACAAGGGAATCCCTCATCTGCCAGGGTGTGCTCTCCTCTGGGGTAGGTCTCCTCTAGTGTCCCCGTGGGAGGTCTTTTGCTTTGCATTGCACTGTAGAGGCAAATAAGAAAAGCAAGAGGCTGGCTGCCTAAGCCACTGTACAGGCACTTCGTGTAAAAGTAAAAAAAAAATGTGGTCAATGCTCCAAATCAGGCACTATCAGGATCTGAAGGGAGGTTTTTTGCATCCCCGGTGACTCTTTCAGCCGTTGTGCTATTGTGGTGGGTTGATCCTGGCTGGACGCCAGGTGCCCACGAAAGGCATTCTATCATTCCCCCTCCCTCAGCTGGACAGGGGAGAGAAAATATAACAAGAGGCTCATGGCTGGAGACAGAGACAGGGAGAGATCACTCACCAATTACCATCACTGGCAAAACAGACTCGACATAGGGAAAATTAAGTTATTACCAATCAAATCAGAGTAGGATCATGAGAAATAACCCCCTAAATCTTAAAACACCCTTCCTTTCTTCCTGGGCTTAACTTTACTCCCAATTTTCTCCACCTCCTCCCCTCCAGTGGCACAGGGGGATGGGGAATGAGGGTTGGGGTCAGTTCATCACACGTTTCTGCCACTCCTCCCTCCTCAGGGGCAGGACTCCTCACTCATACCCTGCTCCAGCGTTGGGTCCCTCCCACAGGAGACGGTCCTCCACAAACTTCTCCAATGTGAGTCCTTCCCATGGGCTGCAGTTGTTCATGAACTGCTCCAGCACAGGTCTTTCCCATGGGCTGCAGTCCTTCAGGCACAGACTTCTCCAGCGTGGGTCCCCCCCAGGGTCACAAGTCCTGCCAGAAAACCTGCTCCAGCATAGGCTCCTCTCTCCACAGATC
>JANZLQ010000029.1:27121717-27136683 GCA_026212715.1 Elanus axillaris | reverse complement strand
GGCGGGGCTGGGGGGGGCGCGCTGCCCCGCCGCTCCTCCGGCGCCGCCATTGGCCTGCGGGCAGGGAGCGTCCGCACTGGCGGCGCGCTCGGCTGCCCGCTGTCCGCCGCGGGCCTCCGCTGCCATTGGCCGGGAGAAGGCGCTCGCCTCCGCGATTGGCCGGAGCGCGCTGCCAATCGGGGCGGTGCCGCGGGCGGCCGGGTGCCGCCTTCGGAACGTGGGCTGAGGGGCCGGGAGGGGTCAGCGGTGGCGGCCGGCGCGGCCATTTTGGGTGTAGGCGGGAAGAGACCCATCTCTCTTCCCGCTCCCGCGTCCCCCCGGCGGCATGCACTGTGCCGGGGAAGTGAGAGCGGGCGGCTCCCCGCGGGGTCGGGGCTGGTGGTGCCACCTCACGCCGCACCGAACGCTCCTCGGCTGCCTGGCCCGTTTCCCCTGTGCCCACAGGTGATGCCAGGCAGGGTCCCTCACTAGGCTGCAACTGGCTGGTTTGGAGGGAAATAAACTTCTTACCAGGGCGTCTTTTCGGCGAGGGCTGTGTTTGAGGCCTAGCATGGAGGCTGTCAAGCTGGCTGAGCGGACAGAAGCCTGCAGTTTTCATGTGCTGCCTGCCAGTGCAGTGTGTGTGTGTGTGTGTGTGTGTAACCTCGGCTGTGTGGGGTTTCTGGGTGTCTGGGAGCTGGACAAACAGCTGCTTTCTCTGTGTGTGCATGCGTGTGTGTAGGCTGACCCCCACATGCAGTGAGACCAGGATGTGTTAGAGCCGCTGCACGTGCGGTGTGTAATGTGGCTGCATGTGGTCAGCCGGTGCTGTGTATGCAGTAAATCTGATACAGCCCAGGCTTGTTGAGCTGGCTGTGTTTACCTTGGAGGTGTGATGTGTTCCGGGTACATTGGACTCATTTGTGTTTTCTGCAGAGTGCACTGGCCATGCTTACCCTCAGAAGACGCTGGACAGAAACATGGGAGCTGCAACATTTCTAAGTGTGAAGTGTTGGCAGGGATTTCTGCCAACATATTTGTGTGGCTCTCAACTGCTCTGCCTTACATCAGCCTACGTAGTTACAAGGACAGGGCATAGTACCAGAAAGCCTCTTTGAAAGAGCTTATGGTATAACTAGGCTGTATGTACAGCACACACATTCACACACAGTAATTCAATTACATGTCATAGAGGGCTCAAGTTCTTTGCTGTTGGGGACCAGGCTCATTCCTAAAAAGCTAATCAGAATGGAAGGGCACCTGTTCCTAAAGATACATTGACTTTCTTCCAGCCTTTGCTACTGATGTGTGAATTCCATAGTAGAAAACTGTAGAAAGTGATGTTTAAGAGATACACAAAAATCTACAAGTACGGGGAAAATTGAACCATTTCTGAAGTAGTGCTATTTGGCATGTCTTTCTTGGCTGAATTACTTCAGCTCTTGGTACAAAATGGGCTAGGGACAAACTTCATTGTTCAGAAAATAGCTTGTCTGCTCACTAAGGAAAAATTTGGCAGATACTTTTGTTGGCATGATTATCTCTGATCACAAATTAGTACAGTTTACCCTTCTAGGACTTGTTTTCTGTCTTCATGGAAGCCGTGAAGATGTTAGCCTACTTCAGGTCAGTACTGTAAGTGTGAGCATCGAGAAAACAAGAAGTGTTGACTTTGAAATAAAGTAATCCCACCATTAAAAACAGTTTACACATTTTTTTGCAAAAAGGCAATTGCTCACTTTCTTCTGTTATTCTTGTTTCAATATGTAAATCCTTTTTGTAATTTATTTTATAATTTTTAATTCTATAATTTATGTGTAGTCCTCTAGCTGAACAGGTCTGAGCAGGGGTAGATGAGCCCAAGTAGATGACCTCAAGGTCCCTTCCAACATCAACAATCCTGTAATTCTGTGAATTTGATTTATTTATTTAACCAAGTAGAGATTACAACAATGTTCTACAATTGACTTCTTAGTCTGGCTAAAATAGTATTTTGTATCTGCAAAAGCAATATAGAAAATACTCAGTTGTTTCAACACAGATGTGGGAGGTCTTCAATTATCTGTGTTTTGAAATATTACTTCAAATGACTAAAACAGAGATTCCTGTTAGCATTGGTAAAACTCCTCTTATAATTAAATTTAAATCTTGTATTGATATACATAGATATACATAGAAACACATACATGTGTTTCTATTAAGTTCCATAAAAACAGGACTATCCCTTCCATTTCAGATGCAAGCAGCTGAGTTCCTGAATTCAGTTACTGCCATAAAGTACATTGAATGAACAGGATTTTTCCATACAACTTTCCTTAAAAACAGACTTCAGCAAAAGGTGACATGCAGAAAGACACATACTTTTCTTCATAGAATCAAGAATAAAGGTAGTGCTTTTACTAGTGGGTTTTTTATTTTCATAAACTTGAAATATACAGAGTAAGTTTATATGCACTGGAAGATTCCACGTGCACTTTGCCAGTTCCCTAACTTCATAGCTCTTGCTGTTACACTCTGCAGCTTCTTCAGAAAAGGAAGCCAGTTTGTGTGCCATTTTTATAGCAGGTACAGGAAAATCCTCTGACTCATTATTGGTCACAAATACAGAATGAAGACTAGTCATGTAAGTTAATATATTAACCTGTGATATTGTCCACTGTATATCTAATTCCTTCAAATATTTCAGCCAAATCCTGTAGCCCAGTCTTAAAGGATAGCTTAAGCTCAGTGTACTTTATGGCAGTAGCTCCAGGAAACATCAAATTTCAGTAGACTCTGCATAGAAAACAAGACGAGGAATTTCTTTGGCAGTGAAATGAAGACATTTTCCTTGGATTTTTCTGTGAAATTTGTTTCTTGAAACCATGAATTAGTTTTTGTTTCTTGTATGGTTTTAAAAGTCTTTCAAAAGAAACAAAATACCATCAAGTTTAGTTATAGTTAATCACAGTTGGAATTTTAGAGTTTCCATGATATTTTTCTCCTAAGTAGGAAGTTCTTGGATTTGTTTTACTTTGGGATGTTTCCATATTAATCTAAATTTTTCATTAGGCAAGACAAGCTGTGAATTATAGAAGAGGGTAGGATACTTTGGACTGTCTTAATATGTTGCTAAAGCAGGCTAATGTTACAAAATGGGGTTACATGTTAAAATACCTGAACCAATTCAATATAATCTTGGAGAGCCAAGTCACTCTATGAAGTATTTATTCTTCATAAGTAAACTTTTATGTTTACATGTTACGAGATATATAAAGAGAACGAAACATAGATGGTTGCAAGGTGTAGACAAAGAAGCTAATGATTTTCATTTACAGTAGAAGTCTGCCTCAATCCTCCAACTGTCTAATGATACTACTGTGGTAATACAGTTACTACTGGGGAACAGGACTGCAAAAGTATGTGTTTTCTGACACAAACTCTGCTTTAAATTTTTCTGTTCTTGTAGATCTTTTTCATTTGCTTTCAGGTTTACTTTTTATTGAGGAAAAAATATGCAGTGATTTACAGAATACATAAGGTGATCATTTTTTAAAATAAAAAATGAAGTGCTTTTCAGTGAATGGCTATCCTCATTTCAAATGAAATCTGCAATGATTAAATATTAAAGTGATCGATGGTTTAAATTAATATAAAAAGTTTTCAGGAGATTATTACAAAGATTAACATTTTTAATGTTTTAATACTTCCATAGTTTATCAATCACAGGCACAGTGAAACTGTTTTTAGTTACCAAGCTGATGATCTCGTATATCATTGCAGTATTATGCACAACATAAACATCATGGTGTCGTTGTTAGAGGACATGAAGAAACACAATTTATGTTACGGCTCTTTAATAATCAGTTTTAGTCCTGAAGTATTTTTTGCCACACAGAATAAACAGGTAAGATTTTTTTTTTCCCCCTTGGAAAGAAGATAAGAGGGCAAGAGAGTTCCAAAAAAAATTTTGGTGTTTGCCATTTAGCAAAGAACTCTGGTTTTGTGTAATGGCAAACATAGATGGTCACTGGTACTGCTACAGAAGAAGAAAAAGCACTTGCATGTGTTTTTCCAAGTAGGACTTGCATTAATGCAGCTTTAATATCCCCAAATTATCTGCAACAGCCTATGATTCCTGATAAATTTTTATTCATTAGAATTATGTTTGAAGGTCATGAGAAAATGTCAAGGCACCCCAGGTGCTTTTGTATCACTAGCTGTGCATAGATACCCCTGTAATTCAGTGGGTTGAGTAAACACTAACTCCAGGCATTCTTGACCTGGACATTGCTAATCCCTTTGTTTCCCATTTCTTCTGCATTTTTTTAGCAGCAAGGCTAAAAATCAGCATTAGTTATTTTTGATTTTGCCTCTCTAACCACATATTGCAATGGTACAATGGAGCTTTATACAGTAGTTTATTGTGTCTTGGGACTTTTTGCAGTGTTAAATATGATAATTCATACATCAACAAAATATTGTTTATTCATGTTTTGTGATTGTTCTTGGCATCGTCCTTCATCCAGTATGTTTCACCATCAAAAATGAGACATTTAGAAAGACACGGTGTGATGAATTAGCCGATGTAAACCCAATAGCAGGTGTAAAGAAAGTTGGGAGATAGTCAAGAGAGGAAGGGTGAAATAGAAATCTAGGAATAGATGTTGAGCTAGTGAAGTGAATAAATGGGGAAAGACTGTTCTGACAGCAGAAGCTTATGGCGGCGAAGTCACTTATACCAGAAAGGGCAAATATGAGAGAGGGAAAGAGCAAGGGTTAGCACTAGGTTAATGTTGAGAATGGTACTGGGAAGTTAAAATCCAGAGGGCAAACTGAAGCATACCATTTTGTACACAAGTTTGTTGTCAGCTACTAATGCTGTTATCTCTATTCTTAAGTAAGACAACAAAATAAAAGATGGGGTTATATCACCTGTAGTTGGTTGCCTCTAGCCAGAAAGCCAAATTTATCCTCATGTATTTCCATTAAAATAAAATAAATAATGGAGCAAAATAACCTGTTATGTTATGAACTGTTATTTATAGTGCGGAAACAGATTGGGTTGGAAATGTAGTAGATTTCAAAGTTTCAATTGTTTTCTCTCCGGCTGTGCTGTGTAGTGTAAATGAAGAAAAGGTTAAGTTTACCCATGATAATTCCCTCTCACATTTACATTATCAATCAGCCTTTGTAGCTTTTTGTGCTTTTATCTATTGTGTTTTCATTGTAATCTTTACGTATGAAGTTTTCAATTCTACAAAATCTTATGCTCAAATTTATTCACAAATGGCTCTGACAGATGTGCTCTGGAAGCCTTAGATGCTGTGGTTTAAGATGCTGCCAGCTGGTCTTCCCACCCCTCAGGTTGTAGTCTGTACGGAAAAGCCAGCAATACCTGCACTTCAGTTAGCTTCCCTCATCTTAATTCACATTTCTTTTTGGGTGGCTTGTGCTGATGTGTAGGCTGGGAATAGGCTCCTGGCCCTGGGGGCAGAATGTACCCCCTCTTGTTGCCCTTTCTTACAGGCTGCTCACCTCTGGCAGAGGTGGTTAAACACCCGGGGTCAGCACCGTCCTAAGTTTCTCAGATACCCAAAGCTTGTTTATGAGACTCCCCTGTAGTTTCAAGTTGAACATGTTTTAAACTTTCTGGTTTAAATTACGTATGTTTTCAACTTGTTACTGTACCAAGTCAGTGTGGAGGACATTTCAGTTTTGTTTGCTCTTTAAAGGTGATCGTGCCTAAAAGCTCATATTAAAAAACATAGATCTTTCTTTCATGTAGTATGTGTGCCATAGAAATTGTGCAGTGGGCTGTTTTAGTGTAGCACTTATTCTGTGTGGAGCTGATTACGCTGCCTCCAATTAAGATTACATCACTTACTTTACTGCTAGACCAGTTTGGTATTACTTATGTTCTTGCCAAAAGGAAACGGTTAACCTGAAGCAATGTATTACTTGTTTTGTTCTTGTGTCTTGGCTGTCAGACTGAAAGTACACTATTTGTATAGCTGACATTTAAATTTGATTAGGCCCTTGATTTACTGTTATTCAACTAAAATTAATTTAAAAATTAGGACTGTACAGTAACAATAAAATGGATAAAGAGCTGGTGAGCTGCCAGCACTTAGAAGTAATGGCTGGAGGCCACTGTCAATGGATAAGAGCTTGTGGGGACTTTCCCCAGTGTTTGTGTCGGGTGTGATATTTTTTGCTGTTTTAGTCAATTGTCTGTGTGCAAACATAAACAATAATGACAAACGATGGATGGTTCAGTGGTTGTTGGATTGATGAAGAAGGGAGGAATTTTAAAGCATGGCTGAGATCATGGTAACATGAGTCTGTTAAAATGCAGTTTGTCTGCAAATGAGTTGAGGAAGAAGGAATGCTGGATGTGGGCAAAATGGAAGGTTTTTTGTCTTGTAAAGCTGTGACTGTGGGAAGACTAGGGATTTGTGAGGAAGCCCTTGTAGCCAAAGGGGATTCAAGTGCAGGGCAGTGTCAAGAAGGGCTGGTGCCGCCTAGTAGAGATGGGGGGAGAGGTAGGAGGGTTGTTTAAATCCCTTTAATAAGACCAGTGCTGGAATGTTGCATCTGGTTCTATTTCTACGAAAAACATGTCCTGAAGAATTTGAAAGCATGATAAAAGTCCTGGAAGACACAGCCTTGCTTCTGTTAATGGTTCTACCTTTGGTAGGTGGGCTTGAGAGTGGGTTCAAGCTTGCCGTGATGTTTCTGACCACATGTCTGCTATACCTCACCCCTGCTGGACCTCAACAAACTCTATTAGCTATCCATCCCACCTGGCTGCTGCAGAGGCCCTCCTACATACATTGTGTTGAGTGTCCTAGGCAAGGCTATGCTGCATCTGTGTGAATTTGTAATTTCTTCCCATTACAGAGTGTGTGGAAAGCATTCTTTCTTTTTTTGTTGCATCATGGAAAGCTTTCTGTAATATGTTTTTTCAACTTTGGACTTTGGTGTGGTTAAACTTAAGTATGGTTTTAATGGAACCACAAAGAATTGTAGCAGCTAATAATTTGTTTTTTTTTTTTTTTTTTATTCTGCAATCATAAAATGGTTGGAACGAGGATGGATGTTCCTTTCTTTGGAATTTTTTGGCGTACACTATTTAATTTATGAATTAATCTTTCTGTAATTTGGAGTGAAAAGGTTAACAAAGTATTCTTAGATTGCTGTTTACTTTTGTATTCTGAAAGATAGGATAATTTGAAAACCTGGACTACTTCGGTATCTTTCTGGGTATATGAAGCAGCAGACCAACAGGCTAAATAAGAAGAGGTTATTCTGGAAAAATGATTATTATAGAGACAAAACCTATTTAAAAAAGCTTCAAACTATTTTCGTTTTAAGTACACCAGTGGGGTTAAATAATATTGGTAACTTCTGTTAGAGTAACAGATCATAATAATTTAAAACAAAAGGTCCCAATGCACTTGCTAATATCCTTTATAGCTTCAGTAAAATACATCTGAAATGATTTACAAAGCAAAGCTTCTGAATGAATTCTTCCAGTTCTGTATGGGAAGAGAGCCTGTTTATCTTCATGTTTATATAGACCCATGGAAATTATGATCTAGATGTGGGTACTGTACTAAAACGTAGCCATATATGCAGAGTAAAGAATGCATTCTGTCATTTATTGCACACAAGTAATATATGTTTTATAGGGTTGTCTCAAATCTGTATCCTGACCATAGAAGGACTCTATAGAATATGTACTGTACCTCAAGGAGACCTTCAAGGGGAGAGAATGGTGTGTATAGGAAAAAAGCTCAGGGCAATGGCTCTCTGACAAAACTTGTCTCTTGTCTATTTTTGAGCCTTCAGACTTAAGCACTGTCAGTGCTGGAAATAGTGAAGAGCTGGAAAGATGTTTCTCCTGTGCTATACTGGTATACATTTTCATTAACTCACCTTATTAAAAAAATAAATAAATCAATATGGAAACAACTGGAAGGCCTGTAAAGCTGAGTGCATGGGATAGAGTATTTCAGAAGTTAAAAGCAGAATAAAACTTTATGGCAGTGCTGAAGCATACATTCTCCTTTGAGACTAGCCAAGAGCATGGGCAAACCCCTAGTGCTTAGAGAGATGCATTCAGGAAATTAGAGTGAATGGAGTGGATTGTTGTCTGCCATTTTATCTCAGGCTAGGATTTCTTAAGAAGTGGTTGCAAGGTGATAGCTACTCATTAAATGATCTCTTTTAGGAGTCTCATAACTATTCCATTCCATTCCTAACTAGTTTGAGGTATAGGAATCTCTCATCTGAGGTATCTTTTAGGCCAGAGCAGGCCAGCCTTTCACACATCAGAATCCAGGATCTTAAAAACAGGCCATCTCCAAAAGCAGCAACCCATGAAAAAGTGTTCAATTTTGTACCTCACTAATATTTTTACCATAAATAGGATTTCATGTGTACTGCCTGACTTGATACATCCAAAGGAGTACTTTTTTCCAATGTGTTAGTCTCAGTTGGTGTCATCCCTTCCTTTGGCATTCTCCTGGACAATGAACTGTGCAGCAAAATTTCTTCCTTGTGACACATGCACATTGTTCAGGAACGGTGAGAATAGGTGGGGACGCAGTCTTCTCCCATCCTGTGGTCTTTGGAGAAAGCTGTGAAAAGAGCCCAAGCAGACATTTGCACAAATGGGTGGATCTGGGACCTTCAGGTGTTCACATGACTTTCTGCTATGTCAACTTACACTTTTCTGCTGGTGGATGATTTTTCTTTTTGCTGCCTCATCCTCCCAGTTGCGCTCCACACTTGTTTCCACTGCCTTAAAATTAGGCAAGTAAACAGTTTACCACATTTTTTTGATGGCTATCAAAGCTTATTTTTTCATTTGGTGCATATAAAGGCTTTAGCCTGATTTTGATCCATTCCTTTAATTCAATTTTTGTTCAAGATTCAGATTTTTGATAGATATCAATGATCTTATATTCACTTTCTGCCCAAAGAGAACACAAAGCTTCTCAAGAGATGGTATCATGTACACTGTTACTTTATTCTTTATCTTAAAAATCATTGCCTTTAATGGGATCTCTAGGTAGGTTTCAGGAGAGCCAAGTCTTGAGCAATTTAGATATAATCTGCAGAGAGTGTGCTTGGCCTATTGTTTTGAACTACTTTGAAAACTACTGAGCCAATGTTACTTGAGCTGTAATAAACTCTTCACCCAATTATGGCCTAATCCTTCAAAACCAGTAGAGTAGGACTTGGTTTTGAAAATGCTGCTGCTAACATCTATGGGTCTGTTCACTAAGTCTGACTATTAAGCTCATTATTAAATGCTGTAGGGCTGAACTTCACATTTGATATGTTAACACTGTTATCTACTGGTTTATCTACTGGTTTTCACCTCAGACAATTTTAAAGAAAAAAAATACCAAAAAATTACATATTGTGTTAAGGCTGAAGAAATGCATGTCAGCTTCATCTTCTGATCTTTATGGGGACAATTAACAGGTTACTCTGTCTTTAATCAGTTATTGAAAAATAGAGGAAAACATAAATGCCAAACCCACCGAATTAAAACCATTTACACTTTATGTTTCTTTTGCCTGGTGACTAGAATAGATTATTTTTTTAAGTTGAGTTGCTTTCCTGAATGCCTAATACAGCATATGAGACAACAAAAGTGGGATAAAAATATTTTTCTTCATTCATAGATCAGTCTATTTAATACTTATCAAGCTGCAGTAGTTTCAGAGAAGGAAAAAAACCCACATTCATTCTGAAAGCTGGATAGAAAGATTACCTTTTAAGGCCTTTCAAACACCAGGTTTAGTAATGGAACTAATAATTCAGTTTTGATGAAGTGTTACGATTAGGTTTACATGTACTGAATTGTTATTTGCTACTGTCATTTGTAGCCTGCTTTCAACTTTTGCATGCTTGCTCAAGGTAAAAAGTGAAGCAATCATTAGGCTATAAACGTGGTGACCAGTTTTAGCAATTACTGAGACTTGAAGTCATGTGTGATGGGACATCGTTTATGCTACAGTGAAATATATAAGAGAAAGGCACATTTATCTGTTCCTGGCTTTGTGCCTCTGTGGCTTATTTGTGGCTGTTTTCTCTTCTGTTTTTCAGTTATTAGGTTGATTGTCAAGCAGGAATGGACTATTTACTGAGAGCTGGTTTTCTTCTCAAATGATAGACAAATTTCAATGAAAATGGAGTCAAAATAGATGGGATATCAATATTAGAATTAATGGGGAAAGAATTAAGCTGAAACTTTGTCTAACATACTTTAAAAAGCATTTTTTTTTTAAAAAAAGGGTGAGAGGAAAGGAAAAAATCCAGCAGTTTCAAATTGTCTTGTTTTGGTACATTACTTTAGAGAAACTATTTCAATTTTTAAATAATTCACTCAGAAATTTTGTATTTTAATGGTCCAAGATAATGCAAGCCAAAAACAAAAGGCACAATAGAAACAAACAAACAAAATCACTATGGTATTATTTATTGTTGCAAATTTTTGTGTGTGTGTGAATAACTTCAAAAATTAGAAGATTTATTCTCACTGAAGGTCATTATCCCATTTTGCAATATTGAAAATGTCGTAAAACAGACTTTCTGTTCTTTGGATGGTTGTGAACTGTAGTTCAAGATGGATATACTAAAGGGAAGTGTAATTAGTCCCTAAATATTTCTTTTCGCTTAAGGAAGAAAGAAGAATTTCATTTCCATCAGAAATAAGCCTAAGCTTAAAATCTACAAATGAGGAATTAACAAGTGTATATAATTAATGCACCCAGGCTTATAGCAAGCTATGACTTGTGGCAGTCCCAGCAAAGGAGTAACATCTGGAAAAAATGGAATTTTTGTTGCTTCCCAAAACTAAAGAGAGGGGAGAGTAGAAGGATTATTTTCTAATTTAAAGAAGGGAAAGAAGTCACTCTTCCCCTGGTGTAACACCTAGCAGGGTGAAACAAAGTTTCTGAGGTTTTGGAATAATGCCTCAGTGAAACCACCTGGTGCTCTATTAAATCCAAGAATTGTAACATCATAACATATTAGAAGTGAAGTGCTTAGGCAGACTTAGCTGATTTTGAAATTTAAGGTCTGTGACCTCTAGCTTTATACCTATGATTTAAATTATTCCCTACTTCATCAAAGGAAATGAGTGCTGAAGGGGGGTGTGGTGGCGATCAAAGAGGGAATAAAACTGTGTGGATTTAACTGAACTGCAAAACATTCGCTGCTGACACTTCGATTACTGAGATGGAGCAATAATTGTTTCTCGTCGTTGCTCTTGACTTGATGAACTTTTAGCTCACGAGGCAGAGAGCACGTGCTTTGTTTCTGTCTTGTGCAGTTGAGGTGGTTCTGGTGGTGTCCTCTGCACTCACCCTCAGACCACAGAGGTGGCTGTACAGCAACTGCAGTCGCTCCCATGAAGGCTGTGTCCATCCTTGGTGGATGTGCCTCTGGGCATCAGGGTGGTCTGGATGCCTGTTCTCTTCCCACCCTTTTTAGCTCTGATTTCTACCACAGTCTGCCCCCCCAAAAAAAGTTTAAACAGATTCTGTTATTTTCAAGAATGTTATTCTGAAATACTGCATATGGTGTCATTTATCGTGTAATTTTCCCTTTAGCAGAGATTTCTCTTTCCTCTGGGAAATACTGCATTTTGAACTGTCTGGCAAGGCAGAATTGAAGCACATGTATGCTTTTTTCCTTCATGAACTTCTTTAAGGAAATTTTCTTGACACACCAATGCTGTCATATATTCATAAAAATAAAAAAAAAAAGTTAATCTTTGAACGTTTGGAATTTTAAATTTGTTCAGATGAAGATCTGTCTTCATATTAAAATGAGTATATGTTTCACAGATGGTATAGCTCTACTTGGCTCTGAAGTGAGTATGGAATGTGGTTCTGAAGACTAACAAATCCTAATAATGAAAAGTAAATGTAAGGTGTATAGAATTGCTACAAATAGGAATATTCTTCTGCAAAATGTCATACTGTTTTTATAACAAGTATAACACCAATTGCTAAACAGATAGCTTCTGTATAAGTAATGTTTTTATAAGTGAGTTTTGACCTAGTACATTTTGATTCTTCTTCCTGTCGAAGCTGTGACAAACTGTACTCTACTGGGAATGGAAGGAACCTTTGACATTTTTAATAGCCTCTTTTTTTTTTTGCTTAAAAAAACAAATTTACATAAGTATGAAATCTTTTAAAAAAAAATCTTAGCCAGGTTTTGCAATCCTTGAAATTTTCACTTATTTTTTTTTCCTGGCTGTCATGAATACATTTAATTATAATCTTTTCAACTCTCCAGATGTTTAAAAACATTTTACATCTAGCAAAAGTAAGTAGACTTATTGCTAGAAGAGCAAATGCAAATATTTGGGCCTAAATAACCCCACCAAATTTTAGGTAATTAGGGGAGGTTTAAGAGTGTAGCAAGAAAGCAAGATTGCTGGAGGCTATTTGGATTCCTTACTATTGTGTCTCTTTCTTCATTCACTGTAAAGGGAGCAGAGGTGGCCTTCTGCATAACTTGGGTCTCACTTACCTTCCTGAAATTAAGTGGAACTACTCTGGGTTGTTGATGAAATTTATTTTTCATAGTATATTGCCTCAGGATTTTGAAGCTGAGTATTCATATGGAATGTTACCTGTGTACTACTTTTGTTAAAAAAATTTAGAGCTAATTTCCTGGGTTTTGTAGGCACTGTATAACTAACAAACAGAGCAGCTCCTCTCCCTAGAGTGCAAAGGCCACTTACTGGAAGTAACAATGTGTGTTTTGTTCCTAGTGCTTACATGAAGCTGTGAAAAAGCCTGATATATGTCAGAATAAAAGTTGTGATTCCTAGATGGTTTTGATCTTGGGATGTGGCACAGTGTTTGTTGTCCTTGTGTAGAAAGTTAAGATTATTTTAGCAATATTTGTTTTAATTGGAATAATGGATCCTGGGTTTTGATTAGTTTTCCCAAATTTAACTGAATTTAAATCACCTCTGCTGCTTTCAAGGTTAAATTAAGTAAAGAAATGTTAAATTCCTTTTATTAAAAGAAAATGAAATAAATCCTCAAAGAAAGCAGAGCTTGATTCTGCAAGAAGCACCATGGGCAGGTACTCTTTCCTTTGAAATAATAGTCTCATCCTTTGAGAGTGACTTTCCAGAGGAATGGTGAAGACTACTGTAAGACTTATCAATAGAACGTGAATGCATTTTTTTCAATTTTTTTATTTGTTTGTTTGTATGCCTTTTTTAAATAGTAGTAGTAAAGGATTAAAAATTCTTTCTCTTGGCTACAGTATTAAAAGTATTCAGCTGCATTATTCTTGCAATTTTGGCTGTAGGTTACTTCCACTGCATTTCTTCCACTGCTGTACAGACAGACCTTAGTTACTCTACTTCAACAGTTCACCAAAAAAAGCCAATTAAAATAACCCAACAGCAATGATTTCCAAAATACCTACAGGGAGACAGCTTCCCACTTTAAGTGCAGTGCTACCAGTTCTTTGGAATAACTTGATGTTTACAGATCCAATGTGCTCCTTGGATTTTACCAGAGGAGGATAAAAGGTTATTTTAGCTCTGTTGTAACCTGTAAGGGTTTTAATATCCATCACTTATTAAATTATGAACTATGGAATTGACTGGTAAAAGACCAGTTCTTTCACTGACATCAGTAAGCTTTGAATTGTATTAAAGAATGATTCGGGTTATGAGTTCAAATTTTCAACCTGCATTTCATCCAACAAAAAAACCAAAACAACAACAATAAAAAAGGATTTTTAAGTTGAATATCCATTTGCAATAAGGTACTTCTTCTTATATGCAGATATTCACTGTACATTCACCTGCATTTTCAATTACAGCTGAAGGCTTGGTCTAGTACTTTTACATTCTGTAGTGGTTCTTTTCTATCCTGAAGTCTTACTTGCTTTTCTGTCAAGTGACTAGCTATATTTCAGCTACAAAACCAGTCATTTCACTGTTTGTTTTTTTTTATTTATGTCTTTAGCGTGCCCTCTATTAATATTTAGGCAGCTTATTGTTGAAGAATACAGACATACTATCAAATTTCACTGCTAAGAAAGTTTGTACACATGAACATAGGTAGATCTTTGAGTGTTCACTGGTTCACACTTTAACTAGTATCATTGTTATTAATCATTTGTATTGTAACATAAATGCACAAAGTGCAATCTTTGTGCTATATAGTCCCTGCACTTATTCTTTATTAGTATTTCTAAAGTGATTCATGTTATGTCTCTATTTCATTAAAGTAATTGCTTTAAATTTTTTTTTGGTTCATACAGGCTGTGTATGCATCAAGAATAGTGAGTTGGGATTTAAACATTCCTGTGGCCAGACCTTGAACGGACATTCAGAAATGGTTTTCATCTCACAAAATGCTATTCACAGTTAGAGGTGATAATAGGCAGTTTATTGGGTGTATTAATTATTATCAGTCACTGCTTATGAATAAAAGAGGAGGAAAAGAAAAATTATGTGTTCTTCCGAGGCTGTAAGCGTGCAAAGGTGAATTACTAGAGAGGAAGAGAAAGAGGGTGAAAAAACAGTGAAGGGAACCACAAAAACAAAGATGTCATTTGACCTTGTAGTATCTCTGAAATAGCAATAAACAAAAAATTATTCCATTAGGCCTCACTTCATTTTCTTAAAACCATCTTTTGTAAAAGCTTGAAAGTTGAGGAGGGCTCATGTTGCCTTCAAATGATCTGAAATTACTCTTGAAGTATTTTTAGTAGCCTGTAAAAAAAAGCAGTGGCAAGCTCCTTTACGTGTTTTTAAATGGTTATGTAGTCATTAAAATTCCAGGGACCTGAAGACTGCTCGGGGTTGTGCTGGTTTTGGCTGGGATAGCATTAGTTTTCTTCATAGTAGCCAGTATGGGGCTATGTTTTGGATTTGTGCTGAAAACAGTGTTGTAACACAGGGATGTTTCAGTTATTGCTGAGCAGGGCTCACACAGAGCCAA
>JANZLQ010000029.1:27085412-27121617 GCA_026212715.1 Elanus axillaris | reverse complement strand
CAGAGCCAAGGGCTGTTCTGCTCCTCACCCCACCCCACCAGCGAGGAGGCTGCGGGGGTCACAAGGAGTTGGGAGGGGACACAGCTGGGACAGCTGACCCCCACTGACCCAAGGGCTATGCCGTCCCATATGATGTCATGCCCAGCGTATAAAGCTGGGGGAAGAAGAAGCTGGGGGAAGAAGAAGTGGACATTGGGAGTGATGGCATTTGTCTTCCCAAGTCACCATTAGTGTGACGGAGCCCTGCTGTCCTGGAGGTGGCTGAACTCCTACCTGCCCATGGGAAGGGGTGAATGAATTCCTTGCTTTGCTTTGCTTGTGTGCGCGGCTTTTGCTTTGCCTGTTAAACTGTCTTCATCTTAGCCTGCAAGTTTTTTCACTCACTTTTACCCTTCTGGTTCTCTTGCCCATCCCACTGGGGGGGGAGTGAGCGAGCACCTGTGTGGGGCTGAGCTGCCAGCTGGGGTTAAAGCGCAGTGGGTGCACGCAACATGGCGTGCTGCCAGTCCCCTTGGTTCTGCAAGGAAATGGCGGAAAGGACAGATCCTCTGCTTGCTGACATCAGAGGCAGAGGAGCAGCCAGAGATACCTGGGAAAGACTTCAGTGTAAATTTTGTTTACAGTGAAATTAAGATGACCAATTATTGTAGGATGCCCACTGCTATTTTAAATAGGGAAAAAGCACTTTTCAAATTGTTTTGTGACTCATAAGGTTCCAGGCTTTTCCTTTATGGAAATCTGATCAGAAAGTTATGTTGGAAACCTCTCCTACACCAAGATTCATAAATAATAAATATTATCTCTTATTAATCCATATTTTAGTTTAACTCTGGCTTGTGGCACATTGCTTCCTCAGGGAATGTAGGATTCTTTACAAGAGAAGGTGATGAGCCACAGTCCCCGAGGAATTAAATTGTGAAAACAATCTTGGTTTTATACATGCTAATATAGATCTGTTATTCCCTTTCCACATCTATCACAACACATACTAAATTGTGGCTGATCCTTTATGCAAATAGCTGTCTTATTAGACATTGCGGCTGTATGTGCTAATGTCTCCATGGGTTTCTTGGGCGTTTGCTACCTAACCATCAAAGCAGTGGAAATGAGTGATGATTACTGCATCCCTTTGAAGAACAAAGAGGAATGGAGGTTCTAGATGCAGGAGTCAGTGACACTATGCCATGCAGGCAAATGAGAGCATCTCTATGGCTCGTATTAAGTCGGGAAATAATTTTTGCCTGTGCTTTCTTGTGTGTTTTATTGGCGCTGCTAAAACTGCAAACATCTTTCACAGTTGATGTTTTGTTACAAAACATTAATAGGCTATTGAGATTGCAAAAGGCAAGTCAAAACAGTCTCTAACAGTGGCATAAAAAAGCCAAGAACTAGTTTTGTAGTATAAAAATGTATCTGTTACCTCCTCAACTAGCTGAAAGTTCAAATGGTACTTTTATTTTCCAGTCGTTGTTATGATGTGAAAATACAACTCAGTCAAGAGAATAGCTGGGAAGCATAATAGAGGGGAAAAAAACAACCCAGTGGATTAAAGTTCACTGCCTATGTGTTTTACATGAAATGGGAGTATTCTCTGAATTAAACCAAAGTAATGTATGGAAACATTAAAACAGTGTAATTGAGTTTTCAGTTTGGATTAAAAAATAATGTCAGTCTTTTATACCTTGTTATTATTCCTGAATAACTCTAAAAAAGGTTGCTGGCTTTTTAGCACCGAAGTTCATTTTATGCCGTGTCCCATACTTTAAATTAAGGAGCCTGGATTTGTCACTTGACATTAAATGCCAATAATCCTTATAGAATAGATAAATACAAAAGAAGAAACTTTGTGGTTTTAAAATGCATAAATAACTGGTGGGATCATTCCTGCAGCTGTACTTTAAACCTTGTTTGAAGCTATGAAGGAAATAATGGTGGATGTTTAAGGTTGGGATGCTTACGGCAGCCCATTCAACAGTGCCTTGGCATGCTTTTTGGCCCATGGTTTGGCATCACAATGCCTTCAAGGGCTGTGCTTCCCAAACAACGTGCCTTGGCAGAGGCTGGGGAAACTCGTCTTGCTGTAACGCAGCTGGTTATGCCTAACAGAAAAATAAAACTCTTACAGATACTCCAAGGCCATATGTGCACAATCTGCAGATGGTTTGTGGCTACCCCAGACGGTTCAGCCAAAGTTTGCCCTTGGCACTGTGCTCACCAAGGCCGGTTGTGAAAAGGCAAGTGTTGGCTGTTGTGCATCTTCTGTGCTCAAACGGTAAAACTGACACTTCTGGAAAATGTCAGTTCTCTTTTGAGCGCCCGGATTGATGTTGGGACGCTTTTGTCATAAACTTGCTCAAACAGTGGGGCTTGTCATCGCTGTGATGAGTGGTCTTCAGCCCAGCCAAAATGGTTGAAAAACAGTGTTCTGAGCAACAAGCATGACTATAAAAGCCAGGTATTTTTTGATTATGGAAACAGAGGTGAAATGAGCATGTTTGTAGAATCTTACTGTATCATTTGAGGGGCAGCCCTGTGAGGGGATGAGTAAGAGACCATAAGGTTTTGCACATTAAATGGGTATATTGAGAGTTTGCTAGAACACTGCTCAGATGATGCTTGTTCAGTTACACGGGTGGTGTGGGAGCACCAAAGTACCAAAAAGAGCATCTTCACAAGAATGATAGTGCAGTTCCCTGTGCAGTCCTAATGTCACCTGCTTGCGCTGTGCAACATGAGAAGCCCATTCAAGAGTCAGGTTGGTTGTTACCTAAATGCACTGAAGGTGATTTAAGCTCTCAATACCTTGGCTGAGAGGTAAAATGGGCACAGCCCCAGCTCTCATTTTTATCCTCCACTTTCTTTTCATTTGCATATCTCTAGAGCCCATGGCAGGAAGGTAGAGGAGTGTGGGGCTGCTGTGTTTTACATACCTGTTCTCTCTTCTGCTCAAGGTGGCTGGAGGGCTGCGTCTGCAGGTGGGTTTCCTGAGCAGTTACACCGGTGGATGCACACATGCCTAGTTCTGCCTCAGACTCCTGGGCGTGGTGTAAATGAGTTTGCCAACAACAGAAGCAGCTCACAATACTACATTCACTCCCTGGTTTACTAAAGAAAAAAATTATATAGGAATGTAATTCAGTGGTACCAAATGCTGAATTACAGTGCAGTCAGCTTAATTCCTTTTTTTTTTCTTCTTTATTTATGCAAACTAACAGGGATTCTGTAATGTTAATAACCCATGCAATAAGGAAAAAGGTATGTTTAGAATTTTATCTAATAGTCTTCAGAATAGTGATGATTAACTCCAGTGTCTCATTGTACTCTGGGAAGGCTTACATCTTTGTGTATAATCATGTAATTGTCGCTTGTTGGAGTTTTTTCTGATGTTGTAAGTCATTGATTTCCTGAGTAACTTATTTAGGAATAATGCATTTATTTTTTTTCTGATACTGACAGTGATTTTTGGATTGAAAACGATGGGTAGAAAAGATGCCTCTACAGCAAGGACTCCTGTTGACCAGTACAGGAAACAAATAGGTAAGAGATCTGAAGGAAAGTTTGTGTGCTTAAAAAAAAAAATCTTTTTTTTTCACCCAGACCAGTTATTCCTCTTCAAAAGCTTAATTTTGCTTGTGAGTGGTGCAAAATAATGCGCACTCCAGGGAAACGTTTTTTATATGCTGTTGACTAATTGATTCAGCAAAACCTTTTATGAAGACAGTGTTTTGAGTAACTTGATAAAGTCCATGTGCTGTGTTTGGAAATACAGTGAAATATTGCATTGCAGCACCTCCACGATGTTTCTGAACTGTTGGAACTTTCCTGATTTTCCTGTTTATCTCCAGTTAAAAATATGGGCATTTCTAGCAAAATAGTCTTCCTGCTTCGTAACAATTTTTGATACACTGAGTGATACAGACCTTTACATTGTATAACTGCATTTATTCTCACCCTAATGCAATACTTTTAACATTTTAATCATTTATGTTCCTAGGTCTTTTTCTGTTCTTACCTGTTGTATATATAGGTAACTTGTATACAAAGTATGCACATGCACACAGGTACACTTGCACAGATAGCTACATAGCAGACTCAAATCCCTATTTCTTTGCTTAAAGGCAAAGGTAATCGACTTATTTTTGAAATCCACATATAAGGACTCTGTCTCTCTAGGTGTTAAATGATATTATAAAACAGACACAATATTTTAAAAGTACGTATATAAAATGAAGTACCTTAATCTATACTCAGTTATTTAAGTAAATTACTTTGTTTTACAGTTGCTAAGCACCCACATCTGTGTTTAAATATGCAGAAAAATAGCAAGTGTCTGGGAAGAAAAGGCTGTTTATAATATACATTCTCATGCTGAAAGAGGTAGGGGTATGCGAACAACCTTATTTTTAACATGTATTAATTTTTTTAGTGCTGCCTTAGTATTTTAATAACTGTTTAATGGTCTTGTCTGCATTTAAAGTTGAAAGTAAGGGACCATTTTGTATTTTATTTGTTTTAGATAGCTGTGGAATGCTCTATATGTCCTAATTGTGGGCAGTTTGTGTGACTGGCTTCCTTGGTTCATTCTCTGAGATAGAAATGTGGCTTAAATCTTCCGAGTACCTTTACAGATGGAAAGCAGATATAATGGGAAAATGTTTAAATAGATGGGCTCTCTGCTTTTGTGCGATTTAGGTTTTGCATAGAAAACCTTACAAGGAAACTATTACCCAGCATAAGATGACACCACAAATATTTCACCCAAATGGCTTTGGTGAGAAGTGGGAGCCCTGCAGCTCATCTTCAGGGCAACTTGTCTCATGTAACTGGATGTTTGGTGAGAGGATGACTGCATCAGCTTTCTGGCATTTTCTTTGCATCTTTTTCTTCATGGTCACTTCTGTTTCAGCCACCTGCTTTAGGGTTGCTTTTCTTCCTTTTGTGAACGCCTTCAGGTGACCACAGTTGGAGTTGTTTTTTGAAGTCCCCTGCAGGCTAAAAGAGACTGGTAATTTCCAGAGGGATCCCTGGAGAGCAGGCTGAGCTGCTGGAGGACCAGGGGGTTGTAAAGCTGTATCTAAGTATGAGACTCACAAAATTACCTCCCCACAGCTTGGGCTATTTCTGACCACACAGCACCACAGTTGCACATCTCACACACGTGAGATGCTAGGACTGATTAGCTATGCCTTGAGCAGGGGAGAGGACACTGTGCTGTAGCAAGGGGGTGAGAGTATTTGTATTGGGGCCCAGCATGCAGAAGGATCCTGTTATGTTGCTGACTCTCCAGTTTCAGGCTAGCATGTTGTCAGAACAATTTGGCACCTTCCCTGTTACATGATGCAGCGCCGTGATCCATTGGGTACTGCAAAATACAGTGTCTGAGGGGGCTCATAATAAGCTCATTTTCCTTAGATGCGACGCATTGCTCTTAACTTGGCAAAAGCAAGCATTAAAAATTATCGTAGGGAAGAATCTCACACCGGCAGGCAAATAAACTATATAACCTAAGAGGTGTTTTGTGATTGTAGTATTCCTTAGAGGACAGAGAGCAAGAACTAAAATAGACTATCCACTGCCTTTTGCTCTGATGATGGTTGTTTCAGTTCCCACTCCAGTCATTCACTGATATAGCCATAAAGTTTGCCAATGGAATTTAGTTCTCTGAACTTAATGAATGTGAGAGGTGGGGGTTGAAAATCATGGATATGGTTTTATACTTTAATGTTGTGGGTGTTTATATATAAGCATTTTGGGCTAGTTTTAGGCCTGGTAGCTGACGTTAGTGGAGTGATCCCTCTAGTCTAATTATGCCTTTAGGTGTATTATGGCCCAAATATGTGAATTATTGACAAATATCATCCAGTAAAGAACTTTCTTGCCATAATGTAATCTTTAATTTTTTTTGTCATTACTACTTGATTTTTTCTTCTTATATAGTTTTGTGTAAGTGATGATAATTCATCTGTTTATCACAGAGTCACAGGATGGCTGAGGTTGGCAGGACCTCTGCAGGTAATCTGGTCCGACTCCCCTGCTCAAGCAAGGCCACCGAGAGCCGGTTGCCCAGGACAGCGTCCAGATAACTTTAGAATATCTCCCAGGAGGGGAGACCTTTCTGGACAACCTGTTCATGTGTTTGGCCACCCTCAAAGTAAAAAGTTTTTTTACTATGTGTTTCAGGGTGTGCCCATGGCCTCTGGTCCTGTCACTGGGCACCACTGGGAAGAGCCTGGCTCCATCCTCTTTGCATTCTCCCTTCAGGTATTTATATACATTGATCAGGTCCCCCTTGAGCCTACTCTTCTCCAGTCCTAAGTCTCTCAGGCTTTCCTCATAGGAGAGATGCTCCAGATCCTTAATTTTAACTCCTCGATCTAATTCTTCATGGTCTGATTTCATTCAGACAGTTATTAGAAATTATACAGAAGGAATTTCAATTTTTTTCTTAAAATCTGTTTATCAAATAAGCCCTAGATTTGGCAGCTTAGGTACTTTTGCAGGGATGGTTTAGTGTGAGGCTGTTCAGTAGAAGACCCCACAGAATACAGAATGCTGTCATGCTCCAGGCTCATCTGTTTTGGAGACATATGTTTGATCACCCTTTTCCCAGATAGGTTGTATGTAGAAACAGTGGGTGAAGGCTGCATGGGGCTTGTCTTTAAAAAAAATTAATTTATCAAACTAATTTAAAGTTCTAAATCCATGCTTGGAGTGATTGCCATCCTTACCTTCCAGGTGTTCGATATCTATGGATTCTTGAAAATACTATGATGGATGCTGGCTGAACAGCTATCTCTTCCTGACTAACGGTGTGGTGTTGATTTTTTAGCTCACAATTTAATGTTTTCTAGCCTTGCTGGATAGAAGGTAACCAGATTGAAACGTTTTTATTACCTTTTTTTCTGATGGAAAATGACAGTCTTCAAGGAGCAACATGTCACAAAGTCATGTCGACTTCAATTCAACACAATTTTCAGTTAGATGTTTAGTGGAGTAATTTGAAATAAAAGCAGATTTTTAATTGAATTTTGTTCCAAGCTTTCTGTTTTGTTCTGAGTTTCCATACGGCATGCCACATGTTTGCCCTGCGCCATGGTTCAAGTTCATGTTGATCACTTCAGTTCAGCCGTTTGCCTTTTTCTCTACTCTGTGAGCACAGGATCGCTTGTGTCTTGTTTGCCACTGTGCCGTTAGCAGTTGCTGTTTGCCTGAGTAGCATTTTCAGGGGATTCCCGTGGCATAGAGATAGATATTGCTCTTCTCTGTCAGCTGGCTTTCAGCCACCTCTTCTGCCACCAGCCAAAATTTGTCTGCAGTGCCTTTCGTTCAGCAAGTGCTCTGGTATCCGACAGCAGCGCTGCCTTTTCCATAGGGAGCAGAGGCAGCCTTTTAGTTATCAGACCAAACTGGCACTGGCTTCATGAAGACTGTCCCCAAGTGGGACAGGGAACAACAGCAGCAACCTTTTCAAACTGGCTTAGACTGTGCCTGGAGGAGGGAGGATGGCACCAAGGGAATCTCTCCACGTTCAGTTCCCCATGAGCAGCTGAGGCTTTGGAGGAGGCATGAGGAAAAGTAATTTTAATGCTCTTTATTCAGCTTTCTCTCACATACTCACACATGTACCTGTAGTGCAGCAGCAAATGGGGCAGCTCTTCTGTGTAGCTTTTCCTTCTCACTGCTGCTGTTTGTGCTGCTGTGCTTAATTTGCTGGGATTGGAGGAAAGGTGTGAGGCAGGCAGTATGCATCTTTCTGCGTTTATGCAGCTTTGCTCTGCAAATGCTGTGAAAATAGCAACAGGTTTTGCACCATATTTGCTTTGTTTACTGTTATGTGTGCTTTAAGTTCCCAGAACAATTCCACATGTATATTTTCCATCCTTCTTCATCTGGTGTGTCGCTTGCTCGGCATGGAAGCCACAGGATTTGTGGGTAGTGTTCATGACTCGTGTGATTGTGGGATCCTAAGCAGGCATACTGAGAGGATTATAGCATAACTAAAACCTGGTCTACAAATCGGGAATAGACATACTTTTGGCTCCCATTACTATTGTTGCTGTAGCATAGTTTTTCATGAGGAGAGGTTGTTTGCCAATCATTCAACCTCCAATTTGTAGACTCAAAGGTCTGCTTATTGTCTGCTCTGTATCTTCTGACTTGCTGGCTTGATCCTTTAGGGGCTGGAGCTTATATAGGCATAGCCCAGAGGATCTCTGGAGTAAACAAAGCTCCTCACATCCCCCCAGGAAGGAGTAAAAGTTATGAATGAAAATAAATTCTCTTTTTATTTTGGAAACCACAAGGTGCTAGGCTGAGCGTGATAGCATGGTGGTGGTGGTGGTGGTGCTTGTTGGCATAGCAGATGCAGAGCAATGGGGCAGTGAGGGGGGGACTGGGTGGGAGTCCTGAGACCTGGGCTGTAGCAACACAGGAGGGGAGAGTGAAGCGCTCACTTGAACCAACAGATAAAACTCTGTGGGAAAAATCACCCCTTTTTGAAAACTCCTCGGTGTGGGGATTTGGTGACTCATCCAGACGAAAGGTACCTCATCTAAGTGCCAAGGCTTATGGTCCCAGTGTAGCCCTGATGAGATGGAGAAGAGCTTGTATCTCAGCATGAGCATGGTGGGCAGAGCTGGCTCTGTTCCCTCCCAGCCTCCTGCACAGAGCAGCTCAGCTGTCCGCTGGGTGATTGTGGAGGAAAGCAGTCCCAGTCCTCTAAACCAGGAGTTGTTTGTGGTAGTGCGGTTGCACTGACAACGTGGAAGAATAGACCTTGGCGAGATGGATGGATGGATGGATGGACAGCAACTAGCAGCACCAAGAACGTCTCTGGGGTTCCCACCTCCAGCTACCAGCTCAGTCATGACCATGGACCTGTTGCCCCTCTGTCTCCAGAGGGAAGCCCTTCTTGTGGCAGATTGCCATCTCCACTTGCCCTACTGCTAAAAGAAGTGTCTTTACTCTACCACCTCATCTTTTTCTTTGTTTTCTGTTATTGTTCACCTTCTCTATTTTTGACAGAGTTAATGTCTCTCCACCTTCCGTATCCTGAGTAGTGCCATTACATACTCAAATCAGACTGGCCACTAGCAGTCTTCCTTTTCAGCTCAAAAAAAGGGAAAGTGATACATTTTGATGCTTTCTTCTGAAACATATTGCATACCTTGAAGTGAAATGTGATTTCTTTTGTTTTGTTTTGGATCAGAAAACATTTGTTATCAGCATCAAAATTTTAGATTTAATTTCTGAAGCAACAGCAGCAACAGCAAAAAAATGTTTGGACTGAATTTGTGCTGAAAATTTCAAAATCATGCCATTTGTCACAAAATGGGAATTCCTATATCTTTTTTCTGTTAAGAAAAGTCTCAGGACCGGAAAGCAGCATTTGTATCATCCAGATTGCTCTCTGCTGTCACGAGCAAAGATGTAGCAGGACTGACGTCAATGGAGTTAAAATTCTCCAACCTACTTTTTCAATTAGTCATCTTTTTTTTTTTTTCCCCACATTTGATGTCAGTCACCTATTTATTGAGGGAAAGATAAGGAGGGGAAAAGTACAGAAACAAATACTTGTTATTCTAAGTTGATACAAAAAGGGGAGAGACCTTTCCTGCTATTGATGTAGAATGTAAAAACAACCCAAGAGATAGGCAGGTCCAGTGCATGGTGTGCCTTTTTCTTTGCATGTGGAGCATTACATTTACTCTCTTGAATTTTTCTAATAAAAATGTACTGTTAAGCAAATAATAAAGAGAACTAGAAAAAAAAATCACCTTCTGCTATTATGTGTGACTGTTGGCAAGTTTTGGAATCTTTTCAAATGCTGAGTTTCGTACTTCACAGTGATATGCCACTGATATCACGTGTAGTCTCTTTCTTTTGTTTGGAAGGAGGTTTTATGAAGAATGAATTTCTTTGTAACAAAAATTGAACTAGATCTTTTGGTCAGTGATTGCTGTTTTGATTTCAGTTTTGTGCCAGTGGCATCACTTCTTGGAAACTAAAGCAGGAGCAGCTGAGGAAAACACTGCTGTGAAGTGAAGCCTAGTCTGGCTGTACTAATTTAATCCATGTTTTGTGACGATTGGGATGTTTTTAAATATGTTCTGTGAAGGCTGATGATGGATTTTAAGCACATATAGTATGGAATCACTTATTTTTTAAAGTCCAAAGCAGTAAAGCTATATTTTATTGCCTTGGCTTAGAGCATAGAAGGTGATGGTTGATCTGGCTATGTACTTGTGCTTGTGTGGGTATTACTTAGTTTTCATTTGCAGGGCAGATGCAGCCCCAGCCTGAGCAGGGGTGGGAGGGGCTGTGGGAGTGTGTCCGCACACCGTGCTCAGGTGCTAAGGAGTAAGGTGATGTAGCTAACCCTTGGCTCCCACCCCCTCTCCACAGCAGAAGCCTAGAGTTTCTTTGAACTTGTTTGATTATACTACTTTTACTATATGTTTATACTACACTTGCTTAGTACTTTTATATGGATGGAGGCTCATAGCCTGCTCTTATTTTAATCTCATCAACAGTATCACCATTTCACTCGGTGGAGTTGCAATGAATTTTTTGTATGGGTGTAAATGAGAGTGAAATTTGACACACTGTTTCCAGTTGCTGAACTGCATTTCAGCATGGTGTTATTTCAAGCACTTGCAATTCCTGTAAAGTATCTGGTGTCTACAGGGCTCTTGCAATGACACATATTTGTGCTTGTACTTACTCTCAGCTTCTGATCATTCTTCAGTGGATTCATTTCTGCAGTCCAAAAAATCAACCTAAAGCAACCTCTTTGCACCCTCTCCAAAATACATAAAAATTTTGCTATAGACACAAAAGCACGTATATAGTACATTCAGAGGCAGAGCAGCTTAACGTTTTTAGAAATTCTTTCACCAGGCTTTGAAAATCTTAGCTCGTATGTGTGAAGGGTGGACTTCAAAGTACTCATATCTCAATGTGAATCTGTATATCTAACTTTAGATACCCGTTTCTAAAAAATCTCAGGCATAATTTTTCTACGTATACTGTGTTCACAGATGTTCATTCTCTGTGTATGGTGCATGTGCTTATATTTGTAGGTAATATTATGTCAATATAAATACAAGTAGAGTTGGGCAGTGAACTATAGATCTGATTTCCTCTTATTTCATCATAAGGCAGCAGTGCAGAAGGCATAAGAATGAAATGCCCAGTGCACATGCATTTATCAAGATGCACTTGATAGATGTTCAAGGTGGACATAATGCATAGTTGAAACTGCATTTCTTCAGTTACAATGCTATGAGATGTCAAGCTGGTTTTTTTGGTGCAGTTTTGTCCAGCCATCATCCCGCAGTGGAGGGTGGCAGTCTGTTAAACCTCTGCTGCTCTTCCACTGTCTGGACTTGCAGAAAGGAAGGCAGCAAGGAGACTGATGAGCATTGCAGGGGGCACTGGCCTAAGAAGAGTCCCCTTGGCTCAATTCAAGAGGTTTAACTGAAGGAACTTTTGTATTTCATGCTTCAGGATGTAACCATCTGCATTATGTAGTTCAGCAGGTATTGCAGCTATTTATGGCCTTAAAAAAATGTGTTAGATGTCTGTGTTTGGGGTAAGCATGACCACAGAACAGTCATCTGGCTTTTGTAATTAATTTGTTCACGTTGGTGGTTGCTATCATGTGGTCCATTAATTGCACGTTGTCAGGGATTTCTGTAACTGGTTTGTATTAATATTTTTTCAGTGGAAGCTTTTGTTTCTGTTACGCCTTATTTTGGAAGAAAGTTAGGAACTGGCTACACTGTGGTTTTCAAGGTCTTGAACTATTTACAGGATTGTCTGCTAGGCTCTGCATATTACTTGCAGGCTTTAAGTGTTGGGTGGGAAATGAAATAACAGGGCAACAGGCGAATGTTCTTAGTAAGCTCAAACTGCTAGAATGAAAATATAAGAAGGCAGTTGCTTAATTTGAATTACAGTTATAGAAATCACAAACATCATGTGACTAGCTTTTGCTTTTACTCGATGGTAAAGGCTGATTAAAAATAAGCACTATTGAGAGTATTCACACATTCAAAGTTATTTTGAGATTTTTCATTAGCGTAGCAGTTGGATCAGTATGGCAAAGCACTATGAAGTGAACAGAGCTCCGCAATAAGAAATGGAATGTGAAAAATCATTGCCCTGATTGAGTGCTCTGGTTGCAGTTAATACATTTACAGATAAGGTAAGACAAGTCACTAATCTGTTATTTAATCTCTGAAATACTTTACTTGAAATCATTCTTGTCATCGAAGTCCTTGTCATCATCCTAGCTACACAGATACTCTATTTACCATGTGACCAACTGAGTTTTGCTAAGCTAAGCTATTGATACTGTTGCAAAATAAGTCATATATTAAATAATAATATTTTCAAGAGTTTTAACTGCCTGTTAAATAGGAAAGGTGGAAAAAACCTCCCTTTTCCTTAGTTCATTTTCTGTGAATATCTTATCAGCTTAGCTGCATTGGTGCTGTAAGATTTGCAGCAATATTGATATGCTTGATTGTGATATTTGATTTTTCATTAACAAAGTAACTCATTTTAGAATGCACGGGCGTTTTTGTTAGAATTAATTTTCCTGTGGTATTTTAATCAAATACCTGTGGGCTTTCTTGTTCATATGAACTGGTGTTTGGATGATCTAGGGTGTGTTATGTAAGAGGATGTGACACAGCTTGTCACTAAATCACTTGCTCAGGTTCAGCCTAGGTTATAGTCATGGGAAGATGGTAACTGCCTGGCAGATGTTGGGTGGCATTTATGATGTGATGTTTGTGCATTCAGTTCCTAGTGGAGAAGTGTTGAAAAACATCATTATTTGTTGGCAGTCAAAACAGAGAGGAGCTGGATAATGAACTAGCATATGGAGTGAAACAGTGTCTCAGCTTTAGACATGGTCTCTTCAGCTCAAGGTTACAGCATACTGATGAAAGCGTGGCCCAGATTCACTGAAGCTGTTGTGAGTAAGTCTGAACTTGGAGGGTGTTTTAAATCCCCCAGCTTCGGACCTCTTAAGCATGGTGCTTGTGTTGACATGCCTCTTGGCAGTGCTAATTAACTTGGCTACAATGCTGTGTATTATGGCAGTGCATCTCCTGGTCTGAAGTTGGCTTGCACATAACCAGTTCAAATGGTAGGCAAAACGATCTTGCAACTGTTTGCGTAGACTTGGCCTGAGGGGCCTTCAGCCACTGTCACTGAAGAGCTGGAAGAAGTTTTAAGTTAAAGTAGAATGCAAGTGCGGCCTCCTAGGGGTTTTGCAGCCATTGAGTGGGGATATGTAAGAATCATCTCTGTAGGCTTCTGTTCTGACAGGTGAAAGGTCTGAGTCTGGGCTGGTGATTCATGTGTGCACTTGTAGGTTAAGCAGGTCCGGTACTGCTTTCTGTCACAGAGGCCAACTGGCACCAAATGACCCTGACCATATTGTTAAACTCTTTTGTCCCTAAAACAGAGTGGCTGCTGGCAAACTGTTCATTCAAAATTGCTCCAGGCCCATGTTAATTCTTGAGCCATCTGTAGGAGTTCCTTAGGAAAGGGCTAGTCTGGGCACAAACTGTGCCAGGAGCTGTTGTAACAATTGGAGTGTGCAGACCCTTGAATTCCAGTTCCTGTTGGCATTGTATAATGTATCGGTGTACCTACACGCAGATAGCCAGAGGGTACAGTCTGAGATTACAAAGTGACCTTTAGCAGCACTGACCTCTCTCTACTTGTTCCTGTCCCTATGTCACAGTGTATACTATAGCATCCTCTGGGATGGCGCAGCTGTTTGTGTGCCATTTTGATCCAGCTTGAAGAAGATGTGCTGGGCAGTTTTTCAGTTGAATCAATTCCCTGATCTACTTCATCATCTGGCTGCATGCACAAACTGAGCTAATATGCATCGAAGAGCAGGATGGCACACTGCAGGGACTGAAGTGTGTGGCAAAACTCAGGCCAACAAGTGCCATAAGCCAGTATTGCTGTCGAACATATTGCAAAGCCAACCACACCTTGAGTGAGTGAGTCTAGGAAGAGTCTTTATTCTGTATAACATGCAGATTGAATAGATTAGGAAGCGTAAGAAGGATTCGCTTCCTGTGTAGGTTTCCCCCAACTTCTTAAAATCACATTTGATTTCAGTCCAGCAGCCTCTATAGGTTAGATCAGTCCTACTGGCTGAATTGCTTTATGAATAATAACTATGATAGTTTAAATCCATGTATTTTTAGAGGTATTTTACACTGTTTGCAGTGGACGATGATGTTGTCTTCCATACATGTGGAAAGCAAAACAAAACCTGAATGGTGTTCTTTTTTTGGCACAGCCTTTTCCATAATGTTCAGGTATAGTAAAGTGTATTTTGCTTTCTGAACATTAGAAAGAAATGGAGTGAAGTGACTAGTAGGATTATCTCTGAAGAAATACTTTTCCAGAAAAGATGGGCTGCAGTCCGCTGTGTCTTTTCTGGAATAGATGGGGACTGTGCAAACTAGAATGAACTGCACAGAGAGAAACATTGAATAAATTGCAAATCAAATAGAACTGAAGGTACAATCCTTAACATACTTCATAGTGTGAAGTGTCTCAGAAAATCAACCTGTTAAGTACAATACCAGATGGAAACGATTGGTAGAGTTACAAGAAAATCAGACTTATGTCTGTAACACAGGAGGCTCCGTGTATCTTGATAGGCAGCTTGGAAAACCACAGACCCCATTGCATATATTCCATGGGAGAGTTTCTGTCCAAATGGCTTAATGGAAAAAGTAAATACGACCGGTTGTGTTTGCGTAGAGAAACTATCAAATTCCAACGAGTAATCATCATGAAAAGGACAAAGAGGGAAGTGCTTTCATGTAGAGGGAGAATAAAACATTTTGGCTGTGGCAAAAGCAGAAAAAATGTAGTCCACAGAGGATTGTCTTCCCCATCTTACTAATCTCACTGATGCAGAAAGAGAAATTAAAAAGCATAGTTCAGTGTTAACTTTTTTGCTTTATCAAGCTACCTTTCAGGTAATTTTTTGTCTGAAGAGAAACACTTCCTACAGTCAAGAGGCCATGAGTAGGAAGGTTGGATTTTACAGTGGTGGAGATTTGGGGCAGGTATCACACTACTGAATTTAGCAAGTTATTTCCAATGCTATTCCTTGTAACTGGGAGCAAAATCCAATCCATAAGTGTGAAAGTAAAATGAATAACATTTAGATACTGGAAGGGCTTATTATGTTTCTTCATGATTTGTTTGTTGTCTGTTCTCAAAATACTTTTCAAAGAACTGTGCATGTTACTAACTTGGTAATAATTTTGGAAAAGTTTCACAACAAAGGAGGCTAAACACCAGTACAGGTTGCCCGGAGAAATTGTGGAATTTCCGTCTCTGGAAATTTTTTGAAACTGAGTTGTACAGAGACCTGAGCCACATGATCTAACTTTGAAGTTAGCCTGGCCTAGCTTCTCATTAGAGTAGGTAACCTCCAGAGGTCCCTTCCATCCTGAATTATTCTGACATTCTGTGCCATTATTCTCATTTGTTTCTGAGATGCTAGGAATACTTGCTTAGAGTGGTACTGCCATAGAGTCCTACCACAGAAAAGGTTCTCAGGGCTGCTCAGTACACTCCTGTGCATAGGCAGATGAAGAAACAGAAAACTACTAATATGGTAGTTGTCATACATCGCTATATGGAATTGTCAGGGTGGGTTGCATCAGCATCTTAAAACATGGCTTATATCTTTACTTTGATGACTAGCTAACTCACTACCAATGCTGTCAATTCATCAGCTGGAAATCTTAGAGGAAAGGTCCCCTTGTTTCTGATGATCACCCATGGTCATGAAAAAAAGTGTGTTTTATCCTTGTATGTATTTAAAGCAGAGTTAAGAAATAATAAAGCCATTATATAGGGTACTGGAGAGAGCGCATATGAAGTACTGAGTACTGCTGTGCTCATCCATATTTAAGAAAGGTGAATCAAAAGTGAAAGAGATGCTGAAAGAACAACAAGGGTGACCAAGACGAGCCTTGTTTAGCACAGCTGAACACAAACTAAGACAAATATTGTTCCTCTCAGTGAATGTTTTGGGAATAAACACTTGGGAAATACAATAGTCCATATATATCCAGTCTGTAACTGTGTATAAATTGTCAGTAAATTGTCTGTAAAAGCTGGAAATCAGAAGGCAGTTTCTTACCAACAGGAGGTTGATCTTCTTGAGTAATGTCCTACTGGTAGGGCTAAAGACAAAATAAACCCCAAAGCTCTAACCTTTTTCCCAACTGATTGTTTTCTATGATCAGTTTTGAACAAAATGGAATGGTATGGGTGCCTTCACTAACAGAGTACTGGATTTCAGTAGTTCACCAAGTCCTTCCTAGTCATACATTCCATATGGACAAAGTTTCACTGTGAAGTGGAACAGCTTTCTGAGATATTTATAGCTAGAAAATGCATTTGGAAAGATTACCATAACTTTCTGACTGTAGTTTTACTTGTGGAAAAATTAATACTGAGTATTTTCACCAAAATCAAGATTTCAGGAGAACTGAAAAAATAATCTTGACTTTCACAGGCTTTTTCCTTTATGCTGAGGAGAATATGAAATTCATGCTGAAAGTCCAGGCTGACAGGAGAGAGATGAAAGAAAAGGGGCACATTTTGATCGTAACACTAACCTTTGTTTTTCAGTGCCTGTGCTCTCAACATAATGTGGTGAAACTATCAAAACATTTCCATGGCATCATCTTTTCCTGTTTGTTTTGGGGGGGTTTAAATAAACTGGTGGGTGTACATATGGTGTTGCTGCTCTTTTTGTTCTTTATATTATAGAACTGCAGTACTTAACAGTTTAGTAGTAAGTATAGTGTGCAATTTCTCAGAGGATCCCCAGTTATACATCTGTGACAGGACTTTCTGATGTCACCCTTTGGCCCTAGCTGTTGCAGCATGTCCCACTGGTAGGAATAGGATGTGACTCAGGCATTCTTGTCATCAAAAAATGTCACTGGCAAACTAAAAGATGGTTCATACCAAATACTTCTAGCAATTACCTCATCTCCAGGGCAGCAGAAAAGAGGAAGGCATAGTATTTGTAGGTTGTCAAGGAACCTGGGAACATACTTCATTCAGTAAGTAAATAGGAGGAGTTTGGAAACAGTTTACAGGAGGTGCCAAAGGTTGTGGAATAGGGGCGTGGTAATACGGGCTGTCTCCACTGCATATGTCACTGACTGAAGTGCTTTCTTTGGGTGGAGTTTTCCTTCTCCACCTATTTATTTATTTATTGAACAGCATATGCAAAACCAGTCATTTCCCAAGACTTATTTTAACCTAGCTTAGCACATTTTGAAAGAAATTCATGTAGGTGTGGAGCACTAAGCATTACTGAAATCTTTGGCATAAAATTGCTTGGATCTTGGAAGTGCGCTCTGGTATGGGGGACACTGAAAGAACTTTGTTCTCAGTAAATCTTGGAATAGATTGATATATTAGCTAGAGTGGGTTATAGCTGGGTAAACACCTGGAGTAGAAAGTGATCAAGGCACAGGTATTTATCTGGACTATTGGTCACTAAGATATGACAAGGACATACCAACTAAGGCTGCCATTTGATCGTGGCATGGGATGCTGGCCTCAGATGAGAATGAGGTAAGACTATTGCCATGTTTTACGTCATCAAATCTCTGCACTTTTCCTAACCCAAAAGAAGGAAGACCGTTACCTAGGACTGCTTGCACGTTTGGTGAATCAAAACATGAATGTCTTTTCCAAGGTCATACCTAAAACATGGCTGAACGAGGAAAAGATATTCTGGTCCTCATCTATTACCCTAACTATAAATACATTTGTCATCTTCTGTTGGTCACTTGCCTCATTTACTACACATCATACCACTTGATCAATGAGTGTTATTGTCCGTATTTAGCTATTGAAAGAGGAAGGGGCTTCTGAGCAGATATGTTATCATAAAATGATAAAAAATCATAAAATTCTGTATTCCAGTATATATGTTAGGAGCAGACAACTACATATTTATTCCTTGACTTTTCAGTGCCTGCCTTTGAACTTGCTACTCTCCATATCTGTATTAAAAATACAGGTGGGTGTCTAAACATTTTCTCTATGGTATTTCTGTGGAGAAAATCAATAAAAAAATAAAGCACTAGCACACCATGGAGTGAACTGTCAGCAAGTCCTTTTGTCACGCTCTGTAGCCCTTTTATCATAAGAAAAAAACCCTACTGATTAGAACGAGTGTTAAATTAGCATTGTACTTCTGCCACACGTTTGGATTTTGCACCAAAAGAACTAAGAAGTAACTCGATGTAAATCTTCATTGCATGCGTGTTTCAATCAAATGTTAGTTGCAGTAATTTTGTTTTAATAATTTAGTATCCTCTGTTCTACATATGCAAAATCCCTTTGCTAAATTCTTAGAACTTAGCATAATCAGATCCACTGGCTTTTTCTTGGATCTAGAAAAAGTTTGTCTGTCATAAGGACTGTGTTGTTACTGAAAGTGAAGTTGTGTCTCACTTTTGAGGAACTGAAATGTTGAAAAATAGGCCGTAGGGAGGGCGTGTGGTTTTGTTCTGTGTTTCTGCATCTATCTATCTATCTACAAAATGAGACATTCAAAAAAACAGTTCACTGCGAACATGAGACAAACCTCTAGGTTGTGAGGAACTAAAAAATGACTCTGAAAAAGAAATGCATTGGCTGTTTTTCAGTCTGCATGTGATGTATAATAAATGTGTCCTTTCTGGTATGTTTAAAGAACGGAATCAGTCAGAGAGGGAAATGTCAATAAAGGACTGACTGTTCAGGTAGTTTACAAAGAACCAGTCTCATCTGTCCTGAGCAATGCCTGTCCTGTCTGCTAGGAGCCTGTCGCCACGGGAGGTGGGGGTTCTCTCTGCCAATGCTGCGCACCAGCACTCTCCCACAGGAGATGCACTGGAACTAGGACTGAGTCACTGGTCACCTAATGGTGTGTGGCTCAAGTTCTGTGTCCTGCATCGCGTGCTAGACCACGCTAGGTGACTCTACACGGAGAGAGTTCTTCAGCAAGGGAAGAGAGAGGGGGGCGCAGGGTTACGTAGGACCTTTGTGATCAGAGCAGTGTCCGTATAAACAGTCTGTGAGGAAACAAGCATAGCTAGAAGTGAGTTTTCTGTTTAATTCTGTTTAATTTTGTATGTTTTTAATTCCAGAAACTGATATTGTGCATGGGTTTATAAATATTTAACATGCATTTTTAATTAATAAGAAATTTACTTCAAGGGTCAGTAGCAGACCTGGTTACTTTTTCAGGTACTTTTTAAAATTGTTTCTCATATTTATAAATGTAATTTTAAAATTTTTAAAAAGAAATTAATATAGGCCATCAGAGAATCATCTCAAATAGATAACACTCATGAGTGTTTTTCACTCCTATTCTACCATTTGACCAGGATCTTGGAGTTTTTGTTGAGCACCAAAGTCTTGCAAGGAAAAGAGATTTCCCAAGGTCATACATTAATTTTATGGAAGATTCAGGAATAGAAAACAGCTCCATGCTTTATCTGCTCTAATCAAATAGTTTTCCAGATGGTAGACTCTTTTCCTGAGCAGTCTTTCCAGGTTTGGTATGTTTCCTACAAGAGGCAGCATACTTAAAAGATCATCCTGTGGAATAAAGTTTCGGAAAAAAATGATGCTGTGAGCAATCCTTGTTTCTTTGAATAAATTGCCCTAATATATGCCTTTCACTATTTAAATTGTTTATAATATAGTGATGTTCAAAGCAAGACTATTACTGAAACCAACTGACTTTATTCATTAAAACATCAACAGAGCACTGATGCTGGTGTGAATGACAACATAAAATCAAAAGGTCTCAGATAAACTCATTACTATCACTCTGATGGCAAAGTGATTAGAAAAATAAAACATTTAAGTTACTTGACAAATTTATATGCCTAAAGAGAGGGTGTGAAGTAAAGCCTAGCTATTCTTCATCATATATTGAAGATTCCAGTATTTATGAATTACACAAGCCATTCTCCTGTAAGGCAGCAAGTCCAGTCCTGAAGTCAGGAGCAAAATGCCATTATTTTACATGCTTTAATACAGTACATGCACACACACATAGTTCCTTTTCTGTGAGCCTTCAGAAAGGGAAAAGGATGGAGTAGTATGTGAGAAAAATAAAGGTAAATTTTCAAGTTAGCCAGGCTCCTCTATCCTATTATCTTAACACAAACACGTATCTCATCACTAACTGTAGCCCAGTTTGGCTTTTGCAAATAAAATTGTGTCTCCTAATACGCCTTCAAGACATTATTACACCTTTAGTTCTGAGGTCCTTTAAACCATTACTCTGGGTGCTCATAAATATGCATTTCCTTTACACTTTTAAGTAAGCTGCTATTGCTGTCATTCACTTTTAGTTAAGACCTGTCAGGTGGTGTTTCAGTTGAAGGAAAGAAGTTTAAATTGTGGGCGAACTGAAGATATGTAGTTCTTAAGAGTGCTAAAATTATGAGTGAGTTGGAGAGATTATTCCTCGCCAGTAATTTTAGGATCCCAAGGGATAATGGTGATGTGTACAAGAGATGTTCCCTTCTCCACTAAATGCATTAAAAGCCTCTGATTTCTGCATTGCTGGTGTGAGACTCCAAAAACCTGCTTTTCCATTTTACATAATGACTTTCACAGTATCCTGTAACATCCACCTCTGCTAAGACTGTCAGTGCATTGACTCCTGGAGTGACAGTGATATATAGGTCTGACAAAGCATCCTTCGCAATATGCTTCATTGAAGTGAGAACAGCAAATGCTGACAGTATTACTGGAAACCTTTTACTTAGGCAGAATTAATGAATTACAACTTGTATTTTGGGATGGTCTTGAAATACACAGCTGGTCCAGAATGATATGACTTACTAGTAAGGAATTTCTGCATCTTGGCAGACAGCATACAATTTATTTTCTATTCTGAGAAAAGCATTATCCACTGGATAAGACACTGCATCAGGAGTTCAGGCATTCAGGATCACAGTTGTCCCATTCTTCTGGTGCCTGACCTCATGGAAGTCTCTTCGCCCAGATGTCTTTTTTCCTTCTCCTACTCTTTCCCTTTTTAAATGTGGCTGTGTTCATTCATAGGGTGTCCCCCTCAGCTCTTGCAGCTTCTCTGCTCCTAGGGGAACACCATGAATTTCATACTTGGGCTAAATCCATAAATTTGGTCCATTACCCACAAGTTCTAGCTCCAGTCCAGGCTTTGTTTGGTTCAGACGTGGGAAGCTTTTCTTTAGCAAGTTGCGACCAGTGGTGAATTAACGGTGAGTCAATCTGAAGCAAAGAATGTGTTTAATCTTTGCAGCAAGGACACAGGCTAACTCTAACAGGGATTTCGGCTCAACAAGGCAGGTGTTACAGAGAAGTGACCCTAGCTTCTCCTGGGCTGCACTGTGTCTGAGGCTCTGTCCCTGGTTCATCATGCAATTTTGTCAATATTCTCTGTTTGCTGCAAGGCTTTTTGTTGTTTTTCATGAAACCAGATATATGATTTAATGCTGGGTGATGTACTAATACCATTCAAATGCTGCCATGCTATCGTGTGTGAGAACAGAAAACTGTGAAACTGTTAGAAACGGATGCAATGTGGTATCTGCAGTGGAGGTCCTGTACTCATTTCGTATGGCCTCATCTGTTCCCTGAGTTGCTCAGGTTTTCCGTGCCACCCCCAAGACCTCTCTGTTTCAGCTAGGGAAAAGGAAGCTGTGTCCTTCCCTTCCTGGAGGAGATGTCACCATCCCTTCTCTAAGCAAAGTCCCACAGCAGAACGGCTGGTCAGGTTTGGCTGGGGAGGTGTGTGGCTCCCGGGAGGTGCTGGTGGAGGAACGGGCACAGGAGAGGGATGACTCCAGATCCATGTGGTGCCACAGTCCCACTGTGACTTCCCCTGGGACGGGCCCTGGTCACCTAATAATGGTTGGACACATCCAAGTAGTGTGGGGTTAACTACAGCAGAGGGAGAGAGATACTCCTCTCCTGAAACACCACTGACCCTTTATCCAGAAGGTTTAGTATTATTTTTAGAGCACTTGGTGATGTTGTGGTACTTACTCAGCAACCACTGTTGTGAGTGACTCAGTGATGTTCTGGCAGTCACATGATATACACCAGAGTAATTGGGAATAAATCTCAGATTGCTGGTATTGGAAACATTTTTCAGGCAGTGGTTGCTTTGGTCCTGTTCATATGCCAAAGAGATTAAACTTACTGCCAGAGGTGTGTCTGAAAGAGTTTCTTGCTGGTTCAGATAGGCTAGGCCTGCTGAAGGGGTTTTCTTCATTGGGGAAAGAGGGAAGGGGGTATTGCTTTCCATTTGATCATAGTCTTAGAATCATTTACATGTGTGGTGAGCTTTTTCCTAAAAAAATATGCCAGCAGGGAATCTTTGACTTCTCCTGTGACCTCAGTTGTTCCTGTTCTGCTGAAGGTCAAAAGAAAGTAATTTGTGTAAGACAAATGAGAGAAATTTCTAGCTATGTAGTTGCAGGGGTAAGAAGAACAGAGAAGATGTTTTGTGGCACGTGTAAAATGGATATGCTTTATTGTGGGCAACTGAACTGGGTGACCTGGTCACCAGTCTCTATGTTTTCCTTTATTGTCTTTAAGTGCTCTCGGTGGAGAACTGTTAGTAGTATTCTACTACCTTCCTGCCTAAGCGCAGGCTAGCTTTTATTAGAGCTAACTTCTAGTAATTATAAAGCAAACATCACAATAACAAGCAAACAGATGGGACATATAATATTCATAAATTATTGAATGCAGCTTCCTCATCCTTCACAGTAAGCTCTTCAGGACAGGGACAGACAGTGTCTTGTAAGCACCTACAGTACAACAAGGAGGTAAGCAACAGCCAGCATGATTTGTCAAATAATTCAATTTTCTTCTCTGACAAAGTAGCAAACCTTATCAATGGGGAAGAGGAAAAGGTGCCACATGCCTTGATCTTGTCAAGGCTTTTTGACAAAGTATTCTAGTAAACAAACTACTACAGATGCAGGAATATGAAGCTACTGCAAGATGGGTACCAAACTGCTATGAAAGCTGTTCTCACTAGTTATTAATGGTTTATTGTCTTTTTGTTTGTAAAAGTGTAGTGAGAGATCCATAGTGGTCTGTCCTGGACCAAATATTTTAACTGCAAGTGGGATGATGAACTTAGTTTGCAAATTATACCACTATGGGAGGCAGTAAAGAGATAAGCATTTAAGATTAAAATTCAAACTACATTTGAGAAATTGATGAAATGGCTTGAAAAAATAGAATATAATCCAACAAGGAAAAGGGGAAGATTCTTAACTTTGCTATAAATAATCAATTTACAGACTGAATATGACTAAGAAATGCTTCGGCAGTAATTTTGGAGAAGGGGTTTGTAACAGTGAGCAGAGTCACAGGCAGAGTGTGATTGAATGTGTAAGGAGAGTATATACATAAATTATACCAGTAAGGCCTCAGATGAAGTGCTGTGTTCAATTTTGTACAAAGATCAGAAAAAGAGTCCAGAGGAGAGCAAGAGGAGCCCAGAAAAAAAGGCTGAAGGACTGGGATATAAGGACTGGTTCAATCTGGAGAGTAGAAGACTTGAGAGATGTAATGGCAGTCATTAAATATACAAAAGCCTTATGCAAAGAAGAAGGGAATAAATCAACTGTCCTCCAAGTCTGTGGTGGATATGACAACAAGTAATGTGCCAAGAGTTCAATATGGGAGATTTGAGTTAGATACTGGACATGTGGAAATTTTTCATAGTAAACCTAGTGAAGCACTAGGGAGGAGCTAGTGAGGATGTGCCATCTCCATTTTTAAGGACTTGTTTTTCTGTGGCTCTGTTGTCCCTGTGTGGAATGTGGTTGCAGGACGTGTCCTCCAGGTCACTGTCTGTGACAGCAGTGTAATCATCTGTCTTTCTCTTGTCTTTGCTACTTAGCTTCTGCCTGGCAGATCCCCTCCTGTTCAGCTTATCTCCCCTACTAAGTGAGGTATGAGTACACCTTAAAACGGGATATATTAAAAAAAGTCTGAGGCCTCTAGGGACAGAGACGGCAAAGACCAGAAGAGCACACTCAGGACTTGCGCAGCTCTGGAATGATGGTGCTGCATGCTACCTCCCTCCTCCTAGAAAGCTCTGACCATAATTCTGTTTCCACTTATTTTGGGGTATATCACATTTTCCTCTATCTGCAGTCAACAAAGTTAATAAAATCAGCATAAGCCAAATCGGAGGTGGGCGCAGTCTGTCTCAGAAAGGCAGAAAGACTCTTTGTGTGCTGTGTGCCCCTCTTACCATGCCTTATGCTGTCTTTTTCACACCTCTCATCATCAAAGAAATAGTAGGAGAGTTTTCATTGTCCAAAAGTCATCTAATCAAATGTTTGATAAAAATATAGCTTTTAATTGCATTAATGGTAGGTACTTCACTCCTAAGCAGTAGTATTTTTATTTTGCTTTTCTCATTTTCAGAGTTTATACTAAAATATGGTTGTTTATATGAAAGTGCAACTGCTAGGAGTTGTTCCATAGCAAAGTAATAAAAATGTGCTGAAAACTACATGTGTACATCAATGCATGTATATATTATGTAGGTGGAGAAGAAAAGCAGTGAAACACCCACCCAGTGATGTGTTTCAAATTAGTTGTGTTAACTTATTTTTAAGAAAGGTATTTAATGTTTTCATAGCTGTCTGAGTAAGAAATGTTAAGGAGATTGTTGGAAAGATTAATTAAGAACTGCCATCATTTGTGTTGAAGGTGCTCCTTTTACATGGAGCTAGTACTTTTAATGGCGGTAGGCATGCACCTGGTGGGCTTGAGCAAAAGATTGTAAAAGATCATTTAGCATAGAAAGGTGTGAAAAAGTACTGCCCATCAAATAGTATCTGGGAAACATCAATATTTTTAGTGCTGTTCTTCAGATCTTGTATTGTCATCTTGCAGTTAATTGAGTATATTCTACAGGTATTGAAAACAATGAAATTACCTGACTAAGTAGCTGATTTAAAGTATTGATGTTATTTTTTTGTTTTGTGCATTATTGATAACCTGTTTTCTGAATTTTTCTTAATTAGTTATATAGATTTTTAAAATATTCTTTAAAAGAAGTATCAGAAAAGGTGCTAATTTAAATATGTTCTTAATTACTCATTACAATCAATGAATGTCTAATACAATTTTTAATTGTAAAGCATTTCTTTAATGAAATGCTGCTTTTCCTGGCAAATCATAGCAAATTCTGAGGGAATTTCTAAGGGATTCTGTTTCTAGTCAGAATATAATACTTAACAAATATTACCAGACTTCTGTTTTGGAATCAGGGAAAGATAGCAATAATTAAATGGGTATATTTTGGTATATTAAGAATGCTTTATATTTTGGTGGGTTTTTTTTAATCTTGCATGCAGCATAAAAGGATCTTACTCATTTTAATGCACCCTTCTTGTTGGCTTAAAGCTGAAATACAGTTGCTTGAAAATTAATTTACCCCTCATGAATGACTGGTTGGATTATCTTTGTAGCATTAAATGTCGACCCTGAGCTCAGAGCACATTGTGTCTACAGTAGAAAGTTGTCCCTGAGCACTTAATGTTGTGTTAAATGATGATGTGTCTTTTGCAAATGTATTATTAGTGTCAAGCTGTTCCGTCTCTCAAGATTGAAAAATGGTCAGTGATTTGAGCTGCCATTAAACCTGAATAAAATAGAGAGAGGCTGTAGGGGGTTTTCATGTCTTTTCTGAGTACAGACATACTCTTGAGTAGGTGTAAGACATATCAAAATGTTTCTGTTAACCTAAGACTCCAAAAACTCCATTTAGAATCACAGCAATTAAAAATAAGAAAATCTCACTTCTACTTCTCAGGAAAAGAATGGTCATTGAATACATCTGTGTGACACTAAGAGTACAAAAAACCATAATAAAAACTTGAGTGTTTGGTCTTGTTTCTGTAGATGTGAGCTAGAGTTCTGTCGCCAATTCTCAAACATAGATTATAACACTGTTACTGATGTGTGATTTGCTGTCTGATTTTAACTGAGTTTGGACCTGAAATTTCCTGTGGAATTTTGTTTTCCTGAGGTTCCTCTAACATCCAAAATAAATAGTTATTTCTAGTTTTAGAGTTATAGTGTTACGGATGAAGCATGCTTGTTTAAGATTTGTCATGTGTCAGTAGAGTTTCACTGGATTGAAATTCTATTACTCAATGAATATACAGTGACTGGTTTAAAATCTCTCAAAGATATTTAATCATATACTTCTGTACACGCACCTCAGAAGCTAAGTGTCTAGGTGCCTCTATGGATCTGGGTGATGTTACAAAGCACTTGAGAAAACACTTCTTTCCCCATGCCGGACACCTAACTTGCTGGCATTAATAAAGTCACTTAAAGAAAAATTCTGCTACTGTGTATGAGATAGTAGAGACCAGTTTTGAGGAGTCTGAGGGCACATAGGAAAACCAAAAATACTTATATTCCCTCCTATTAAAAACCAAACTACCATAAAGCTATGGAATTGTTGAAAGTACAAATGGATTTGAACGTTTTAGTCCATTGACTTGCTGTTTACAAACCCTGCTGAATTCTTTTTGTGCACTTTAGTTACATTACTATAGTTACATTAAGGTATTTCAGACAATGTGATTTTATGGCCAAATTCTCCCTAAGCTGTCAGCCATTTAGCTGGTTGCAGGGAAGTGTTCCCTGATGATTGGAAAAAGGCAAATACCATGCCCATCTTCAAGAAAACTAGGAGGAGGACATGGACATACTAGAGTAAGTCCAGTGAAGGGCCAAGATGACCATCTGGAGCACAAGATCTACAAGGAGAGGCTGAGAGAGCTGGTTTGTTCAGCTCTAAGGAGAGAAGGCTCAGTTGAGATGTTATTGCTCTCTACAAATATTTAATAGGAGGCTACAGACAGGGTGAAGTCTAACTTTTCTCAAAGGTGCACAATGGTAGGACAAGAGGCAAATTAGAACATAGAAATTCCAATTAGGTGGGAGAAAATTTTTTTTTATGAGAAGGATGGTCAAATGTTGGAAAAGGTTGCTCAGAGAGGTTGTGGAATCTCCATCTTTGGAAATACTCAGAACTCAGCTAGACAAGCTCTGAACAACTGGAGCTAGCTTTCAGGTTGGATCCAGTTTAGAAGTTGGCTCTGTTCTGAGTGGATGGTTGGACCAGATGACCGCCACAAATGCCTTCTAACCTAAACTATCCTATGAGACTGCAGCTTAAAGCCCCAGGGACCATAGCTGACACACAGGAACAGTTCTGAAGAAACAGTGTGATAATTATGGTACGCCTTCACAACAGTGGCTCTGTAGTACAGACATAGCTAACCGGCTTGGGAGCCACCATGGCATAGCTGAGCAAGGGTAGAATTCAAGCTGTGATTTTAGATGCATTTTACAGTCCCTTCGTGGCCCTGTGATGTTCTCTCTGTAGTACTACTAGTACTTAAGATAATTACTTTAAAGGCAATTTTGCCATATCCGCAAATGTCCCTAGAGTCCAGATAAAATCATGTAGGAAACCAGTTCTTCTTCTCCACTTGTCCTTTAGATCTAGTTTCTTTGGCTCAGATTAATTCTGCTTAGCCTTAGAGGTGAAACCAACCCAGGTGACTTGGGTGCTGAACATCTCTAGGGTCTCTCTGTTGCTGGTGACAATAAAATAGGCACTGCCAGGGAGCACTTGAGGCTGTCCTAGAGTACTGTCACTCACTCTTTGGAGAAGTCTCTCTATGGGAAGGAAAGAGACCTAAACAAGCAATCACCTAAAACTGAAGTCAGGTGCAATGGCTGTGACCTTCTTTCTATGTCTTGCATGTAAGGAGGTTGTGGAGGATGGCGTGACTGAGCCTTCCTCCACCTTGGACCATCGGCCCTGCCAGCGAGATCTAACTTTTCCCTTCCCCCTGTTACAGTGGGGAAAAGGAGGGGATGCTCAAAGTCAGACTGTGGAAAACCTGAGATGACTGGAGGACTTGTTCTGTGTTTGCTCTGTGGGGTTTTGTGGAGGACTCCTGGAACCTTCGCTAATTCAGATCAATGATTATAAGAACATTGATTTCAGCTTAACTAGGTGTGTGATTTCACACTTCCAGTTTGACAGTAAAGCTTGCCACAGTCTGTCTCTAGTTTCTAATTAGCTATGTACGCATTTTAGTATGGGTTTTGGCATCAGTTACATTAATGTACTTTAGTTAAAGTACTACTGGTAACTAAAATTTGCCCAGTAGTTGTAGTTTTATTACACCTTAAACAATACTATAACATATGAAATGGATTGCTACTGTATGGGAAATGTCTTACTAATGTTTTGATTATGACTGTAACACCAGCACAGAAAGATTCAGGACAGCAGTTTGTTGGTTGTTATGAATTATAGTGAATGTGTTGAAAGGAATTTTAAATCTGTAATGTTGATTAGCAAATTTTACTATCTGTCAGGTTTTTTGGCATGCTGTAAATAACTCATCTTCAAATAATTTGTCTGAGTAATTAAATTTAGATTGCACATTTCTCATTTCAAATATTTTGACTCTTATCTATTTGCTTTTCCATTGTGGCTTAATTGGTGTGGTCTATATAAATGGACAATAAATTTATATACCTTTGTTATAAAGATCAGTCAGTGAATAGAACTTGGTATTCATCCCAGACGGAATTATGATTGAATGTATTTGCAAGATTAAAGCACTGAATTTACTTTTTTCTAATTAAAGGCAATTAAAGATTTGCAGACACAAATAAAAGACAATGAATTGAGGAATAAGTGTAGGAGCAAGTCCATTTGCAGGTGAAAAGAAGTGCCTTTGAAGCAGAACCAGCTGTATTTTCATTGAAAGAATAACAGTTTAGGAAGCTTTTCTGCATGTGCTTGCTTGATAGCATAATGTACTCATAAGCAGCTTACGCAGTACAGTATTCAGAAAATAGCAGTGCATTAATTTTTAAAGTAGCAAATGCAGGCGAAGAGCAATGCTGCCACATGATGATAATGAAGGTGGATATTGTAAAGTCTACTGAGAGAAAAGAAAGCAGGGAGCTCCCGAAAAGTGAACATTTATAAAACAATAACTAGATATTCATATGATAATAAGCTTGGACAGCAGCATCAACAAAGGCCAAAGATGCAGTCCTGTTTCTGCTTAAGCCTGATGAATTAAAAAGCAGAGAGGCAGTCTTTAGTCTGTTACTCATTTCCAGTAATGAGCTATTGTTAGAATGAAAGAGTAACTATCTAGAAGGGCTGGGAATCTAATTTTTTTTTGTCATGAAGGTATTCTATAGGTTTTTTCAGGTTGTATCTTAAATAGCAGCATTCTTAAACAAAATCTTAAATGTAGTCAGTTTTCTTAAATACAGTGCTCACCATGTTGCATTCTCAGTGACATGTATAACAGAGTTTGGTATGTATGCAAAAGTGCAGTGTTATGCACACTACCTGATAAGTCACATTATTTCTGTAGACTAAAAAAGCAGATGCTCACCCAGAACTTAATGAACTTGTCTAGCTCATATGTATTATTTAGTTTAAATTTTGCATTAATCATGGTGTCATTGGAGGTTTAATTAAAAATAGTACTGAATATAAAAGATCAGGCCATCTCTAATCTGTTATTAAATTTTTCGAACAGAAAATATATGGGATCTCAATTTCCCTTGTGAGTGGAGATAAATCACAAAAATTCTTGTGAAATCTGTAGATTTTTTAATCCTAGTTACATAAGGAGAAACAAATTCATGTTGCGTGTTGTATGAATCCCTAATATTCGCTCTGAGGGAGACACTTTGGCATTTTTCACAATACAGCTGTGTTTAGTGGCTCAAAAAAATCCCTGTATTTCACCCTTATCTTTACCCTTTTCTAATCCTACAGTTAGTAGAATAGTCTTCATTTCTACCCATGGAAAGTTTTCCAAGCAGGATCTGTGAACAGGGCACAACTCAGTTCAGCTGCTACTTAGGTCCCTTTGCCACCAAAGGAGTGGAAAAAACTGTGCAAGAAGGATAGAGGGAAGTGGGGGGATGAAAGGTGAGCTCTGGAGAGCTTCCCAAGGGCAAAGGCAACTTCAAGCACTAAAATGGAAAATGTGGACAATATTTGCAGCTGGTCTTGGGAGGGACTGGCAGGAGGCAGGACAAGCACAGAGATGACGGGTGTACTCAGTAAGAAAAAATTGCCTTATTATGGACTAGTTCTTTGGCCTTAAAAAATGAAAAGAAAGTGATGGACTTGGGAAAAGTTGTAAAGAAAAAAGTGGCAAATTTGTTTTAAAAAAAAAGGAAATTGGGGTAGTTTAAAAATAAAGTTAAGGAAAGCTGGCACTGGAGTTTGAGATAAGATGACAAATTGATAACAATAACAAGAAGTAGAAGAGCAAAGGATTTTGCTTAAGTGATACAAAAAGTAAGATTTGGTCTGGAAATTTTCCAATTTTCCAGTTCTGTCTTTTTGGCTCCATCTTCATGCCTTCATACGTTCCCTCGGGAAAACAGTATCTTGAATAGACGTTGGGTAAAGCAGACAAATGGGGCTTTGATGAGTCCATCTTAACTGGCTTTGATGGTCACTTCCTGGGAGGGAGAAACAGCTTAAGCTGATGACTCTGACAGATAAATGTACAAGAAAGCTTGCAGGATAAGTGAGATAAAACTAGAAGACATTGGGAGTGTGAATATACGTATTCCAACTGGTTGAATTTGCAGGCCCAAAAGAATGTAAGGAGCCTGTATTATTTATTTCCGCTTGTTTTCCAGGTGGTAATGATCAGTATTCACATGGTAGGGGCTTTGCATTTCATAGTTCTTTATAGTACTGTAGTGCAGATGTCTTTCCCAAGGCCTCAGAAAGTTCAGATGTTTTAAGAGTCTTTTAGTACAATTGCTGAATCTGGTTTTCATTATAAAGAACTCCACAGATGCCCTTTTTAAACTTTTGCACTTGGTGGACTCAGACATTTTCCCTGCCTTTTTTTTTTCTCCTCTTTTGGCTATCACATCTAGTAAGGAGAGTGGTAAATTAATGGCAGGTGCATAAATTTGGAGAACTACCAGCTCTACAGTAATTATTAAAATAGCCTATTTGTTATACAGGGGGGTTAGTTGTTCATATCAGATTTAATATAAATCTGGAAGTATTCTCTAGATAAGTAGAATCCAGTCTTAGTCATAGCCACAATACTGGAATGAAGAGTAGCAGAGCACCTGAAACCAAGGGAAAGAACACCAATAAGCTTCCCCTTCTTTGGGAATGGACTTGGTTGTGCTGACAGATGTAGTTCACAGACTGGGTCTCCTGTGCAATATTTACCCCTGCTCATGTCACCTTCACAGTTGAGCCTTGGAGAGGAGGGAGAATGGGCAATGTGAGGAAGGGGTTGTGGGTTTCAGAAGCTGACTTGTTTCCCATTCCTGGTGGGCCTTACAAAGCTTTCTAGTTTTCATTATCTAAGGCCATTGAATCACTGGAAGTGAAACCTCTGACTGTCCTGCTTTATTTACCCCAGACGGGAGAGCAGCAAGCCTGAATTATGAGAACTGAAATTGAACTTAGTCCTTGTCAGTTATATACTTCTAAACAAAGGTATTTTTCATACTTAAAACATCTCGGATAAGTTTCTATAGTTTGTTCACAAGTAAGTAAGAACAGCTGCATCACTTTATTGAAAGTTGGCTCCCAACAAACAAACAAAAAAATTCAAGGCTGGCTTATGTCTATGCCAAATTTCATCCTGGAGTGAATTTTTATGAGTTATAAACTCTTGCCATTTATAATGGAAATTCTCACAACTCTTTAACTATTTCATAGCAAAAGTATGACTGCAGTACTTTAGGGAGAAGAAACATGTTCTCTTTCTGGCTGGCTTCATTTCATGACTTAGCTATTTTGGTGGTTCCTGCAATTCTTTCCCTAACTGTTCAAAAAAATTACTGTACTCCTGATGCATCCTATTATCAGACATCATTGACTTCTGAAGAATAATGCTGCAGTGGTCCTGTCTTGCAAATGAGATACATTGACTGGATTAATATATTGGAGCATCAGAAATAAATATCCATTCTGTCATCTTTTCTTCACTCTATCCTCTAAGAAGGTTCCTTGGATATATGCTGCTTTTTTTTTTTTTTTCCCCAATAGACATGGTTTGAGTTATTTTTCCTTTTGTCATTGAGTATTTTCTAAGTTATTTCAAGTCTTTTATGAATAGTATCTGACCAAAGGGTAATACGGAGACCTTCATGATATATAATCCCTAGGGTTGAAGAGAGATTATACAATGAAAGCAAATTTGTAACGCGAGTTCAACATCCACAATATGCTACAGAGAAGAGCTTTGTATTGAATATGAGCAGAGTGATAGAAAAAGTAGACAAAGGCAGAGGTATGTTCCCATGAATCCAGTATATCACTGGAGAAGACCTTTCTTTTCTGAATTATGTTTCAGAATTTTACCACTGCACTATAATATCCCAGTTTTGAAGGTGACCATGAAATGAGAAGATTGTACTATTGATTCTGAATGTAAGATCATATCTAGTTGAGCAAATAGGGGTGTTGCATATGCAAAACTACAGTGCACAGCTTTAGAGGAAAGGTTAAATTTTTTGAATGTAGCAGTAATGAAAGCTATTGTACAACTAGGTAAAACTGGTGTTTTAAAAATGGCCAAACATTTCTGCTTTAAGCATTGTAGCTCAGCTTTGGAAATAGGCAAAAAGGGCAAAAAGGACAAAAAGGTATTTATGCACTGGGGAGGAGTTGGGGGGGGAATGGACTTTTTTGAAAAGCCAAATTGGTTGTACTGAGGCTTTACCCCTCTGAGTAGTTTCTTCACAGATTCCTCTTTTCCTTCTCCTCCTTCTGTGACTGTATCTGTACCTTGACTTCTGTTGACTTAGAGAAACTATGGTTAATGGTAAATAGCACAGCACTAACGGGCCCTTCAGACAGCAAAAATATCCCTGAGAGATATCAAGTGTTTTATGCTTTATTATTGAGATAAATGTTTTATACCATTTCTAAGTACTTGTATGTCCTCTGCTGAACTCAGTTCATGTGGACTCACAGTAATCACGCACTTGACTGCACTCTTTGTGGCTGCAAGAGATAGTCCCTGTAACTTTCATAAAGTCTAAGACACTTCTAGAAGATTGTGTGTAACATGTTGCTACAAGCAGACAGTGTGAAGCAGTGGTTTTATTAGTGCTTACTTGGACTGACCTGCATGTCTCTGAGTTCTGATACTTGCAAATAATGTTCCAGTTCAGAATGATAAAACATTTACACTCACCATAATGTCATGTATTACACATTTATATGTGCATTAGAGATGACTAGCCAACAAAAATTATAATGAAAATTTTGTTTTGATTGAAATGTGAGGGGAAAACGCCATCCACCTTTAATCTACTTATTTGCTCTCTGATGCTTACTGAACAATTTAATAAATACTGTACTAGTGGATGGCTATCTGTATGTGTATTTTGATGTCCCTCTGGAGTAATAGGTTCTACGCTGCTTTGTCAGCTCTTGCTGGTTCCTATCATTGTCTGTGTTAAGGACCATTGTTCCATGGATTAAGCCCCTGTTTTACAGAGTAGTTCCTGTTTAAAGTGCTGGACTGTGGGATGTTTTCAAAAATGTTAGATCTGACTTTTCAACTGAAATAATTGCTGACATTCTTTATAATCTTTTTGCATCATTTTCATTAAATATGCTTTTCTACTCTAGGAAAACAAGATTATAAGAAAACCAGGCCTATGTTAAGAGCTACAAGATTAAAAGCAGAGGCCAAGAAAACTGCACTAGGCGTAAAGGTAGAGATCTGTTTGATAGCTTATACCACCTTTATGTATATGTTGTTTCTTTTCCCCACAGAGGTACTTGTGTGAGTATTGATTTCTGAGAGATATTGCTTATGACACTTCAAAATCCAAGTGGAATGAGAGAATCTAAAATATTTATGATGGATTGCTTTTACTTAACCCTAAAATAACTAGAATAGTTGAAATTCTAGAAGATTTTAAGTAGTCCATGTCCTTGTTATGATGCATACTTACTTTAAGGTCAATAAAATACTGTATGCTTAGAAAATTGATCTTTTCAGGGGGCCTCTCTACCCACAGAACAAATGCTTTAACAATTTCATATAGTTCTAAAAATTGCAATAAACATCTTCCTTCTTCCTATCCTATATCCATGAGTAATTTAAAGACTGGGTTTGTTAAGTATTGTAAATTCTTGTCATTATTATCTCAGTCTACATCCTTGCATACTGCCTCTGACTTGGAAAAAGAAGTCTTAACTAACAGCAAAACTCATGGAAAGGTACGGAACTTTAGTTTGGAAATGTCCCTTTTTCAGGCAGGTATGAGGTATAATAATGACTATTTGATCACAGCTGTGAATATAAGCAAGGAGGACAATTAGGAATATTTTGTGCTATCTACTGCCTGGTGTGTCATCAAAATGGGATTCAACTGAACACACATTGTTTATTTAAGTTGCATCCAGTATTTTTCTCTCAAAACTTATTATTTAATCAGATTGATACAGAATTAGCAAGGGTAAAAAACCAAGCAAAATAAAAAAATGGGTCAAATACCTGGGTATTCTAGTGAAAGAAACTTCAGAAATGTTAAAAGGAGAACATTTTCTTGTTTCTGGCAGATGAGAAATCAATTTTTTCAAGTTATAGCTTATAGCAAATGCCAAGGTATTACTACCAAGCTGTAACAGCTGTTGAGCTGCCAGATGATGTATTTGGTTGTCTTCCAGAATTTGCTATTATAATCACGAAACAGTGCTTTCTTTTTGCTCCTGATTGCTGATCTCGATCAAGCATTACCGTGCGATGCAGTATGTTTTCACAACATAATCTCCTCAGTTAGTGCTGTGTGTCAGGTTTTAATGAGAAAAAGTAGATTGCCTTTTTTGTTTAAAGGATAGATTATTAACCTTTTGAGTTCAATGTTTTTTCCTTCCTTTCTTATTAAATTTTACTTTTCATTTTACTTTCAATGACATGACCTTTTAGAAGTGATGGTGTACTTGGAGACTTCTACTGTGCAGCCTCGTTCTTTTATAATGTGCATGTTTTTTGCATGTCTTTCACAAGTGAGAAAAATATGAACCTTGGTTCTTCAAAACCCGTATTGTTTCCTTATTTTCTTAAGTAATTCTTACTTTAAAAAGGGGGGGGGGAATAGGAAAGCATATGTGTAATCATATGTATAATGAAGGTTATAGCAGAACACCAGCTGACTTCTAGGTAAGAATTAGTTTTGCCATCAAGGCACACACATGCTCTCCAGGCCATGGGGTGTTGTGTTTCTGGGGTTCTGCTAGCTGCAGTGTGCAATGTCTGAGGTTTGCAATTCTGCCTCTGCCTTTTAAACAAAAAGAAAGGAATTCTTTAAAATACTTTCTTCTGGCTGTAATATTTTTTGCATGCCTGGACCTTAAAATATGACTCTGGATCACCCCCAAACAGATCAGTCATTTCCTTTGCTTCCTAGTTGCTGAGAAAAGCTGACAGAGCTGAAGCAAAAGGGAAAGTAAGTTGGGCACCTTTCTCTCCGGGGATATGCTTGTGGGGGAAGGAAAGCAGGGCCTTTGTATGCATCCTTCTCACTGAACCTGCTTAAGGCCAACAACCTCAGGCTTACTAAATGTTACAATACTTCTACCAGAATATGGGCAATCCCGGCAGAATAAAACTCTGCACTTCTGCTGACAGACCCTGCAGCGCTCAGCACGGAAGCGAGGGATATTTAGCATCTCAGGGAAAAATTGCACACCTCTTCCCATCTCACAGTGACAAATCTTCACCCTGCTCTATCCCTCCAGTTCAGCAGAGCTTCGCCATGGGCACTGGATGCGCCTGGAGCGTCTGCAGGGAAATGGCCCTCCCTACCCCAGGAGAGGCTGCTTAGCTGTGAAGACCTGTGACCTCCGCCTCTTTCTCAGGCAGGGCTTGTTCTGCTCAGTCCATTGTTATGTTCCTCCAGGTGTCCAAGAGCAACCTTCTTACGTTCATCCTCCACACCTGTCCCAGATACTCCTCTGTTGTCTTCTGGATACATTTTGAAATAAGAATTTCTTTAAGTCCCCTGCTTAGCA
>JANZLQ010000029.1:27058507-27076032 GCA_026212715.1 Elanus axillaris | reverse complement strand
GATACAAATCATAGCAAATATTATAATGGAAATTATATTTATTTTAAATTGACACAGTCCCATTATCACCACTTATGGAACTTAGATCAATACAGTTAATTTTTGAACTATACAGTAACTATGACCATATATATTATGAGTCTCTAAGGATCCACTGCTTATCTGTCATACACCTCATTCACTTTATGCAATGCAAAACAAATCCTATAGAAATTCAGAATACAACAGTCTTCCGAGAAGAATGTGAAATAGAAGCATAAACATACACGTGCAAATATTTCTCATTTTCTAATTATGACTGTTACAGACACAAAATCCTAACGTTTATGCATTCATATGACTTATAGTCTACTAATACTCGCACACATGACCAAACGCTTAGCAGCATGTTGCATTTATGGTGAAGAATTATCTGACACATGTCCCGACTTTAAAGCATATCACAAGCTCTCTCCTTGGATGTGACATGCCTTTCACTTCACTGGTGCCACAGCACATGTCACAAGAAGCTGCAGACCTCTCCTGTTACTTTGCATGAGCAGTTTTCTTGTTCCATAAAATGCTGGAAGGATTGCTTTCTTAGTGTCTGCACATAGCTCTCTGGGTGATGTGTGGCCTGAGAAAGATGTGTAGTTATCCCGTTCATGCAGGTTGTCTCGTAACCTGCTTTCTGAATCAGTTACATTAAAAAGAAAGCTATTCTTACTGTCAGATTTATGAATATGTAGTTTCTAGAACAGGAAGATTGCATTTCCCATAATTATGACTCATAGACAAAATCTGAAGGATGTATATGTGTTACTGAAGCAGCTTCCCTGATTTGTGGCTTATGACTCCATATTACCCACAAATGCCATAGCCTGCAGTTTGTCTGTTGGCTTCGTTTAGATTAGGCCTTTCATTTACATGAAAGATATTCTCATGTAACAAGAAAATTTCCTTTTACTTAGATAAACTGGATAGAATTCTGTTCAGTGTACATAGGAATATATGGCAAATATTGCGGCAAATATTGCAGCAAATACACTTTTTCTCTTATCGATACAAAAATTTCTAATGGGACTATGTCAGTAGTTTTTTAAAGCTAAAACCTCCCACTTTTCATCAAATTATTCATCCTTGGTTTTCTAAAAGGCACAAGCACAACAGTATTAGCAATGAGGTCTGATTCTGAGCTTACTAATTTATGATTCCCCTGAGTTCACCGAAATTACAGCTGATTTACTCCCAGGGAAAATCAGAATCTGACCTGAAGTTATTTCTGCTTTCTGGAACACTACACTGTCCATGTCTGATATTTTAAGTAGAGACTGATTCTAATCTTGCAAACATGTGGCTTATTTTGCCCTTAATTACATCTGAGATTGAATGCCTCTTGGGTTTTGGACCACCTATCTTTGTATGAGTTGCTCGGTGTCTATTTTAATAATAAATGTATTTTTACTATTTTTGTGCTCTTATTAATGTTGGAGGTGTCCCACTGAGTTATATATATTTGAAAGGACATTAAAGCAATCTGAACAGCACAATGTTCAAATGCGAGCAGTGATACTCACCACTTTTAGAATATCTGGATTATTCTAGGCAGTTCTAGCCCCACAGCTCATATAATTGTAGCCTATGAATACTTAAAAGACAATAAAGAGAACTTCCCTTGGCATCCTAGCCAATACCAATAGAGCAGATCTCTTTCTGAAGACAGAGTTGTTCTGTGTAGCTCCCATCAACTTCAGACAGGTTGACTTTATTATAAAAGTAATGCTTCTATATGCTTGTTTCAAAGAAAATTTGCTGATCAAACCATTTATACAGCAGCCCTGGCTTCACGGGGCAGGTTTTTTCAAGGATATTCACCTCTGGGGAAAGGGTAGATGTCAGTATTGTTGTTGCCCTCTGCTTGTGGAGTAAACTGAATTTCTTTCCAGCAGAGGTTGTGGAGGAGATGCCTGTACCAAGTCCTCGTGCTGTGGGTGGCAGTGGATGTCCCACCCGGAATAGTCTCTGGCTAGGAAGGCATAACAGTCTTCCAGCAGTGACTTTGCTCAGTAAATCTTTCCTCGGCAGTTTTCCTTTTCCCTTTGATCCTACAAGAGCAGAACCAGCATGTAGACCATCTCAGGACAGAAGCCTCAGTATAGTAGTTTTACTAGTGCTGCTGGTGAACATTGCCAAGGAAAGGCTTTAACTCTATTTCCTAGAGTCCATAAATATATTTTACTGGGAGCTTAGAAGGCATGTTAAGCATTTCCCTAATGGACCCTAGAGATATATTTAAACTTTTCTTGAAGAACACTATTTAAAGTTCACTGTTGCGTATCATACAGACACCACGTGATTCAGGAACTGTCATAGCTCCTTCCATGCATCAGACAGCTGTAGCAGGGATGACACGTAGGCTGTGAGATGATGCTGCAACACATAACTGCGAACATGCGCAACATGAGCACACTCATCTGTTTGGGTGTCATCTAGAGTAGTTGACCTAACAATTTGTGTTTGAAAACAAACCTACTAAATTTCATTTCTACTAAATGAAGGCACAGTGAAAGCCCTACAAAACCACTTATCCCATTTCCATGAAAATTGCTACCATGGAAGAAGCTTATCTGCTGACTTAGGGCCAAGAATTGAATGCTGCCTTTTCAGGGAGTAAAACGTTGCTAGCAGCTTCCAGTAGAGCAATGATTAATTTTGCTGATACGGGATTGTGCCTATGAGGCACACTGAGCCAGTTGGTGAAAGTCAAACGCATTCAGGACAATTCTCAGTAAAGGACTGTACTTGAAATGCAGACTAGGTAAGCTAGGGTACCAACAAACAGGATACTACAGAGCTTGATCGCATTTCAAGTTTTACTTACAGGAGCATAATAATTAGTGGTGCTTATGACTAAGAAAATAACAATATGGCACATCAATAAGACAGCAGAAATGTGATGTTGGAACTGCTTCTTAAAAGATTTTGGAGTGGATTATGCCTGCACTTTGAGAAATGAAGCCATGAGATGGATAAACTGGCAAAGATTGTGATCTTGTGCTTACAATATTTTTCCTTGAAAGAGCCAACAGAGATATTTTGCAACACTTTTCCCCATCATCCTCTTAGTTTGCTGTTATGCATTCTTTTGTAGATGTATTTCTACACTTTTCCAGGAGTGGAGAAATATTTTTTGTAGTTCATCAATGCATTTAATTGACAGAATCCTCTACTCTTTCTTTTATCCCCTCTTAATCACAACCAAATTGGTGGGGAGACAGCCAAAATGTTAGGTACCAGTGTCTCTCAAGCAGATGTCACACCACTATTTTTTAGCTCATTTAAATGAATAAACATGTTAAACTGTGAAGTATTACATTTTAGATTTTTTCATTAAAAAAAAATGGGGCAATCTGTTTACTGTCCTTAATTGAGACAACAATCCTGGTGGTTGCCAGTTTTGGCAGTTGTAATGATGAACTATAAATATTGGGACAAATCAACTATCTGGTGATTGTGGAGGATAGTTCAATTAGACGCCTCATTCTGCATGAATACTTTTTTCAGTGCTATATTTTTTTCTAACGTCTATAGTTGTTATACTGGTTTTGCATGTTAAAACCACAAATAAATACATGACTAATTAACCCATAGGCTTGATTCTGTTGTCTTATTCTGAATCACTGAAAGAGCGGATAAAAGCTGACAACCCAGCAGTTCATGCCTTGCCCAAATTCTCCCTGAAAGGTGTTTGTTCAGGTCATAACAGTTATAAATGTGAGCTACAAAGAGCTTCATTTTGCTGAACCTTGAAAAACTGAGCAGCATATAGATCTTTGGGAGTTTGCCATTTCACAAAGAGATTGTAGGAATTTTAAAGAGCGAAGCCACAGGAGGTAAATATGGAGTTTGGTGACAAACTGATGTCATTCTCCTATCACAGTTCCTCCAGGAATAAGTGGAAGAAAACTGAAGGAAAATAGCCATTTCTTCCAGAAGACAGCCACCTTGCAACTCACCATGTTGTGAAGAAGAGGTTGGAAGAAAAACTAATTCTGATATCAAATCAGAGCTGCCTCAACTTGTTTTTCATAGGGCAAAAAAAGGGCCAGGAGGGGATAAAAGATGTCCAAAATGAAGCAACTTCTCATTGGTTCAAGGATTCATTTATTTAAGTAAGGAATAAAGAGGGTTTGAAGGATTTACACAAAGCATAAGTCAGGCTAATTGCTGTTGCCTTCATGTAAAAAATGTTGCATTATGCCAAGCTAGAGTAGCTTTGTGTGTCTGTGACTGAGTTAAATGTAAGTGTACTGATACTGGCAATGTCCCCATTTCTCCAGAGATACCACCTTCTTCTGTGATACTATCAGCGGAGAGGAGGGACAGGGAGGGAAATGGCAGGGACCCCTTTTGCTGATTCTGCACTCCTAAAGCATCCCCCCTGCTCAGTGGGGAGCTGCTGGTGTGACGGCGGTTCTGGATTGCTTTGGACAGTCTACAAAAAAGAACAGAGGAGAGCTTAACCTACAGGGCGAGTCTCCTACCATCACTGGTCCCTGATTTGTTACCACAAATAAATAGAAGCTGAGATGTTCAGGCTTTTTACATTTATTTATTAGGTTCTCAGGGAGGTGCCAGAAAAATTGTCTTTTGTTGTCCTTTTGAAACTTGTTTCTGCATAGTTGTTTCCCTTAGTGTCCACGGGACTGCTTTCTAGTCAAGGAATGCCGCACTCGTGCCTTCTGCTTTTGGTAGGAAAGCTGTAGACGTTATTCTTTTGCAAGGAAGGGCTGGGGAGTAACCTGCCATCTCCCCTGCTCTCGCCTGGCTGAAGCTGAAGAGGCCTCAGGTAGCTCTTACTGTGTAATATAGTAAGACTTGCTCTGGTTCGGGAAGGACAGCAAATTCTGAATTCAGGGCAGCTGTATTTAGCCTTTCCTGCCTGAGGAGCCTTCAGAGCAGCCTGCACAGTGGAAGTCAGGTTTTTGCTTCCTTCCCTTCTGATGGCTTCCTTCAGCTTCCAGCTTCTCTTTTAAAAGATGAGCTAAGGTGCTATGGTTGTCTACTTAAAGCAGGGCTGTTTTAACGATGGTATCATGGGTTCTCACTGCCCTAATGAGTGTGTGACTGTTCCTTCTTAAAAGGCAGACAGTCATATTTGTGTTTATCTGTTCATTAATAGTAGCCATTCTCAAGCTGCTCTTCTCAGGCAGTACTTTACCTTTGTGCCACTGTGTCTCTGCTGCTCCAGTAATAATGGGATGTGCTGAATGGAGAAAGGAGTAGAGTGGCTTCTTCAGATCATTACCAAAGCCACAAATCCATTTAAGGTTAGGCAATATAGGTGGGGGAAATTTTCCCAATGCACTATACAGATTTTTATTTCAAAGAGCAGCCCTTTAAAAGCTGCTCTGTTCTTGTGAATGCCAGTTGACAGTCCTTGCCCTTATGCATGAAGGCTTGTGAGTTCATGTTAAAATAAGACAAGTTATAAACATGATTGAGTTATTCATGAGAATATGTCAGACTTTTTTTTTCTCAAAAACCAGTCATCAGCTGTTTTTAATTAATGGAAAAGTGGCTTTGTTTGTGGGTGATACAGTTTGGTCAAATGTAGCTTGTCATCTGAAACGTTACAGAATGATAATTACCTCCCTTTGGCTCAAAATTACAATTACCTCCCTTGGTTGCCTCAAAATAGGGATTACTTGTAATATGTATGACTTTTTCCAAAGGCTGTGATGCTAAAATTTGGTAAATTCTTCACTGAAATATCAGATCTATGACTCTAACAAGAGCAATGTTTTTGAAATTTTTCCTTGTCAACGAGTTTTACCTTCTCTGTTAGGAAATTTTCAAGTTGGTATCATAATGGAGTGGGTAATGGCTGAAGGACAAATGGAAAGAGCAAAATAAATGCTTAACAGACGCTTCACCTGCATTATTCAATCTCTCATATACACACTGCTGTGACTAGACTTGTTACAGGGTGATGAAGAGGCACCACATCTGAGACAATCTACTTTGCTTGTGATTGTTGCAGCCTCAAACTCATGGGGGCAAGTGTTTCTGCTACACTATGTTATGCTCTTATACACAGAAGAGATGTCTCTTACTAACAGAATTCCTGCCCACAGAAGAAGATAGCTTCTGTTTTGTACATCTTCATGTAAAATATATAGATAAAAGAAAGAAAAAGTGTTCCCTGTGAGCAAGGGCATTTGGAAACAAGAATCATTCCTGCAGTGCAGGAGTTGTGCATAGGCATGAAACGTGTTAAATTTTAAAGATAATACAACTACGGAAAGGAAGTTTTCATTACACTGGACATTTATAAAGGATAAAAGTAAGCCTCACTCCTCTGTCATATATTCATCATTCCTAACAGTACAGATGTCAAAGTAGTTTCCACAAAGCTATTATTCCCCCTATTCTACCACTAGTTTGGGGATCATCATTGCCAACTCGGAATGAAAAATGATCTTGTATTTCCCAGAACTTAAGAGAAGTATCCTTGTTAAGCATTGAGTTATTCAATTACTTTGAAAGGGTCTAACAGAAGGTATGTACAATAATGTGTAACACAGAGTGATGTAGAATAACAGAAAAAAATTGTAACTGACTTTCAACCAATCAGCTAACTATGGAGGTGGCCTGGGGGCCTTCAGCGCTTCCTTGCAAAGCCTTGAGGAATGGATCTGTCACATCCACTCATCAACATTTATCTCAGTTACCATCTTAGTTTTTGTGTGCTTCATAAAGAATTAAAACTTCAGGGTCATTGGTCTGGAGAAGGCTGGTTTTGATCTTTGGACCTAGATGAGGCCTTCCAGCTTGCTCAGATCAAGGCTCTTTGGCAGATTTCTTCCAGAGAGCCATGAGCAGTTTGAAAAGGGACTGCATACTCTTCCATCAGATCAGCAATGAGATAACACAAGATGAAGACACTGAAAAAATGACTTAGCCTCCCTCGGAGAGAAAAGTATTTGCTGAGTTTGTCTGGCAGTGAGGTACCAGATATGTCAAGCTCCATACGAGGGGAGGAGGAAGCCTGGGCAGACAGATCTCAGGATGTCAGCAGGGACTGGATGCAGATGTACTGCCAGATGCTTCTTCTTATGCACTCCCTCCTCCAATGGCACAAACCCAAGAAAACTTAAAGAGAGGACCCCAGTGCAATCTTGCTCTTCAGGAGTAAGAGTCGAGATCATGAGAAGGATGAGGAAGAAGTTGGTCAATTCATTAACAAGTCAGGATTATAGGAACTGCAAGTACTAAAATAAACCTTCCTCAGCCTAACAGCAAGGGTTCATTTGTAAATGAACCTTCGCAAATGTCGAGGCACATTACGAATAACCAAACAGTTTAATACTTGTAATGGGGAAATCTATGCAGCTGAACATGAGAGAAAAAACATTTCAATGAGAAATGTTAATTCTGTTCCAAAGGAACTACAGAGGCCCTAGCTCCGATGGGGTCTGAGGAAGGAGTCATATACACTAATGATGTCTGCCTCCTTTCATCATGTGCTAGTACTGGGGTAACACATCCTTCCACCCAGCCAACAGGAATACTTTAATCAAGTAAAACAGGATTACAAAACACCAGGCTACCTAACTGCCCCAATTTACAGAGCTACAGAAATCAAGTTCTCGGTTCATTAAATTATAGCTCATATAGATACGGCACTATTACATGCCGCACAGCCAAATATCAAAAACAGATCCACCAGCAACATGTTCACATGCTGTCAAGTTCTTCCGTGTCTCAGAAGTCTTGAGAAATACAGAGACTGTCACATGTGTGAGAGATTTTGTCTTATGTTGCTCCTCTCACAAGGTGTTCCTTGACCTTAGCATAGGCTGAGAGCTGAAGTTGGCAGGCTAATGAGGAGGAAAAAAAGAGGATATTCTGTAAAATCTCTACTATATGCTAGTCTTAATCATTTAGAGGCAGACATCACAGCCATCCTTGGAGGTGGAACTGGGATAAAGTACTTCGGGAAAGACACTTGTTCCTCTTTGGAAAGCACAGTTGGAAAAAGCTTTGGGCTGCTGTGTCTCAGTGGAGGAATAATCAGTGATACGGAAGGCTGAATAGATGGTCCTGAAATGAGGACAGCAACCAGCAAGCAGTGCAGCCCCTTATTCCAGAGCCTCAAACGCACAGCAATGCTATGGTCCAAAGGAACAGCCTCTCTGTCCGAAGCCCAAGCCTTCGGCCAGCTCATTGTGCCTGGGAGTTTGGGAAAAACAAACCTTGTGTGGCCCTTCAACAGCAATTACACAGGATGTCTGTCCAAGAATGAAAATTTGCTCATGCAGGGGAAAGGAGCTTGAAAACCTCTGCGTAATCCTACCACCCACAAACACCCACTATTTATGAATTATATCACTGGCTTTCATCCCTCTGAAAAACAAAGCTGATTTGACTAATACTGTAATATTCCTAATGACGTGGGTTTTGGTTATACGGCAGCTGCATTTAAAAAAAAAAAGCCCACACAGGTAGTGTCTTGATTTGCTGCGGTTGGCACAGATCGCCCTTGCTCACAGAGATGGGTACAGCGCGTCCGGCAGAGCAGCTTGTGTTGGAGAAGGCAGGATTCCGCTCAGGGTTGTACCCTCGTGACGCACCTCTCCCAGTGGCATTGCCTGCTTCTGGAGTCCTGAGCCCCTGCAGGGACAAGGCTGCTGACAGTGCTTCCTCCTGCTGCATCAGCCTTCCCAGCAGTTTCAGTATTGACAAGGCTTCTCTGTGCAGTAGACCTGAGCAAGCAATACCCCGGAGGTAAAACCGAGGCAGGAATGCCCGTGGGAGGTTGAGCAGAAGCCCCAGGGGACACAGAGCCCATACACTACATCGTCAGGAGGATGATGCCTAAATCCGACTCCAGTCAGAAATGAAGGGAATTTAAAGGTTGGTTTGGTTTAGGGTTGATTCTCGGCTGATTCCAAATGTACAGTCAGCAGCTGCCCACACCAGAAGTCTCTGGAGAGCAGAAGGCAGTCTGGAGTTGCAGATGTGTGAACAAGCCCCCGAGGGGCTGCTGCCCTCCAGCCTGTCTGCTCCCCGTCCGCGGTGGGACCACAGGTGACTTTTGCAACAACCTGTCTGGTGACACACTGACCCACTTCACACCGTGGCAATATTAAATTTACTTCTGGGTGTGCTCGGGTTTGTGGCCCTGTGGTCGCTGAAGGGCTGTCCCCAGCTACTCCCAGGATAGCCCATGTTTGTGGAATGTACATGAATATGCATGAGTATTGCATTGAGAAAAACTGTGGGCACATTCAAAGTAATTCAACTTTTGGTGTAAATGTTCTACATTTGCTCTGGCATAATTATATCCTTTTTGTTTATGACTTGTGACTTGTTTTTTTCTGATATATTTCTCACAGCTGTATCCTCTAACCACCACCAAGATTTTAGCAGAACTTTAGGAAGCTGTATCACTTTCTGTCTCCCACACATGTGTGTTTTCTTGGGCTGCATCAAATAAGATGTTTTGCACTCACTATATTTTGCAGGAAGCCAATATGGCAGAGTTGCAACTTCTGAATAGTTCTGAATTGAAAATGCAGGGAAAAGAATAAACCTCAACTCTCATTTCCAAAAAATGAATAGTTGTATACATTATTCAGTCATGGATTAAAATACTTAGTTCTAATTATTAAATCATTAATAATTTAAATACTTTAAATATTTTAATTAAATCCACCACACTGAATAATACCAAATTCATTAAGATAAAAGCGATAGGTTGGGACAAAAATAGGCATCTTAAAAAGTGGTTCACTTCACTCACTGTGTGGTGCCAGCAGGCTTCATCCCAAGACTTGCTCAGAACACATTTCACAGCCATAGGGAAGCTGCAGTGCTGGTCCGTCACAGGTGGGGTTTCTCCTTCATCCAGTATGCTGTTGGGATAGCTGTACTGCTTAAGATTTTGCCATTAGGATGAGGCAAATCTCAAAAAACCTAATAATTAGTAAAGACTCTGTAGAACTTTTCTCCAAAGCTAAGGGGTTTTAGCCATGGTTTTCTTACAAACCTCAACTCAAATAATTTCCCTTTCATTATTACTTAGTTATAGTGCTTCTCCCTTCTCCCGATCCTAATCTATCACACAGTATTGACATTTTCAGTGCTTAAGCAGATGTTGTGATTCACTCCAGAGGTGGCTGCAATTCGGTAACTGGTTAAAGTGGTCCCGCTGCATCATTTTGCAAAGTTTGTAGCATGGTCTGAGAGGAAACATTCTATTTAAATGTAGATTATTTTACTATTAACATTTTTATTATTATTATTATCATCATCATCAACATTGTCATCAACAACAACTGCTAGGAGGGAATAATAAGAAATTATTTTTCCACATTTGGAGTAGAAGGAAGCACACGGAGGAATACAGCGAAGATAATTGTCTACCTATTGCTTAAAGTGAATGGACCCAGTTTATTATCAGCCTTGTATGTTTTGCCCTGATGCAGCTAGCACTAAATGTAATGAAAACAGTTTGGAGATATTTGTCTGAATTCAGTAATCAAATAGCTTTGAACAGTTTTGAGCATGAATTTCACATTAAGGCTTCATTTTCCTGGAGGGGTTTATTATTCCATTGTAGGACATCATTACACTTGACTGTGTGAAGCACTCAGAGAAATGGTTTACAGGTGCATCTCACCTGTTACTCATACTGACAAGATTCATACCGTTAAGAGAATGGCTGTAAAACTTTTGTCCTAGTTTCAGCTGGGACAGAGTTAATTTTCTTCCTAGCAGCTGGTAGGGTGCTGTATTTTGGATTTAGTATGAGAATAATGTTGATAACACACTGTCATTTTAGTTGTTGCTGAGTAGCACTTATTCTACGTCAAGGATTTTTCAGTTTCCTGTGCTCTGCCAGTAAGGAGGGGCACAAGAAGCTGGGAGGGAGCATGGCCAGGACAGCTGACCTGAACTGGCCAAAGGGCTATTCCATACCATAGGATGTCATGCTCAGTATGTAAACTGGGGGCAGTTGGTTGGGAGGGGCCGATCGCTGCTCAGGGACTGGCTGTCCAATGCCCAGCGGGTGGTGAGCAATTGCATTGTGCATCACTTATTTTTCTTGGGTTTTATTTCTCTTCTTTTTTTTTTTTTTTTTTTTTTTTTTTTTGTGCCCAAGGGTGGAACATGCTGCCTTACCTTGATCACAGGACATGGAGATGTGGAAGTCAGGAGCCTGTCAGAAATCCCATGCCTTTCCCCACTTTTGGACAGGTCTTTAATAGGCTTTTGAATTTCTGTGCCATTATGAAGGCTTGTCCTTTTCACCACTATCTGAATGCTCTCTTGATTGTATGTGCCTAAACCATCTCTGTCAAAGGTGGAGTGGTCATCAGGTCTCTAAATCAGAGTCCTGATGGACATTACCACTCCTTTTCTGTGAGAAGGGGTGAGAAAATCTCATACAGACTTCCAGGGAGATAAAGTCTCCTGACTAGAATGTATCACAGGAGGAATGAGCTCTGACCAGGCAAAGTGAGGCATTGAACTATATCTCTCATATCCTATTCAAACACTGGAGTAGTTTAGAAAGGGGGAGGACTCCAGTGGCCATATGTCAAAAGAAATTGATAGCTGCCATTGTGTTTTAGGAAAAATCCAGTTTCAGAGCTGTTTGGTGGGAATTTCCAGAGCACTCAAACCAGCCCTGGGGGCAGATAAACAGAGGAACATACTTTTGGGGTCCCAGCTAAGCTGGCGCCTGAACTGGTTGTTGGGCAACTTGACCTTTTTAAGACTGAAGAGCTCTTGGGTATGACCAGAATTCAGGATGTCTAGGGAGCTTTTGTACTGGCAGCTGAAGTCAGAGACAGTTTGGAAACCTCCTGAAGTAGACAGCAGAATCTCTCTTTTGGATGTAAACACATAAATTCCACCTCTGCCAGGTTTTAAGAATCTAAATCCTTTTCTGAGTACAAAGATCTGACAGATATATGGCCACCCTTCAATCTGAACTCCGAGTGGCTTTTTCATTCTTACTGCACAGCTCAGGAAACTTGTGTACCTTAATTTATGCTCAGTGTATATTGAACAGCATTTTTATCCTGAGCTTTCCTTCCACCATTTCTTGCTAAACTAGCACGCACTGGACATGAAAATGCATGAAGGGTTTCTATAATAACACTAGGAAATAGTAAATACAACAAAGGAACTCTGCAATCTCCAAATAATGTAAATGTTTTTTTCATTTAATTAGTAACCACATTTCTGTCCAGCTTCAGAATAATACACCTGCAAAAGTAATTAATTAATATAGAAATGCAGTTTAATAACAGCACAAGGGTTCTGTGTTCACCCGTTGGTTACGGGCACTAGCTAGCATGCTGATAACAGGTTGTTGCCATTGTTGTCACCTCATTAGAAAATTAGCATTTAATTAACTTAGGAAGATATGGAACAATTTTGATATGGGAAATATTTGTACACATTGTCTATTGGAATTAAAAGCTCCCATCCAGCAAAAAGCACAGCAGCCTCTACAGCTGGTGGCTGTTGGCCCACAGAAACTAAACAGACTCGCCGGTCTGTGCAGCTGCAGTCGCTGCCTTTGATTTGGAAGGAAAAGGGAAGCTGTGAGACGCACTTGTATCTGAGGCATCAGATGAGTGATCCAGCAGTGGTGTCAGCGCTCACCTTGCAGGCACTGTGGCAAGTCCCCAGAAGTCTTAATGCAGGGCCGGTGCTGGCCTAGGAGCTGTTGAGTAAAGGCTTTGAAGGCAAGATGGCTCTGCGTCAACCTGGGCCTGATGCAGCCTTCCCTGAAGTCAGTGGGAGTCTTTCCACTGACGTCAGTGGGCTTTGGACGGCCCCATGGGGGTTTCCTGGCCCAAAAGCCCTGGTGCTGCCTGAGCCAGACGAAAGGAGAGGCAGGTTGAGCTGCGCAAAGCTTAACCACCACTAGTCTGGGGGCAGAGGGTGGGGAGGAGAAGGGGACAGCAAGAAAGGGGAAGGGCTGCTGAAAGGTAACTGGGTTTTCTTGCCGTTGCATTCTTGTGTTGACACTGGCTGAACAGTCTGAGGTTTGATTTAGATGCTCTTGTGGATGAAAAGATCCTCTTTAAACTGCAGTGTTGAAAAGCAACCTTAAATCCCCTGGTAGCAAACACAAAATAGAAAAAAAATTCCCTGGCTCCTAGGGTGATTTGTTATTCTGACTGGATACTTTTATTTAGGTTGACACAAAATCAGAGGAACAGTCAGACGACGCTGAGCCTCGCTCCCGTGGGGTGAAGAATTCACACCTACGTGTGCCAGCACCGCCATGCAAATCCGTGGGGGATTCCTCCAAGCAGGGGTAAATGGTTGTATCACTTCTGTCATTCCTCAGGCTGAGGAGCAGATACTGCAAACCCTCTGCACGTGTTCAGTGTTGCACATGCAAAGCCATGGAGTCGTGCCAGCATCCCACAAGTTTCTCCCACTGACGTCCCCGCAGCCGCAGCTGCGGCAGCAGGATCTGTCCTAACCTCGGGCTGAACCAGCCCTCTGCAGCAGCCAGCCCACCTCGGCCGCGCTCACAGCCCTGCTCCGGCACATCCAGGTACTTCTGAGAGAGATGTCACTGCCCTTGCCAGCAAAAACAGAGCTCCCAGCTCTTCGCCTGCCCTTCCCCAGCCCTGCGGAGCAGATTACCGCCTGCCCGGAGTGCTGCTGCAGGACATTGGGGTCTCACTGAACAGGATAGGTGGGCTGTAGTGTGTAAGGCTGTCTCCCTGGGGGGGATCTTGCTCCTGTCAGTGCCATGGGCTGACAGGTAGGGACCGACAGCACCCATCAATCACACTTTTAACAGCCTGAAATGCTGCCATTTCTCTCGCAGAGAGCAGCAGCCAAGCCGACAGGCTGCGCGGGGCTGTCAATGAGGCAAATGTCCTCAGTGACAGAGCTGCTCCTGAGGGGATCTCCCACAGTTGTTCGTGTTTATCCCGAGCAACTGCCCCCTATTCTTCCTCCTGGCGTGAGGTGAACAAATACCAGAGCTGGAGGGATTAAGAATAATTGTGTTGTGATAGGCGCAGATGTTTTTTAAGGCAGACGCTGAAGTTCATGACACTGCTGTCCGCTGTGTGTCAGGGCGTGAGGCAGGCAGATAAAATGCAATGGTATTCCTTCAGCAAAGGACGGCCAGACCCAGTACCACAGGGATGAGATGTGTATGCCTGCGTTACGTGCCTTTAATTGGCAGCAGCAATTAAAGGCTTTTTGTGCTTGGAAAGCAAGCGATGTAGATGAATGTAAGCACCAAGGCTTCACTGTTTCTTGCATGGGAAATGACCCCGGCCTTGAGAACTGCAGCAGCATTTTATCGCCCCAAAATCATCTGGTGCATTCAGAGTAAGATCAGCGCTGAAGGTCAAAGATGGAAATAATATAGCTCGACGTCCTTTCAGTGCCCAGCAACAATGGTTAAATACCTGAAGGGAGAGACAAGTAAATGAGGAAGCAAAGATAAAGCAGCAAACTAACAAAACATCTCATTAAAATCTCACTCTGTGTCAGTCTTACATTTTCCTGCAGCTGGTTCAGAAGAACTGGCTGCTTCTAGCTCCCAAATAATCCCACATGCCTGTTGTAAGGAGCACAGGTTGGGCCCTGACTGGCAAGTGACTGTTGTTTTGTGAGTGGCTCAACGGGAAGACATAAGGACAGATCTCTGTCTGCCGGGGCCGGGTGAGTCGTTGTATGACGCAGACTGACTTAGGCCAGAGCCTTCAGAAGAAAATGCCACATAGTCATACAGTTTTACACTGGTCCATTTACATTTTCCCATATTTATGCATTGCTCTTGGTGCCAATAATTTATCTTTGGTAAGATTCAGACCACCTACTTCGGTGCTAAAATCCAAGAATGTGATTTAAAAACCTACAGGCCATTGCAGCTTAACCCTAGAGGTGCCTACATCCATTTTAGATCCCAGAGCTCCCAGGAGCAAACACCTCCTGTTCTCAGAAATGTTTGGGCTTTTAAAGGAGCAAGAACCAAAGCACAAAGCCATCGTGTTGTGCTTGTGTGTGGCAGCCAAGAGGTAACCGAAGCATGGTTGGGTTCTCTGACCCGCCAGCCTGTGTCAGCTCGGGGCCCCGTGTCAGCAGCAGGGCTGTTACACCCCTGCTTTGTATACATTGCTCCCCCAGGTTATCCCATGCTCTGGAGGAGCTTTGTGGGACACATCTGTATGAGCAAAGCACACCAGGCCAAAGCACGGTTGTGTCTCCTGCAGTTGTCTGAACTGTTTCCTTGGCAGGTTTCTCCCCAGCAAGATTCCGGCCTGAGCCCACCTGCCGTGGCCAGTCAAGGTCTGGTCAAGATCTGGGATGTCATGTCCATGTCTGCCCATCCTTTATATAACAGCCACTTCTGCCATCTCTGGTACAGACATGCAGTAGTTGAATCCTTACAGCCCATCCAGTCCCTGCTCTCAGAAAATGTAAGGAGAGTTACACTGTTGAATGCTGATGAAATTTCAGGTAGTGCTAAGTTCTCCCCCCTCCATGCTACCTACATTCTGGCATTTCACTAATTTGAATTGCTGATCTATTTAAAATGTAAATTGCTGATCTATTTAAAAGGCTACAGCAGGAGCACAGTTAACATGGAGATCCAGCTGGGATGGAGGGTCAACATTCAAGTTCAGTGTTTTCTTTCTAAATAACTTGGCTGCTAGAACAACACCTCAAGGATTTGAATTTAGTAGATCAAATTTTCTTCTCAGTACATCCCCACTGACACCACTTAGGTCAATGGACCAGCTTGTGATCTCAGTTAAATCAGCATGTATTGGGAGTAACATTACAGAGACTAGTGGAACTATTCCAGATTTATATTGGTGCTAATGAGACCAAAATCTGGTCCAATGTACTTGCAGAGATAGAACTGAAAGCAAAGTATTCATTTCAGTCCTCATGTAAAATATACCACTCTGCAGACTTTTTAAAATCTTTGAACACAAGTCTGTCTGTAACAATAACAACAAACAGGGTGAAAACTAAAAGATAAACAGATTAAAATTTATACACTAATCTATACCAAAACTACTAAAACCTAGGAGTGTTCCTGGGTAGAAGTAAAAAAAATATTGATCATATCAGATAAGCCACATGAATGCTCAAGTTAGGACTTCACAAATATTTTTAAAATGTTCTAGTTTAACACAGTATTTTGAGATGTGAAGAATAATTCAAGGTTCCAGCCTTGCAAAGACTAGTTTTAGTGGCACCAACATCCCCTTTATTTTATTCATGTTTTATTAATCACCCGTATGATTCTTTGTACTTCTGTTCCCAATTACCTGCCCATTCCTTTCTTTTTACTCTCTCCACCTTAGATTCTTTGTGATTTGTCAGCTTTTACAGAGAATATTTCAGAAAGCAAACTCTTTTTCTTTATATGTATGAGGAACAGTATGAAAATTTGATGGTTGATATGAGAATGATTACCAAAATCAGAAAAGAATGGTTCAAGTTCTCTTTGAATGCTTCTTATGATAGAAGAGACCTCCCACTTTTTAGCACGGTAAATTCTTCCTGTTTGGATGATGAAAAGTAGTAACTAGCACTCTGATAGCTAAGCTCCCAGCCATAATACATGTGCAATGCAGTTGTAGAAACCAATATGCCATCAAAAATAGAAGTATGAACCGGAGAACAACCAGAACAGCACCAGCTCTCCCAGCATAGGGAAGGTCAAAAGACCCTGCCCAAATGGAGTAGAAATCTCTATAAATTGCATTCCATCAAATTGGCTCCTTTCTCCACGTGTGCAGGATGATGGTCTCGAAGTGTGGGACAAAAAACAGCAGGAAAGATTTTTCATAAAATGAGAACAGAGGAAGAGAGAGAGGTAGCAAATATATATGTCTAAACTGTGCTGTCCCTTTCCTTTCAAATTAGATGAGAACAGGGAAAAGGAAGAGGTGGGGTGGGGTAAGGAGGAGAGTGATTAGGGCAGGGAATAGGGAAAACTAAATAAAGGTTTTAATCCCTCAGGGATCGCTCTGAAGGAGGATGTTTCCTGTCTCCCTGTTCTGGGAGTCCCATTTCTTGTGTTTTGCTTCTTTTTTAACTTCTTTCTTTCACAGTTATATCTACATGGACTTGTGTCATTGTTTAACCCCAGCCAGCAACTAAGCACCTCGCAGCCACTCTATCACTCCCCCTCCTCAGCTGGACAGGGAAGACAAAATGTGACAAAAGGCTCATGGGTTGAGGTAAAGACAGGAGGAGATCATTCAACCAATTACTGTTATGGGCAAAACAGACTTGATTTGGGGAAAATTAAATTATTACCAATCAAATCAGAGTAGGATAATGAGAAATAAAAACTTAACTCTTGAAACACCTTCCCTCCTCCCCTCCTTTCTTCCTGGGCTTAACTTTACTCCCAATTTTCTCCGCCTCCTCCCCACCATGTGGTGCAGGGAGACGGGGAATGAGGGTTGGGGTCAGTTCATCACACATTGTCTCTGCTGCTCCTTCCTCCTCAGGAGCAGGACCCC
>JANZLQ010000029.1:27023801-27051579 GCA_026212715.1 Elanus axillaris | reverse complement strand
AACCGGCTGGTATTGCCTCTATCGGACAAAGGGGAAGCTTCCAGCAGCTTCTCACAGAAGCCACCCCTGTAACCCCCACCCCTGCTACCAAAACCTTGCCACAGAAACCCAATACAATACCAAAACCCCAGACTTATATTCCCTTTCTCTTGGTTAAAACTATAATTCCTATATTTCTCTGCAGTTCAAAGTATATTTTAGATTTCCTGATAGATGCATGAAGATTTACAAAAAAGGATTTGATTTGTTAAAAATCAAAGACATTATGTAATAAAAAAAATTGTTTTCTTGTTTTATTAAGATTGTTGTCATGTGCAGTACAGTAATAAAATCCAAATGATACAAACTGAAAGCTCAGATTGTTTCTTTGCCATGTTTAAGTTTGCAGAAAGGTGTCATTCAGGGATTGAATGCCATTAATTTTAAAACTTTTTGGCATTTGGTCAGAAGAGAATAATGATGATTTTGTTTACATATAGATGGTTGTATCTGTATTTCACTGGAAAATAATACCAAAGAGAAGAATAGAAGCACTAGGCATTAAAACTCAGGGCAGGGTTATGACCAGCTCTGAGAGAAATTGCTCAAGGTAGCTCACAAAGCCAAACAAAGAAGATCACAGAGACCCAGAGGGTGGCAGCAGTTAGGTCTGGGCATGACGTACTTTTATCAAACACAGCCTGGAGACAGGATTCTGCAAGGCTTGGAGCCCCAGTGAGGTCTAGTGGTAGACATTGCCTTTCCAGCTGGAGACCCCTAGACAATGATGTCAAATGGAAATCAGCTGCTGCTGTTGCAGTTATATAGTCTGAAGGGTTTCTGTACTCAAGCCATGGCGTAGCATGCAACACTTAGTGCAGATCTGGCAGTATGACCAGTCCATACCATAAATCAGTCTTTGTGTTATGTCATTGCTTTTTTCTTCCTATAATAGGCAACTTCCCTAGCCATGCTTAATTCATAATGGAAAGTTTGGTCAGCAAACAGATATTGGAAAAGAATATTTGTCATTTAGATATTCAAATAATTAATTTTCAGCATATGCTATATTCCAGTGGGGAATAACAGGCTGGTGTGTTTGGGGATGAATGCATAAACCATTGAGGAACTGTTTGAAAATAATTAAGGAAATAAGATGCCTACTGTATATAAAGTGGGCTTTTAATTATAATAGAAAAGAAATTCTTTAGAAATCATTTTTAAGATAACTTATTTCTCAAGTGTGTTTTGGCAGGGTTTCAAATAATCTATCAACCAGATAGATACTGCATATTGTGTGACAGGATTAAAACTAACCCAACACATTATACAAGCCCAGCTACCGCAGCCCAGCTCCTACCCAAATTTAATGGCGTGCTGAGAAGGTTTTGAAACAGTTTGATCTGCATTCAGGTACTTTTGTATGGAAGATGTTATGATACTGCATCAGAGGTGGAGAAGCGTACTATTACACTGAACCAAAAAATCCTGACCAAAGCACGTTGATAGGATGGCCTCCACTGGGAAGGTGAGAAGCACTTACTCCCTTTTGCAGGAGTGTGGTGGCTGCATAGTGCAGGATACGATCTGTTCAGTTCAAATTTGATCTGGATCAAAAATGTGTACGTGAACATTTCTGCTGAATTAGCCAGAGTATGCAATACAGGGTTTAGACTTAATGTTTTTATGCTGGCTTTATTCTTCCTCTGGCAGGACAAAGAATATGGCATTAAGATTGTGAGAAAGTTTTATTGGAACTTTTGAATGAATTTGGCCTGGAAAGTGAAGTAAACAGCTGGATTAGCTCTTTGTATCATATGGCTACTGCAGTTTTTGCCCCACCAGGATTTACAGGAACAGGTTTGTTCATGTTCTGTTTAGCAATCTCTGGTCTGGTGGTAAAGCTCATGCTGTCACCAGTGCTCACACCTATGGGGAGAGCTGGTGCTGCTGTTTAGGACTACAGTCCTAAGGGAAGAGGGTCTTGGGTTTAACTTCTTCCTTGTTCATTTGCGGGGATATGACACTCTACCAGCAAACTCCCAGGAGACCTAGCCCTTATGAGATCTGGAGATGAGATGTTAGCAGTTACTGGGATGAAAGAACAAGGAGGCTCAGTGGTCCTGGCATCATCCAGGGAAGAAATACTAATTTCCTCAATTTCCAAACCATGTTGCAGTGCATATTTTGGTGTTTCATATGATATCATAATTGTAGCAAATGCTAATGTTTCTGTGCCTCTGCTTTCTGCTGAGCACAGGGGGACCGCACTCTGTATGTCTGGTCTCTCACTATGAATATTGCACTGATGCTTACAAAGAAGATAGGAGGAATTCAGCTTAGATTAAAATCTGTTGATTAAGGTGTATTCTCATGAGGATGAAGATGAAAAGAAAGATACCTTGGTACGTGACATATCACTCGTGACTGTGAGAAGACGCAAGGTTGCGTACCATAGCTGGTTGCATATCATAATTGCGTGCCCACCATGTGGAAGGCTAACCCTACTTATTAGAGAATGACAGAACAGCTGAGGTTGGAAGGGGTTTCTGGAAATCACCTAGTCCACCCTGCCCCCAACTCCAATTTTGGGAATATTTCTACAGAGCAGGGAGAGAGTCCCACCTAATATAAAGACATTATGCTTTTGAAATCTCTAAACCTGTGATACTCTAGACAGTGTGACCTTTGCATACATTGAAAGTAATTGCACTAAAATTTCCCCCTTGAAATACACAATTCTTTTTCATTCTCTGTCTGGCTTAGAAACTAGTGTAATATTTGCAGTTTCTGTAAACTGCCCTTTGCGAACAGCTTCTTTTCTTCAACTGTGAATCCCAAGCTGTATATGAAGCCAAGGGTATAGCCCACAGTTTGCATTAAGTAGCATTTGATTAGGTGGTAATAACATTAATTGACACCCAGAATCAGTTGGCTGTAGATGATCTGAAGCGATAATGCACTAGAGCTTCTAACATTGCATTTTAAGTCAAAATGCTGCCTCAGACTGGGGAAAGATGCAGGTGTTTGGGATAAAAGAGTGTTTTGTAAATGAAGGACTTGAACACTGTGATTCCACTTCATTACACTTCTGCTGTTGCTTAATGTGAAGTGATTACTGTATTACCACTTTTCTTCTGCATTTTAAAAATATTAGAAAATTAAACAGCAAACCTTAAAGATAAAATCTGACCCAAATATTTTTTTGGAAAAAAAAAAATTTCAAAGCAAAGGAAAAAAAGGATATCGAAAAACTACAAAGAAATATAGAAACATTCCTGATTCAGACCAGGGTCTCTATTACTAACAGCTCTGATTATAAATGACTAGTTCCTGATTATCTTGCTTGCCTTTGTAACAATGAACCCCTCAAAACATTGGCCTTCCCTGAAAGATTGTTTCAGCTTTGTGGATTAGGGTCTTCATGGAGATAGAATATATGTATGCAGCTGGCAAAGCAAGTGTCTTAGTGAATGGTAATTGTTCCCCAATTCTCACAAATCTTTTTATAAACTATTGGCCTCATTCTTTTTTTAGGGATCTTTCTTCCATTTCATTAACAGCTGAGCCATTGCTGAGTTACACTTGATATGCTCGGGAGTTAGGCTTTAGCAAAGATTGTGCTTAGCAATGCCAACTGAGGGAGCCTTAGTGCTCTAGTAATTTTGCACCCTTGGGAAAAGGAAAAAAACATCAGCAAAAAATGATGAAAGCCTCTAAAATTGGTGTACACTATATATGGCCATGTAGAACATAGGCATGAAACACAATCTGACTTTGTTGTGAAATTACAGGTGTGCATTTCATGCCTTATTACCTTCTCTGAAAACTTCCTTGTCCTGTATTTTTCAAGGCCCAGGACCACAAAGCTGTGAGAAATGCTCTGTTAATCAGTGTATGTGCAGTAACAGAGCCAGAGCAACCCTGGCAAGACCAGGAGGGTCTTCTGCAATTAAAGACCACAGCGTTTAGTTAGTCCCTGTCCCGAGAGCCTGTCTTCTGGCTTCAGGCAGAGTACAGCACGGGACGGTCAGGCAGTAAAGCAGGGGATATGACTGGCATGCCTGTGATTGGCTTGTGCCGGAGTGTAGTTTGCAGCTCATGTTGTACCAATGGACAGTGCTCCTAGTCTGAGGTGGAGGCGAGGGGTATGATCTGTGGGAATAAAGACATTCCTCCTCTTTTAAACATATGCACTGCATTTGCCTATGGTCAAAGTGATTCTTGTGGATAATTCTGAGCAAGCCTTTGGTGTCCTCAGTTGTACCCAAGGATAAAACTGGTTTTCTCTATTTTTAAATAACAAGGAAGAACAAACATAATTAATGAGGACACACACAGTAGGTAAAGCTGTGCATGGAATAAAGCAGCATTTAGACATGTAGATTACTATTTCTTAACTTATGCTATTGGAACATCCATGCAGTTTCTATGGGCAAATCATTTGTATAAAACACAGAATAGAAATGTGTAGCATAAACACAACAAAGATCTGATTCTTTTTCTTGAAGGCTATTATGCAGTTTACATAGCTTGTGATTCCCAAACAAAGAGGGGTTTTGTCAGACAGGGAACAATGTGCGTTGCTGCAGGCATGAGAAAGGAGAGCTGCATTTGGAAAGTATTGCAATTATAATGGGAGTAGATTACGAAGCAGATAATTAATGGTAGGGATACAGGATCTTCCCTTCCCACTGGGATTCATTCTCACTCTGTTGGTGTAAGTTATAGCCCTGAGGAACACTCTTTTTAGTTTCAAGGCTCTCTTGTCTAATCTCTAGGTCTTTTAGTGTTTTATTGCATTGATCACAAAGGTTCAAGGAGGTCACTCCAGAAGATATTCTCTTCAAGGGATTAAATTGACTCAGAGGAACAAAGTAATTTGGAAGAGTTTTTGCAGAAGCCTTCTTCCACCTTTAAACTACAAACAGTCTCCTCTTCCACTCCTGCAAGACCATTTCCAAAGTGCTTCACTCTTATGGTTTGTATCATTCTTCCTTCAGGTAGATCAAAAAAGCATATATAAATCTAAATTGACTTCATAGTTATATTCAAACAATCAAAATGGTATATTAAAATATGTATGTGCTTGGAAGATTATTCTGAATGTTTAAATCAGTTATTTATATCATTATTGATTAATATAACATTGCTATTTCTTTTCAATTACATTAAGTAATAAAATTTTCTCTTCTTTTTTGTTATAAAAACTAAGATTTTGGATGGAGAAAACGAATGTACAAAGGATGATGCTTCCACTAATGTTTGTTTAAGTCATTCCAGTAGAATACAGCACATCAGAGGGTTGGTGTGAGATTTATTCCTGGAACACTTTGAAAAGTTGTTGAGCATAATTATTCATGAAAACTTAAGAAAGCAACATGAACATTGCAATCAGAAATGATTCTTAAATTTTGAGTTGTTAAGCTGGCTGGTCAACTATATAAACTATGAATAAGAAGCATAGGTTAGTGCATTCTTTAGATTATCTGATACAGATTTTTGTTCACTTAGTGTCTGACCTGTAAATAGAAATCTTCCAATTTGTATGCTAAGCACATAGATAAGAACAAGGGAGGACTTGTAAGTGGAACACAGCATCACCTTGAAGTTCTTCAAAGTTATACAGTCATCAAAACTAACTCAGAGTACCATCAAAGCAGTAAGCATCATAGTCTCCATATAGCAATATGTAAATAATTAGAGGAGAGCCATCTGTAATGCATTATGAACAAGTGTGTTCTGGATATTGATCTATTAACGCACACATATATTAATGTACTTAATGTATTGAGATATGCCATGCTGTACATATTGCTAGAATAAAGAAAAACTATTTTTAAAGCATTTTTAGTTTGTATTTTTTATATGTGTACTCCAGAATTTTTGTCTTAAATATTAATATTAAATTTAGCCTTTATTAATTATATTTATGTGAAGAGAAGTAAGTCTTTCAGTAGGTCAACTGATATAGGTAAAAAAGGCTTTTATTGAGTCACTGAACCCCTGTTGGTCTAAGATGCATGGATACTGTCCATTCAATTAATGTATTTAGTGTAGAGTATAAAAAATTTGTGGAGTTTTGTAATTGCTGAGGTTGCTGGAAGAAAAGGTATATATATTCATGAAGTGGGCCCTGTAGTTTGATGTTTTGCATAATACAAGCCCTAGAACATCACCAAAAGACAGCCCTGCTTAGAGAAAAATGCTGACTATATTGTTTAAGAGGAAAATAGAAAATATTATTGATTTTATAATAAAATTATATATGCAGACTTATTTAAGATAGAATCATGTTTAATTCAAATCTGGTTTTATTTATTTTGCAGAAGGCTTTTTGCAGTTCAATACTACTGAAAAAATAGTAATTCTACAGAGTCACCCTTAAGGCTTGTGATATAGTAAGGTTGAGAAGTGCTGGAATATATAGGTAATATCTTATTGTTTGTATTTTATGGTTAGCAGATAGATACAGTTTCACTGAGTCCTCAGATAGTTAGTGGGTTTTTTAGCAATGGTAGTAGATTTTTGGAAACAATATTATTGTAAAATTTTGCATTTCAGATTTCCTTGTGGTTTTTTTAATGAAAAAGAAATGAAACTCCAATTTGATAATGATAGAGATAGAAAAACCCTAGTAGGATAGAAACTCTAAGTAACAGGCATTTAGGAGAGAGCAGCTGCTGTTCCAGTGCTTCCATGGGTGAAGGTGAGGCAAGAGGACAGAGAGACAGGAAGAGAAACAAGTATAAGCATTATAATGTCATATATGGGAAAATGATATGGAAGATAAATTGCCCAGTGCAAAGTTATTCAGGGAGATTTCAACATAGCCAAGAAGCAAATCACATGTCTGGTCCCAAGTCCTATTACTGGTTCTTAGGCACGAGACTAGTCTTCTTTCTTCAATTGCAAATTAATAATAGCATTCTGAAAACATAGTTTCACTCAAGCTTTGTTTCCCATTGTGCTAGCTGGTGTTTTTCAGTGTATCTGGTATCTTACCTGTTATTTTTCATTAATTGGTTGGCATTTGATTAGCTACCAGTCTCCTGAACAACAGGGAATTTTGTATTTGAGCAAGCTGAGGTGAGAATTGAGTCCAATATAAGTCATTTGAGTGCAGCTGAGCTGGAGATTCAAGGTGTTAAGTACTTGCTGAAGACTGTTCTTATAAATTATGTTAGTAGGTATATATACAACTATGTAATTTGAATTAATACACTTATGCATGTTCTATATTTTAATAGAGGTGGACAAAGGAGGTACAGTAAGGAACTAAGTGACTCAGTTAAAACCTAACTGCCCTAATACCAATGGGACAAAAATATCTACATATTTACCTACAGTGTAACCAGACTGCCTTTTTTTTTTTCTTTGCATTTTCATCTACCCTGAATGTGAAAATGGAGAAGTGAGCTGATGTGGGACATTTGGTTTGTTCCTGCATCCTCACTTCTGTTCAGCAACTGTCATCTTGCTTCTCTCCCTCAGCCAAAATAGAGTTGAGGATACCTTATAAGAAAAGAAGTTCTACAAATGCCTACCCTGTTCCCTAACGATTTTTTTTTTAATGCTTTTTTTCTTTTATGTAGTAGAGCAAAGTGCTTCCGTTCACTTCTGGCTGGTGTTGAAAAGGGCTTGTTATGGTCTGTCTCCTTTTATGTTTTGCACCCTCTGCAGTGCCCTTTTACCACCTGAAAATTTACTGCATGGCAGAGGAACACAGATCCTGTAAATGTGAAACACAGAGTTTGCAACGTTTTGGAATCAAAATACTTTAGCACAAAAGCTTCCTGTTTTTCTAGCATTATAGGAGTGAGAAGGGTCCATAAATTTGTAAAGCAAGTCATTAGCTTAAATGTCATATGTGCTGTACTTGTCATGCAAATTTAAAACCTGATTTACAGGCTTAAAATGTTATCAATTGAGCTAGAGTATTATGTAATACCTGAAGTAACGGCTCAACCTGCATTATTCAGAAGCACATATTTATTAACAAAAAACCAAATTGAGCTCAAGTTTTTCTGTGTTAATTTTAAAAAGGGGAGCAAACTGACAACTAATCAGCCATAGCTTGTAAAAATGATTTGTGACTATAAAAGGGGAGGGTGGGAAAAAGAAAAAAGAGGAGGGGTGAGAGGTAAACATTGTACTGTGCAGATTGGTTGTGCTTTATTCTGGAGCAAACTTGCCCAAATGAATTATAAATGTGGTAGCTCAATAATAAATGGGGAGCAGGAGGGTAGAAGCAATAAAATTAGGTGAATGCATAGAGTGCTCTGTATTTTAGTTAAGTGGGTGGTGTAATGTGGGAATAGAAATCTGTTACCTACAGACCCTGTTTTAATGAACATTGCTTCGTTATACTGCTGTAGTCAGTGTTTCTCATTTCCAAGAAGATAAGAGGGTATGTTACTATGGAAAAAAGATATAGTCATTAAACTGCAGAGTTGCCAGCATGCCATTCTTGATATATATGTACACACACATATGCATATATATGTATATAAAGCATAAAATGATTAAAATGTTCCTGAACCTATGCATACAATTTCATTTTTGCAATATTCATTTCATCTATTGCAGAGAAATACTGTTTAATTTGAATGAGACTGTGAATTTTGCAAAATGAGGAGGCAATAGCATTTTACTTAAACTTATGGCATCTCTGTTCATATTGTATTGTTCAGGAACAGTTTCTTCACAATTAAAGTGTCAAAACCTGACGTTTGAATCAAGAATGATGAAATTCTTTCAGGATGATTTGCTAAAGAATAATAACTTTAAACTTTGTCTCTTTAAACAAAATTGTTTAGGGCTCTTATCAGTTGTCCAGGGTCCTCTTATTTCCTTTACATGTTATGCTTAGAAATGAACTTTTTTTTTCTTACAGTATTTGCTTTCTTTCTGTGTGTTCTGCCTATTATATACATTTTCTGGGTTAATTGTTGGAGACTGTTGTACCAGTGTTTTATATGAATATTGGTAAATATTTTTTAAAACTTCACTGAGTCAATAAGATGTAACATATTACACCTCCGGTACAAAGAGTACAATCGGTGCAAGTCCAAATTTTTACAGTAATGTGGGGACTTCCAGGAATCCGAGTTGAGAAATGTGAATTTGTCAGCATGCCAAACTTGATTCCACAGTATTTGGCTTACTAGTTCACTGCTGGGCACAGGATGGTACCTCTGCCCTTGATTTAGCAGTCCTTAAATAAATGGATAAGTTCTCTGCTGAATCAGGGCCAGATGAGCGCAGTACCTGTACAGGGTGTGTTGGGTGAAAGAAATTGTTGACCACAGGGTTTGATTTTATTATTTTTTTCCTTGTAGGATAACAAACCTGAAATAAATCAGAATTATGTGCATACAGAATAAATAGCAAGAAAGAAGATGGACTAAAAAGTCTTACCTAAAAGTAACTTTAAGTTGTGTGTTTAAAACAATAGTGCTTGTTCTGTGAGATGGAAAAGATTTGCTTGATCTTCATTATTTTTATGGCTTTTCTTTTTTTTTTTAATTACTCACTGGGGTCGTATGTAATAAGGGTGGGATTTGCTGCACCTTAATGGCTATCTGAAAACTGTCTAGTCTGAGCTTCTTTATGTGGAAAGAGACAGGCTCTCTCTAGGAGGTGATTTATCCCATCCAGGGGTATGTGTGGTGAATTACCCCCAGAGATGCCGGTGTGAAGAGATGCCACTGTGCGGAGGGACACAAGCGGACTCTTTCTAATCAGACAGAAGTTAGGTAAGATGAAGATGATGCTACTTGACTAACTATAAAAAAAATGCTTATTACAAGATGTCTGTCTTGTCTCCTGCCCAGCAGAATTAAGACATGAAATGAAGGGAAGAAATTAAGTTTACGATTTACCCCTGTGCCTGCATGAAGCAGGTGTCTGAATGTGAGCCAAATAGCCAGCCCTTAGATCCAGCTTAATTTCTGGAGAATGTCTGCTGTAGAAAAAGCTCCCAGCGTTCCTCACATTGACCTAGTTTTCAGTGTTATCTAGTGACTCTGTGCTAATGTGACCCAGTATTTCTTTACTCTTAGCTGGCTGATACATTTAGATTTTTCCCTTTTTGTTTAGCATTGGCATCTATACTCACCAGCCACCTAATCCTGCAAAGTGCTGAGTTCCACCTGGGAGGTATGGGGCTATTCTCTTTTCCCATCTAGCAGGAGTCAAGCTGCCCCATTTCTCCCGGGATTAGACTGGATAAGAGACAGGTAACCATAAACAGCATTGTAGTTAGTTTTAGGATTGTACCCTGGCAAAGGTCAAGTATAATGGTGCAGTGAAAATAAAGAATTTTGAGTCATTTATTCCTTTAAAAAGGTTTGTATCATCCATGCAGCTGCAAAGCCATAATGCTTTCATTAAAAGTCACATCTGTGCTGAATTAAAACAGGAGCCTTTTCCAGCCAAGGAGTATTTGTCAGGTTGAAAGTTTTTCTCTTAGCTCCTGAAGCTTTTTTCCAAAATCCAAGGGCTAAGACAGAGAGCAGACCTTGTCACGAGCTGGTACCGAGGTTTAAGTACATTCCTGCTATGTTATTCACCGTCTGGCTCCAATTTGGAGGTACATCTCCCTTGTGTTCACTTTATTAACTTACATATGAGTGGCTCTTTTGTTTAATGTGGAAATGAAAAAAATAGATGCTGGGCCCAAGAAAAGTAGTCTGAAAACATCTTTTTCCAGATTTTCTGCTCCTTGTGGCACATTAACCACTTGATGGAAAATTTGGTGGATAAAATATCTTTTAAAAAATGTTTTTTGAGAGTAGGTATTTTTAGCTTTATGTGAAAAGACTTCAGCAATCATGCAATCTTAGTTCTCTCCCCCCCATAACATTTTGAGCCCATTTACCAATTTCTGCCAAAACTGACTTCAAAGATAGGAATGTACCAAATTATGAAAATCACCAAGCAGATAGAAGAGGATAGCCAAAATTAATACTTCCACTGAGAGTGCATCTGGAGCGTGAACCCAGCAGCTGTGTGCTGTGTACTGTGTAGGTGACCAGCCAAGTAACAGACGTGTATTCCTCAACTAATTGCTGAATGCCTATTTCACAAAAATCCACCACATAGGCTACTTCTGGTTCATCCATCTGATGGGTATGGGACCTGGTAATAAGTGGGAGGACTTGAATGAGGAACTGGAGTTATTGTGGGAAGGTCGGGGGGGGGGGGTATGAGCGTAAGTGTGGGTTGTTGGACATGTATGTTTAGGGCAAAAGGTTTTGCTAGTTCTGTTACACATGGACCAACTCACTTAGAGAAATGTTTACTTCAGAAGGGATAGATAGCTTCATTATTTTCTTTGGTGTCTCTTCAGTGTGACCACTTTGATTAGGGAAGGACAATATGCAGCTGTCTGACAACTGTAAGCAGAGAGCCCAATGGAGTTGAGTTTCTGAAGTGCTGAAAATTACCTTCATGGGTTTAATGAAATTTTTTTATTTAAATGCAAGAGCAGCAAAGCTTTTAGAAGTAACTAGGAAGAAAAGGATTGACGAGCCTTTATGAACGTGAGTGACAGGAAAATGTGCAGTGGGACAAAAAAAGTTACCTCTTATACCACTGTGCTACCCAGGAATCCCTGGTATTATCCAGTACTCCATGTGCTAAATTTGTACCACAGAAGAAAAGTGTCTGCCGTCAAGGATCTTAGTCTAGTTTTCCTGGGTAAAATAAATGAACTTCCACACTTATTTAGGCTTTTAATACCTACTGTACAAAATATATTTGGATAAATTTTCTACCTATCTATCTAAACATGTATATACATAAAAAAATTGAGCGCTTCTTCACTTCTTTTTAAAAAGGCCAATGAGCAAGGACATCGGTTTTTATGTTGGAAACTAAGTATTTCTCTTCCCCACTCTGACATCCCACATCTCTGATGTTAAGGTCTTTCCCAGTCACAAAATTACACACTTCTATTTTTCTCAGTAAGAACTGCCATCTCAGAGGGAAAGTTGTACCAGGTTTTTGGCTGAAGTGCTTCATAAGGGAAATATTTTGTTTGAAGAAGATATTTGGATGTATTACAAACAATGTGAAGAGCTTCCCTCTACTGTGGAGGAGAAGGGGGAAACCACCTTCAACTCTTCTTTCATGAGGAGCGGCAGATTTTCAGGATGTGTTTAACAGCACCGTGCTGGATCTCATATCCTGGAGCGAAGTTCTGGTTCTGGAGAAGCTCATGTCGATGCTCCTGCCAGCTCCTGTGAAGCCGAGTGGAGACAGGACTCATGGGAACAGGGAGCCGTTCATTTCTTCCTCCATGCTCTGGAGTGAGGTTTGAGGAGGATGGTTCCCTGTGGAGCCTACATCATACCAGATCTCTGAGGTCATACAGCCACAGCTCTCCCTTCCGCTGTGTTGTGGAACAGAAACCTTGTTTCCATCATTTATTTTTATGGAAATAAATTTAAGGAAAATACCCCTGAAGATAACCTTTGATTTAGGTTCCCTCAGGGTTGATTGCTTTACCTTCTCCTTCCTGCAATTATTTAAAAGGAGAAGAGGATGGAGATAAATGTGAGGGAAAGTAGTATTTCTCTTAGCAAAACCAAGGGAATTGAAAAAAATGTTGTTAAAACTGAATTTCTGACATGGTCCAAGCTGTCTTTGCAATCCTGCACTTTCCCTTACCCTGTAAGGTTTCAATGCCCCATATTGCTCAGGAGCAGGGGATGAGATGGGCAGACTTTGCCTATGTTTCCTCCAATAGATATTCTTGGGGCAGTGGTGGTGATTGATATTGAACCACATTTTGATATTTCCAGGTTCCAGCAATTGAGAGTTTCTGAATTTCACTGTCAGGAGTAAACACTAAAGAGGATGAAGGGATTTCATTATTGTCAGGTTGCAATATTGTTCAGAACCCACTGTCTCTGTAGGATGACTGGCCTCTTGTTCCTGGTTCCTTGCAAATTAAAGGAAAGAGGGCTTCAGCAGTCTTCACCACTACCTGAATTTTGCCCTCGGACAACAGGCAAGTAGAAAATTAAAGTAACTTGAGTTTACCACTCTGACATCTGTAAACTCATAGTAGTGGAAATTTGTGCTGCAAAGCTGCTAATTCAATGTTTGTCTTAATGTTTATTGATTTATTTTCAATTTCAATATATTTAACCTTTTGAGCCTCTTGACCCAAGAAGAGGTCATTACTTAGTTAACAAGAAAATCATTTTGTTTATGGCCATCTTTCTCCTTGTGCCTTATCACACAAGAGGAGTGGGGTGGTGGGGCAAGGGTACCACTATAACCATTGCTTCACTGAAGAGGAAATGCAGATGATCTGGAGCTATTCATCATTACTCATTGCCTTGACTTACTAGCCATTGAAAATCGACGCAGGGTGGATGCTGGTGTCTAACATAATGTTAGATGATGGAATAAAGTGTGTTGGTGAAAATTGGCGTGAAGTGGCTTCCTCCCTGGCGAGCTTACCATGAGGAAAGCACTGCGTGTAAGGCTCCGCGGGGCTTTCCTTGTGGGTGGTCAAGCAGTAAAGCATTTCCCTACTTACACCCCTGGAAGAGAGAGGTCTGAGAACCTCTAGCACATGCCCATGGGATTGGATATAAAGATATCTTTATGTGTTTACAGGACCACAAGCTCTGCACATAAAGGATCTGGAAGGCAGAGATAGGGGATCCTGGCAGCCTCAGCCCTGGGCCCCTCCCTGGGGACAGGGACGTGCGGAGGCTGGGCCAGGAGAAGGCCCTGCAGGTGAGCCTGGCCCAGGAGGGCCCATGGCCGGGCCGGGCAGGGCTGTGGGGAGCTGGCGACCAGCCCTGCGGCGGATGGGGGACCCCCGGGGCGCTGGGCAGGGACAGAAATGCCCATTAGTGCCCAAGACAGTGGCCGTGCTTTGGTTAGCTAGCCAGGAGGTCAAGCAGAAAGGGGAACCTGTGCGCTTGAACCCCATCTTTCCTTTAGGTGGGGATGCTGGCTCCGGTCTCTTCTCTTTGTCAAGTCACCAACTTCTAGGTGGAAGTTCATATATTTGAGACCGTTGGCTGTCAGTTAAAACTGGCTGAAATTGGCCAGGTTGAAACTCACTTGGAAGCAAAGGTGGACTGGTGCTTCTGGGATGGAGGTTAGTTGCCTTTAGGTGCTGATAGTGCCTGGGCAGAGTTTATGGGATCGCTATTTTGAACAACAGCATCTAGACTTATCTAGCTGATACCTTTGGGGTTTGAGTCTCACTACAAAAGCACTTGCTTTTCAAAACAGTACATATTTTCCCTGCATCTCCAAGCACAGGCACAGATTCCTCTCCTCACACTGAAATGCAATGATACATCCACTTGCTTTACAGTTCTCCTTAACTGCTATCTTCTAAAAATGGCCCTTGCTGTTTGTATGTATGTTGGACAGCTGCGTCCTGTGATCAGGGTTTATATTTCTAGACATTTCTCAGGATGCAGAGGGGTGATATTCTCTGTACATTTCCATATCTGTAGGCTATACTTTACCACTGGTTTTCTCATAAACATGTTTTTGACCCCCATTTGGTTTTCCTTGCAATGAATTTTTATCTCAAATTACTACATAACTAACAATTTCCAATAGCCTGCTTAAAAAAAAAAAGAGAAAAAGAAAAAACCCTACGTAACAACAAAGTAACTGCAATGATAATAATAAAAACCCCTGTTCTTACTCCGTTGCAATCTCAAACCAATCCACTTTAACTGTAGCCGTGGCAAATTGCTGTCTGAAAATGACTGCCCTATTCATCTGTTAATATTGTTAGAAAGAAAGCTACAACTGTACCTATCAGTGTAACTAAATTAGAGCAGGTTCACATAAGGCAGGCACACATAAAAATGTACTTATGAAACAGATGTATCCCTCAACAGGAAAATGACAGCAATTCTGATAAAATGCTTTTATTATTTACTTTCAACAAGTATCTATAGCTGCAGCTTGACTATTGTTGAATCATTTCAATAATCTTGTTATAGGCCTGGCAATAAAAGGAAAAGCACTTCAGCGCAGAGAAATGGCCTAGCTTCTGACATGTTCAGCGGCATGTCAGTGATACAGTGATATTTTTTTAAGCTCTCAAAACAAACAGCAGCATGGTTTATCCAGGCAGTGAGCTGCTTTGAAGCAGAGCACATCCCTTGCGTGGAAGGTGGCAGCTGGTGCAGGTTGAGCCCTGCCGGTAGGGATGGATGGATGGATGGCTGCTGTGCAAGGGAAGCCTCAGTTCTGCTGGGTACAGGGGTTGCACTCCTGTCTCTTGGAGGTAAACACAGCAGTCTGAAGGATTACACTTGGAAATTAAAAAATAATGTTGGCCTTTTAAACTGAGTATGTGCAGGTATCTCCAGCGCTCTGCTTATTGTATACCATAAAGTTTCTGGTACACTTACAAGTCCCTCTAAAACTAGTGTCCTAAGCATCTCCTATTTCAAGGCTGAAGTTTTTTGGACATGGATTGTGACCATTCTGAAAATTAATGCAAATGAAAATGGATAGTTAACATTTTTGTATTCACTCTCTAGGTTTTCATAGCTTTCTGAAGAACTGTGAGATGGTAACTAACTATACGCACAAAACATTGCAGTTGGCAAGTATAGAAGTATCTTTTGCTATCTAAGGAACACAGAAAAATAGACTCAGTGACTTGAATATAGTCATGTAGGATGTTTGTGGCTAAGGACTACCTTCAGAGTATTTAATTTGAATTTGCTACAAAATAACATTCATTCCACTTCAAAAATGTGGAACAACTTATTTTCATTTGTTCTCAAACTTCCAGAAATATTCACACCTGAGCAGAGAATGAAGATCAGAGTATTTCAGAACAGGAGCTGAAAATGTCTAAAAATGTTAGAGTCAGTACTATGAGAAGTGATATGAAATGCAAAATCTGATGTCACAAAACTGTACTGATTCTTCTGGTAACTGTTCCAGGTGAATATAAAAACTTATTCTTTAGCAGAATATGTTAAATTACAAGTTATGGTAATGAAAGAGTTAAGGTTTCTGTAGCAGCATTGCTTTACTCTTGTTTGTATATATTATATATAGTAAAAACTTTATTTTAAAGTTTCTGAATGTTCAGTGTAAGAAGATTCTGTGACTGAAGTCTTAAACTTTTTAATCTTTAATATCTTTTGGGGATCTTGCAGTGAAATTGGCTACAGGATTTGCTTTTTATAATTGTTTAAATGTATATTTTTTCTGTTATGTTCATCTCTATTTTTAATAGCTACTTCTTTTTACAGTTTGTTTCAGTATCTGCTGATTGAGAGACAAATAACTATATTTGAAAACTACTTCCATTTAAAATACATAAGTTTATGAAACTTTCTGCCCTTGCTCTGAAACACAGTGATTAGATTCCACCCAAAGGAGAATAATTATTCTGAAAATCAGAAATACATCCCATACTCCTTTTCTTTTTTGTTTTCTTTTCACTTCAGACAACGGGAAGCAAAAAAGTGCCCCAGATGTTAAAAATGTAAAATTTTTATCTCTGCTCTTCCAAGAAACAAGGTAAGTTGTTGAATTTTGACCTGTTGCCTTCAGTAAGGACCACGTACTTGGACAGTCTGAGCAGAAGTGAACAATCACAAACATATTAGGGAGCTGACTAATCCCTTCCCATGCATGCTCAATGAGTTTCTGCCAAAATATTTCAGGCAGCAAATGAAATTGCTTCTCTTTTGAGAGTGCCCATTGCCTGGTTGCCCTGCTCAGCGTGAGAGCCCCAAAGGGGGTGGTTTGAATGGGGAGATTATAAATATCTCAGCAGAACAGATATAACACAGTGAAAAGGTGGTGGTAGAAGGAAGGAGGGAGATGGGAAATAGGGGATTTTGCAGGGAAAGGTGTTTTTTCCATAGGGAATTTCCTCTTAGCAGGTGCCCAACTGGTCCTGACTCAGCTTAACCAAGGTTTCCATTTAGATCTCTTTTTCTAAAACACATGTAAACTTCATCTTCAATTTTACCTGACTGATAGTTCAAAATACTTTGAGTGCTATAAAGATGTTTTCTTTTAGCGACATGAAAATTGATTTCTGGTCAAACCAAATACTCTGAAATGACTGCCCAAAGCCCATAAATGGAGAAGCCGATATTGTATCAGTGAAGGCTGGCAAGCATGGGGAAAAAAGGTTTATTCATTCTGCCTACAAGAGCTATGTAAACAAAAACAAAACATTCTTTCAGGAGAGAACATGAAGAACTGGCAAGGAAACAAAAGTGTAATGGAGAAGATTTCTAGGCCACCCAGCTGCCTAATTACTGGCAGCATCTCTGGATTCTTACAGCATGCCTCTCTAACACAGTCCTTTGGAAAACAAAATTCCATGTTACTGCAAAGTAGTTACAAATCTAAAGCATTCTGTGTCCTATAGGCTTCAGCTTTTACCTACAGTGGGATTTTTAAGAGACTTGTTCTGCATGTTGAACTAAATAGAACAATCTACTCTTAACTTTTTGTAACATATTAAAATTTAATTTACCAAGATGAACAAACTGAAAGTCTAGTTTCATTTTCCAACTTGATCTGGAGGACAGTGGTGGCATTATTCACAATTTCCCAGGGACAATAATAAAACCCCTGGGTTTTGTACAGCCTTGCTCTTACAGTGTCCATACTGTTCTGTTGTGGAATGATTTAGCTGTTCCCATGAGTATTCTCAGCAATGTTTCATATCTGATTCTTTAACAGTATTATTAAGACTTGATGGGATGGAACTAGGCGATTTTTGAGCTCTACTAGCAAACTGTATTAAGATGAAATACCAGCATTTAAAAAATAAACAAGCAAACAAACAAAAAAAACAACACCAAAAACCAAACCTGCAGGGACAGTAAATAGGTTTTATCCAGTTTCCTGAAACCGTGTCTCTGCTTGCTTAAAAAAAACCTTTGCTTGTTCTAATAATGCATTCCTAACCATAAACATCTGTATAAAATAAAGCAGATGTATGTAATTATAAAAGTATTTAAGGCTTATTTAAGATTTCTGGTTTTGAATCTTTGCAGTCTTTCTGCGTTTAGAAAACAATGTTGAAAATACATTTCTTTATTAGGAAAAATCTTTTCTTTCCAGATCTGAACAAAAAAGCATTACTTTATTTTTCCTCACTCTACTGCTCTCCCATGATGCATCATTGATGCTGTTAATACTTTTTCTATGTATTAAACTTTGTTATCACAGTATTACTGGGGGAGTAATTGCAATCCATTTAGCACAAGCAAAAAAAAAAAAAAAAGGTGAGTTACTTACTGCTGTCTCCAGTGATTAGTGTTAATTAACTCTGGCTTCATCTGCACTATAAAAATGGGCATTTTTTAAATGGTTGTGAAATAATCTTGTGGCTCAACTGTATTTATAAAATGTATTTCCATTTTTAATCCATGAAACTATCCAGCAGTGTGGACATCTTGCAGATCATCCAGTAAGAAAAAAAGTCATATTATTGAGCCATGTTACACATAAATCTGTTTACAAGAAAATATCAATAACCTGTGCCACGAACACAGGAGGATCAAATGACTCCAGATTGCTTAGGGGGTTTAGTTTGTCTTCTCTTACTTGTATCTTTAAGCCTGTACCAGACAGCACCCTCTGCTCTAGATGGGCTTTTCTGCAGAACTTCACTTCAGTCCTAATTCTGGCTCTAACCAAAGCTGCCTCCTCTGCCTCCAAGCATGGTCTTTCTCTCTCTCTCATCCTCATCCACTCCTGCGCACAGGGGTCAGCAAAGATTTGGCTTCCATGTAAGTTAGATTCCTGAGGGGATTAGCATATTTCTGTATTTTGGGTAAGGAAGCTCCTTCAGTCATTACCTGTTTGCCTCCTCCCAGACACCTGAACATCAGGTCAGTAGTTACATATGTCAGTCTTAACAATGGTTAATCCAAACTCTAACTGTATATGTATTTTTTTCCTCTGTTCATTCACAGGTAAGACCACTTTTATTACTGCTTATAAAACCATATTTAAATCTCTTTAGATGTCTAGTTTCTGTGCATAGCGATTATATGTCAGAGTCTGCAAAATGGTTGTCATCTGGTCCCCATCCAATGCAACTAACTTAGTGCAGCATGGGAAAAAATCTCTATAAAGAAGAAAAAAGAAAGTAGTCAAGTTAATGCAAAGTGTCCTACCACAGAGTGTATCCTGCTAGTGTGAACTGTCTTGTTGTATATTATGTTTAGATACAAGGCACAAAACCAAACCACTATCAATATATACCCTGTGGTGAGCATCCCAATATATTGACAGGCTGAACTCTGGCAGGTTCCATCATCATCGCCAGAGTATCAGAGAGATTTCAGGGCACAAGCTAAGTCCAGCAGGAGGAAAGTTTGGTGCTTTGGCTGATGATACTCTTTTTTTTTTTTTTTTCTGTGCCTGATTGCCTAAATACATTATTCTGCCAAGGTCATGGCATGGTAGTCACTGCATATTTAAGAGAAGGCACTCTGATCATGTTGTCTCAGGTGACTAAAAATGTCATTTTACTCTGCATGCACATATTGATTAGTTATTCTCACCAACTCAAATTACAAATAGTACTGCTGTGGTGAATGCTAGATAAGCATATCCTAGGGTGATTCTCAGCCTTTAGCCTATTAATCCAAGACCTGACCCAGTTCAGATGTGATACGTACATCATTGTCACCCAGACATCTCATACGTACGTTCAGTTAGATCAAATGTGAGTAAGTGCATGGTGACATACACCAAACCTGCGAACTACAGTGCTATGTACACTGCTCATACCTTTGCAATGCTGTAATTGTAGCCTTTAGTTATTTTAAACCTTTGGAATATAATGGAGAAAAATGCTTGCTTGCAATAAGTAATGTTGGCTTGTTAATTGCTACTCATTGTGTTAAATCTTTGGTATATGTGGATTGCTTGCATAGAGTGGGTAGCTGTATTCTGTCTCATTCAAAAACAAAAACCAGAAAATATTACATTGTTGTGCTACAGTACTTGTATTATCTTGGGTTGCCATGACATTACCACACATAATACAACATAATGGCAACAGAAAGCAAAAAAAGCATTCTGGCCTGTGAGAGTGTTGATGTAAATAGATAATGAAGCTTTCTATTGTATACCATGATAATAACATAGGAACAGAAACAGATCTTTGTACGATAGCATGTTTTGATTTATATATTTACTGGGATTTATATAAGGCATTCATCATGAGTCTGTCCTCCTGCACAAGTAATTACATATAAATTCCTCATGACAAGGTATCAGAGCCACTATCTACAGCAAGATCTTTTTCACTTGTCCAACCCATTTAACTACTAGAACAGGGTAAAGCTTTTTTAACCACAAACCTCCTCATGATTCCAAACCTTTTAGGATGCTGACTTTTGGACCCTTTTCTAGTCAGGTGAAGAGTTAAATTCATTCAGGCTCTTTGCATCACAAGTACTCTCTTTTCTTGTGAAAACTACTGGTGGGTATCCTAGAAGCTGCGTGCTTTGTGGTGGACTTGCTGCAGCAGTATGATGCCGGGAGAGAGATACTTTCCTTTGGGACTCAAGTTGGGGTCAATTTGAGAATAATTTTAGCTCACACCAGCCAACCAACAACACAGTCACCCAGTCAATGTGGGCTCTGTTTGCAGCATCAACCGTGTGCTGAATGCTCCATGGATGATACGAATGTGCTGAGAGACAGATGCACTTTTTTTCTGCAGGATGTTGAGAAATGACCTTATCCTCTGGGCTCAGAAATGCAGGAGCAGTACCACAAGTCCTCCTTCCTGACTTCTGGCAGTTCTGCATCTGTCGCCTCTCTCTGCTATCCATAAGTCAGTGACATGCAGACTCATTCCTATTGCATGAAAGAACCCAAGTTATACTTCAAGGTTACCTCTGAGAGTTCAGAATTGCAATGTGGGCGACTTTGCTGAAGGCTATAGGGCATGGTATAGATGGAGTTCTGTGTTAAGGGAGCTGTAATGTTAAACCTATATATTGGAGTAGAAACCATCCAAGTCTGCCATCAACTCAAGTCAAAGGGGCTTGACAGCATGTTAAGTCTCCACAGGGAGTAAAAAGATTGAAATAATTTGAATTGGGAGCCATCCCCCTCCCTAACCAGTTACAATCTTAAATAGTTCAAGGCTCAACAGAGCAGTAGGAATGCTTTGCATAGGCCTCCAAAACAAACTGTAAGCTGGTGCAACCTGAGAAGCTCTGCTGTGAGTATATTCCCTGGCTGTTGCGGCAAATGAGTGCATGGGTATTCTGCTCCCAGAATGGGAGTTTCAAATTCAGTAAGAGTTCTCCCTACCCCGACACTGCCAAAATATTGTGAATAATATAGTCAATGAGACAAGGAGAAAAAGTGTACAAACCCCTCCCACTACCATTCTAAAATTATTTTTTCCTTGAATATCCGCTTATCCTACACTTACTTTGACCACTGGACTGCAAATCCATTATTTGATAAATTCAGGTTAGCAGCAAAGCGACAGGCATCATATCTGTTGTCTTGTGCATGAGACTCCAGGGATGCTATGATACGGGGAAGTGGCTTATTTGTGTCTGTTGCAGCTGGGCTATGTTTTTCCAGAAACATTTTATATGTTAGGCTGATAAAAGAAACTGATGCTTTAAGATGTCTTCTTGATTCATTTGACATAGGTCATCCAAAAAAAAAAAAAAAAAAAAAGCTGAATCAGGAGCATGGTACAAAAAGGGAGGAAAAGAAGGTGATAGCTGGTGATAAAGATTCTCAGGAGCCAAAACTCTTGGTAACATCCAGCCGGACATTGGCAGTGCCCTGGGACTCTTTCAGGAGCTCTGAACCTCATAGGCACCTTGATCTCCTGTACCACAAAGAAAAAAACTGTATGGGTTCACCAGGCGCTGTAAGGACAGTTTTACTCCATCACTCTTTGACAGTCTTTAATTCCATAGCCTAATAAAAAAATGCAGACAGTAAAAGAAATCAGAAGGAATTATCCCTTATAAACTTAAAAATGTTCGTATATATATTTTCAGCCCTCATAAGCAGTCCATATATTATGCATGTTAGTATGTATCTTTGAGTGATATTAAAAATAGCATTCTGATCATATGACAAACCAGTTGCTATAGTAACTACATTTTTGCTGTAGAACAGCAAAGTAATAATGTGTAAAATGTGTAAATTATCAGTGTGTAAGAGCAACTGGTGCGTCTTCACTCTGCTATTCTGCTTTAAAATGAATCTTTCTATGAATATACATATCTCATTCATGTATTCTCATGACACTCCTGTTGCTGGCTCCATCTCTTCAGTTGGCCACCCGTGTAGCGCTTAAGTGAGACGTGACATTTCAGCCAAAAGAAAAAGGAGCGAGAGAAGCAGAGATAATGGACTCGATCCAAAGTAAAAAGGCTTATACTGATTTCAATGGACTTTGCCTAGGGCCTTATGCAAACAAAGGTGATTTATGAGGGACAGCATAAAAAGGCATAGTTCACTCATTTTTGCGTGCCTGTTACCACATTCTTCTGCTGAAATCTGAAGAGATGTTGCACTTGACATTGGGGAGAGGTAGGATCAAGCACTAACATGTTGGAGATTCCCATAGCAGGCTGAGAATATCTTGGTGAATGTGGAACCAATTTTTGAGAGCTTGTCTCCCTTCACACCAAATTCCAAGATTCTAGATTTACATGCCTGACAAGTGTTTTTTTGCCATTGAAATTTCTTAGGATAGATAAGTGTTACTAAAATTTAAGAGTGGGTGAAACACATGGAATGAAATCCTGGCTTAGCTGAAATCAATAGCAAAACTCTTATTGCTGCTATTTCACCTTTTCTGTTTAGTGTCACACTGAAGAGGGCAGTGACCTACTGGCCTGCAGGAGATCATAACCCCCCAAAAAGCAACAGAGGTATTTTTTTTCAATTTCAGAGAGAGCAACGATGCTTGCAACATTGATGGCTACAGATCAGATGTATTTCCATCCAGGGGGAATTATAGAGTTAACCAGTAAATCATTTGGCCAACTTTAATTATACTAGGTGACTCTGATATTTTATTTTATTGGGCTTTCATGTTTTGCTGTAGTCCACATTTTAAAACAAGTTGGTTGAACCTGAAGTCATTCCTAATTTTAAGGTTTCAAGGTACCTGTGTTTTTCGTGTTGCAACCACAGCGCAGATGTAATTATAATCTGCCTTGTAACAGCACCTGCCTAAGTGGAACAGTTAGTTATTTACTAACACTGCAGGAGGGACTCCAGATTGAAGGAGATCAGCTGTGTCTCTGAGCTTATGGGTAGCCCAGTACTAAAACATGAGTCTGTATTTACTGTGGCTGAATACGATACAGCCCACCCCTTGTTCTGTATAACAAGGCAAAGGCTTTTTGTTCAAATGAGGCAAACCCATTTTTGAAGCAAATACATGTTCCAAAATAGAAAGTGATAGTTTAAAATCACAATTTATTTATTATCTTAAGTCATTATCAAAAGCTTCTACCTTTACCTTGGAACATTTGACAAGCAGTACTACTGCTGCCTTAAATTCTGATGTAAAATTGTATTATGAGACTCCGATACTGGTCCAACCAAGAGTGCTTGTATTGTAGCCTTTTGGAACAAAGCTTTATATAAAGTTGTGCTCTGAAATCTACATAGGGAAACCAACAGACTTTGTATCAGATGTGGTATGTGCAAAATATTGTTGTTAATAGTTTTATGTGACACCAAACTACCATTTTTTCCTGTTTCCTGTGTCATTGCTGCAGTATCAGCTCTATCATTCAATGTCAGATTTTTGTATCTATACCACCAGATGGTGAAGCAAGAATTTTGCTGGAGATTCCTGTTCTTTGTAGTGGAAAGTTTCAAGTTTTGGCATATATTGGAAATTGTTTAGTTGAAAATGATGCTTGGGTACCTCCATCTCTGTTCTTGCTCTATGGACTCTCATGATGCACTGTAGAGGTAATAAGAGCTATCTAAGGTGGCCTAGACTCCAGAAAAGTGTGGTACTACCTCTGCATAATATGCTGTAAAGCTTCATTTACTCCTGCATTAATTTTCCTCAGGTATTTCCATGCTGTCCTACAATATATGCCTGCTTTCTTATCTGCTGTGTGGTAGAGGCAAATGTGGTGATAGAGATTCCAGCCCAAACAAGAGTGGCAGCATGAAGTGTCTGACTACAGTCCCTATAATGTGCTGCAGTGGCGTTTCCAAAGAGAAAGACCACTGGTTCAGTTTTTTTAAAACGTCTCAGGGTAGGGGGTTTGGACAGCTTTTCCTCTGAAACTTGAGATCCCTAGGTGGATATCCAGGGTTTTCTAAGCAAAAGAAAATCTTTCTATCTCCCTTGTTTTTTTTCAAACAAGAACCCCAAAAGAGAACAGCTCAAAGAAATTATTGTATGAAAAGTAATGAAAGCAAATATACATCAATAATCAACAAAATAATTTTATAAATAATTTGTGGTAGGAAATAGTTAGGAAAGGCAAATTCTGCAAAATGGTGGCTGAGTGCATTATTGTTCACATTCCCACACATTGTCTACATTCCCACATTACTGTCACCTCCTCAAAGACTTCTTTTCCACTGATGATAAAGGGTTAAGTAATATATTTCTTTGCCTTTTTTAAGCAGAATTGTAGAGTGTATTCTGCTATATGTCTTCCTACACTTCCCTGCTATTGAAGTTATAGCCCTTATTAGCAAGTCACCTTTAACCTGATGAGTCATCTTGTGGAGTCAGAATTGTCATTTAAACCCTTTGTCCTTCCAGCAGTATGATCATTACTGATGGTTATGAAATAAGGCTCATAATTAGGAGCCGGTCAGGAATTTCCTGACAAAATAATTTTTCCAGGAAACAATTAATTGACCTTGAAGTTTTGAGGGTATGAACTGGTTTCTTCAGAAAAGATTTCTTGGGTTCAGTCTGGGATTTCTAAGCAAGACACAGTTGGCTACTCCTAAGTAGTCTCCTTCCCTCCTGCAGTTATGTCCATTTTGTATGAGGGATCACAATTTCGCACAGAGGTTAGAGTATTCCTTGTCAATCCCTGGGCTATTGTAAATACGCCAGTTTTTTTCTTTTCTTCCCCTTTACCATTTCTTCCCCAGTGCCACACAAACTGATTTTGAGCTATCATGGATTTGTGCCAGTGTGGAAAGGGATCTTTTTTTTATGGGGAAAATCTTTCTGAGATTGGAAGAACAGTCCAAACCTTTTGCTTTGATCCCAAGGTTCGACCATCTGCATCAGCTTTGCAGGTATGGGACACTTTATTTTTCAAATGGGGAGTAGGCAGCTCCCCAATGCACCCGTTTTGTTATAAAACCCTTCACCTTTACGTGTTGCTTACATATGGTAGCTTAAGTTATGTGAAGCTGTAGAAACCTATAGGAATACTCAGTGAATAGTTCACAACTCAATGGAGGTAAAGACAGCAGAATTTAGCATTTGATTTGCCAAATATTCTGGACAGAAGCCAGAAGTACATTTACATATAAATATATAATTTATAATGTGGAAATGCTTCAAGGCCCTGCATGCAAATGCTTTGGATTTTTCTGAAAAAAAGAAAAAAAGAGAAAAAGAAAAAAATGTTTCTTTTCATCCTTTTGTCTTTTGTTTCAATTAAAACAGGTTTCATTGTTGCATGCATTATAATAAATTAAGAGGGCAACCTTTTCTCTCTTTGCATACAACTGGCATATAAATGACACTTCCTGCATGACATAAAGCCCAGATAATTGTTTTATAATTAATTTACCTAAATTAATTTAATAGAGAAAAAAATGCACGATTTTATTATAAATGTGTCCAATTCATTTAGAGAAAATAAACAGAATATAGTTTCTAACACCAGTCTTTTTCTTCAAAACACCATTGCTCCTGAAGAGATTAGATGTTGGGGTTTTTTAGCTACTGAATTTTTTTTTCTCATTACTGTTTCTGAGTGTCAGTGCATTCTGGATGTTGGCTGGATCAAAAGAGATAAATATAAAAAAATCAGATCTGAGAAAATATTTGAAAATATTTTCAATATTTTTATTTTTTTAACTAAAACTTTGTTTATTGTTTATGTTCAGCTGCTGTTCTAGTGTATTTAGTTTGCTGGCAGTACTAATGACAAATAAATATTCATCTGAGGAAAACAGATTCTGACTTTGGAGCAAGATCTTCTGATCGCAGGAATTTGTTTTTCAGACTATGGAACTGAATGTTGAATGTGGAGACATTTTACAATATATTGTGTTGTAGTCATTTATTCAAAACCAAAACTCATTCAACAAATACTTTGATGAATTGATACACAACAGAACTGTTTTGCTGATGGATCAACCCCAACCATGAAAAACATCCCAACAGCTTCCTGCCATTTCTACAAATCAAAAAATAAAAGACCTTCTCATGGGAATATAGGTCTCTTGAATGTATGGATAAAGAAATGACAAATTCTAGAAGAATGGACGCTAAGAAGAAAAGGAGCATTTATGCAGATGAAGTAGCTGGGGGGAAATGCAGTATTGTCTATTTGGCTAAGAAAATGTGTGCCTTTTATGAGAAATAAGTATTTGACAATAAATGCAGGTACCTGGGAAGGAATGTTGACAAATACATTTTCCTGGCACAGATTGTAAAAGCAGATGATACAGAGAAAAAGGAAACCTGGTCAAAGAGAACCTGGGCTTGGAATGTGGAAATCCATGAGAGTGGATGGAAAATTGCTCAAAGAAAATTAGAAAATAAAATAAAAATAAAATCAGTGCAAGGCTTCAAATATTAACAATGTGTTAAACTGTTAAGAAAGAATAGAGCACGCAAAATAACACATTTGGAATAAATATGTTTTTGAGAAGGCTAGTAAACACCTTATTTTCCACATGGCAGTAATAGTAAGGGTGGCAATCAGCACACTTAGATTCAGAATGGACGAACAGCTTATTGAATAGACCAAGAGCTGCCAGGAACCATAGCACTGTGCTATTAAAGGAGACTTCAGCTGCGGCTAAAGGAGCCAGCCGAACACGAGCAGTTTGCTGGTGTAGCTCTTTCTAGATGTGGTCCCTGCCTGCTTGCCACATAATCACTGGACCAACAAGAAGTTATGAACTCGTGTGAGTAATGAGAATGTTGCAAAACCAATGGTCTCAGAGAATAATCTTCTGTCCTGATCAGCAGTGGTTTATTTTTAAATTAAATGGAAGCTAAATAAAAACAGGTGCTTAAGTAAGGTTTCTCTACTAAGTCATTAAGGAACCCAATTAGTGGAGTCAGCTGGATTGAAAAGTTCAGTGTCTTGAATATGGATGAGCTCTGGAATACTTTGAAGTCAAAACAGCAAAACCTCTCTAAAAAATCTGAAGGAGAGAAGTGTAGAAAGGATATCAGGTCCAAATACATTGAAAGCAAACAAGCCTTAAAAGGGACACAAGGAATAAACAGCAAATCCACAGGGAATGGAAAAAGGTATTGATCAAGAAAGCAAGCTACTTGAAAGGTGAAAAACTGTGGGGAAAGAGAGACAACTACCTTAAATCAGGCCAAATTAGGCATTGTAGAGAAAATAAAAACAAATAAACAAATCCCCGATTAAGTTTGCTAACAATATATCAAACTGAGTGGGAAAGTGGACACTTCAGAAGGGAGAGCTATCCAGCAGGAAGACCTGGGTAGGCTGGAAGAGTGGGCTAACAAGAATATTACAAAGTTCAACAAGGACAAGTGCACCTGGGAAAGCAGAATCCAGGAGTGCAGCACAGGCTGGGACCTACCCGGCTGGGC
>JANZLQ010000029.1:26822647-27023701 GCA_026212715.1 Elanus axillaris | reverse complement strand
TACTCCTGGGAGATTCCAACTGGACACAGGAGGAAAAATTTTCACAATGAGAACAATCAGCCATTGGAATAATCTCCCCAGGGAAGTTCTGGATTCCCCAGCATTGGACACTTTTAAGATTCAGCTGGACAGGGTGCTGAGCCATCTTGTCTAGACCATGCTTTTGCCAAGGAAGGTTCGACCAGATAATTCTTGAGGTCCTTCCAACCTGGTATTCTATGATTCTGTTGAAATAGCAGAAGATTTATTGTTGTAAATCTAAAAAAGGAAGAATGAAGGAAGCCATACTTCTGTGCGGGGGGAGGGTGAGGGTTAACATTTAGCTATGGCTTAAAAGCAAAAAGAATTTTATCCTTCTTCCAGTTTTTGCCAATGGTGAATATGTTGAACAATGATTTGTCTTGCTAAACTAATCAAGATATCCAAGAGAAAAGAAGAAAATCTGAAATCTCCACATTTGAGATAGGATCAAAAATTATCAGAGTTTAATATCATCAAGCATAGGCAGAAAATGTGCACACAATCATCAATGCCACATGAAATAATCAGAGTTTGTTAGCTGTTATATTTATTAATTATTTAAAAAGGTGGAGAGTATGACTGGAGAATAGGAAGTATAAACCTATATTAAGAAAGGAGAAAAAGTGATCTGGACAATTACAGATTCATGAGTTTACTCAATGGTGCATGTAGTTTGGAATACATTTGGAAAGAAAGTATAAACAAAGATAAAAAGCTAAGTGAGCTAAAATGCAACTTGTACTTACCAGAAGTAACTTGATATCATTATTCAGTAAAATAACTGACTTAACTAGGAAGTAAGGTAGGTCAAATCTGGTTGGACTTCAGTGGGGCATCTAATGTAGTGCTCCACTGGAATTTACTAATTGCACTAGAGAGGATGGGGATTAGCAGGGAACTTAAAAAATAGGTAAAGAGCTGACTGAGGGCAAGATAATCATGCAATGGCTTGTGCTTAAAGGGGATCATCAGGCTGGAAGGAGGTACTCTGAAGTCTTGAGGGATCATTAGGGACTGATTAAGGAGACCTAATCAATTGTCATGACTGTCATAGGCTAGAGTGTAAGCTTACAGCTTAAGTGCAGAAGCTATTCCTCTGAACACACTTGCCCCTCAGTACCCCATGATAAATAGCAGATGGCTCCTCTCTTTCACTAAAGGTAGGAGGGTGCGTGTGGGCAGTTGCTGCAAAGTAAATGATGTGTTCTGGCTTTCCCTCTGGTAACCAGTTCCTCTGCCCATACCTTTCCTTAATAGCTTTAGTAATGACAAAGGCATAAAAAGTGGCAGTGTGGTAATGAGACAAAATTGGAGGTTTTGTCAATATGGAGAGGATCGAAGCATAATGCAGGAAGATCTGTGTTACCTAGAGGACTGAAATAGTAGAAAAGAGTTGTAATTCAATATAAAAATGTGCAAGGTCAATCACTTAGAGAGGCAACTAGAAAGAACTTCTCTGATAAGCTCAGTGGCAGGAAATGGCAGAGGAAGAGAGGAGCCAAGGTACCCTCATCAGTTTCAGGATATGTCTGAGCCATCCGAGGGATGCTTCCGAGAAGGTGGTAAGCTTGGTCCCCAGGTATACCAGCTGAGCCTCATGTCTCAGCCTAAAGATATTAATGAGCATACAGAGAGGTTTTTGCACTTCTGATCACCTATATTAAGACAAGTGAATTCAAACTGGAAAAATGGTTGTTGAGGGAAAGGGTGGATTGTTTTTATAAGAAGAGATGAGAAGATCTTGGTGTATTTACCTCATGGGGAAAAAGGAATGGGAGAGGACATGTTACTGTCTAGCAGGGGAATGAAAAAACAGCAAATGAAAACTCTTTTGGAATATGACAAAGCTGGTTAGAAGCTAACAGTTATGACCAGACTGCGCCATACATGAAGGTAGAACTGGGAATGAAAGGTTGTCAGATAATTACAAAATAAAATCTTGAAATTTCCAGGACCTTAAGAGTCCTCATAGAAGTATAAGAGTTAAAAAAAAAAAAAAGTTTTATTTTAAAAAAGTTTTAAAGATTTTTAAAATGTCTTGGAGGTTTAAAAATCACTTTATATGAGATGGTTCTCAGTCATAGCACTTGGTAAGACCTGATGAACTGGTAAGATGCCTTACAGACTTACAGAGGGCTTTTTAGTACTGACTCAATGAAGAGGAGAGAATGGTTTGGCTTGCTAGTCACTAGGTCTTGTGCAGAGTTTCTGTTGTTCTGTTCTGTTGGATCTTGACCCTGATATCCATTCCTTTTCACTGAAATACTTGGCAATGGCCTACAGTTAATTGTGTTAAAAGTGCTGTGCTTAGTGTGGAAGGGCTAAAGGACATGCTGAAATAGTTTGCAGAATTTAGACCACAGAGAAGTGTGGGCTGCTATTTTAGTTTTCCTTAACGATCTGATTTTTGCAGCAATTTTGTTCTGCCCTTTCATTTTAAGATGCATGCCAGATTATTTTAATGCTGTATTTTTATATGGTGCATTTGAATTTGTTGTTGTTGTTTACAGAATTCAGCATGAAAGTCAGGAAGATATAAGTCTTCTATGTGGTGTGACCATAGTTCTTTTCAGTTTCTGGCAGCACTTGCAGATCTGCTCCTTTAATTATGAGCAGATTAAGTGTGTCGGACCTCTATCTTCAAGTGATAATATATAGATATTCTTGCTGTGTAATTAGTGTAGGTAAATCTTTGTCCACTTTAGGTGTATTACTCAATGAAAATTATTATTCTGAATTTTTAATGCTTCTAGTCTTACAGTGAATGAAGGCCATACTGACTTCCAACTGTAGCCAGAAGCCCGTTAAGTGATACAGGAGGAGATCCACAGTCCTCTGGAACCTATCAATAACTTGTAATACTTAACCTTTGGACATACATTTCTTTCTTTTCATCTCAAGGTTAGTGCCAAAAAATCCTTGATGACTTCAGGTAAGCTGCACAACTGCAATGAGAAGCTAAATGTGGGATTTGAACAAAAATGAAATGCATTTTCATGGTTAGTAGCCATGAAATACCAATGACATCTCATGGATAATACAAGATTTCAGTGGGAATAACCTGTGCTGAAAGGCAATTGCAGTAGAGGAGGGTGCACGTGGTTAAATAGTTGGAGACTTCAAGGTGTCTTATTATACCATAGAACACAGTGATAAGTTTCAGAAATTGGAACGCTGACATGTAAAAATTAAAAAAAAGACCACATTTGAAACACTGGAAATTACATGTAAACAATAGGTCATGTTGCATAGGGGCTGAGAATGTGGCTTTCAGCAGGTAAGAGCAGCAAGACTAAAACCACACAGTGATCCCTAGGTAAAAGTGTATAGTGGCCTTCCACGTGAATCAGTCTGAAGGTGCAGAGCTGCCCCTGTGTCTTAGGTAAGTGTAGCATAGACCAAGAGGTTACGGGACAGCAGGAACTGCAGGAGAGGCAAGATTTACAAAAATAAGTCTTTTGACAGAATGGAATGCTGATAAGTGATAGGAGGAATTAGGTCTGTTGATGTAGGAAATGAGCTATTTGGAAAGATCCTTTAGCTGGAAAATGTTGCTTTTCAATGAAAACTGGAAAAGTTAAAAATGGGGTTTTGTGTAACTTAATCTCCTCTTCAGATGTCTAAGTTGGCATCTAGTCTGCTGAATTCAGTTGTCAAAATTGTGCCTAGATTTTACATGTTACATAGACCACCACTTCCGAAATAAATGCCTAAATTACTAGTAAATTACAGCTACTACATTTAGGGTAGTAAGGATGCAGTGGACATCAGAAAAGCCTCCAAACGGAAAGAAGCGGGTGACTTTCAAAGTCACTAGAGAAATCTTATCGGCCTGTCTCATCAAGAGGCTAGGAAAATTGGGCCCTCGGAGTATAGCTGAGCTGAAGAGCTTTGGGAAAAAAGAAGAGGTGGGAGGTGACAAACAGCAGATCTCGACCTGGCATGAGGCCAGTTAGAGCAGGACAGAAACACTGATGGGCTGGGCTGAAGAGCTCTGGTGCAGCATGGGTGCACTGTAAAAGTACCAGGCACCAGGAAGGACTGTTTTCACCCACGCTTTGACCCAGGACTGCATCTCCCAGCCACCCTAAATCCCTGCTCACACCTTGCCCTCTCTGCTATGAGAAACAGGGTAGCTACGCTCTCGTCCATTCCGCAAGAAGCATTGCACTGTGCAGCCTGTGGGGATGCCTGCTAGCTAGAAGCGGGTGACATTCACTGCCCCCAGGTTTTTCTGACAAAGTGAGTATTTACATTCATTGCCCTTAACGCATGAAGCTATTTTAAGCTTCAATGTGAATAAAGCTATTTTTGCTAGATGTGTGGAGTGTTTGCCAGTATTCTCTGTATCTCGTCACATTTAGTGCATAAAAATACTCTCAATGGAAATAACTGGATCAAAACCAATGAGGAAGCTACACACATACTCCAAACACCTGCATATCTGAAAAAATTTAACAGTGCCAGCACCAAATAGTTCTGGTTTATCTCAGAAGAATGTTTGCAGCTAATCCGCTCTTGTGGACATAGATAAACATACTGCAGCTAATACATACTTATCATAATTCAGTGGAGACATTTCAGAGTGCACCACTTAACTGCTTTTCAATTTCTCTTCCTGTTTTGTCATTATCATTGTTATGTTGGGTTTTTTTTTAAAATCATTTACAGGTGATTGTTTGGCTCTGTCTTGCAACTACACCCACAGTGTACTTCAACTTTCTTTTCCTCTCACTGCTGCTTCTCTTTGGACAGAGCTGTGGAAGAGGTTCGCATAGAGCACCTACCTGCATTGCAGGTTTCTCAGGGCCTGCACCAGCAATGCCAGAGTCACTTTGGTGTTTGAAATTTAACTTGCAGGTGTGTGATCTATATTTATTCTTCTGTAGGACAGTTGGTTTTTTTAGTCAGATTTTGTTTCCTGAGTATTATATTTTAATTCAGAGCAATGAAATGCTATTTATTCTTTGCCTTTCTTATAGATGTAATATCAAGTCCAAATCCAGAGTTGGTATAGATCAAGGCAGATTTACCAATGTACCGGTTTGCACTAGCTGGGCCAGTACTTTCCTGTCCCTGTGTTCCTGCTGTAACTTCAACCATGCTTTTCATCAATTCTGCCTCTTAAGATGGTATTCTTCTCCTGCATGGGTCTCCTGGATTTCTGTTCCCCAGAATTCAGCTTGTCCAAATGTTGTTGACTCTCTGCTCATGTATCTTGTCTCCCAGACTTTTCATCTGCTCAGCCGTGCGATTGTACTCTCAGTAATATGAAGCTTCCACTGTGAGGAACAGATATTTTGTCTCCTGCATCTTCCTCAGAAGCATATTGTAAGAGGGTTAATGCAGACCTCCAGGTAGGTAGGTAGGACAGAAGGCTGATTTTTGATGCCATTTCCGTAATGGGCCAAGCAGTGCAATTGCAGAAGTAGATGAAAGAGAGTGTGTTTGCCAACAAGTTCAACCTGCTTGAGTTTCCTTATCATCTGGAGACTTCTCTGAGACATAATTGTCCTGCTATGCTTCCACAGTGTCTTTCTTCCTTGCACTGAACAAGCTCTTACATGCAATACAGAGACTTTTCCTTGTCTGTGTGTTCTTTGGGACTATCCTGGAGTTCCGAAGTTGGGAAAGACAAAAGAAATAAAAAAGGGCATTCATTGTTCAGTGTAGCAAACTTCTGATCTGAGAAGAAAAAGTTACTGATTTCACTTCCATGATGTGGAGCTCTCTGGTATAGTCTGTCTCCACTGCCCTTGTTTCTCTCACATGCTTCAGGATACGTGCAGACTGTTATTAATCTTTGATACCATCTTTTGAGCTAAGAGCATATTTGCAACCTAGGGGTGTGCAGGGTGATAGACCAGCTAGTTCTTGCCACCATGTAAGTGTTACTATCGTGCAGCCAGTGTTTTGAAGTTGCAGCAGGACAGAGTTTCCTTTCACTTGCTTCACCAAAGGTCACAGGGGTGTAGCTTGCAGGAAAAGAGGAAGAGTGTTAATTTGTCACAGTACTTCAACCATCTCCAAAAGAACTGTATCTCACCGTTTCCTTAGCCCAAATTTTTCCCTGTTCATGCATACCAGAAATCGGTAGTTTGCTTCTGTGCAAACTCCTTCTACTGATTGGCCTGAACTTTGCATATTTACTCAGGTGCCTCCATCTTCAAAGTTTGCTACACAATCTATCCCAACGTGTGCTGCATGTAAAGCCAGGAATTAAATGCAAGCTTTTGTGTATTCTTCTTTGAAACATGTGCGTTAGGGAGAATGGGAATCTACCCTGTATATAAATATATTCAGTCTGTGCTTTTCAATGATTGTCTATAATATTTGGCAGTGCAACTGAACTTCAAAAACTCTACTTTCTTTGTAAGATGCATTCCTCACACCAAATAAACATTTTTCTGCTAATATTTTGGTTCCCAGGGTAGTCTGACAGCCATTATTCTTTTGGGGTGTGGACAGAAAGCATGACGATGTGCAGCATGTTTATAAACTAAATAAACAGGGACCATCTTTGCAATCTAGGAATGATATAACAGTGTAATTTTACACTCTGATAAGGACAATATATACATGGTTGCCTAAAAATTGTTAGTGGTTAAAAATCTGATGTGCTAGCACACTGTAGGCTTTCCTGGTTTTCTGGTACTCTTGTTTATTGGCTCTATCTTCCTTTTGCCTTTTGATTTACAATTCTAGTATAAAATCTTTCAGAATGGAGATTATATGTTTCTACAGCGATTGGCAACTGATCCCATTCAGAGCTGGAATTCTACTCAATAAAAATAAAGACTATGCTTTAGATGCTGGTGGGTATTCCTTCTCACAGATAGGCATAGCATGTAATATCTGACAGAGGGTATGTATATATGATTTTGCATATAAAGTGGGTTTAAATCATTCATAGGCTTTAGGGAAGTGCCTGTAAGCCTATTTCGCCACCATGGTAGCCCTGGAGCAAATGCAATGCTAATACTCCTGCTTAGTGATTTTAAATAGTTTGTAAGCTGCTGTAAAAAATGTGTTGTCAAACTCTGCAACTAATTTACTTCTTCCAGTCTATAAAACAAGGAAAGGAAACATCTGTTTAAATGGGAATGTAATGGCAGTGGGGATTATACTTTTCATGTCTCTGTTGTTGTTCATTGTGTTTAATCGGTTTAAACATACAAAAATGAATGTCACTGATTAATAAGTAGTAATATTTATTAGAGCTTTAGACCCTGTACAAGCCTGTGTGGATGAACGTTTTTGTGACACTGCTGGCATTTCTGAAATAAATTGAGCAGATGTGGGAACATTCCAGACATTGCTGAAGACATAGTTCACTCCACATGGATGAAGTTACGGCAGAGTTAGCACAGATGACTGGAGCTATCAACACAACTTCTTTGTCCATAAATTCTCTGCAGAAAGGGTTAACATGTTGCAAAAGGCATATCCTGCATGGGAATTTCCATATTCTTCTGTGTCATTAATTTATTTATATGTGCTCTGTGTCTGTCTCTCAGATTATTCAGCCCTTGGTATGCCAGAATAAATGCTTTAGAAAGGTCAGCCCCGCTTGCAGGGAGCCAGCCTCGCTGTCCTCCAAACTCGCAAAACCTAGAGACCGTTTCTTGCATGTGCTTTATAATGGCCCTGAAGAAAATGCACTAGAACAGCACTCAGCCAAGTGTGAAAAACAATAAAGGATTTTACCCTGGCCATTGTTGACTGCAAAATGCCAATCTGGTGCTCTAGCACAGCTTGGGCTGAGGGGCCTTTCCTTGTCTGCTCTATTCTACTTGGTTTCAATGGGTTTTTTCATTTATAAGCTAAGACAATCCAAGGTTAAGCTGTTGCTGACAGAAAAGAAATAAATAATTTTATATGAATGTTTTGACATCATCAAGTGAGATGAACAAATATACTAGGGGCATGTTTTATTGATCATTTCTTACTTGGGAGCGTGTGGCACTGTTACTGCGCCTTGAGGATCCTGGAAGCAAACTGGCCAAGCCATGAGTGTTACTTTACAGGTTTAGATACAGATTGGTATTTGGATGTAGACATGTATGAATAAAATAGCGTACGAAAGCTTTTTATTGATTCAAGCACTTCAGCGGTATGTGTAAGAGAGCCCAGAAGAAAGTTCAGGAGCAATCTCAGTAGGACAAGGAACAGAGAAACATCTCAAGAAAAAAACAAATGTTTGTTGGTGCCCAAAGTAAAATACAGTGGAGTGCAAGGAGAGGAATGTCAAAGACATACTTAAACCAAAACAATAAATAAAAATGTCGAGGGGGGGGGCGGGGAACCAAGCTTTTGAGGAGATGTCCAGTAAATAGCAATAAGCAATCAGTATAAATAGCTGGCAGCACTTTGTGTTGGAGCTCCTTGAAGGATGAACAGGAACTTTTGCAGGATCTAGGCCTTAGAGTGACATGTAGGGCTGGGTTCCTCCAGAGACATGATCCGTTGTAGCTCAGGGTAGAGGCTTTCTACTGACTGTGAAATAGTGCACGTACATTTCATGTGGTAATTATTAGAAGCAGAAGCAAATCCAGGTGTATTCATGCTTTTGGTCTCCACATAGAAATATGATCATGATTCCTTTCAATTTGCCTCGGGTAGCTGGAAAGGGCAACCAGAGCTCTGTAAGATGGTATAAACGGGTCAAAGTTAGCATATTTAATTTCTAATTCCCTTAACTATTTTTTGTCTCTAACCAACATTTTCTCTTCATCAAATCTGTGTTCTCCACTGTTCGTATTACTTGATTTGTGCAGTGTTATTCGTCTTCCACAGTGACTGACAGAACAAATCAACGGTGGAGCATGTTCAGCAGGCGGTGAGGTAAACAATGAGTAACACGCTAATGGTAAACTCTCAGTGAAACATCAGGACATTAAGACTTAAATGTACACAAGGCACACCTAGGAGCCTAATTAACATTTTTGTGAAAAATAAATATCAGCTAAGAGATACAGCTGGATTTTCACAAATTTGTATTTTCTGGATGAGGACTCAGGTGGCATTTCTTGGGGTTAAAATGCATTTTCTAAGGCCAGAATCTCTCTTGTGCTAAGCAGAAAAAAACAGCTTAACAGCCCTTTAAAACATGGATTATGTACTTTGTTTCTATTTTTTTAGATATTTGTGTTGTAATCAGTCTTCTGGAAAGTCTAAAGCAGGTGTTGTATTGTTTACATCATAACGTCCAGCAGCCACCCTTGGTCAATGGGTGAAATTCAAGGTTGAAGAGATTTATGTTGAAAAGAAAAAAAATGTTTTAACTCGGTGAAGACACTAAGATGAAAAAAAGGAACTTTGTTTTTGTTGTTATAAATGCTCCTTTATTTCCTTGAAGACTTACCAATCTATACAATTTTAAAATATTGTCTTATCAACTGGGAAAGGAGAAACGAATACGTCCTTTTACATATGTCCTCTTCACATGAGTAATGAAATCAAATACGATGTTCAGCACATTCAATGCCTCATAAGGAGATGAATGAGCCTTTTTTTAATATCTCTGAAAGGCAACCATCACTTTTACAAGACGAAATAACGTAAGGGCTTAAAAATCCTGCATGCAGGCTATTTGTAACTCTTGAACAATGTCAGTCAGAAAGATTTGAACCAGTGGGAAATGATTCCATTGGTTTTCTAGCTTTGATCACAAGAGGGAGTATTTGCAAGTAATCTTTCCTTGTAAAAACAAAAATTCTGCTTAACTGTGCAAGCAGTGGATTTGGCCAATTAACTGTTTTCTGCAATGCACCAGCAGCATCCATATCAAACTTGCAACAAGTGTGAATTTTTTCTTCTTTGTCTATTTGTGGAAGTGTGTATTATGAGGAGACCTTCAGAAATTACATACAGATTATATACCGATCATGGTGAACTGTTTTAAAGGAAGAAATTGTAGTCTAACACTGACCCAGATTACTGTGGCATAAATTCTTTGTTCATGTATCAAAGGAATAAATAAATCTTTCTTCTACTTGTATCTTTCTGCCCAAAAGAGATTGGCCTTTCCATAAAGGAAGTTTTAATTTCTATTAGTTATAATCTTTAATTATAACTTTTTGGAAGATAGAATGTCAAGGAAAGGAACATGTCGAATATAAAAACTAAAAAAGGCAGTTTTGGACTAGTGTGATTTAAGGGTCACTACTTAAAGCTATCTGCAAGTTCTTAACAGCAACAAAAAAGTCCTTATTCATTACCAGTGACATGACTTGCAGCTATGTTTGGTGCTGATCAGTTATCTTACTCTAACTAAAGGGAAGACAACCTGGCTGGTAGAATTAAAATTTTAAAAAGTAATATTGGTATAGTTTGTTACATGTTCTATCCAAACCTTGAAACTAAGCCATGAATTAGTATAGGTTTGTAACTTTCCTGCAAATTAAGAATAATTTTTGCCTCCTCTTTGGCCTATAAGCAGAATTTGACCTAGAGAGGGCTATACTGCTCATGCAGTGGGAGGGCAACAACACTGAGGGGGAAGGAAGGGGGAGCCCATGTTATTGTAGGGATAGAGAATTTCTTGAGGTTTCAAAGGAAAATGGCAGCAGACTTTGTAATTCCCAAACTGCTCGGTTAAACTTTTCCTTATAGAAAATTGTTACAGAACTATTTGGGGATCAGAGGAACATGGAGCAAGGCAAGAAGGGTTTGCTTTAAAACCACACTGGCAGGTAGAGTTATGCTCTAGATAAATGTGATTTTTTTGAAGACTGCTAGATCAATAGAAAATTTCCGTGAAATCAAATGTGGAAAATTATTCCACTGAAAAAAACCCTTTTGTTTGTATTTAACCATTCCACCACAGCATCTGCAACTGAAAGAATGTGGCTTTGTTCAAACTCCTCAGTGCAAATTTTTCTGGCCTTCTGTGAGAGCGATTAATCATTTTGCAGTAAGGAGAGCTGCTCTTTGTGGTCAACGTGTACTTTTCCTGACCGCATGGAGGTGTTTTGATGATGGTTGGCAGAGCAGCATGTCAGGATCTTGCTTACTGACATTGGTGATAGGTGGCAACATATCAGAGCCAGTAGGAATGTCTGAGCAGCCAAATTATGAAGGAGTGGAAAATGCCAAGCCAATGCTTAGAGGTGTGAGCAAGTATGGTGCCTCTCTGCCCTTCCTCTCCAAACTGCCACGCACACCTGCCAGCTCTGCAAAGCACTTGCAAAGCCTGCGCTCTTGAGGACGGCACGTGTCGGCAGGCGGGGGAGAGGAAAGGAAGAGGCATTGGCTGGCCATGGCCCCATGTGCTCCCCCATCCTTGAACTTGGAAGTAGACACTGCTGCTCTCTAACAAAGACAAATTTAAACTGGAGAGCTCGAAATGAGTTTTAATAGCTCTGGGTTTGCTCATCGTTGCACATAGGTTTATCATTTCATCCCCTACTCAGCATCAGTAGCCATTCTCCTTAATGGCTGGAATAAGCACCAAAATAACTGTGCTGGAGCCAGCCTCTACCTACCCTGTCCCTCTGACCTGTATTCTTCTTGATGGTACCACCCCATCGAGAAAAGGCGATTAGGACGGCGTCCATTCCTGCCAAATGGTGGTGTCCATGTCTTGGGGTGACCACTAGGAAATGAACATATTTCGTCACCCCAGGAGCCAAGATACAGTGATTTTTTGGCTTTAACTAAACCAGGGAAGCTTTCAGGCAATGAGTTAAGAGGGTTTCCACAAAATCATCATTTTTTTCCCAACTGTTATTTGGTTTCCCCCAGTTCCCATGCCTGATTTCTAAACTGCTTCCTCTTTAAAAGCTACACATTCCCTTCATCCCAGAGTTGCCCTTAAGAACAGGAGCACAGAGGAAGAGAATATCCCTTCAGCTTGATGTGAATTGCAAAGCAGGGCTCTCTCCTTCCATTCTTAAACACGAAGGGTGGTACGAGTAGCAATGCTGACAGTGTACATTTGCAGATGCCACCATATGGGTCTTGAAAAACTAGTTGCACCGATGATTCCCTGCACATGTAGGAGACAGTTTGCATTGTTGGCATCGTCCCTGCACAGAAACAAGCACAGCTTAGCAAAGCTAAGCAGATGGCACTAGATCTGGTGCCAGGGAAGCACTGAATTAAAGGTTATACCCACCAGGTTTGATGCGGTGCCAGTTTGAATCGGTACAGAAGCTTCGGCCCACCTGCTTATTGGCCCCGTGACATCTGGCATCTTTTTTTTTTTTTTTTCCCCTTGGACTAAGCTAAATGCAGCAAGGAAAAATGTCATTTTAAAAGCTAGTTACCAATAAATGGGATTAAAATTCTCCAAGAAAAAAGAAAGATTTACAAACATGTTCTGTTTAACACTGCTGTATTAGAGATTTTGGGACAGCTTTGGGAAGATTATATGATGGAAAATAAGGGTCTGGGTAAAACCATATTTTGTGGAACCACTTAATGGTCAGGGTGGCATACTAATGAACACACATAGCTGTTAGGAGTTTATGGCTATCAGCAGCCTGCATATAATGGCTCTCTGTCTCAGACTGTCACTGTACATATGTTGTCACTCAGAGCAGGAGAGATATTTTATGCTATGCCACCTGAGTGTGGCCCGTGTAGGTGCCTAACAATGCAATGCACCCTGCTAAACTTGCTGCCCTGATCCACTTAGGTTTCTCCCTCACTCATTTCTGTTGTCCTACATGTTGCACCATTCACCTTGTAAAGATTATTACTATTTTTTTAAACCAGTCCCTCCTTCCTCTCCACACGTTCACATGCTGTATACACAAATATGCTGCCATGGGGACTGTGCTTGTTGCAGAGACTAAAACTGTTTATATGTCTTCTCCATTAGGGATTTAATCCTTGCTCCCTTGGTGTGAAATGAAAGCATGCAGCTGTATGGCACTCTGGAGATGATTACCATTAGAGCTAAGCCTGAGTTTATACACACCATGAGCCAGATTAATCAACAATTTATTGACTCAAAATTGAATCCATACAACTTTGGGGTTTTTCATTTGTTTGTTTGGTTTTTGTTTTGTTTTTTTTTTTAAGGAAAGACTCCGGCTGCCTGAATAATTTTGGTGGAGAATTGTCAGAAAATCATTGAACCAGATTTATTAGATATCTGAAAAATAGTGACAGGCATTGTGTGATTTCTAAGGCTCCATCGCAGAATGGCAGGGAAGTCGATTTGCTTATAAACCGTAGACATACATTTTGAAATCATCAGTGCTGGTTTAGAGTCTTCATTACAAAAAGAAAGAATAAATGATCAGCTTTGGAAACTGCCTTGAATTTTCTTGGCTTCTGTATAGTTAGCGCGAATGTTTAGAAAAAAAAACAAATGAAAAGCTGATAGGGATGGAAAAATAAGGCAATATATAGCTGGATAAATGTACTGGGGAACCAGTTGTAACGCAAGTGCATTTCACAGCAAAAGGCTGTTGGTCTCCTTCATACAGCAACAAGAAAAGCACTACATGCTTGGAAATCTTTAGTTTGAGAATATTTAATAATAAAAAAATAAAGGAGACTAATATTAAACATCTAAATTTTCCATTGCTGACCTTTGAGCTAGAAAGCATTTGCAAGGGACCTGATCCAAAATCTGCTGAAGTCGGTGGAAAGTCTTTGTTGGCTCATGCCTGTCTTTTCTTGACATTGTTGCTGGTATCTCTGCCTCTCCCTTTCTCCAGCGCAGATAACTGCACAGTGCTCTCCGCTGCAGGAGGCTGCCTCACAAGTCCAGCACAGATATATATTGAGTTTCAAGTTGGCCACTGGGTTTTTAAGCTGTCCTACAGCACAGCTTTGTAATGTGCCTTGGCTATTGATTTCCCAGGGCAGAAGTTCACAGCTTTCAGCTCTAACCTTCTAGATTTGCTACTTGTAGACAACAGTCTCATCGCAGTAAGTGAAGACACAAGAGATGGAATTCTTCTGGCAAGGTACCAGTGAGGATCAAAGTCTTGGAGGTAACTTCCTTCTCCAGCTGCCTTTAAAGCAGCCTGATCTCTGAACAGCTCTGTGATCCTCCAGATCTTCAGATTTTCAGAGATGGAGGTGTGCTAGGGCAGCAGTCTTGGTTTTGGAGTTGAGTGGTGAGAGCCAGGCTGGCTCGCTTTTTTGTGTCTCACTTTAAGTGCTGCTAAAGCAATATTTGGGTTATTTTCTTGGGTTTTGCTGAATGTCAACACTGAAATAAAAACAATGGGCCAGACTTTGAACCCTTATTCACAACAGATCCTCCTCCTTGTCTTCTCTGAGCTTGGGGAATTTATCATTCAGTCCAGCAGCAGTACCAATTGAAAAGTGGTTTGTTTGTTGTTGGCTTTTTTTTTTAGAATTTGACAAATGTTCTATTTACATAACAGATTGAGAAATAGTTTGGAGAGAAATTGCTTTTGCTAGCTCCTCAGATTTCCTCATCTAATACTGCTTTCTCAGAATACTGTCTATTAAAATTATTCCCTAGCATTTTCAAGTTATAGACAATATCTCATATTACCCAGGGACAATGATGCTGAAATTAAAATAACATCCCTAAAGAAAAAGGTAACCATATATTTACGTATCTGTAACTAACATACAACCCCTTTTAGTGTCTTCACAAGTCTCAGCTGCTTCTTTGAACTCAAACCATCACTGGCTCCTGCCATGGAATTTGAAATACAATATTTCCTAAACCATTCAGTGACAACTTCTGGATTTATCTGATCCCATGCTGTCTTAATCCAATGACAAAGCAGTGCTACTCTAGGACTTCTTTATCTTCCCTGTAGGAGTTAGAGCAGGATCCCCTGCCAAGAGCCATAAGGGCTACAAACACTCTTTAAAGGGCTTGTTCTCTGCTACATCAGGCACCTGCAGTTGTGACATTCCTCCTGGTGCAACTGCAAGAGCAGCGTCCGTTTCTCCAATGATATTCTTCATTGCTGGTGTTAGATACCCTTTGAATGTACCTAGGAGAAGTATTCTCCTTTTGCATACCAGCACACCTGGTCTCCTGTTCCAAATGATGTTCAGCCAATCCTTCATTAAGTCTGTAGACATCCATCCTTGGTTTTGACACCTAACAATTATTCCAGTAGGCAGCTGGTCCTTCAGCATTGTTTTCCGCTTCAAGATCACATACGGTGGCAATTTTATACCATCTGCTAACACTGCCAGCATTACTGTAATGCACATTTTTTCATTCCCCAAAGTTTTGATGATGACGGATTTTGTGCCTATTTCTTCAATGATGTTATTGGATGGCTCATCAAAGGAAACTGGTGTCTCATCTGCATTTCCCATTTGGCTCAGCAGATAATCGTGACCTTTATGCAATCCAATCACGTATTGCTGGAATGCAATGAGGTTTTTGGTGAAGCTGGAAGGTAGATCTTGGCAAAGCGAAGTCCTTCTCTGTAGGCAAAAACCATTATGACACATCATCTGTGTGCACCAACCATTACCGGTCTTGAACTTTTGCCTTGTAATTTGTCATGCTTGTGCTATTCCTTGAGATTTTAATTTAATGATTTCCTGTGTAACTAGGGTTCTATCCTTTTTTTTTTTTTTTTTTTTTTTTAGTGCACACATTCTGCAATTTACCTTTCTACTTGAGCAGGAGGGTTGGATTATATGACCTAATGAGGTCATTAGATGACCCAGAGGTCCCTTCCAGCCTCAACTATTCTGTGGTTCTGTGATAGTTCATGGAAGTGCCCTTTTTCAGGCACTGAATAATTTCTACATTGAGTTAGTGCATAACAGCTTCTGTTTTGATTATTTCCATCTTGGCACATTTGCCTCTAACTTATTTCTTCTTGGACTCACAATTGTTAGTTTTTTCTGCATGTAGTACCACCAGGAGTTTAAAACCTGCATTGTAACTCCTGCTTATACCTTTTGGTATGTTCCCTCTTGCACCCGTCCCTCTCATCTCCAGATGTTTTTCTATTTCACAGTTCACCTGAAACTATAAAAAAATCACAGTTGCATTCTCTGATCCACCCCACACTTTTTCTCCAGTGAGTGAGAAAACCAGCAGTAAATCACTGTGTTGTCTTGTTCAAACTTTGGGCTGCTTTGGGTGTATTCGTGCACATAACTAAGGAACCTTCCACAGTGCACAGTCATGGTATCATAATAATGCAACGGGAAGACAATCTCCAATTTGCAAATGAAACTTTTGGACAAAGCCCCCTAAATCTTCCTTTTGGGTAAATGTAATATTGGTTTATGGTGCTGGAGTTGTGGTCAGATTTAGTCAGCAGGTTTTGGTAGCCAGGAAACCATCAACACAGTCTGTGTACCCTCTTAAGGATGGCTAATTTTATTTAACTACTTAAACCAGGTCTATGTAGCACATGACCTGTGAAATCATCTTTTTTGGACAACTAGTCCCACAGACACTCTGTGTATGCTCTGGCATGGGCAGAGGATGGCCGAGCAATGACCCTTAGCTATGGCCAGGCATGACGCCCCACTGGTGTGTACATGCCTCTGGTCTGCTGGCCAGCCATCCAGTGTTTGGGCACCTAGAGAGAAAGATCAGGTCTCTTGCCTGGTATTTCCTTGCTGTAGACTATATGACAATTATACTGGCCCTCTACATAGACATTTCACCTGTGTAATATACAATAAATACTGCATACGCAAATCATGTAATGCCAGATGATAAGTAAAATACTGCTCATAACAACCCAAATAGAAGGTATTTTCAATGCATAAAGGAAACTATTCAGAAACAACATTTTAACAATGAAAACACACTAACTTGAAATATTTTACCACGTTTTTATATTTTGAAATACATAGAAGGAATACAATGAACTGATCTGCATTAACAAAAAAATCCAAGCAAGCAACTTTGCATATAATTGCTTGAAACTAATCACTAGCACAGTCTAAAAATAACAACAAAATAAATTGGTAGCATCCTACACTTCTACTACCTTAATCCCTAACAGTAAGCATTGAACTTAATTTTTTTTTTCACCCAGTGACTAATTCCAGATAATAAATTGTGTGTTGCTGTGAAGTGCCTCATAGCAATGGAATGTATTTCACTTCTTTAATTAAGCTACAACTGGATCTATTTTGTTCCTTCATTATTTTGGTGAGTTGGATTTAACTTCACAAGTTACAGAGTAGGACTATTTTATAGACTTTCTTTATTATTTGAACAGTAGACAAATAAAAGTGGACATAAAAAAGGTCGTTTGTTTTTGAAAGGTTTATTGCTCCAGTTACAGATAGTACATATAAGTGTAAAAAGACTGTGGCCCATATTAGTTCCGCTATATATTTCTAGTTTTGCTCTTTAAATTAAAAAAGTGTGACGGCATGAAAAACAGATGCTTTCAACCCATTTTCCTCCAAAGTGAGAAAAAACACATATTTGTTTTGAGGTGCTAGGAAAATTGTATATAGGGATGGATCATTCTGAAAAGATTCTCTACTTCCTAAGCATTTTCTTTGGAGTTGGCATAGACCACATTGCAGTCCACAGGCTCAAGTCTGAATTTTGGAGACAAGTGTTAGATGCCTAAGAAAACGTAGGTTTTATTTGGTGCAAAATCTGCCCCACAATGTAAAGCCTCAAAACAAGACTGTATGTACATCCATTGCATCTTGCTTTCTGGGAGGAATCTTGAAGCTGGAGGCCACTGAACGGCTGCAGATCTGCTCCATGCTGAGTACTTCTGCAGTATAAGAATGCAATGTGCTGTGAAGAGGGAAATGACTGGAAGCCTTCACTTGGCAGGTCTGCATAATCTGGCTGCTTATTATTTTAGCCATATAGCAGAACAAGTAGATTTTAGATTTTTGTGTTCATTTTTCATCAGATATTATCTGTATATTCTTAATAATGGAATAAACCTAGGACAGCTTGCAAACTCCTCTGTGGGTGTTCAGATTCCTCTTCTTGATTAGCTTCTTATTAATTTGTATTAATAACTCTTTTCTGTGGGATAATTTGCTAGTTTTCCCCTGGTTATTTCTTAAAATGTTAATACTTATTGATTCTTTCCTAATTTGACTTTGCACTAAGATTATTTCATCTTCAATTTTATTTCATTTCCAATTTTATTTCAAGAGACTTTAGTAATGCAGTGCTGAAAATGAGTACAAGTGTTAAGTTTATCAACTAGAGTAAATGTTATACTATCAGCAGAACATCAGGCTTCTTGTTTAATGTGGTTTTGCAATGGCACATCACATACATATGTCATTTTTAAGCACTGGCACAAGTAGACACTCTATAAAGTGCCCAGATACAAAACCTGTTTGGTTTGTGCTGGTTTCGCTTGTAAAAATGGGATTTTGCCTGTAAAAGTACCCTAGTTTTCATACAACTGACATTGTCATACTCAAGTCTGATCCCTGACAAAACCAGAGGGATTGTAGTTTTTAAATTTGGGCTTCAAGGTCAAGTTCAGCAAGTTCCATATTACCTCCACTGATATCAGTGGTGGTGTTTCTGAGGGCATCCTTTGCCTTTGTGTTTTATAAAGCTTTAATACAATTTTCATCATGCCCTTCAGTTTGAAAACAAGAACGTTATAATGGGAGAGACATATGGGGAAAGAACTTAAAGAGCTGCATCTTAAATACACCAGCTGAATAATTAGAAGACAATGCCACAATGCAACGTCCAGGAAAGAGAATCAATGTAGCAACCTGTATTAAAAAATCAGTCTCCTTCCCAGACCAGTCATACTATGGTATGACATCCACCACAGTGATCTTCTGCTTTGAGTACACAGAAACATCCCCTGAGGAGGAACAGCACTTGTCTCTGAGATAATTTAAAGCAAACAGCTGTTTGGGAAATCAAGATGGAAAAAATTGTTGAAATTAACAAAATTTAAATGAAGGGCTAGCTATAGTTATGTTTTATAAGAAAGTTGTTAAAAGAAAGACCTAAAATATTTTTTTTCCTCACATGCTTACAACAATTCAAAAAAACATAAAATTGTCTTCAGTGAAGATTGCCTACAGCTAAGAAGAAATTATTCTGCTACATCCAGCTCAGTACTTAAAGGGAAGTACCAGCCCCTGCAATATGTAGTAACAGTAATGAAGTCCAACTGTGGAGCTGGGAACCTGGGACAAGGGCCAGTCTTCATATAATGAGTCCCAAGATTATTTGGGCAGGAATATGGAACACTTACTCATAGAATCAATAGTTCACTACAGTATTAAAGGCAGACAAAGAAAATAATTTGGGGGTGGGTGGGTGATTTTTTTATTATTATTATTTCTTCTGCACTGGGAAATTTTATATAACTAGAGAAGGGACCTGCATTGATTACCTGGTCCTGTGGTGAAATGTCTACAATTTTGATGCAGATTTGAATTAGGACAGAATTTCCTTGCTGTCATGTAGATATGGAGATTTAGGGAAAAGAAGCTGTTGTAATATTCAGATAAATACACAGTAACTGCAATACTGCAAAATCTCCATTGATTCCAATGTTTAAACTCTCTCACTTAGACCATATATAGCTTCATTCCTTCTCTAAATAATCTTGTGATATAACAGCCGGAAAAGGATTACTTTTTAAAGACATGTGGAGGAATGTATCTTAAAAGGCTTTTCAGTTTCCAGTGTAACATTTTGCTCAAAAAACCTGAAGGAACATTAACAGCAGTGATGGCTTCTCCTTGGACTCATCAGTCAATGAGTAGGCAGAAATATTCCATTTGAACTGTATTGATACACAACTCACATGTTGCTTATTTAACGCATGTAACACAGTGGCTACAAAGAGTTACAAAATTATAATAAGAAATTATATGACAAATACTTTTGAAAAAAATGATTGTTTGTGAAAACATGCAAACAGAATTATATGCTTATTTATTCACGTAGCTATAGTAAGGATAACAATTCAAAATCCAGAGGAAATGCTTACAGTATTTGAACAGTAAGATTAAGAAGCATCTCTAAAATATGGAACTGGCTGTAAATAGAATTAGGCCCTTCTTTAATTTGACATTAAGTGGTTTTAAGGTCCCAGGACTTGGTTGATAGTGAGCAAGGGGAACTCTTCCATGGTTCTCTGTGTGACAGTCAAAGCACCTAGTAGAAGTGACCACCACAAAATGTTTTTGCCATAACGACAGGTAAGAGATAACTAAGCAGTGACTGCCATTATCAGAGTTTTCCATGCAAAAGATTCAGTGTGCTCTAAAAAAGTATCTGTCGTGTGACTACAATGTCGCTAAGTTATGACAAGGAAATATCTGTGATATGACAGTGGCATCGTACAACTGTCAATATAAAGTAAGTGCAATGGGATTGCTCTGTACTCTAAAGCAACTGTCATGTAATGGGGGCTGTGACTAGGCTGTAATAGCAATGTGATTGCAACATGCCAGCAGAGTGACTGAGACTAGGCTGTAATAGCAATGTGATTGCAACATGCCAGCAGAGTGACTGATAAGTAACTCCTAGAAGAGATGACTCCCAAGTAAAATTGGCTCTAATAGTTTTGAAGTGCTGCAGAACCTATTTGCAGTGACAGCACTGCCCATCAGCTCTGGTGGGCTTTAGTCGGTACCTTGTGAGAGGCTAAGCCAGTTTATTGCTGTGCATCTGGCAGCCTTTAAGGCCATCCTGGATAAAATATTTTGATACCCGATCAGAATCACGCCGAGGTAAGGGAGCTGACATTAGGTATAGTCTCATCAGCAAATGGTCCCCAAGCCAAAGGCGGGCAACGCTAGTGGGCGGCCAAAACACGGAGTCAGACTGGGCTTCCTGGATGGCACGGTGAGAGGTCTCACCCCCAGGACTCCCTGGGTTGGCATTACCCTGTGGTAAGCAGGACAGAGACCTCGCTCTTGGGGAAGTCCCCGCTGTCTGTCAATGCTTTGGACTAGAACTCTGTCCATGGGTTCACAGCCTCTCTGTTGGTCAGCCCCTCCAGCATCCTGGAACTAGTCCTCAACGATGAATGCTATGGGCACTTGGCAAGTAAGGACAGAGAATATTATGAATTAATTAAGAAAAGGGAAGAATTATTATAGTCATATCACAGATGGAGATATTGATGTTCAGATTAATTGATTTGCCCTGAAGCTATGCAGCATGTCATTAGCAGCCTTGTGATTACAGTAGTGTTGGTTGAAAAACAGTTTTCGTGGATAGTCTTTAATGTTCCAATATATCAATGAAGAAACCTAATTCTCTGAAAGAGAAATGTATTTTTTGCAAAAAGAAAGCTGTTAGGGATTTTCCATTATTTTTAGCTTTTGAGACACCATGTCTCCTCCCCTCCCTCAGATTTCTTTATCTTTCAGTTCGCCTCCAATAATGTTTGGAACATTACAACTAAAATGAGAAAAAACAGAAGAAAGGTTAAGAGTACTTTTCATTTTCTTTTATCTTTTGGAACTGCAATGGCCATCTTTGCTTTGGAAGAAGTTCCAGATGGAAAATTAAAAGCTGCTTTAGAACGCCAAGTTTGCCTTATTTAAGATGAAGGCATGGACATTTTTACATTAGTGAGAGTGAAGAAAAAGTCAGTGATGCCATGAGAGGCCAGATGATTAATTTGAATCTTCCACTTGCTAGTTATTGTTTAACATACAGGGATCAAACTTATTCTTGTTTTATATTGTATTAATTACAAAAGGAAAAATAATCTATGTTAAAGGTGATAGTCATTAGCCAAAAATAATCTTTCAATATGAATTGTAAACTATATTCTGTGTGTCATTTACCTCATATTTGGCCAATATCTCAAGTAAATACTTTTGTTAAATTTGCATACTGCTGTATTTAGTATTCTGATGATGTGTTTTCAAGCCTACTATTTGCTGGCTTCTGTTCTATGTTCTATCTATTTTCTGATTTGCCTAAGACTCACTGGATGGACCTCAACAGCTCTGCTGGAGTGTGGTTTGTAGCTTAGCAGGTATTTTAGAAAACATGTTAATTTGGAGAACATTCTCTGCTTGGGAGATTGTGCAAACGAGGCTTTGGATCCAACAGACTATAAAGGATCGGGAGGAACTGTTACAGTCTGTCATACTAATCCTTCTTACAGCCTTTTGGGTCAATAATCTAAGCACTAATGTTTTCTTAGATCTGTTGTGTCAGTCCAGCTGCCTTGCACTCATATTAAATTTATGTGCTTAATATCTTTATGAGATTTTAGTGGGGGGGAAGGATGTGCAATTTACACAGAAATTCAAAGAAATAATGTAGTCAGATTGCTGTCCCCTTGCACTCCCACCCTCAAGAATCTCAAATATGTTAGTTCATGTAATGGATCATTGGTATGTATGTCATTGTATTCAGGTCGCAAATCAAACCAACTGTGTTGGAAAGGAATGCAAACATCACTCATGTGGAGAATAATATTTCATACTAAACAAAGGAGGATGGGAGTAGAAGTTTATCCTATCTGAAAATGGTTCTGTTTCTGCATACCAATGCCTTCTATCAGCAGAAACACCTGCAGCCACCATAAGGTCCACCTTTCAAAGGAAACATTTTCATCTTTTCCCTTTTTCTTTAATATAAAGGAGCAAAATAAGTATACTGATGTGCAATTAATTGTAAAGGCTCACTGCTGAAAAGATTTACTTGTGGTTCAGCAGTGTAATCATCTGTTGGGCATTTGCTATAAATCATGGGTGTCTGCTGTTGTCTCCACTAATTAGTACACTAAGTTATTATTAAGTCCCTTAAATATTATACGAGATCTGGGCTGTGCACAGAATTACTGGGGGAATGAGAACACTTGAAGTTTTATTGCACAGCTACAAAGTGTACAGTAAATGTCTGGGTGGTGGACAGTTGTAATGCACGACACAAGATGGAATATATATCCTTTAGTAACTGCTCTACCCATCCATAATTATAAAAGCCCTTTATTTTGCAGCCTTCAGTGTGCCACTTCAGTCACTCAGGCATCAAATAAAGGTCTCAAGCACAATAATTCAAAGCAACTAGTACAGTAGTAAGTGAAGTTTTAAACAACAGTAGACAAGTTGATTAGAGCCTTTGGAGATGCATGCCCTGAATAAAGGTTAACCTTTGTGAACTTTGAATACAAAGCTTTCAGATGAATTTTATATGAAATCTGGTGACAAAGAAAAGCACTATTCAGCATGGACTGATTAATTGAGTTACACTTCATTGTAAATCCCTGACAATGATGGAAAATAAATTTAGCAATGCGCTTTGTAGCCATACAAGTTGACGGGATCTCAGTAAAAAGCAAGAATCAGACCACATAAAGGCCTTGTTGAATATCTCTGAAGATAGTCTGGTGAGTGAAATGTAAAGCCAGGATTTACAAATATTACGTAAGTGAACACTGTTACTGCACTCAGGCTGAAAAATCCTGTTCAAATCCAATAAGTGGTTTAAGATGTGTAAATAGAGGTTTCTGCAGGGAGTCAGGCATTAGAAGCCACCTGGAGCATGTGGTAAAGATTGTATCCATCAATACAGCAGCTGGGCTGAAATTATAAAGAGAGCTGCTTTCCATCACGCTTGTTTTAATGCATACATTTCTCCTGTCACTAGCACCCCAGGAAAACTACTAACTACAAAAATGAATGGTACCCATTACCTGATATTCATACTTGTGACAACAGAGACAACAATCACAACACAACAGTAAGCAAAAAAACTGATATCCAAATTATTTTTAAGTTGTTGCAGTGGAAAGATCTTGAGAACCAGTTGGTAATATTTTAATAACACTGTAGGTTAGAGGAATGAAGCAGGCATCTGGCATTCAATCCAAAGTTTCCTTCTGCTCCACACATTCCATCAAATCATGCACCAAAGCAGTTTAAACAAAGCAAGATCAGTAAAAAATTGTTCCAAGAGGGGGAACCCTACGTAACGTTCAGCTGCATGCCAGCACTGAGGAAAATGTGATGGTGGTTTTCATTGTGATTGTTTAAAAATAGCATGGATTTACTATAAGTGTGTTCCCTATGCATAAAGAGTGCTTTTTAATCCCACATTAGTGTAGGACTGGCTGTAGAGGCAGGTAAAGCAGGCAGCTGCTTGCTGAAGGTAGTAGCTCAGGGCAGCAAAAAAATCATCTGTGGTTTCCTTCCCAAACTGGCAAGAGTGATGGGTCAGAGAAACGTGGTCCTCAAATTACAAAAAGCTACGATGAAAACAATGTGCAAGTGCCACTCAGAAACAGGAAAGGAAACTGTTAAATTTCTCGTAAAGTCATGTTAAAAAATAATACTAAAAAACAAGAGAGCCATATTGCATGTGTAGGGACAGACTGTGCCACTAAGTCACAGGCCCAAGCTGTGGGTGGTGTGGAGTAGCATTGTTCCCCAGCAATTAAAATGAACATGTTCACCACACAAAACTGCAATGTGTTCCTTCCTTTGTGAGTTGTGCCCCCCTTCTGCCTCTGCTTCTGCTCCCTGACGCGACCAGCCATCGCGGTGAGCAGCAGCGCTTGCTGGCGTTTCAGGGGATTTGGGGGATCGCAAGTGTCACTGACATCTCTTTGCAAGGAAGTAAGGTGAACTCCGTGCCCTGAGTGCTTTCTGTTCCTTTTCTTGTGCATTGGTTCAGGCATCAGGAACTCCCAGTTCTGTATTTAGGTTATTATCTTATTCCATGTGGATTTTGAAGGCATACCATAATACTGACGCTGGGTATTCAGCAAGAAGCACGTTGTGCAGCTGGATGGATGAGGCGTAGGTTGTGTAGCAGTTCCTGTGCAGACCTGGCACACGGGCTGAGGCGGTGGGGCATCGGTCCTCCATCCCAGATCCCACACAGGTGGGCAGCAGCCACTTAGGGAGAGAGGACCACACCGGTTCCTTACCTTTTTTCTTGCCTGACTTCTGAATATTTCTGGGTTTCTTTAGTTGTCTATGAAAAGAACAGCCAGTCTGCATTCAAACTTTACCAGAGTGTAGCTTTTCTATCAATTAATACTTCACTGCGTATGAGGAGATCTGATAACAGCCCAAATTCTTTCACTGTTTACTTTGCTGTACAGCTTATTTCCTCAGTAGCCAGCCTGATTTAAGTGTGTTAAGAGGGTGCTACAACCTTGCCCTGAGTGATTAGTGGGCCAGACCAGGGGAGATGTTTTAGCTGTTCTCCAATGTAGCTGAGCTAACCGTGGTGATAGGGATCTCAGGCGGTAAGTCGCTACATGGATAATGCCCTGCCGCGTCCTGCACGCTCGCACAGATACTGGGTAACCTCCCCTGGGCTCCCTTCGAGCCCAAGGCCTTTGTTCGAGGTCTCTCGCTTACCCCAACCCCAGTGATACAGCTGTCAGTCCCCCATTATTTTCTAGGACTGCTTTCCAAAGTATTGATGGAGGAAGGGAGGGAAGAGGGTTTTTTTTTCCTGTGCCCTTGCCTTCAATCTGTAGATCCTTTCACTCAGCAGAAACCTGTATCTCTTTCTGCTGCCGTGGTGATTCAATGAGTTTGAGATTATTTTGCTAAACCTGCCTCTCCCAAGAGACAGCGGTTTGATTCTCAGTGTTCTTAAACAGGTCAAGAATCGCATTAGCTCGGGTCAAAAATGCTCACAGTGCAAGGAGGTGAGTTTCAAGATCTTGGCAGAGCAGCAAAAAGGACTTGCTCTCGATTCTTGTGATAGATGTTACAACATTGCCAAATAGAAGTGGTTTTGCTGAAAGAAAACTCACAGTGGTACCACTGCAGTCAGAGACAAACCAGCAGTGGTGCAAACAGTCCACCCACAGAGGAGGATTAGGAAGAATACGATATGATAGCATCACACATAATGAAGGAAGAGATGGCAGGTGAATGACATGCCTATTTTGCATCTTTGAAGCCATTTAATTTGAGACAAATTGTTGTGTGATAGCTAGTCAGTAGCCTCAAAGGCAGAAGAACATTTATGCTTTGCATATCTGTGACTTGTGTTGCACAAACAGCAGTATAAAAGGCCACTGTTCTTGATTTGCATGTGCACACGATTAGGTCCATTCACAAATCCACTTTATTCTGCACTGTTATTTATGTATACACCAGTCACCTACACAATGCAGCACATGGCGCTGTCTGAGTATGCAGTCTGAAAGTCTTAACCTTCTTATCTTTGAAACAGAACTGGGTAAAAAGCAGAATTTTTGACCACATGACAAAGATGATTCTAAAATAAGTGTTCTATTTTCAAATATAAATGATTAGAAAGCTATCATAAATTCAAACATCTTTTTAAAAAATGATTAAAGGGGGACTTTGTAATAGTTGTGGCATAGTTATGTCTAATACTGCAAACAGTCTATATATATATTTTCAGGATGATAACTTATTTCTTTTTAGGGAAGAGATACTAAGTGGAAGATTCCACAGAACTGACGCCTGTGAATCTTTGTCTCTCACCATCAAAAGTTCAGTAAAAAATGTTTACCCATATCTATCTAGAAATGCTTTCAATAGGCAAGCTTCATGTTGTGGTTTATTTATGTTTTACTATCTTGCACATCAAGTTTTATCTAAAAACTTCAAAGCACTTTGCGAGCAATAGATTATGCTACAGTCTAGTGGTAATTATTATTGTATCAATTTTATGGAAGAACCCAGGTTGTATCAACTGATTTCTAAATCTCTCCTCAGTCTCACTCCGAACACTTAATAAATCTTGGCTCATTCTAAGCAAATTTGGGTGGTTTTATTCGTGGTAGTGGTTTTCCACAGCTTCAGCAGTATCTTCAAATTCTGCCACCAGTCCAGTGTAAATCCTGCCATGACCAGGGGCACCGCACAGTATAAATAAATAAGTGCTCACCTGATGAGCTGCTCAGCTTTACTTACATTTTCATACTTGCATACCAGTGTGACAAGAACATTTTGGGGTAGTCTGTGTTTCAGCTTACAGCAATGGTTAGTATACTGCATTGGACTGCTTACAGGCTTTTTCCTCTGTGACCATGAACTTTAACTTTTTCTGTATGAGTACAGAATATTCCAAGGAATTTTAGTTCTTAATGTTTGTGTCATGCCCTGACTTGTTCCACATGACTTCTTTCTTCATGTGTTATTTTTAGCTGGCAGCCTTGTAAATGCAGACTTGCCAGTAAGTGGAGTTCAAGTTCAGTCTCAAAAAAAAAAGGCTTTTAAAAAATAAATATGTTGTCTAAATATTCATTTCATGGAAGAAAACATTCTTGGATGAAGCAATGTCAGAGCTTTTGATTTCTGTGATTTATAAGACACAGGGGAAGGAAAGAAATCAGTTGAATTCTTTTCATGGAAGTTTGCAATTTTCTTAAAACACCAACAGTTAAAGTCATTAATTTGTGAGTCATTCAGAGCTGCAAACCAGATTTACCTATATCTGACAATATATACCTGAACTCTCAAAGGTAATGGGGCTGTGGGTTGTTTGTCTTGGAAAGAACTTCTTTTGTCATAATTTTTAATAGGTACATATATTTTTACAGGAAATTTTGTCTGTTTCTGCTATTCTCAAGGAAAGGTAACAGGGAAAAACTGACACTGCTGTCTAGCCCTGGGAAAGTTATTAAGGGATTAGATTCCCTTGCCTAGGAGCACAGACCAGTTTCGTTCTGCAGCCAGGACTGGGGTGGTGTGTCCTGCTGCAGAGAGCGAACACCGTGGGTAAATCTGCTGCTGCCCAGCACTAACCCTGGTTGATACCCGTTGTGACAGAGCTTGGCATTCAGCTGGGATGAAGGGAAAATGCACAGTTGTATTTTACAGTAGAAAAGACAATTCAGAGGGCCATAAATGTGCTTGATTACTCACAGGGAGGACCCCAAGCAACCGGGTCCAGATGTAAGTGTTTAGATTCACAGTCCCCGAGTCCAGAAAACCTGCCAAAGTGGAGATAAAATATGAAAAGGTAAAACTTTAGACTAAAGATGGAGATCTGTAGCTAGAATTTTTACTATACCTAAAAGCTCTCTATATCAGCTATAAAAGCTACTATAACAGCTTTTGTCATGCAAATTATAGTAGTTTTAAGTACCAAACTTTGTGGGAAAAAGTTTGTCAGAAAGAATCTTCATTTTCCAGTATGCGAATAGCCCTTTGGCTGAAAATTGAATGCAACCGGCCATTTCCTTTCCTCACCCACTTTGCACTGTTCCTTTTCCTCCCTCATTTGTGTTAGTGCCTAGATTAGGCTATGTGTGAGCAACTGATGGATGGTTCAAATGCTTGGCCAGAAATTAATCTTTTCTATGCACTTCTTGTCACCTTTTCCTTGGGCCTCCACTTTAGGAAGCCATTTGGGGAACAAAAAATGAAAAAAAGTCTCCTCTTAGAAAGGCCCTCTTCTCCTACCTTGCTAGTATGGGATTGACCTGAATTTTTATTATTCTTCTGTAAAAAGTTGAAGCTGGATAAACATAGCCTTCTCTATCACAGGGAAATTTGTATAAAATTTGCTGCACCTGGACCATTTCCAAAGTTGTTATCTCTGGATTAATGGTCCCACCTGATCTGGACACAGTGCTTAGAATGCCAGTAACACAGGAGCTGAATCAGCGTGATCTGTAGCATCAATAGTCCACCATCACCATGTCTGCAAGTAGCAGTAGGCACTTTAATGCTTGTGCCTTTGCCTTTTCAGGAAAGTGCTCTTTGAGAAGGTGAATCATCAACTTGATGTACATTTGAATTCAGGAGGCACTCCATATGGTAACAGCTGGATTTTAGGTTTTTTTCAGTCTTTATTTTTTATCTCGCTTCAGAGTGAGCATAACCAATGTGGATATGTGCCTTCTAAAATCTGTAGTATATAGAAGGATGGGAGGGACTCTGGGGTTTTTTTTGCCACCCATTATGCTGTGTTGACTTCCATTTTAAAAGCTCACAAGCAGTCGGGACACTGGTGTTGAAAGTCAACAAAACTGATATTTTTTCTTACTCTGTGAATATGTTGCCATGCCAGAAAAAGTCACTAAGAGTGGACTCTTCATGAGAATCACTCTAACATTAAAAAGTCAGTCTGTTGGATCACATGTTGTCTATTGCAGGATTTTACACACGTTTTTATATGTTGAATTAACTAGAAATGTAATTTTGTCTGCTTTTATATGTATATTTCACCAGAACAAATATCCTCTCTGCATCTCAAAGCTCAAGATATTTATAAGTTATGTGGTTTGCTTTGTTAGTGAAAACTTTCACTTCTTCTTGGTCTCCCTAATCACTCATAAATAATACAGACCATAGTACATTCCAATTTTTCCAACAATATCTTCTTTTTGCATTTATCTATTTTATTTTTAGCATTCACGGTGAATTGGTAAAAACTAAAACTAAAATAAATACTTTCTTTAATGAGGAACACAATTTTTTAGGAAAAAATGGAAGTAAGACTGACTAATTTCAATTAAGGTTACATATTTGATCCATACGCTTTAGTTCTATGTTAAAGTGACAGCTTAATTGGCAGTTGTGGCTAGATCTAATTAAATCTAATAAGGATGATGAGTCTTTTTAGGTTGGCACGTAGATACCGGCAAGTTACACATTTTTGCTACTGTATTATATATTAGATATCTTGAAGCAGAGGAAATATAAACATATCTTTACTGTGCATCTGGTACTAATGTAACAAAACAATATCCTAAAACATGACAAACATGGAGAAAAAATTGAAAACTTTCATTATATTTATAAATTAAATTTCATTAGCCTAAATATCATCTTCTGATTTTAAATGGGTCTCGGACAATTTGATCTATTTTGAATAAAAACTAGTCTAAACAGATGAGGAAGATGCACTTAGAATTCTTTAATTATAGCAATGTTTTGCCTCCATCAGGGAAGATTCTGTCAAGGTTACTCCTGGAAGCCCCTGAGACAGCGTATTTCCTGTCTGTAGCACTGAATCCATTGAGGTTATCCATGTATTTACATTGGTTTTGTGTTTGCTTATTTATCTGAGAAAGATGCAGACCTTATTCACTGATGATAAGTACTGCAAAGTGCTTGTTGCTATCTATTGCTGAATTTGCTTCTTCCTCCATCTAATCTGATCCTTTTGTTCACTTACGTATTCATGGGATATAAATGCCTCAAGGAGGACAAAGTCAGCTGAAAAAAATAAAGGATATGTTCCAAGAAAGCTATACTAGTATGTTAAAAGAAACAAACTGAGAATCAGGGAAAAACTTTAAAGTTAGCCTAAAGCAAGGGTAAGTTATGCCAAATACTATGCGGCATTTAGGTGGCAAATCTTTGCCATCCTTGTTTGCTGTTGTTCAGTTCTTATAATCTTCAATAACAGTGTAATTTTCTCCTTCCTTGTAAAAATCAATTGATAAATAAAATGAATGTGTATGCATATATTTGTGTATATGTATGTGTATATCAATGCACTAATATGTACATACCTATGTAAAGAAGCAGATTCTATTCTCATCTCTACAACACATCCCCAGGTGATCCTGAAGAAGATATACGAAGTAGAACTTCTGCACTAATTTGCCTTTTAAAGGGGTTGATCTGAGACAGATTTTTCATGCACGTTCAGAACTCATTGCTGATTTTAGAAGGTTGTTTGAATAGTATGCATCAGGGGGCTGCAAATGGGACAGGAGAAAGAACAATGGATAGCTGTTCATTAACTGAGTATGCACGGTCTACTTTGTGCCCTAGGTGAAATCAGGATACCATGCAAAAATGGCTTGTGATGAGGTTATCAGAGATTGTATTGCTAAACTTATTTACAGAAAATTGCATTTTCTAATTTTCAGGTGCTTGACTTTCTAACCAAAATTATAGTTTTCAAACATTTTGTAAAATATTTTGCTTATATTAGAGATAGGCAATAAATTGCAATTTCACTTTTGCAGCTTCGAGATTTGTACCTGAGTCATCAAACGTTGTAAGTATCGTCACCTACACTTGATAGTTTTGCTCAGCATCAGCTCTGCACGTTGCATTTGCTAAAATAACCCAGTCAGACGTTTCTTGCCTCATATATTAGCATAGGTTATTATGGGGGCAATTTTGCTCAAGCTGTTCTTGAAGTTTATTCCTTCTTTTTGAAGAGGAGAGAAAGGTCTGTTTCCCAAAGTTTGTCTCTCTTTCCTAAGTATCAGCAAGGGTACTAACAGAGACTCACTCTCCCTGCAAACCTTTTCTTACTGCCTTAGACCACTGCCACTACTGCACTGCCTCTCCCATCATTCAATATTTGGGTGCTCTGGTCAGTGATCCTGCATGCACGCCATCTCTCTTACAGTTTATGGAGGCTTTGAGAAATGAATAGTATGCCCTGGTGAAACTGCTTGTCTTATTTGCTTTCTGACCTAGTCTGGGATTGAATAAAAGACTACCTACATTAAAGAGGACGGAGAACAAGTGGTTTCTCTTTGCAGGACATTTCATGCAAATAAGCTAGTGAAAACAAGATCCTTCTTAGCTTTATGGTTAGATGGAAACTCATGCAATGTGACTAATGCCCTATTCTGGCCGGGAGTGTTTTCCCTGACCCTGCTTTACCAGTGCTGTACTTGGAATTCTGATGGGCAGCAACTGGTGCACACTGCAGACTGCAGCTCTGCAAGTGCATTTAGAAACATGCACACCACCACAGGAGAAAATTGGGCCAGAAATCATAGTCTGGAGGCAAAGAGATTTGCCTTTCATTAAACTAACAGCAGAAGCTCTACTGAGCTTTTCTCTGCAAGCTGTCACACTTGGATGTTTCTATAGACTTTCCAAACTGCTAAGTTGCAGTAAATAGCAAATAAAATAATGTGGCCCAGTCACCATTTGGATCTATGAAGTTTTACATCTCAGAAAGCTCCTAACAATCAGACAAGCTCAACAGATTTTCAAGAAAGTGTAATCAAAAGCCTGGAGGATGTGTTAGAAGTATGAGTTCTGCCTGACTCTGCTAGTGAAGATGAAGCCAACTGACAGTGCATTATAAAGAATATATGTCTCTGTAGCAATGCCTTTCATGGAAGAACACTTGATACTTTCTGATGATGAGCAAAGGGATTGAACAGTGTAGTTTTAGTACAGCAGTCATGCACTCCCAGCTATGTGAACTCAACTCAGAGAGGTAATGGACAGCTGAAATTTTTGGCTGGTGTTTGATGGTTACTGTGAGCAAAAGATCAGTAATTTTTGACCTTAGTAGCTAATTTGTTGTTTTTCTGTAACAGGTGGGTCATTAGAACAGGTGAATCATTTGGTAATAAGATTTGTTCTCCAGCGATAAATGTTTGTCATTGCATATTTGCATTTTTTTTTATTTCATTTTTGTTAAGCATGGTATAAAGCAGTAATATGGACTTGTACTGTACAGGATGGGTTTATTCCAGGGATAAACTGCATGAGTCAATGCTGATCCTGTAGAGCATGTTTTAAAACTGTTCAGTTGGACTTACCATCAAAGAAGACAGAGTTGCTGCGTGGCAAGGGTGTCTTTGCTGTGTTGCATGTATAGTTCCAAAATCACAGCTTGCTCTTTGGATCATCCAGAAAGACAGAGGGAGAGAAACTGCTGGGTATATAGACTGTGATTGCTTATTTTAACTCAATATAAAACATAAGAATACAAGACTTCTGACAGCTTTAAAGCTCAGCAATCTCCAATATGTTGATTCTGCTATTCTATACATTTAATTTTCTTTTTAAAATGTATCATATTTCTCCAAGCAGTGATTTGCTTTTCAAATTATCGTTGCCTAGCTAAGACTTGTGTACCAGGTGCCATGTAAAAGCATGTTAAAAGCAGATAAAAGCAATTTATCCTGCCCTCTAATTAGAGATGTCTTGTCTTTACCACTGACAATAGCAGTATGCAGCTGTGGCAGAGGAGAGATAATAGCAGCAGAGCAGAGAGAAATTAAAGATAGGTTATCATATGTTGGCTGATGTAGAGTGTCATCTCTCCATTGCATAGCTAAGATGGTCCTTAGGAAGAATACGAACTTAGCTCTTGGCCTGACTCAAGCAGATTTATTTTAGTTATTAAATCCAAGGTAGGATTTTATTATAATGAGGCAAAGGGGGCAGAATAATAATGTCTCCATTAAATACACAGAGAGAGAGTGTGACTCGCCATGATTACTGTATCAATAAATATATGCACACCATGTCCCAGGATGTGCTGGATCTTTATGAGGGTGGAACTGAGATTCATTTTTGCCCTGCATAGATTTCCTCTTCAGCTGAAGTGAATGAGTGTCAGGGGGGTCATATAACGGGATAGATGACTCAGTGGCATGTCTTCTGGATGATATAAAGTACCTTTAGTTCAGCAAGAGGCTCAAAATGAATGGGAAAAGGGTGGCATAAGCCTGTACAGATACTCTTTTTAAATCATGGTACCTCAATATGTTACATATAGGGAGTCTGCACTGGAAAGACTATGTGGTAAAAAGAAATCACCATCAGGGTTAGGACTGAGCAGTGTCTCAAAAACTACAAAGAGGCTTGGTGTGGGGGACCCAGCAGGGAGAAACTGAGTGAGAATGGAGCTGGTAGATGATGCGTGTTGGCTTTTGAAAGCAAATTTCCTCATGCTATTTCAATGCTACTAAGTAAGACTCCTAAGTCCTTACCACAAAAACATGGTTGCCAAACTGTTCAGGAGTTAAAGTACTAGTCCTTTGTCTTCAGGAAGATGCTAACAGGGGAGAAAAGAGCTAAGACCAAGGCCAAAACTCATTTCTGAGGGAAAATGTGCTGGTGGGGAGAGTCTGTGTTCAAGGCCATGGTGGAGAATGAGATCATGACCAGGAAATGGACTAGATCATGGCACAATCCTCTGTACTCACTCAATCATTGACGTGACTGTGCTTTGGAGTTAACTCTCATGGTCAGATCTCCTGGACTGTATGACATGGAACATTGTTCTGAGCAAACCTTTCATGTCCTAGATCCTGACTGCACAAGATGGCACGTTATGCATCTTTCCAGTGTTCTAGATATGTGAACAGTCATAATAAAACTGAAAGAATTTGAGGCACAAAAAGAAAATCAGTTTTAGTGTACAGCATTCAGAATCAACAATGACTTCTTCAAATCTAAACAGACTTCCAGAATGAGTAATGTTTGCACTGACATTACTTAAGTTGGGAAATAAAATATTTGTTTAGAACGTAATTTGTATAAAATAATGAGGCCCCCTCTATTGCTTTTGCAATGTGATGCCAGAGAACAGTGCTTATCACTCACTTCATGCCATGGTATTGCAGGTACTCCACAGTTTGAGAAGCAGAATTTTTTTTCAACTCTGACCTCTCTACCTCCTGATTTAAGGGAAAAGAGATCAAGATGTACCCCTCTAGTTCTCTTGTTATGTCAGATACAGACATAGTATAAGGTTTGTTGACGTGTTTTTATTATGTCTTAACACATTTTAGTAGCGCCACTTGCAGTACTTGAAATTTTCTCCAAAGATCGTATGAGTAATATTTTAGTACTATTAGGCAGAGTTGGAGGAGAAGTTGCAGAGGAAAATCAGCTTAACTGATTTGATAGATGCTGGTACATTTTTCCAGATCTTTCACCTGACTAGGTCTTGTCAGGGATTGACAGAGATCAGACTCATTCTATATAAAATGCTGTTGCTACTGCTGAGTGTAAGCAATTCCTGTGTCTCCCACAGGGATATTGTCACTGAAGAGGACTGGAGATAAATCTAGTATACATACTCTCAATTGTGGTACTCCCAGCAACAGAGAATGATCTCAGATTAAATCTGAGCTTTGTTTTCTGTTTTCAGAGAACGTAAATTTAAGCTCTAAACCAAATGAGTTCATCCATTCCTATATCATCAGTGTAATGCAAAGAGTAGGTTCGAAGGTCTTAAAGTTATATTTACTTAGTATCTGAAGTATTGCAAAATTTCACTCTGTAATTTTAGATTTATATCCTGTGGTTCTAACCTTTCAAATCCTTTTCTGACTTTATAAAAGTAATTTTACACGATGCCTAGTGGGATTACAGTGTGTACTGCAGGACCATAGCTAGGCTTCCAATTAATGGCCTCATGCTGCTGCTCACTGTTGCCGGGGAATTGTTTAGTTTCTCCCGGACCACAGCATCTTCATGGTTTAAACAGCAGAGTTAGGTCATTGATACTGCTATACCTGTTACATTGCATTGCTTAATAAACAATTTTTTTTTTAGACCGTTGTTATTTCCTTTTGTTTCCTGAGTAAATCTATGTTTGTAAAAGTTTATGATGCTGGCAGCATTAGAATAAAAGTCTCACATGTATCTAAGTCACTAACACTGTGAATTGCTGTGACCCTCTGAGATACCATGCTTCCCATAGGATCCCTGCCTCCTAAAATTAGTTGAGCATATGAGATAGTTGCAGTTCATCCTCTCACGCAACCAATTAAATGACTGCTGGTATCATCATTTTTCCTCTTGCAGCCAACACATTTCTATAATGCAGGTCAAATGCTGCAGTGGCAGGGGAAGAAGGAGAAAAGAGGTAGGGGATGTATCATGTGAACTAAGTGAATGGCGATGCATAGAGCTGCCTCTAGCAAGGAGGTGGCTTGTGGAAACGGTCTCTTTAGCAATGAGCTTTCACGGAGAAGATGAAGGGAGCGGTAAGGGGGAAACTCAGCTGAGGAAAAAAGATTGCGGTAAGAGAGAAGTCACACAGACAAGCACAAGTCTGAAAACAGGGAGAAAAGCCAAGCAAGCAAATCCTGCTGCATGCTCAGTGCTCACCACCTGGGAAGGCTGAAATCCCATAAAGTGGATGGAGCATGGATGAGTGAGCTTGCAGGGCACTGGGGGACAGTGGCCAGAGGCAGGGAGGTGACATGGAGGCCCAGCTGGAGAGCAAATACATGGAGGTCTAGGAGAGAGGAAAATAGACCTGTGATGGAGTGGCGGCACAACGGTAGAGCAAAGGCAGAAAGTGAGACAGGGAGGTGTCCTGGTTTTGGCTGGGATAGAGTTAATTTTCTTCCTAGTAGCTGGTATAGTGTTAGGTTTTGGATTTAGTATGAGAAGAATGTTGATAACACACTGGTGTTTTCAGTTGTTGCTAAGTAGTGTTGATACAAAGTCAAGTACTTTTCAGCTTCTGATGCCCAGCCAGTGAGAAGGCTGGAGGGGCACAAGAAGTTGGGAGGGGACACAGCCAGGGCAACTGACCCAAACTGGCCAAAGGAGTATTCCATACCATGGGACATCATGTCCAGTATATTAAGTGGGAGGAGCTGACCAGGGGTGTGGGTCACTGCTTGGGAACTACCTGGGCATCGGTTTGGTGAGTGGTGAGCAATTGCATTGTGCATCACTTGTTTTGTATATTGTAATTCTATTATTATTATTATTATTATTATTATTATTATTATTATATTGTAGTTATTATTATTTTCTTAATTTCTGTCCTATTCTGTCTTTATTTCAGCCCAAAAGTTTTACTTTTTTTCCCAATTCTCTCCCCCATCCCACTGGGGGGGGGGGGAGTGAGCGAGCAGCTGTGTGGTGCTTAGTTGCTGTCTGGGATTAAACGACAGGAAGAAAGGGAGAACAGTATCCAGTCGAGTCAGTGGCTGAGAAAGGGAAAGGAAGATGTGTCTGTATTCTTCAGCTGGGACAAATGATCCTCAGTACACAACAGGGACAATGATAGCTTTATGCCATCTCAAGGATTCTTTAAGCCCTGGACTAGCAGTGGGTTACTCAAATATGAACTGGCTTCTGAAGATGTCAGCAGATGTTCATCTGAGGCTGTATCAACCTTCTGTTCACATCAAACTTGCCAAAGAAACAGAGTAGGCAACTGCCTACAGTAAATGATTGCTGAGGCAGTAAGATAGCCATGACTTTTCTGACCCCTTTTCTAGACCTGCCATGAGCACTGCTACCAGGAAAGGGCCTGGATGTCTGGGGCTATGGTGACTGCTGAAGGAGCTGAAGGTGAGTGGATCCTCCAGCTAGTAGCAGTCCCTACCCCTACCTTCCCCTTTGTCACAGTAGTGACAGGAATGGCAAATTTTCTTCTCTGTTGGCCCCACTCTGCTGCTCCCAGTCCTAGGACACTTGGTTAGCCCCAGGGATCATCTAAGGAGCAAAATCCAACTTGTCCTACACCCTGAGAAGACATAATGCAGTTTCTGCCCGTTGCCGTGCTTCGTCACATTAGCTGTGAGAAGATGCTCCTCAGAATGGGAGAGGAACCTTCCCTGAACAATGAAGCTGCCTTTGCAGTTACTTCATGTTGCTGAAGTGACACAAACAGAAGGAGCTGGGCTAGTTCAAAGAGGTTATCATCAACAGGGTCCAGAGTTTTGTAATTGCTAGCAATTGCCTTTCTGCTGTCTAGAATTCAAAAGCAGATAATTTTGCATGTGAGAGAAGATGACGCTGCCAGTATAATGTATATATTTACACTTTTAATGTATATATTGAATCTGGCAATGAGTCCAGACTGGTGACTCCAGCTCCAGCCTTGGCTTGTGTTGTGAGTTTGCATCACTCTCTGAAGTCTGGTCTTTTAGAACGGAGTGTGTGTCAATTGCAGACACCTCTGTGGGGCTAACTGGGCGTACAAATGGGGTAACAGCTGACCAGAGATACATTGGAGCTGGTTGGCTTCATGCACAAGCAGCTAACTTGTATTTGCAATTCCAGCAACTGCACACTTATCAGGTCTAAGACTACATTTTTCATAAGTGGAAGGCATGACTTTCAAAATTGGATGCTTAATACCATGGATTAAAAGTACTGAGAAAATAAGGTAGCAACTAATTTGCTGCAATGGTGGGCTTTGAGGTTAAAATAATTTGTATTCATAAAATATTTTAGACCTTTCCATAGAAGTGCAAATTTTACAGAGCAAAGATATATACGTAATTGGTGAAGTGCAGTATTTTTGTGCACAGAATATTTTATTGAGCTCTGTAATGGACTAGGTAAATGGATTGCCCCATAAAAAGTTTACCAAGGCAATAAAAAGATCAAAGACATTTTTCACATTGCATCTCAAAACATCTAAACCACTGAAGTTTAAGAGTTGTAATGTGACCTTCCAGCCTTGGAAAACTTGTTACAATGACTAATTGTCCTGCTTTGCACTTTCAAAAGGTGATGACTGTATAGAAGTTGAGATCTAAAGAATAGGAGTGAAGTGTGTGTATGAGAGAGAGGCAGAAAACCAATACTGTAAACAGCCAAAAGGCAGAAAGTTATAGACACAGGCTATAATTAAGCTCTAATGAAAGAAGAATGGGCATGACATAAACAAAGGGCAGAAGAGTTGATTATAACGGGAGGCTGGAGAACATGACAATGAAAGGCAATCTCCTAATACAAATAGAATAAAGAGCACATACAGAACAATGAAAGAAGTGGAGTGTTGTGAAGAAAGCAAAATCTGTGTGCAGCTCATTTACATTGCAGGAACTGTAATCACTACTTGATTGAGATCAGGTATCTATTTTGCTCATGCCTTCATCATCTAGGAGATTAACAGACACGCCAATTGGTAGCAAATAAAATTTTTATCATGTAAAATGTATCATTTTATCATTTTGTCCTTCTCCCTGGTACTGTTGCATGTCCATATAAAGTGATTATATGAGCTGGCATTACATGCAGTGAAGGATAGGGCTATGCAGCCATACAGAGGAGCGGAGCTTTGGCTGTGACAGCCTCAGACATCAGTAGATTTCCTCTGCCATGTCTTAGGAGGGAAGCAACCTACATCAGGATGATCCATCACCAGTCCACCTTCCTGGTATGGAGCAGGCATGTTCGTGCACAGGACACTGACACTGACAGGCCATGGGGCTGCTCAGGAGTAGCTTGTGCCAGACCAAGCTGATGAGCTGGGACTCATTGGCAGAAGGGAGCAGATCACTGCACACCACTGACCTGATGACACTGCAGCGGGAGCCCTGAGCACAGAGGGGCTCATGGGGCTCTTCTTATCAGGCTCTGTTTTCCTTCTACAGCAAAGAGCCAAGCTACATCATGGGCACAGAAGGGTGTTAAAGCTGCTCCTGGACAGCATGGGAAAAGTGAAATCATTTTTCTTAAGGTCCCTAGGAAGAGATTGGCATCACCCAAAATTTGGTCCACAGCTCCAAGACCTGCTAAATGCTGAGCATCTTCTGCAGTGCTCTGCACATCTTCTGCAACCTCTGAGCCTCCTCAGCTCCCCAGGGTTTCAGTGAGAGACAAGAGTGCTCAGTCCTTCTTAACACAAAGCACCCTGAAAAGTCAGGCTTCTGGATGCAGTAAGTGCCTCTTGGGCAGTCATAGGTGTTCCTTCTGTCTGCTCAAGCATGCTTGTGTGTTCAACAAATCATACATAATCATGTCAAATTATTAATATCTTGTGAAATTTCTGGAGTGCTTTGGGAATATTTTCCTAATGTTTTATGCAAGCTACTTTGCTTGTTTCTTTGAGAGCCTTTATTTGCTTAATGAACCACTGATCATTTCCAGGACAAAATTAACCTATTTAATATAGAAAATCTATTAGTCCATGCAGTAGGAGTTGTAATTTTTTTCAAAAAATTGAGTGTATTTCTTTGTCCTGGAGGAAAGACCACACAGGCTTTAACCAAGTGAAAACAGCTGTGTACAGTCTCTGGTACTTGCTTTGCAAGATCACATCTGTGTGGTCAGCATGTGCTGCAGTACTGTGAGCAGACTATTTATAGATCAGCTGTTTGTGTGTGGTGATCTATCTGAAAATGTCAGTAGCTGCTCTGTTTGTTCACTTGATCATTGCATTATATTTGGTCAAACTGTTAAAAAAAAAGCTTGAAACGAAGATATGGTTTTTGTTTATTCTCTGTCTCTCCATGTTCACTAACTGCTGGTTGGCCAGAATATTTTCCAACTTTCCAGGTCTACTCTGGGAATGAGGTGAAGGGTGCACACTCTGCTTTGCTTGTGAAATTCAGTATACCAGAAGGTCTGTATAATGCCTGCTTCCTACTTAATTTCCATTTAGACTGTGTTAGGAGTTTTGTGTTGCGCAGGCTCTGTGCTCCTGCAGAGGATAATGCTTAGCGTGTGTATCCAAGGTGAGTTTCCATTGTAGTCTATCAGATTGCATCAGACTTTCACACAAATTCAGTTCTGGGACTGAGTATTTCCAGAGCTTTGGCTGCCTCCTATTATCTAATGAGAATACCTTATGTACTTTATTAGATAACTGCCTTGAGAAATATATAATTTTGCAGGGTCTCATTTTTGAGGTTCTGTGATAAAAAGTTTTAAATGGATAATGGATAGCATAGACTTGTGAAATTGCCCCTGAAAAAGCATTATTTTTTCAGGTCCATTCAGGAGAGAAATACTGGATGTAAAGACATCTGGTTTTCTGTCCTCGTTTTAACAAAGACAAGAAAAGGCCAAGTGGAAGAGTTGCACCATTGCTATAGTTTGCAAATCAATGCGGTCGCTCTGTTGTTTCCCGTGCTGTGGTTCAAAGGTGAACACACAAAGGAGTGGCACACAGGATGAAGGAAGTCACACATCAAGAATATGTGTAGATGTGCTGAGAAGTAGCTTGAGTGTTTCTTCATTAACTGATAGACCAGTATAACATGAGGATGAAATAATGAAGGTATCCTAGCAACTATATTTTCATAATAACCATGGCCTATAATATTGCAATGAATGCCCACCACATTTTGTTCATTCAAGAGGGTGAGAGCAGATAATTTTAATTAGCAAAACTTAGTAGCAAACTCCTCACGCAGAAATTTGATAAGCCCCCTATTGTGGGCACCATCACTACGGTTTCATAGAGCTTTTAGAGTTTTCTATATCTGACCTTAAGAGTGAGTCCTAGGCACGTCGAGGCGATTCTTTTGCTGTTCTTATTTCACAACGTAAGCGTGTCTTTGCACCAGGGCCTCCTGTCCTTGCTCCTAATAACAGGGGAAAAACTGAACGACGGGGAGAAAGGTGTGCTGCTCGGGGGAGCTGTGCAGCGACACCTGACCAGCACCTCCCGCGAGTGCCACGGCCCCTGCCCGGGAGCGAGGTGCCAGGGCAGGGCAGCACGAAGCTGGGCTCTTCTGCCGCTCTGCCAGCAGCGCACACGTGTGCTGCACAGTGGCAGCCGAACTTGTTCCTGGGCCAAGCAGCTGTCATTTAAGGAGCAACAAATGGTTTGCTGTAGAGCAGATGGGATGGAGAGTTGACCCTTTAATTTATTTGCATGTCTGTGTATATAAAGACAAGATTCATGCAAAAATAAAAGGGGGGGAAAATACCCCAAAAGCTTAAGATACCCAGGTTATTCCCTGTGCACAATGGCAGAAAAAGTAAACTGAGTGTTTCAGCTGGCGTAATTCAGGGTAGCTTTACAAAACTTATGTTGCTACGGTGGACTTCTGCCAACGTATACCAGCTGATGATCTGGCTGATTATGTCTGTTAATTTGTTCATGACGTCTATAATGCCTTCTTAGACATTTTAACTCTGGAGATGATTTGTTGGATTCCACATGCTCTGGGATTATTATGAATTTTTATGTTCTGAGTGAGCCAGGTCAAACCACCACTGCAGACTTTCCCCATCAGTGTGTTCCACCAAGACATTTCCATTTGCAGTTCAGCCAGGATGTGCTGGCATGCAAGTGCCAGCCAAATTCAGAGGCACGTCCCTCGGGTCTCTGGAAAACAAATCTTCCTGGGATGAAACCCAGCATCGTCTTCTGGTGTGGGTCCCTTAGCTCCATTCGTCAGCACAGATGTGGGGACTGTTTTTTGTGGGAGAGCAGGGATGGAGAGATCCCAGACTCATGCCAAGACCACATCTTTTCTGCAAACCGTCGTGCACACTTGTCATCGTTACGTATTTAAAAACATGACAAAAGTGGCATCATTCTGTGGATCAGATCACCAGATGTGACTTTGGCTGTGGACTACAGTTTAGGAGCTGCTGTTGTAGACTTATTTATGAGTCAGCACAAAGTTGGGGAATTGTCTGCAGAGAATGTTTTCTGTATTGCATTTTCTTAGAATTTGCATGTTTTGTAAACACTTAGCAAAGTTAATTTGATTGTGGGAGGTACAAATGGGCCACTGTGTTTGAAACTGATTTGTGGATGAGGCAGATATATGGAGACACCCCATATAGTCCTGCTGGGGTCCCACATGTATCATATACATGTCCCGAAGAGCCTGAAGAAAGGGTCACAAAACACACAAGGAATCCTTGCAATGGTCAGAAACACATGTCTCATTTAGTCTATGCACAGCTTACGGGCTAGCTGGCATGCTATTGCCACTGTCATGGGCTGTTCAATTTGAGTTATGAAGAAGAGGAAAGGAGATAAATTTTTTATGTTTTTTTTTTCTTTTTTTTCCACAAAACATCCAGGATAGTTTTGTTGGTGTGCTGCATGAATACTGGAGATAGCTTTCCCACACTGCTGAGAGAATACTCGTGCAAATGTTCTCACATGTCTATATTTAAATGAACATTCACAGCACTTTTGCTTCTTTTGCTTTCCACAAGTATTTCCTCAACATAAAGCATAGTTCACATAGAAATATACAAAAGGGGGGATTTGAACCCAGCCTAAAGGTGAGGTTCTGCCACATGCAGTAGGTGAGATGGGATTTCATAAAGTCATGAAGCTCCTACAATGTAAGTCTTACATCGGGTAAGGGCAAGGGTGTCGAGTGGATCAGGCTTAATATAGTATCCTGTGAAACTGGACATGCTAAAATCGGTGCTAGGGATTTCTGGTTAATTAAAGAAGCCACAGCAACACTTACCTAGTTAAAATAAATATCCTCTGTACGGAGATTACTCATTCTCAATGTGGAATTGATAACTATGAGAATTTTCACAGACAAGACTTCTTAAATTTGCTTCTGTTGTTTTTATGTCTTCCTGCAAACACACAGAAATTTGAAAATCTTGTAAGTTGAATCATGGAAAACCTACTACACTTAACAATTTGCCTTTACATCATTGTAGTTTGATGTAACTTACTTTCCTGATTTTCTTTTTATATTGTTTGCTATAAGGAAAAATGAGTTATCATATGCATTTTAGGAGTTGAACCATGTATTATGAAAACTCCTTGTTTATTTCTATATTTCTGTCCATTTTGAGACACAGCTTTTGTTTTAGCCAAACCATAATATGTGTCAGAATATTTCCCTCATAAACTATTTTGTCCAACTCTTCTTCTTTCAGCTTCTATCAATTCTGTAGCAAAACTCTAGAGTGCAGCTACGGATTTTTACACTAGTTTGAGCTTGATGGAATCCAGTCTGCAGTGCTTAGATCATTGGGTGAGGTGATGGCTGAGGAGTTGTGGAGGATGTGTGACTTCCAGGAGATGGAATAGGGCCAGGGCTGACCCTGGGAAATTAGAGCCATCAGCATAACTTTGTATCTTAGAAAAAGTGCTCAAGACTATACAAAAGAAAATGCAAGAACTGATTTGCTACATTATTGTTTTTTAAAGGCTGCACTCATTTTATTTGAATCAATTCTCTTGAAGTATATTGGATATTATTTTTTTTACAATTTTTTTAAGCTTTTTTTATGTGGTGTTTTCTTTCAGGCTTTTCTCGGAGAGGAGGAAGAAATACTGGGGAGAATAGCTGATTTGCCTTTCTCTTCCTAAAGTAGACTGCTGGAGCCCTTGGCCCCAACTCAAATGTAATTGTTTAAAACTTGCTGTTCTCTGGTAACAGTCAAACATGTATTTTATAGTATGAAAATTAAAAATACAAGAGATCCCTTCTCATGCTGCTGTTCCAATTAAGTAACCCTCCAGTTAGTTTTAATGTCAGAAAGCTTCCAGTCTTAATAGTGGAGATAAAAACTGAACCCTCCTTCTCCCCTTTGCATTTGTGAAACCTTGTTGTTTGTTAAACAATAGTATTTGTTATTTATTTTTATTATGTACAAATAAAGCAACAGTTTATTTGGAAATTATTTATAGTAGAAATATGTAACTCTTATGCTTAATGCTTACAAGGTTGTGTTTTGTGGCTGTTAAATTGTTTCCTAAACATAATTTTTAATGCTAGATCAACCCACTGAATGTTTTTGTGAGGCTGAGCATCCTTATCTCTCAATCTGAAAGTTTTTATAAGACATTTTTATTTTGTTGATTTGCAAAATGGAAAAAGGTTATTAACATTTAAAAATGTGAATGGAATAATAATGTTGATCTGTTTAGGGTACATTTCATCACAAAGTGCTTAACAAAGAAAGAAAGAAGTTAGAGAAAAATATTGTGCACATTTTAACAAGTGTTAGATGATTCCTTCTAATTTTACCCAATCTGCTTTTAAAAGTTTCATATATTTGGGTATTTATTAACATCATTTAAATGTCTAACAGGTCCATTCCCAAAGTACCTTATAAGTTTTAGGGTGAAATTCTAGCCAATGCCAATTTTCGCTAAAACTGTAATCAGTGAAGATGCTGCATTTGCTGAGAGACGTGGTCTCCCTGAAAACCAGTCTTAAGAGAAAAAGAAAATTGCTAGAAATGAAACCAAATCACAGAGATTAAATTATTTGCTCATAGCTATGAAGGCATCAGCTGAGTCAAAAAGCAAAAGCTGATCTGCGCCCTGCCCTTCAGCACAGTGCCCCATGCCATTTAGCTCTTCACAGCTCCTTTAGAGGGACCCTTGGCACCCAATCAGAGATGGTTGAGGAGCTGATGGGTTAATTCCTGCAACAAAGCTGTGATTGAAGCCGTTTTGCTTCAGACAGTCTTCTACAGGTGGCCAAAGGACTGATCCATGCAGCCCCTTTTGAGCAAAGCCATGTATCAACATGAACCTGTGGCTAAACTGAAGAACTGGAAAAATACTTCTGCGGGTGGCAATGGTTTCTCACCTCTGTCTGTCCCCACTCTGAAGGCAGTTTCAAACAACAGTGTGGACAGAAAGTGACAGGAACCCTGTGAGATGGCCGCACTCGGAAACAGGCACTTCCTATAGCGACTAGATTTATTTCCCACTGAGACAGGAAATACTGTGACATGGAACCAAATTGTGTCACTAGCTGGGAGCGAAGCATTTTGCCCTTGGGTGGCTGCAGTATAAGGCAGAAAGCCTTCTCCTGGTAGGGGTGGTGGGCGCTGGGACCAGCCCAGGAAGGGCAGGGCAGCGAAGCCGGGAGCCCCGTGCCACCTTGAGCCATCAGGCTCAGGGCAGCTGCCCAGAGAGGAGGTACCAGAGCTGCGGCCGCCCGCCCAAACTGCTGATAAGGTCCCCGCTAAACAAAACATTATTGGTGATAAAGTCATTAGAAAACAAGACAAAATGCTGGTATGTTTTATCTGCTTCCCGAATCTCCCATGTCTGTCTGGCGTAGGTTGTACCCTTATTTCTACTAAAGAGGCACCTGGCTTGTTTGGACACTGGAAGTGTAATAATTATGACATGAAGTCTTGACATCTGTGTATAGCTCAGCTGCTGGTGGATATCCCTTTGTAAATTGTCCAAATCATGAGGCTTTGAAATTAATTTATATTTTGAGCCGTAACTGCTGTGTAACATGACACACTTCAGCTGGCAGATGCAGAAGATGCCAGTGTGCCTCTAAGTAGCATCTGAATATGCAGAGAAAGCCCAAGTCAGGCTGTCATTATTTCAGTGTTCATGAGTTTTTAAAGGACCTCTGCTTTTCAGTGTTGCTTTTAATGACACGAGCTATATGCCACAGAGGTATACTTCTCTCTCTCTCTCCTTCCATGATCATCCCCTGTGATCTAGGGCATGTTTCTGGGTGGTGAGGGTTATGTTTCCTTCACTTCACTCTTTACAATTGCTATGTTTTGCAATGTTTTGTGCTGAGAGGAAAGGGGGAAAAAAAGACAGAGCAAAACTGGAAATGACTGATCAGCTTCCAAACTGGGAAATGATCTGGCAGCCGGTAATTCTTTTTTTTTTTTTTTTCCCTCACACTTTTCTATAGTCTTTGCTTTAGATATAGTATTAATAATAGAAATAATAACAGGAAAACAACTCTGGAGCTTTTGATTGCATTCAACTTTTTTCAATGCCCACTGGCACAATAAATGTCTTTTGACTGCTGACTTGGGAATAAACTTTCTAGGATATAATATCTTTGCCATTCTGTATTTGAATCTACATCCTATTATAAAGCCTTTCAAAAGGCACTTAGACAGAAGGTTTGGTGCATTGACTGGTGTCTTTTTTTCAGCTGTTTATGATATTGCAAAATCCAGCGTGCTGTCTAAATGCTCACACTCGGAATAAACATTTAAGTGTAATGTTTTTTTCAAAACACTAAGACCATATGCTACTAATGCAAAGAATATTGACTAAGGTTTCCAAACAGTTTGGGCGCCCAGATCCCATTAAAAGTAATTCACCCTAAAAAACTTGTCTCATTCCATCCCAGTTTGTGGCTTGAGTCAGAATTGTGATAGACGGAATTGAAAAAATGTACATTTCTGAAACAATCTTGGAAGAATTCTGAGATTTTTGATGCTGGAACTACAAGCATGTGTAATACTAATTTTTAATATTTAATACTGTCCTATATGATGCTAAATACAGCGGTGCAGCAACTTGCTTTAGCCCAGAATCCCATTAGTGTATTTCTGCTGTTTGTGGGCTTTGATGTAAACTTTATCTTGAACTTTAATTTTGAGTGCCATTGCAGTGCCAAAAGAGGCACGGGGGAGTTTCCTGCTGAGCCCCAGCGGGTCCTGGATAAGACTCCAGTGAAGCCCTTGAGAGACATTTCTGTCTCAAAGCTCTGAGGACTTTTGCTTATGAATTCACAAAACATAAGAATTTATATTGTCAGTGATATGATTTCTTTATTTGGTATTATATTATATTTACCTGCCTCTGCAATCTCTGCCAAAACGCCTCTCGAGCAATAAAAACCACACATTTATTTTTACTTGAAATACTTAGTTTTACACTGCAACCCAGAGGCTCCTTTGTCTATCACTGTAAGAGTGCCACATTGCCCTTGCAGCTTTTTCTCTGGTGACGTGAAACATGCACATGAAAAATAGGAGAGAAGCAAAGAATAGGGCATATTCTAGAGAAATTATAGGTGAAATTGCATGTACCCCTGGAAGAAAAAAAGATCAGTACCAGCCTCATAGTTGGCAAAAAGACGCATACCAATCATCAGACATAAAACCTGGTTCCAACAACACATTAAAAGCTCTGCCAGTTTAAAGATGGAAAGGTATTGCATTAAAAAAATCAAATATAGATACAGTAGCACAGCATAATTTGCCAAGTGTTCTGCTGTTATACAGTAGAGTTCTGGTTTGTTTTGCATAAATTGTGATCAGTACAATTTTTGAGGAGCACCTAATCAAGTGCTCTGCCTCCTCATTTGCTTATGGATACATTTATCAGGCACCAAAATCAAGATCATAATCACAAGTTCTTGCTTTACACAAAATATAAACACTGCTAAAGGAAGTATGTTAGGAGTCACAATTAGGATTCTGGGATAATTGTTTTTGGCTCAGTGGCTTAATGCAAATGAATGTTGGAAATTGTGTCATCCTGTTAATTAAATTAACCTTTCATTTTTTGGCAAGAGACTTCCATCCCCCAAAGCATCAGAAACCCTAGCAAGTCCTAGCTATTCCCAGTGTTTTGTTCCAGAGGACAGGAACTTTCTCTTTAAGACATCTTCTCTCTCACAGACGACTCAGACAACTGCCTTTCTCTTTAAGACAAATATAACTGTCTACTAAACAGATAGCTTCAGTAATTCTTCAGGAAAAAAAAATAATTAACACTTGGAACATGAAAAATGCTATAGAAATGCCAAGTATTATTAACAAAATGCCAAGTATTATCAAAAACCCAAGCAGATAAGTAATGCAAAGATATAGAGAGATTATAAACAATAGCAGCAGCTGAACTCAGGTAAGAGATTGTTTCAATGGTACTTCATTATTATATGTTAATACATTACTTACATTACAAAATCTCATTTTTGTCTCTTGCTCGAAGTGCCTGCAGTGGGACTCATGTAGCTTTGCCATTAAATTCAGCAGTTTGCCCGCGCTCAGAGAAGTGCAAATATGAGCTGTGTGAAATTGCCACCACAGGAAAGAAGCAGGGTGAAGTGGCTTGTACGCAGTTTTCTGGGCTGGGAAAGATCAAGAGTGGCAGTGCACCTACCTGGCTGAAAACTAAAGATTCTCTACAACAGGCTGCAACCACTGCCAAAGAAAGCCTGTGCACAAGTTTAGTTGTGTTTGTGTTCTCAAACCAAATGCCGGCCTTAGATCCTGCACCAAGGAGACTTCCTGTATATCTTGCATCAAAGTGAAATTTATGTCCTGTAACTTCAGTGAGGATGCTCCTACCTGGGATCTTTGACCCAGTCTATGGAGATCTGAGAAGTGACTGGAAGTGACAGGGCAAAAAGAAGTCAAATCTTAACACGAAGGCCAACCAAATAAGTTTGCTTTCTGCGGTATACTGAAGGCAATGGAAAAAGCCTTCAATTTGCTTTTTTTCCCCAAGATTTTTAGCTTTTTTCTCTTGATTGTATTTTAAAACAGGAAGAAAATTCAGTAAGTACCTCAAAGAAATGATAATAGATTTTCTTGCATTATAATTGTGTAGCATAATGCCAATACTGACAACCAACTGTATATTTGTACAAGCTTTGTTTTTAGAGTTTCTTGGGAGAAAATGAAAAAATGCTGATTTCCATTTTACAAGTATTTAAAAGTATTAATTGAAAGCCTTTCCTTTTGGATACTGTTTTTCTTTCATTTTCAACAGTACTGTTTAAAAGTTGGCCTGTTCATCTGTTCACTATGAATAAACTTCTCTTTATAATAATTCTATGCCAGAATGTATTTGCTGTTATTCAATCAGCTGGACGCTCACAACAGTGATGGTATAAATCACCCTGTACTTATGACTGTTTCTGACAAAATCATCAAATACTTACAATTCAGAGATATGACACTCTTGAGGGATTTATGACCATCACAATACTGCTGAGAACCAAAGGGAGTCAAAGATGACAGTCTTGCTTAAGTGATGAAGCGTAAACAAATTTCTTGATGCTGTAGACTTATTAATCACAAACAACTCTTCCTAAATCAGATGTTTTTAAAGATGAGAAAAAAATTCTTTCTTCTCTCATGGTGTCCAGAACAGACAAATAATATTATTTAATAAAAATAAAGACATCTTGAATGCTGCTTTGTGTACTGTAATTGCATTCTAAGTCCTGTCCAAAGTAACATGAACAAATCATGTGTAAAGATCGTCATCTGGCAAATACTGTCAGTCTCCATCTTCTGACAGAATAAATGTATTTAAAGAACATGGATGTAAATTTATGCTATGTATACTTAAATAATATATGTACTCTACTTAAATAATATATGTACACACATATTAAATTCTTCTCAGTAGCAACAAACTCCTAAATGAAAATATAAACCTGATTTTTGCTTCTACATAAAATACTATACTACTTTAGTACTAGACTTATGTCTACACCAGCTAATGAAATTGAATATCTTAATATAATGATATTTTTAAAAATCTCCTCAAAATAAATCAATTCATCTTTTCTTAATCCAGTATATTTTCCTGTCTGGTGAATTTAGTTTCTTATATTTGCTTTTCATTTACTGTCAAAAAGAATCTGGCCTAGTCTCCCACAACATTTTGGTATAATACAATATATACAATACTACCAGAATGTAAAAGGCAACTGTAAATTGAAATCATTGTCCAACAGGTTTCTAGTGGGTCCCTCTGGGATCTATTCTCTGTCTACATACACTATCCTTGGTGGTGGTAGGAAAAACAATATAAACCCATTGGTGGCAATATTAGCAAATGATTAAAAAGTAAAAGGTAAATAGAAAATAATGACAGGGACTGAGAAGACATGTCAGGCTAACTTGCTTGGGAAAATGAGCTCATTCTAACACAGCTGAATTTCAGGTCATGCTTCTAGGAACAACGAATCCAATCTTAAAATAGGTTTTTGTCCTGGAAACCTGTGACTCTCTTTGGACTAGGAAAGGTGGAGGGGAGATTAGTATAAATAGCCAGCTCTACATGAACTACCAGCAAGATGTAAAACCACTTTGGGATATATGAACTCCAGACATGTTACCAGATTAAAGGCCATACTGTGATTAATGCTGCATCTGTACTTCCAGTATTGTTGACTGTACTTCAAAAAGAAAACTGGTAAATTTGAAAAGATTCAGAAAAATCCATACAAAATTAGCCTAGTAGCTGGAATAGTTCTCTACTGCAATGATTCTTAGGAATCCAGAACTTGTTAGCATAGCCAAGGCAATTTTAAGGAATGACTCGATATCTTAAACTAACAATGAGAAATATAACTGCATATTAAAAAATGGTGCAATTATTGCAATTCACTATACACTGGCTAAGTTAGAAGTATAGCTTTTAGGTAAGAAAACACCATATCGATTTCAAGGTGGTTTTGTCATCACATTTTCCTTAAAAACCTGCATGTTTTTAAACCTGCTTTAAAAAGTATATTTACCAATGTACCTAAAAAGGGGGGGGAGACCTGACCCAAGACTTCACCAGTAGGATAGTTTACCTCCTGCAAGGTTGCCTTGGACTGCAGAATCAATGGCTGTCTGCTTGAGGAAGGAGCTCAGGAGCAGGGCTGTACCCATGCAGTGCTCTGAGCTTCTTCCTGCTCCTTGGTCTTGTTTATGCATTAAGTCTTGGCTCCCTGGTTTTGCTCTCTTAACTCCTTGGAGGCTACATCAGATTGCTGGGTTCAGTGTCTGTCTTCCAGTTTGAATACATCCCTGTCTTAACACCCTAGAAAGTCATTAATTATAAAATGAATGCATTTTGTACAAAATAATAATGAAAAAATTATACTTTAAGTCTTTGTTCTTTGATCAGGTTTCGCTGGGGTTTTTTAATATTCGGTGAGATTGATAAAAGCCTAATGAATTTTCACACTGTATGGAATTTATACTTTGAAGACCCAGGTTTAATAAAGGCTTAGGACAGCAGTGACAGGAAAGAAAACTTTTTGACTGGTAAACTGGGTGACTGTACATGAAGTCATGGAAATAAAAACAAGAAACATATGTATGCATGTGCTTAAGTCCCTAAGGTGTTTTCACAACAAGACCATTCTATAAAAGCCTTTTCAATATGTTTCTTCATGATTCTGTCTTCAAATGCCATCTGACCTTAATAAAACTGCCCTGGCTGCTTTACAGGGCATAACGTACTGTTCCTAGTGGTCTCTTACAACAGCAGTATTTTTATAGTGTTCTCTGATAATCTTTCAGAGTTGAGCCCAGTTCCTGATAAATTGGCGTTATTCTCCCAGGTTGATTGTGAGTAGTTATTAAATATGTAACATGGTGTAAAACATGATCAGGAGTTTATGTGTGGAAAATTTTAGACAAAGTGTGAAAGTTTACCTCTGAGTAGAGAAAAACGATTCTGCCTTCATGTAGGTATTTATTATAGGACCCACTAATCATGAGGAGAAAATGTCAACTCAACAGTCAGCAAGAGTCAGCCACCTCTGACTTGGTTATACTTATGCAAAACTCTGCCCACACACTTCACAGATCATCCCCTTTAAATGTCTTTTTGCTGTCAATTCATATGGAAAAGGTTTACTAATTCCACAGTTGTGAGCTAAGGCCTGTGAATGCATACCACCTCACCTGGCTTTCGTTGTTGTCTTTTCTTGTTGCAAGTCTGTATCTGATAGTCCACTCAACCTCAGCCCTCTTGCATTATTGCTTTTTAACTCTCACTAAATATCTTTTTGGAGTGTTTTCTCACAGGTATAATATCTTGCATTTTTCCAGCTTTAATCTTATTTTCTTGCTCCTCTTCCTAACCACCTGATGTCATTTTAAATATTTCTTTCCTCACTAGCGTTAGCAGTTCCTCCCATCTTAGTATAATCTTTGATTTTCATTTATATGCTACATCATGAATGATAACATCAAATATGCCTAGACTGAGTACTTACCCCTGCAGTACCCCAGATGAAACCTGTCCCTCCTCTGAACTGATACATTGTCATTTATCATTCCCCTTTGTAATTCTCCTGGAAAGGTTAGATCTAATGGGTTTCTAAGCAAACACATAAAATCTTAACTTCCCTATCAGAAGTGAAGTGGTGGAAGACAGAGTTAGGACTGTCTTTCATCAACATAATATTTATAGCCAAGCAAATGAACACTTCAGCTCTGCAAATCCTAAATTTGTTGCCAGACAGTATCTGGAGATTGTTTTGCATGTTTTGATTAAATGCAGATTCCTTAAACTTTTTTTTTTTTTTTAACAAAGCCAGAGTCCTGTTTTAGTTCTTGTTCTTTGTTTTCTCTGGTAAGGGTCTGTGATGAATGAGATGTCCAATTAATGATCCACGTCACTGAGTGTAAAAAGTCTCTTTGTTCATGAATATAGCAGTTCACTTAAATTAACTTTTTACAACAGTTCTGAGGCAAAATCTAAACCTATGCTCAACCCAGGCACCTGGGGAGACATGAAAAAATAATAATTCTCAAGCTTTAAAACAGTTTGGGGTTTTTATATATGTGAATTTTTTTTACATGTTTCAGTTCTGCCAAAAGTTGGACCTAAGAAAAGAGGTAATCTACTTGAATAAATAAGATTGATCATTTAATATGTCCAGATTGATTTACTGCTGATGTCTGTTTCCATGCTACTTGAAAAGAATATGCTTGATTCATAACTGTGTGAAAAAGGACTAGCTGGCCATTTGCAGTATCAGTGCAATTGTATTACCAAAATTTCAATGGAAAACTTATTACTGGTTTGATTACTGGTTTTGAAAAAGTTGTAGTCCTGACTCCACTGCTCTCAGAAAAGTTTTTCTCATGGTCTGGGTGACAGATATACGCAAGAAAAGAAACCTTCATCAGGCAAAGGGACAGAAGTGAAACAACTGCATTTTTCTTTTCAAGCTGAAACACCTTACTGAGGTGCAGCCACCATCTGGTGCTCCTTGGAGGCCCCTGGGACACACATGGCCCATGGGAAGGTGCCTTGGGTTCCCCTGAGGGGCACTTGGCCTGTGCTGGGGAGCCAGCAATGACACTTTGAATGAAGCCACAGGTAGCATCAGTATTAAAAAGCAGAAATAATTATGGAATTCAATAGCACTCATCAGTGTAGCTGTTGAATTTCCAGCAATCCTTTCATATAACTTGCAGTCAAAAGCCAGGTATAGGTGAGAGTATTTGCCCTGTCATACTGGAGCTTTAGGAGCTCCATCGATGTTTTGAGGTGTTGTAGTGTTTAGTCAAAAGCAAATCACCAGCAATTTTTGCTTGTGACTTGCTACAGAAAAGGTCTTCTGTTAAAGAAAAAAATACACATTTTAATTTTTCTTGGAGTGTCCCATGGATCAGGTTAGTGCTGGAGAACAATCTGGCTCAGCTGCCTCTAGGAGTGGTTTTGCCCATGTTAGTCCTGTTCAGCTGTGAAGGCCTTTGCTTGTTTGTGTCTAAATTGGACCTCCCCATGTCTAAACAGCAAGTCCCTATTCCACCTCCTGCAAGGCTTGTCCTGCATTGCCTTCAGTGCTCCAGCCAAAAAGCGGCACCCAGCCCCCAGCCACCTCCCACCAGCCTCGTGGTGCCTCTGCCACCCCCAGATGAGTGAGCCGAGGCCATGCTGAAGTGCTGATGATGCTCAGGGCAGTTTTCCTTTTGTATGGCAACAGAATATAGAACAAAATGCGTAACATACCCCTAGAGTGAGACTAAAGTCAGGTGTGACACCTGAATTTGAAAGGATTTAATGATTAATTTGGATACTTAGAGGACAAAATCTGAATCTTATCCCTGATTGATGATTTCATCTTCCCAAATACATCCAAATACTTAATACCTATTACAAATAATAGGTATTAATTATACTACGTTATGTTAATTCCTTAAGAATTACTTAAGATCCATCACATTTCTAACACTAATTAGATCAGGGACTGTATCACAGTTGTCCCTCTTGCAGCAGAATGCTGTAATCAGTGTGATGAAGAGGCATTTTCATTCTCTCTTCTTATTTTCTGAACTGGTCACCCCTGAAAAGATCCTAGAGTAGCACACCCTTTCTTGGCTGAGCACAGTCCTTTAAGGAGAGCATGGGCTGAACCTGGGTTCCCACATTCTCTTCCAAGTTTTATTTTTTCCAGACCAGACTGAATCCTAGCTAACAAGGCAACCAAAAGTCATGTGCCATCATGCTGAGTGACAGTGCTCAAAGAATTTGATCAGATTTGCTTATTTCCTGCTGTAATTCTCAACAACATTCTGAAAACCTTTAAAAAGGGTTTATAAGCTTGTATTTCTTCTGCGTTGCATATTTTGGGAGTACAGTTGTAATAGCAGGAGATGAGCTGCTGTGAAAGAATTGCTACACGTTACCTGTTAAGTCAAAGCAAAAGCTGAGAGGCAATATGCAAAACAACAACAAAACCATAAGAATATATGTATGGTTGCATTGTCTCAAACAGCAGTACGGAGAGAGGAACACCAAGTTTAATAAAAGTGTACAAGCTTAGAGTGGGAGATGGTTAGACTGAAGAATAAATATTTATATTCCAGATATCGGCCTTGCTGTCCATTCTGGTACTATTCCACGCACCACATTGCAGAGCAACAGATGGGCATGAAGGAGAAGTAGACAGAGAATGAAGACACCCCAGAGGCGACTGTTGCAAATGCTTCTATATAGTGCTGTCACCAGAAGCAACAGTACAAACAATCTTGTTACCTCAACCAAACCGTGCTCAGTTTCTGGATGGTTGGTTGGTTGTGTCTTCCTTCATAAGACCTTATTTAATCCATTGCCCCAGGTTGTGAGCCATAGAACAGCATTTAAATGTGAATCTTGCTAGCAAACTGCTGACCATAGTTTTCTAGTTCATGTAGGTAGGCATGGACAGTATTATAAAGCATTCTTAACAAATAATATACTACTTCAGTAATAGGCTCTATATTAGCTAGAGGAATGTTTTTAGTAACTTGAGAATACTGTTAGCTAGTACTGCTTGAAATATGATGATGAGTGTTCTAAAAGTTGCTTTATTCTGCTTCCCACAAGACATTTCCTGCCCATAGGAGTCACTGGTGGGGTGAAATCTCAAAATATTCATAAGAAGTTGCATCAAATATCAAAAGCTCTATATTTCCCTAGAGAGGCTATTTCCCCTATCAAAGGATATGAGAAATTATCCAGAATCAGTGTTGCCAGAGTAGACCCTCCTTCTTCCTCCTGTCTCCCTCCCCTCCTCCTCCCAGCTCCCTCAGAGGCTGCAGCTCCCAGCCGCTCTTTCTGCATCCAAGTGCAAGAGTCGGGGTGAATAACAACAGGCCACCTTAACCCAGCCAGGTCTGTCTTCCCCTGTCAGCATGTTCCCACCACCACCTTTAAAACCTTGCTTCTGGTTTGTTTACTTTGCCCTTTTTTAAAATTCCTTTCTCTGAGGGTGAAGCTGGGGTAGTCTAACAGCTCACTCCTGCCAAGAGGGAGGCCCTTCTTTTTGCCTGCTCCTCTCTCAGCCAGGCAGTCCCTCTTCTTTCTTTGGGCCAGCTCTGGTGCTTATCAGGCCTTTCCCTAAGCTGGTTTGACTTGTGAAACCAGCAGGAAAATTATCTTTTTTTTTGCCACATTAGGTGTCTTGCCAGTGAACTGAACTGGCCCAGCACAGGGCTGACCTTCAGAGGTGTCGCAAGGGAAAGGACAGGAGGGAAGGAGAGGGAAAGCAGGAGATTACCACTCAACATTGGTCTGCCACTAGCTCATTTTAGGTAGTGAGGTGTAACGTTACCCTAAAATTCATCATTGAGTGAAATCAGAAAATAGTTAATATAAAACCCAGCACAAAAATAGAAGAGCCACATGTTGCTTTGTTGTCCATGTGCTAAGCTAGTCTTCATAATAAAGAAACAGATTTTTGCGCATAATGTCTCACGCTCTCTAAGAGTCTGTTTTTTGAAGTGGACACCCGTGTCTTGTGGCTTCCTTAGGCTCCCGGAAAATCCATTTTGCTCCGTTCTATTTGATAAGAGTATCAGTATCGCCACTTACTTTGCCTTAAGATGCCTGAGGATTTGGCCACAGGAAATAAATAAATTCTGAACTTTCAGTGTTTACATGTTAATGGTATTAAACCATTACAGAAGAATCAGAAGAATACAGGCTTTGGGGCAGTAAAATCCTAATCCTTTTGTTCATTGTTGAAAAAATTCCTGTTGCCTACCCTCCCCCCCCGTCCAGTGCCTTATGGAGCAGTCTAAGTTGGTGTTACTCCATGTACCATCACATTAAAAATGATGTGACTGAGATGAATTTTCCCCTGTAGAGGTGTGTAGCAAGATTAGTTTCTCCTGTCGAGAGAAATCAGAGGGCTAAGCTGTGGTGGAGAGGTGCTGGCTTGTGTCACAAGTCATATGGTCATTAATTCCTGAGGAAAAAATGTAGTCCCCACCAATCAGTCTCCTACATACAGTATATAGGAGACATAGCACTTATGAGAAATGCTACTGAGAACAGTTTTTAATTGTTACATGTCTTGCATCACCATTTCTACACAGCACACCAGTTACCTTTAAAATGAAAAAAAAATATACCTCCTTTTTTCCTTCGCTTTAATAATAATAACACTCTTTTCAAGACTGAAAAGCTTTTCAAGCCATACATACCATGGAAGGTTCTTTCCGCTGCTTGTTTACTCGAAGGTGCAACTCAACATGTTCCCTTACAAAACCATCCAAAGACCTCTGTGCTGATCAGCCTTAGTTTTTACTTTTGCTAATAACTAGTTTACATCCTCCAGCTCTCACATTGTTCAGATAGACTCCATATTTCCTATTACAAACTTGCTCTGTGTTGATGCCTGTTGGCATTAGAGCCGATACAGTGGCAGAGAGGGACACTTCATTCTGAACCAAAGTATTTAACATAGCTAACAGGCACTTCCACTACCCTCACACCCACAGACCTGACTTCACCTTAATCAGGCAATTAAAAGCAGATTTCCATTGTATGGCTAAGAGAAATAGAAAAAAAAAGTAAGGTAAAATATGGGAGGTGTCATTGTTATTATTTTTAAGTCTTAAAACTATAGAGAGTAGTGAAGAACACCTGGTAATCTGTTGCCCATGATAGCACAGTCCTCTCATTCTGAATAGTGTGCAGCCACCCAGCTCCTGAGGCCCAAACTCAAATAATATCTTAACTGATGAGCTGTGAAAAACACTGTGTTTATTTGTGTCTTAGAGAACTGCTGACTCAGATTGTCATGTATGGAGAAGTCTTACATTCAAAACAGTGGATAGACTCTGCCTTTCCTTCCAGCTTATCCTGCAGTTTTCAAGAGTGTGGAAATCAGCTATGAAACGAGGGTGCAAAATACTTGTTTGCTGGTTTTGAAGAAGTGCAAATTTCTGTTCTGCTCCTGAGCTGGGACTGAACAGCGCATGGCAGAAAGAAAGATACCAACCTTCTCGCTCCTGAGAGGTCTCACAGCCATGGGTGTTCCACACCACAAATTAGAGCAGCCGTAGGGTGGCTTCTGTTTGCACTGGCTTCTCCCGATAGACCTTGAGCCTCCTGGATTCATAGCCTGAAACCACAGCCTCTACTGAGATTGTAGACAAAGGAGAAAGAAAATCATCAAGTGGCCCACTAACCTCAGTTTAGGGCAGGCTAACTTGAACAGAGAGCAATGAGCAGCTTTGTTCCACAGCAGAACCTAGCACAGACAAATGATATGCACCTAAGCAGAAGAACTATTTACACATACATCTGTATAAAAGACCAAAGGCATCCACAGTCCATGGCCATTCTGGCAGATGAAGTCTCTGTAAACGGTGCTGCTGGGGACAGATCCAGGCTCATGGTGCTGTTGTGGAGACAGCAAGGGCTGCATGCTCAAAGTGTTGAATAGCATGGCCTGTTGGCTGTCATTTCTCCCAAGAATAAATGACTTCTCACTCTCATAGAACAAAGTCCTCGACTGAAAGTCCTCAGGCAAAAGCTCTCAGTTGCTGGATAGAAGCTGAAATAGGGCTGTCACTTGGTGGTGACACATCACAAGCCAAAGAAGACACTTTACCTTCTCCCTTCTCTTTCCTTTCCCTGAACATTCTCCTTTTCATTACAGGAAAAGTTACTCCAGAAAGTATGGGTTGGGTGCTAGACAGTGTCAGTCATGTCTGAAATGCTGTTAAAAGCAATGTGGGAAACCAGAGGAGTTCCTCGCCAGGGACCGACTTACTTGTCCCCTCTGAGTGCCCGTCCCTGGGGCTGTGGGCAGCTCAGAGCTGTGTATCACAAGCCTGGTTTGCTAAACTCACTTGACGCACTCCTGTGGAGAAAACATTTAGCTTTACTCTCAAGGAGGATGGTCCCTGAGGGGGGAAATTGGGACAGAGCAGCTGGAGGTAGGGTCTGTGTTTCACACCACAGGCGGGGCACAGCTTTGGGGAAGGAGGCACCATTTCCACAGCTGTCCCTAAAGAGTTTTTGAGGGAAAGCTAATAACATTTTAGGTGGCTGGTGAAATGAAGTGCTCTGGTTTGGTCACAAAACTAGCTTGAATGGAAGTTGAATAAGATCAGCTTTCTGCAGACTCCCCAAGCCATGGGACAACAATAAATCCACAGTCAGACACCACAGAGAATATCTTTAGCTGTGTTCTCTTTAGCTCTGTTTTAGTGTATCCTACTCAGATCTAGCTTAGCAGGACCTTGGAATTATGCAGTATTTTTGGCACTTCACTGTTGTGTAGCTTTGATACAGATATTTTCTTAAGCTGTAAAAATAGCCTGTAATTCACAGTAGTATTAAAGCAGCAGATAAAGGCAGATACCCATATCTAGATGGGACTGAGTATTATTTTTCTGTACCTCATTTCATCCCTAGAGACCAAATATGTCTATAAAACATTAGAAAACTGTGAAAGCAATGTGAGCTCCTAGGGGTGATAATTCTATATAAACTAAACAGGATGAAAGAGATCCTGGTAAGTATACAGGCTAGGCTGTATCAGTTACAATGGTACAGATATATAATTGCTTACAGTTCTGGCCTCAAACATGAAAAAGGCCTGCCATTTAGTCATTCCACATTAAATAAACTAGAGATAATGCTCTGATGTACTGATCTTCTTCTCCTTTGAAGGTACCTATTTAAATCTGGTAACACCTTGCCTGTAATGATGAACAGCGAGGGTCTGAGTCTGCTTTCAGATTGGCAAGCAAGGTCAGATTGTAATCCCAGCACTAATGAAGTTGCATGAAGCCTTAGTGTTCCTCGCTTCAGAGAGAAAAAACATTCAGTTCTGCCTAGCACCAGCTCACAGCTCTTGAAGTCTGCTTTGTTTCACCTGAAGTTATCTCAAATAGTTTCCCCTGTCCCTCCCCAAATGATCCTCTGCTCTGCACAGACCAGATCTGCCCTTAAAAACTTTTGTTAATACAGTTGTATGAGCTGGTAGAGTAATTTATTTTTTAAGACACTTTTACACAGACAGATTCCCTAACATACTCTTAGTTGAAACATCAAATCCTTCTGCCAGCATAGTTTGTTTCATCCAAGGGATGGGTGAGACATACTTGTCAATAAGCATTGCATCTGCACCGGAAGGATCTCTAAGGAAGGAGCTTCACCAGCAAATCTTTTTATTTCCTAAGAGTGGATCTTAAGACAGGTTTGCATTTAGATGGCTCTGTCAGGATAGCAATTCTAGCAAACCTGATAGATACATTATATATATGCAAAAGTGAGCTTTCTAGCTGGTAAAAATCCTTTAACTGAAAATGACTGTCCACAAACCCAGTCAAGGCATAGGACCTACTGTTCAGAAGTTCGGGCATCACTGCAACAAGGTACTTTTGAAAAATTTACTTGTAAAGGCTTGCCTCAAAGTATTGTCAAGGCAGCACCTCTAGAGGATGCCTTAAGATTGAAGCCTTCATATCTGTGAACAATGATTTTTATAGTGTCCAAATGTTTTTGAAAAATTACTTTATTGGCTCTGTCTACATAAATTACTAGCTAAGGATAAGAAATAATGTCTGGGGTTTCTATGCTTTATTTTTAATTTGATAATAGACTTGAAAATTTAGGGACAGAACTTTGGTTTAGATCAAGCCAAAGAAAATGTTAGGCATTTCAGCAAATAAAAATAATTATACCAGTAAAAACTACTACTAATAAAATAGCATTGCCATATGTCAAGGGAGGCGAACTGGAAAACCTAGTTATTTCAAAGTACTAGCCAAAGCCATAATGATGATGGGGTTTTTTAAGTTTCAATTGATTTTATTTTTTTCATCACATTCCTTTTCAGAATGACATTTAAATTTAGAAATAATTCCAGTCTCTTTTTATGACAAATGTATTACTTATCAATAAATTTCTTCAGTACAGTTAGCCTATTCTTGCTTTTTCATCTGGTTTTCAAGACAGAAAACAGAATTAAAGTAACAAACCCAGAAATACTGGTAGAGGTTTGTTGGATGACATTTGGTTGTGTTTTTTTTAAATGAAGATTTTTTTATGTTAATATGTATCTAATTAACAAAAGAGAACAAAACCAATGACATTTTTATTCTTTTGACCTTATAAGGCCTTATGCAGAAATATTTTGTTGTTGATTTTTCTTACGCAAAGCAGCCACAAATCTTAAACGGACATTTTACTCCTCCAGATAAGAGAGCTGTGTTGTTATTTGGTATAGGTATTAACTTTAAAAACAATTTCACTATTTGATATGGCAGTAGTATGATTTACTTGAGCTATGGGCCTGGCACTAAGCTGTTGGATACTCTTTCTTCCCAGTTCATGCAAGCAGACTATTCCAATTACATCTGAAAGGTAGATAGCAGTGAACTTTTAAAATAGTCTGTATTATTTTATTTAACAGTCATTGGCATAAAAAGACTTGGCACAGGCTTTAACTCTGTAGCATTTAGCCATTGGAAAGGTTGCCTATCACTGCAAAGTAACATTTGAGTATTGATCGGGTATTGCTTTCAGGGGGACTGACTTCAGTGCCATTGATTTCAGTGGGATTCAGGCATTTCTGAAAATCCCACTTGACATCTACCTGCAATTTTAAATGCCAAATTGCCTTAGAAAACCCTGCCTCTTGGATGCTAATATCACATTTTTTAAGTGCAGTGTAAGTTCCTGTATGATTTAGGCAGTTTTGAAAGTTCAGTCCACCTGACAGCTCATTTAAGGGAAGGACATACATTTCCTGCTTTCTTAGACCTTGAACCCATGTAGGGTAGGACAATACTTGGTCCATCTTGCACCACCAGAAATTCTCTGGTATAGATCTTGTTCTTTGGTCTATTTTCTTATCTATATATATATAGTTTAAAAATTAGGCTTGGAAAACAAAGTTGTTATCATAGCACAAGTACCTACTAAGTCAATAGAGATGGATAAGCTCTCTATGTATATGTACACAGGCCACAGGGAGTGCAAAGTTATAGAAATTATTTTAAATGTCTTCAAACTATTTCACATTTGGTGAAGAACGAAAGCACACGTATAACTTGGCTTAGTTAATATGTAGTGATTTGGTAACTCGCAGTAACCTGAGGATGTCTCAGCTCTTAAGCTGCACACTCAAACTTATATCTGTATTCCAAATAGTTTCAAAAGGTGTGCTTTGATCTAGAATTTCACCTAGTAATGATTTATGGACTTTTGGGAAAGTTCAGAACAATTTGTGAGTTCCAACTTCTAATATATCCTAGAATCTGAGAATGTTTGAATCTTGTGTCTGTACCCATCTTTAATTGTTTACAGGTTTCCTTTTTAAGCTGCATTATTTATTTATTTATTTATGACGCATAAAGCCAGCAGTCTGACGAAGAATGGAAAAGCTGTGATAGCTAGTTACTTTCTATGTTCTTTCATTGGTATGATAATTAATGTCAGAACAGTAGAATTTGCATGTGGTTAATTTTGGATGTTAGGCATGTCTGCGTACTATCACGCAATGAAGACATTTTTACTGCTTTTCTCAACTCTTGTTGTGAACAAATTGCAGCATGGTATTGACAGGTCAGCTAGTAGTAGATCTAGACTGCACATCAGTTCAATAGGAAGGATTAGAAAACATCAGTACTCCAGCTGGATTGGATTCCACCCTTTTAAAATATCCATATTTGCTCAAACACCATGGAAGAATGAGCATTGTATATACACGTCTTATTCCTGAGGTATCTCAAAAAGAAATTTCTGTTAATCCTTTCGGTCTTGAGAAGTGAACTCCAAGGGTCCAATATATACAACTTTTCCCAGCAGGAAAGGAAAAGAAAAAAGGAACAGGAATGAGTCTACAAGCTGGTGAAAATGTTAAAAAGAAAATAAGAGGGAGACAGGGAAGGCGTTTACGTTTCTGTGTTTCCTTTCGTAATGCATGATAGCAGTCATTCCACCTGTGTCCTGATGGCTTCTCATCTCCGCAGCAGCCGACTGCTTGAGAAAACAACCAAATAAAAAACTTCATATAAAGAAATTAGCACATCTATTTATTTTTTTCCTCTTTTGCTGCCACTCAAGCCAACTTTCCTTTCCACTTGCCTGGAAGCAGCTGCGCTTCCACTTTTTAATTGGAGAAGCAGTGCTGCTTCATATGAGTAGCATTGGCTTTTGGCAGCTTGAGATGTGTTAAATTCAATCAAAATACCCATGAGCAGCAGAGAAATCAGACATTTTTTTCTTCCCACTCATTACTTGTGAAACCTGAATCTTTTCCCAGGTAGCAAGCCCTCCAATTTTTAATTCACTTTTTAATATTTTTTGCATTTAACCAGGTTAAGTTGAATAAAGGTAACATTTTATGTATAATATGAATTTCTGTAGATGAATGAGATTATTTTGAGAAAACTGCTTATTTCCCACCTATCATTTCCCAGCCTGGTATGTCATTGTTATGAAATGTCATGTCTCTTTGCAGACTGCCTGAAACTGATTGACATAACTGGAGAGGATGCCTTGGAACTATTTCATGGGAGTTGAGGGCATTTGGAAAAAACCTCACTTGTCTAAAAAATCACAGTTTGAAAGGGAGGAGGGAATTAGATGTCTCGGCATAAAAAAATCATGTTTTTGAGGCATGTAAGGTTTTTTTAAAAAACTTTTTCATTTCCAATTCAAGATGATATTTCAAATTAGGGGAGGAAGCAGAATGCCCTTATTTCTCATTTTGACACTGTTTTCATGAATAAAATAGTGGATAAGTCTAGTCATTGGCTAAATTGGAAAATATTTAAACTGCCTGGAGAAAACAGGTTGCATGATTTTGTCAAGGCCTTATGCATGCTTTTATGAGCAACATCTCTATACATCAATCTAAATATTCTACTCTGCACCCATTTAAGTTAACAAGACTTATCTCTCCAACTAATGTTGAATAATGGAGAAGGGACTGGCAGAAAGAAGCGAAATCTGTGTCATGGATTTGGATGTTAAAAAAAAGTTGAAAAAGCAAAGTTAAATCATAAAACCTGTCTTGCTCATCTGATGTCAGAGGAACGTGAGACTGGAACAGATCATGGAAGCAATGTAGTTGAAAGAGACATGGCTTATTAATGATTTTTTATGTGTTGTCAGCTGCAGCATCCTTCACTCAGCTTGGATAGCTCTTCTGTAGTCTATATCATATCTGTACCATCCTCCCTATGGAATGCATTGACATCCAGAACGGCTTATTTCTCAGAAAAATAATCAGTAACAATAGTAGGGAGAGCTGTGGGCACACCAGTGGAAGTGAACACTTGCATACCACCCAGTGCAATGACGAGGCATGGTAACGCAGGCAATTGGGCAAGGAAGATGCAGCCAAATACCCTGGCACAAAAAGAAGGGGAAGAGGAAATACAGACTGTGGTCAGCAGGGAGTGTCCTGGCAACACACAGGGCATCCTCAAGCCTGCAGTAGCTCTGAAGCTACATGTCCTTGGGAGAGGATGTGGAGTGATGAAGCTTGCAGCCCCAGTCTGCTAGAATATTACTTAGCAAAATTAGCATTGCTCTCTTCTCCAGACTAGGACATCCATCCATGCATCAGAAAAGGACTCTTAGTGCTGTTCAGATCCTCTACATAAATACACACTTAAATAATTTATTGAAATATATATTATGTAGCTTTTATACAGGAACACTTTGGTATGTCATTGAATATGTATAAGGCAAACATTTTCCCTTAAATGATTGCCTGTGGATCTGCTTGGGTTTGTTGTACCAATTTGTATTTAGGACATGCTCTCCTGGAGAAAAAAAGAAAATCCAAGCTACAAAAAACTAAAAGACAAACAAACAACTTTTATGGAAATGTATAGGAAAAGAAAAGTGATTTCCTGGTACAATACAAATTTGTACTTTTTATTTTTTTTTAATTTGCAATGCTAAAATTAATTAGATGAACAGAACAATCCCCATGCAATTTTCATGTGTATATATTTAAAGCATCTCAAAGCAGAGTGCAAGGATAAGGTGGAAGAGGGAGAAGTCAGAAGGGAAGAGATGCAGATGTGATCTTTATGACTCAATGTTTTAAATTCCTTTCTATTATAGCTGCAAAATCTCATGGGACCCGGTGTGTCTGCCAAGGGTGTAAAAGAGGTGAGAACTTGATCCCCATACTTTTCAAACTGATGAAGGGATCTTTGGGGATTGTATACATCAGTGTCTGTTCTAGAGGACAATGATTGATTTAGATTTCTTTCCTAGATTAACAGATCCTGGTTCCCTCTAGAATCAATGGAAGTAGTAAGACTGCCATTGTAAGTATTTAACTTAAATGTTGTGTCTAAACTGTCTTTGAGTGTTTAAGGGGTCAGAGGCTAACTGGTCCGGCAGACCTCGAATTAATTGCTCTGACTCATTCAATGCTTTCTTGAATTTCAATTTAAGTATCCACTATTCATTCATCTTAGATGTCACAGATGTCACAGAAGATAATCTCTCTACATATATGTTTAGTCCCCTTAAGCATATTCTTTAAAGGGAAGAACATTCACCTACAAGACAAGACAGCTGGAGTGAGGTGCTTGGACGTGTTTGTTCTTGGTGTAGCTCTGTCTTCAGTGAAATCTGTAAAACTCACTTTTGCTTCAGTGGGAATAGAGGCTGCCAAGCCAGAATGCTTGTCTGAAAACTGTTTTTTATGTCCGCCTTCAAATGTCTCAGCTGAATTATAAAACAAAAACACCTCGATGCCCAACAGAAACTAGCATAAAATGAGCAGCGTAACTCTGCTAGCCAGGATCTGGCATTTGTGAAGATGTCTTTGATCAGGACAGTGTGTGCTAAAGGGAAGTGCATTGAGGCTGATCATGAACTGATAAGGCTGGTGATCACTTTTGCACTGATTTTCCCACCCAAGGCGGAAATTGCTGGGGGGGGGGGGGGGGGGCATGTGGAAGGGCGACTTTCTAAGTTAAGGCCAGCACACACAAGCTCTGCAGATCTGACAGATATGAAGGAATGGCTTCACTAGAAACTAACATTACAGTAATTTCTCAGGCACAGTATTTCAAATTTCTGGCAACTACATCTCTGCCCAGAAATTCATAGGCAGTCAGTGTATGTTGCTGATTTCCCCAGTATCTGAAGGCCTGCTGAAGCACGAAGTGGTGGGTTAGAACACAGATGCCTGATCCTGTCAGGTATCTGGATGGTCCATAACTGGCCTCACATAGAGGACTTAGCTACTGTTGGTGCTGCAGGGACAAAATAGGTCCTGATGAAAATGTGGGGCTAAGAAGCAGAGAACAGGATGAAACTTCTAGCAAACAGGAGAGGTCTCGAGAAATATAGTCCACCACTTGCCTTCAGAACAAGAAAATAAGTAGGTGCGATAGATTTGATGGCTGTTCTGCAACTGGCACCTCCAACATTTTCCACCAGGTGAAAAACCTGACTGTGAGACATTTCTCAGGTGCCCAATAAAACCTTTAAGAATCTTGTTTTGGAAGAATCTAAGCAGGGGTGAACTTGATTTCTTCCAGATGCTTGTCCAGCTCTTTTCCTTGTTCTTTTGATATATCCATATGCAGTTCACTTTCTCACTTTAATCTCAGAGGTTAATTTCTTACTCAGAAACAGTCTGAGAGCAAAAGTTCTCTTAGGGTGGTGATGATCATGAAATAGACTTAATTCAAGACAGTTGTTTCCTCAGACTGATATTATTCATTTATATTCTTATGGTGTGGATGGGGTGTTAGTGAAATGCCTTACATACTGTACTCTAGATCAGAGGCATGTGTTCACACTTTACTCCAGATCTGTGCTGAGGGTTGCTCCCAGTCAATGGAGCTGTAAGCAACATTTGACCGCACTGCTCAGGCTGAGGAACCGCAGGCCCTCAGATGTTAACACCCACCCTTCACCGTCTTCTGTGTTTTTAGTTAGAGAAGTTAGCATGCCTCAACTACACGGGTGGGCAATCTGCACTCGTACTAGTCATGTACTGTATCAAACTTTGAAAACTGTTGCTTCTGAGGGTATTTGGCTTTCAAATAAAAATTTTTTGTAGTTTAGTTATATGTGGAAAAAAACCACCCCAAAATATGTGAAAGGAGAGCTTGGACATGCCAGAGAGAGAAAGCATTCAGTAAAATGGTAAGATTTGAGAAAGAAAGGGCAGACAGCTAAGTCTCTGGAGTGCTTTCTGTGCTGTATGTTTGCACTGTAAGTGATAGATATTTGAACACCAACAGAACTGTGTGTGCACAAAGACTCTGGAAGTGAGCTGCATGCTCTGAATTGTTCACTGTTATGCCCAACTAGTGGAAGTAGTGAATTTAGCATGGGATGGATCATTGCCTTGTACAGAGATTCCTAATCGATTTTCCTTGGTATGAGAGGTTGTATGGCAAAGGCATTTAAAGTAGCCAGGTGAGGATCTGACCATACCCTTCCTAACTAGGACTGCACATGCATTTATTACTTTGTGTGACTGTGATGACAGAAAATTACACTTCAGCTCTGCATGCAGCCCAGATATTCTAGGAATGATGCCACAGGCAAAACAAGGGCAGCCCAGGGGGGAAGAAAGAAATTATTTCTAAAATTCCATAATCCTTTTTATCTTCTATCCTAAAGTGAACTGTTACCTCCCTACAAGAGATAAAACTCCTTTTTTTCTCTTTCTTTATGTGAATTCATCCATCCAGGAGAGAACAGAATTAATTCCCTCAGAGTTTATTCCAAATACGTAGTGATTGGAGAAAAAACCCTTCGTTTTTCTTTGTAATAAGCTTTTCACTACAAATCTATACACTAAGGAGAGAAATGCATCTCGTAAATACAATAGCCATATTCATAAACAAGGGTGTCAGTAAGTGCTGGTGGAATATCTTCAGGAAGAAATAAGGAACTAAGGTCAGCAAATACATGTCTGACACAAAACTGTTCTGGAGCAACCAGAGACTTTTGTTCTGTATGGGTGGCCACCAAAATGTGTCTCAGGAGCACAGCTATTTTGTGATGGGGTAGTTGAAGATTTGAGGTAGCCTTAAACAGTAGCAGATAAAATGTCATTTAAATATACTTTTTAAAAAAAGTGTAATATGATTATACCAGAATGCTGTGGTGTAACTGTATCACATGTGCTGAAAGTCCTGCTGACCGGATTCCTGGCTGGAAACTGATGTAGGACTGTCTGGAAGCTGATGGTAGGACTGCCTGGCTACTAGCTGTGTGCCCCTAGGAAACCACAACTGTTCAGCTTACCTTCTCTGCTGGCAGGAAACCCTGGAAGTACGGGTTAAGGCACAGCCGTGATGAGGCCTTTGGAGCAGGTGAGACCGCAGGTAGCAGAGCCCATTTCATGACAAAGTCCAGGACTTTCCCAGAAAGGATGCAGGGTGATCTACTGGAAGGGTGGTGGATGGCAAGTGAGAAGCAGAACAGGACATATTGGGAGACAGATTTCTATCCAAGTAGATCTACCTGGATGCTGTTGAAAATCCCTCTTAACATTTCAGCCTCTATATAGGAGCCAGTAACAACCCATATAGTCATTTGAAAGTTTCCCTTTCTGAATGTCCTAAACAAGCTGTACCCTAGACTCAGCAGAAGGCCTTTAGAAGGTCCCCACAACAATCTGATGCAAGCTCTTCAAATGAAACACAGACTTATGTTCTGTCCACTCCCAAACTACTTGGAAATAAATTCACAGCTTCCTCTTGAGGTGTTTTTCCATGTCAGAATTTTCTACACTGCTCATTGCCACCATGCCTGATCTTAATCTACAGCTGCTCACTGAGAAAGGGAGGCACAGACAAGTGGCTTGCTCAAGCTTGCACAAGAAGTTCAAAGCAGCACTTTGAACCAAGCTCAAGTCTTGGGACTCTTATGTATTACTCACTAGGTTTTCCTCCCTCTCCTTACCTCTGGGAATGGAAACAGACCACAAGCCCCATACTTCTTAGAGCAAATTACCTGCTTTGTTAGTCTGTCTTTCAACTTTTGCCATAAATTCCACTTCATTAACATTGGCAGAAACACCTCAATGAGCTGCGCTGCTTGGGCTATAAAATGTGTCTGGTGAGTAGGCAGGAGAATCTCTTCAGCCACAACCATGCAAAAAAGCAGGATCAAGAGGCTCTGGCTGTTCTGATGTGAATGGTTGGTGAATACTAGTGAACACAGGTTTTATTTTATTATTTTTTTTTAGCTGCTTACTTCTCTGTTAAAGTGGCAATGCCTCTCACCACACACTGTGAAAAAGGGTTTTGCACTCTCTGACAGTGGATGATGATTTCAAATGGACAGCCTGTGCAACCTCTGTAGGTTAAATCCCATCTGGATAAAGTCTTTCCTCTCTGAGGCATGCCTTGGAGCCACAAACTAGCAAGCAGCTCAGCTCATCTGTGGATCATTACTGGTACGTGTGACAAAGGAAACACCTGAGCAGGGAAGCAGAGCAGTGCACAGAGTTCACAGGCAGGTGTTGCTGTCTAGGGAACAGGTTGAGTTCTGGAGGGCACCTGGAAAGCCTCAGACCACCAACGTTTTTAGCAAGGCTTGGCTACACACCTTCTGTGCATGGTCTGATAACCTAAGGGTCAGGTGCAGCAACGGGGGAGAGATGCTGAACTTTCATGAAGAATGCAAGAAAATGGATTAATCCTTCTCCCATTTTGACAGGATATGTGATAGACAGATCCTGAATTATCTGGGCTGGAGCTGAAGATACTCATCTGGAGAATGAAGTTTGTCCTTCTTTGATATTCCAAAAGCAGTAAGGTACCACAACAGTGTTCAAGCGATGTTTGCTCTATTCTGTTTGTGGGCCAGTTCCACAGAACTGGGGAGAGAAATGATCTACTGGATTTCCATCAACTTCAGGGTCTGTAGCAGACCAGAATAACAAGCAGAGCAGGTTAACAAAGGGGTGTTTTTTTAAAGAATATTTGTAGCTTTCCATAAGAATATGTTGAAACGCTGGGAAATGAACATCTACCAACTCTAAACAGCTGTTATTTACAAAAATAGATAAACAGCTTCCTTATTTGGGGGGGGGTGGTGGTATTTGCAGCTTTATTTATCAAGGCACTTAAGAGAAAAGGTAGTTTGTGGCTGAGAGCATCAGAGAGAGCTGAAAGGACAGACAGGAGAGCAAAGATTCAGGAGGCAGTGGGCAACTGGCGTAGCTGGAGAACCAGCTCATGGCTTCTGCTCATGCTGAGAGGTGAGCTAAGCAGAGCCCTGGCAGGCTGCATGCTTCCTTTGCACCTGGGTTCAGATATCTTGCACTATTATTGTTTCAGGAAAGTCTCAGCTTCTCAGAAAGCCCTGTATAAAATGGATTTAACAGGATTCAGAGTCACAGGCTCAGAGGAACGGTATTTGTTCAAAGCACCTTCAAGCAAATGGGAAAGTTTAACCCACAGTTTACCTTCATATTCTAAAATTTTATTTTACTTGCTTGAATTTTTCAGGGTGGAGACCATCTAAAATCCAATGCCACAAACCCACCGTCCTTCCAAAACCCTGTGGCTTTGTGGAGGTCAGAACAGGTCTCTGGTTTTTGTTTCATCTGTCTCTGTACACTGTAATAACAATACATCTGCGTTTTTATTCCCCTCCAAGTAAGGCATGTGAAATGAGGCGAGTAAAGGCATTACCAAGGGCAATAGACAATGGAAGATTGACCTAGGTATATGTTTAGCTAAATTAAGGAAAGGCAATGTGAGAGAGATAAACAAGCATCTGGGAAGACAGCTACTGAATTTTGCCACCAGTAATGTCTCTTGAAAGCTACTATCAGCAGCACTCAAATCTCTTTGATCTGAGAAAAGACAAGGCAGAGTGCACAGCTTCTTTATGTTCCTAAGCAGTTTTCCCCTCAGAGGCAACTATGTGATCTACTGCTCATAAAGATATTTAAATGTGAAAACAGGAATTGAGTGAATTAACCTTTGTACTAAAGCACCTCAAATACCCTGGTTTCAAAAGCTTAGATTGTGCTTCAACGTTGCTGAGCTAGTCTTCCACTTATCAGAGTCAGAAATGGGACAGCAAAGGAGAACCTGAAGGCGAAAATAGGCTGGGATGGAACAAGTACCATGGGGAAAGTGATAAATAAACTGTGACAAGAGACCCAGGGAGGAAAGAACTGGATCCTAAGATAGAAAGAAATAATACGAGGGGAATATGGTCTTCAAGACTATATGGAGCAGGTTTTTATTTCAAAATATTCTGCTACTCTTAAAAGCAAAACTTCAGCTTTATCTTTTTTTTTTAACAAAAAAAAGAGGGAAAAGAAAAAAAGCAGTGTGTGATAAATCATTGTCACTTTAAAATAAAGAAAGAAAGGTAGACTCACAGAAATAAAAGTCAGTGAGATTCACTTCCTCTGCAGAAAAAATACAAACATCCAACAGACTCCTGTGAGCATCTACAAGATAGCAGAGCAATAAATAACCAAGTGGAAGTGAACAAAACATGCCAGATAACCCACTACAGAAGTAAATTAAGGTTAATAGACCTTCTGGATAGAGCAAAGAAGTAGGTGTCATACATCTTGACTTTAGTAAGGTTTTGACGCTGTCTCATGAGCTATTCAACAAAAAGCAAGTGAAGGATACGTTGCCAGAATGGAACTGCTTGGGAAACTGTACAGAAAACGTAGTTATGACCAGTTCACTGTCTGACCAGAAGGATGGCTCCTTCAAGCTCTTTCTTGAGCCCAGTGCTATTAATTAATTAAGAACCTGGAAGGTAGAATATTAAACCTGCAGATGATTCTAAGCTGGGAGGGACTACAAAGACTTCGGAGAATGAAAATTATCTTGACAACCTGAAGAAATGACCTAAAGAGAAGAGGACGCAACTCAGTGTGGAGCACAAGGTGGTATTCTCAGGGCTGAGATGTGGCCTGTAAGACAGCAGGGTGGATAGCAAAGCAGCCATTCTTCAGCGAAGGATCTGGGGGCCAGAGCGAATACAAAATGAACACGAGTCAGGAAGGTCAGGCTGTTGCCAAAAACCCAAACATCATACGGAGTTGTATAAACAATGTTGGCATATGTAAGAAACATGAAATAGTGCTTCTGCTTTCTCACCACAGCTGGAGCACTGGGTCTGGTTTGGGGCACTGCGTTTCAAGAAAGATGCAAATCAGTTGGAAGGAGTCCAAGGAGAGGAGCAAGAGTGATCGAGGGTCTGGAAAACATGACCTGTGAGGAAAGACTGAAGGCAGTGACGTTGTTTAGTCTAGAGAGAGGCAAACTGAAGAGATGTATGATAAGTCTTCAAATGCTTAAAAGGTAGCTGCAAAGAGGAAAGTAATAAACTGTTGTGTATATCCAAAAGAAGTAGTGGGCTTAACTTTCAGGAAAAGAGATTAAGGGTAGACACTAGGAAATGTTTTCTGTGATAGTAACAGAACTGATTGGCTAGGAAGCCTATACAAACTCCACTGTATGAGGGTTGCTAAACAGGTTGGACAAACATCTGTCAAGAATAATTTAGGAACAACTGATCCCAGCTCGGTGGAGGGGATGGCCTAAATGATCTCTTGAGATGCCTTCCAGGCCTGTTTCTACAGCGTTATAATCAGTGGGTAGAAGAAAGCCATGGATTTAAATGAATTAGGGCAGGTGATGCAGAAAAGGATCTGAGTACTGAAATATTAATTCATAGAGTTTTTAAAATTCCAAGCCACATGCACTTGACCTTCCCTTCCTTCAAATAAGATGTTCTCGTAGGGGTAGGGGCAGACCTCTGACTCAATATTTCAGGCACAGTAGAAGTTGGAGCTGTAGCCCCGGTGTTGGACTGTACCATCTGACTTCTCTGCAAAGTTAGGAGGTCTCAGATCCTCCAAATGGGATACAGATTAACCACTCCTTTCCTTCCCCGCCCCCCTCCTTGGCAGTGAGATAGTTGTGTTTAATCAAATATGCTTCTGGAAAGGTCAGGGCTGATATGAGTGAGGTTACTTAACCATATATATAAATATATATATCTTCAAAATTTTACTCCAAAGCAAGACTTGCTTTAAATTATGAGTCCAAAAATATTTGGAACATGTTTTCCTTCATTTTATCCAATAGTTTATTTTGTAAAAGGTCAATAAGATATACATGACTGTTTCATCTTCTTAACTAAGATAATTTGTAGTAGTCACTGTATCAAAAAAAGTCTTTCTGATATATGACCATTATTCTGTATCTTTACCTGTCCTTCTGATTCTGGTTCTCCTTGGTGTATCCTGAAATCTCTAAATAAGCTCCACAGTGGTTTCCATCTAACCAATGAAAATGGGGTTTTGTGAAAATTATGCAAGCTTTTTCAGAATTTTTATAGGTCTACTAGTTGGTGTTGACTCAAAGTTGTTTGATCTTTAGAAAAAGTCCTGGTTCCATAAATTGCCTGAAATTTGTAGAAATGCAATGTATGTAAGAGCTGCAACTTCAGACCCCTGCAAATGACTGCAGGCTATAGATCTCAATATATGGCTCATGTTGGGTGCTTGTGAAATACATCTATCAGCAACAGACAGTTACCTTAAAAAAGATCTGCGTCCAGGTAGATGGTTTATAGACTGTCAGGCCACACTGCTGGTTTAGATTTGAGGAATTACTTTGGAAGAACAAGGCGGGTTCTATTTTTGACATTTCAGCAATGAGACCACTTGTACATTATGACCCAATTTGATTTACTGTAAGAAAATAAGAGTGCTGTAATTTGTAAAAGACATTTATTACATGAGTCAAAAAAAAAAAAAAAAAGAAAAAAAAGGGAGGGAAGGGGGAAAGAAAGCAGCTAAATGTCTCTGTCCATCCCCATCTGGTTTTATTTTAATCTCACTCTAGTCACATATGAAATTTTGCTTAGCTGTCTTCATTTTCTTAGTCAATCTTGATTAATGGCCTTCAAAGTAAAAATAATTGGCCTGCATCAGGCTTGTTTTATAACTCTTGTTCACAAAGAATGTGAAAGGCTGGAAAATGAGCCTAAACAGAAGGAATGCATTACGTTAGCCTTTGAGAAAGAGCAGTCCTCCAGTTGTGTTTCACTGTGTATTTTTATAACAGGCGCCTCCTTGACTGTCCATGATATTGCAGATATGCAGTGCCAAAAGCTTTTGTATACTTCATCAGGCTGACCATGTCACCTCGCAATCTCCCAGCCGCCGCATGTGCGCAAGCACTGGGAGGCAGAGCCAGCCCCCGCCGCCCAGAGCCCCCCGCCGCGCGCCCCGCGGAGCTGGTGCGGGCTGTGCAACCTGGAGCCCGTGCTCCCAGAAGCTGAAGGGATGCTTTTGTGCAAGTGCTTCCTCATCGCTCTGCTCCTGCTCTCCAACTTCAGGAGAGGTTCCATGCAATTTAGGGAGCATGGGTCTGCCTTGAGCACAGAAGAGCAGTCACACGTCGGTTTTAGCTGGGGTGAATGCGGCCCTGTGGCTTTATAGTTACCTTTGTTCCTCTCCAGTGAATGCAGTCCTGGTGGAGCAACCCACCAAACTGATTATAAATTTGATATTTTTTAAAAATCTTCTGTGTTATGAAAGATTGCATCACTTAACTGAGCTCAATTTTTTTTTTAAGTAACAGAGTATATCCTCTTTTTTAAGGGGGAAAAAAAACCCAACCCTTTTTCTTTGGCATATCAGGAAAGGACCTGATACGTGACATTTGTTTTTGTTAGGACAAGCATTGTTTTGAACTTGCTTTCTTGCTGTCAGAAAGTTAGGGAGACCCAGCCTAGTCCTTCCTTTGTGTAATGCACAAAATAGATTATTGTGCTTGCGTGCTTATGGCAAGATTCTGTATTATGTCCTGCTTACCAAAAAGGAAGTCAGCTTTCTGTTACACATCTTAGGGGTGAAAACTATTACTTAGATATTAACCAAAGAGAAAGACAAATTCTTCATTTGTATTACTTACATTAATTTAGGAATATTTGAGCAACTCATGACAGTCCTGTGAAGTTATTATACCATATACTTATTTCCTTGTACAATCTTGAAATAGGAACAGTTTATGCTTTTCCTGATGCTTTTCATGTAACAGTCTCAACATATGAACTGAACTTCCATTAAGCTTCCTAAGGTTTCTCTGGAGTATGCATGTGATATACTTATGATACTTTTGCCAGATATGGCTGGATCCAGACTTGGTCTGGAGACGAACACTTTTCCCAGAGTAGCTGAGACCAGCTGCTGAGTCCTGTATCTTCTCTTCTCCCAGCAAGGCAAGCCGGGGTTACACAGATGGTATTTTCATGTCAGTGTAGATCAAGCTGAGCATTAACCTCATGGCATGGACCAAAATCAATCTGCAGGGCTGCCTGTATGCGGTGGGAGAGGAATGCGTATTTTCTTCTTTTCAGAAAGTGGCATGCAAAATACAGATATCAGCAGATACCATACCCTATACTCCAACATTTTCTGTGCTGTTCTTTTAAACAGTTAATGATGTATGGGAACCCAGACATCTGACCTTCAATGAAACACAGCCCCACCATGACACTCCTCCTCTTTGATGCCTCACCAGCTTTTGGAAAGTTGGTTTTACAGCAGCTCCTCTTAGGCCCAGGGCAGGTAGCCAAGGTCCATGAAGAGCAGAAAGAAATCCACTGTGTTCCTCCCCACTACGGGAATGTGTCTGATTCTTCAGCTGCAAAGCCTTCTCAGTCCCTAAATTTTTTTTCATCAAGAGGCTTCTGGACCTACCTGAGCACTGAACAGAGGAGAGAGACCTTTGCCAGGCATACACTTGAGAAAATGTCACCAGCTGGAGAAACAATAGTACTAACTCCATGAAGTTTAAAGCTTTGAAATTACGGCAGTGCCCTCTTGTTCTATGGACATGTATTTCAAGGATTAATCATTCCCACCATTAAAAGCTTTGGTTCAGCTTTGGCTTGGGCTATATTATGCCACTGTTCCATTAGCCAGCTACAGGATGTATGTACCTACATGAACTTTCTGTGGCAAGATCTTACGGCAGCTGCATTTTTCACATGGGAGAGATGAGAAACTGCAAACCTAAGACAGGTACTGTCCATCTCACAGTGACAGTCTGTGCAACTGATCCCTTCCTTGCACTCCATTTAGTGTTCTTAGGGTCCTCTATGGTACCTCCTCTGTTCAGTCCTCGTCTTGGAAAGACTTGGCCGTCATATACTGTTGTGTTTGTGGATGACATTGTGTTTGATGATTTCACTGGTGCCCAAGTATTACCCTTAAATCTTATGGGCATGGGAAGTGGACTGAGCTCAAACAGCACAACATTGTGCAAGTGGCACAACAGTGGCTTTACTGACCCAGACTCTTAATGCTAAATGTCAGTGGAAATCTGCCAGGTACATGCCCTAGCTGGCTCTATCAAAGCAATAAGAATAACAAATATATTGATAGTGGTGCATAGATTAGAGAGGAAAACCTAGAAAGCACTGGTCTAGTTTGAGTCCTGCTTATATCCATCTGCTTGTACTACTCTTTCTTTTCATGATTCACCCCAACCACCAGTTTTGCCATAAACTTCAAAAACAGTTCTTTGGGGTAACCTTTCCATATGTTTCCTTTAAAAATTGCCAAAGTCCTCAGAATAAAAGAAGGTTTTTAATCTCATCTGGAAATAAACGACATTTCTCTTTTTAGAACTAGTTTGCATCCTTTGTGGAAATACGCTATTTTGGGGTTTGTTTGCTTCCAGTTGACTTGAAATGAAATTTTTCCTTTGCACTACTTGTTTCTATTTGACCAGCAACTCTCCCAGTCAATCTGTGGCTCCCTATGTGAAGCTAACTGAGTTTTCTGTTACACTGCTCTTATATGGTACTAGGAAACGACTGAAAACATCATTGCATTATATTATAAATCAGCGGTATATTGTGTCTTATACTGTGTGCAGAAGGTGCGACAGAAGTAGGGACGGTACCCTACACAAAGGCAGCAGATATCCATAGGTGTGGTATGGTTTTCGTATGCAAAGAGACTCAGCAGCCTGAGACTTTTCAACTTTAAAGAAAAAATGTTCTGAGGATATGAGAGAAGTACATGAAGTCATGTATGCTTCAGAGAATGTAAATAGAGAGTTCACTGTTTCTCACAGCAGAAGAATGAGGGGAATGCAATGCTGCTATTAAGCACCAGGTTTAAAAGAAAGGGAAATGTTTCTTGTATACCAGCCACAATCTCGTTTTGTAATGCAATGTGCTGCGGAGGCCAAAGTTCCAAGAGGACAAGTAAGAAATGAGACCTTCCTGCAGCTCGGTCAGTTTGAAACCAAATGAAAACGAGCGTCCAAGGGCGATGGGCAGCCCTTCCCCCTTGCTGCGGCTGCTCTTGCTGCCGGTTTGCCTCCCCGGGCAGGAGCGGCTGGGGGCCGCTTTGCCTCCCCCGGGCAGGAGCGGCTGGGGGCCGGCGGACGGGCCGGAGCTCTGCGGGTCCCGCCGGCCCGGGGGCACCCCCGCCCCCCGGCGGCGGGCGGCCCGGCGGCAGCCGCCGGCGCGTCAGGCGCCCGAGAGGGCGCTCTGGGGCGGGTGCGCAGCTCTGGGCGAGCCGGGGGGCGCCCTCCGCTTGGAAGACGGCGGGGAGCAGCGAGGCCGGAGGAACGTGGCGTGTCGTCTGGTACGCGCGCACAGTGTTGCCTGCAGGTGCAAAATAATTTTCTGATTACTGGCGTGGGAAAGGGGGAATCGCCCTGCATGAGCTCCGTGAGCGTGCTCCAAGGCTATCCCACGTCTTTATTCTTTGACTGAGAGCTTCCCAGGAAAGGCCATCTGAAGAGAGCTGGTGCACCATCAGGAATGCTGAGACTCATACGCGTATTTTCATATAATATTTTCACAGTTCCAATGTGGTACACGAACCTGTGGTAGAAGTGGGCAGCAGAACAGTGAGCATGTGGCCATTGTGTATTTTATAAATTCATCTTGTTTCTTTTTTTTTTCATTCTAATTGGCATATCTTCCATTCTGGAAATTGATTTTTCAGTTCAAAGCAGCATTCAAAGGCAAACGAAAGAAGAAACTGAAGACATCTTGAACCCATTTATATACTTCTAAAGAATTAATCCACTTTTTCAGAGAAAATGAGAGACAAGTATTTACATTTACTTACCTCAAAAGAAGCTGTGAAGAAATTAACACTTTCATCCAATTTTACTTATGCCAGCATTTATTTTTTTTTGCTGTAAGAAGCCAGCACTTTTTTTTTACCTCTGTCTTACAGAACATACATATCTAGAATTCGCAGGTAATTTCATGAGGTATGCAGGTATGTACTTAGTATACTTACAGCTGCTTGACTTAGGAGTTGGCCTTGCCTTGCTCTTTGGCCACAAGAACATTCTGAATTATCAAAACCTAAGGATTTCAGCTTTGCAGTGCTGATATACTTACCTACACATAAGCAATGGCCTTTATGTAAACACTGTAACATTGCTAAACAGCCTGTGACATGTAGTCATTTCTAGTTCATTTAAGGTTCAGACATGAAGTCTCCTTCGTGCTAACAGCAGATCATTCACCTCATACAATTTAAAATTATATTCTTGCAGCTTGTGGTGTTGTTGGTAAAAGCTGTCATCATATGATGCTCACCCTGGATGTGGGAATGGATATTAATCTAAAACTGCTTCTGTTGGTTGCTCAGGCTGAACCTTACCATGTGAAAATGCATTTGTTTGTCTAAAAAGATTTAGGATTGCACATCATCTTTATCCACAGTAAACATTTTGTTATATACAGTATACTAATTATTGTTGAACTGAAGTGTTTTTCTAGCCCCAGTGGCATAATGGAAATTATACTTCGAATTGCATAATATTCTTGGAAAGGGAATATAGACTTAGCAAAGAACATTATCATTTTGCTGTAATGATAACGTACCTATTTACATAATGATAATGTACATATTTACTACCAAGCATGTTTGTTCTGCATTAGTGTTTGTAGTGTGGCAGGGAGAATTGCAAAATGGAACTTCGATTCGTGTCTGGTGGCTGTTGTCTTGCAGGGGCGCAAAGAAGGGAGAGCAGGCAACGGGGTGTTTCTGAAAAAAAAAAAAAAAAAAAGGAGTAAGGCTATGCGCTAGGCTTGCATTGTGTACCAGATCAGATCTGCACATGTCCATTTGCTTTCCTTTCTTCTTTTTTCTGAGGGACCTTGTCTGTTAAGTAAGTGAAAATCCTTTGTGAGATTCCTGGCAGCAGGCATCAAAAAGATGCTAAAAGTCTATGTTAGCTGTGTGCTCTCTCTTTGAACACATTCTCAAGTAATGCCACTGTTGGAATCATTTAATCTGAGAGATGAAATAAAAAAAAAAAATCTACATTTTTGGTTTAATTTCAAAACCTGTAAATCTCTGTATACATCTAAAGAAGCGGGAAATCTTACACTTGGAGGAGACAGAAAAAAAAGTTAGGAGATGCTGTTTGGTGAGCTGTCATATGTTTTCTGAACTTTTTGTAATAGGAAGAAGTCTCTAAAGAGCCCTTTTCTTCACTCCTCCAACAAAGGCATGTCCCAGTTTATTAAAAAATCATACACAACAATGCTGCCTGCCAGGTTTTATAGCCCTAATGAAAATTTGGTCCAGAGCACAAAAAATATCTGGAAAAATGCCTGAAATTTCCCTGTCGCAGATGTTTCAACAGAAGGTGCTTGCATGCCATTCGTTAATGTAACGCCATACGGGACTCGGTATGACCACTGCAATAACCAGTAAGTAACACATGCAGTGTGCGCATCACTGCGCCAAATTTTCCGTCTGTTGTGTGGGGCTTGTATCCTGTGGATTGAGACGTACCTTGATGAAACTGTATTGTCATTGAATGATAATATTTGTGGATCACTCTGCTAGAAAACATCCTATCAAGATTGTGGGAGGTCTGTGTAAAGAGTCGGTGCAGCTCGTTGGCATTGCAATCAGTTAGGAAGGATGGGAATGTTAGTATTTATGCCCCTTTTCTAGCCTATCTTTCAGATGCCAATTTACAGGAGCGGCACTCCAGATATTAAAGCACTTTCTGTTTGAGAGAGGCTGTTGAATTTTCATCTCAGGCATTATGTAATTAAAAGGGGCATGTGAAATACAGTAATTATCTATACAGTGGAAAAATTACACAGACATAACATTCTCTTGGGATAATTATTTTTCATTTTGTGAGTCTAAAAGAGGAATGGTCTGAAAGGAAAAAGGAAAAAAAACATCCTAAAGTACACTGAACTACATCAGGTCCAGTTTTGTATCCTGAAAGTCAGGGAAGCACCTAAATAACCAACTACAAACATTTCCCTGTGCACACAGATGAATATTGTCTTCTGCTCTTAGGAGAGAAGGTGTGGAGTATACTGCTTTGATTTGTGTATGTCTGAGGGAGGTGATGTGAACTCTTCCTACTAGTAGAGGTGGGAGGTGCATGTACAAATCATTCATGCTGTGGTGAGGACATACGTGAGTGCTTCTCATGGACCAAACTGACACCCTTAGAGACACTTCTGCAAGTGTTAGGTCTGCTAATGACAAGGGGATTGAGAGGCTTTAATGATTTTTCATATTCTTCCTCTCTGTTCAACAGTAGGATTTCCTGGACAGTTTGCTGTCTCTTTTGTGCAACAATGACCAAAGCAGGAAAAAATGCTGTCTGACTTGCCTAGAATTTGGGATTGGGTTCAAAGTTGAGTAAGGGCTGAGATTCAGCAAAAATAAGGCTTTTCCCATCTGTTAAGAGAATCATAAAGGTACCATCAGGTTTTATTAAACATGTTTCTAGGAGATTTCATTCACATCTGAAATGAATCTGGAAAATCTTTCTGGGTTTGACACAGAAGCAAAATCACTGAAACAAATTCAGAGTCTGGGATGTGAACCTACATTCAGAGGACTTTAGTTTATACTTCATATGAAAGGCAAGACTTTGCTCTGCAGTGGTCCTACTATCTCACTCCATTAAATCCAGTTAGGCTATTTATGCTCTTTCACTTCCTTTATTTTAAGTGTCACTTCTTTTCTAAGATAGAACTAAAAATAGATGTTTCTAAGGAGATATAAATGATCATGAGTATTGTAGAAGTGATACTTCCCAACAAATGGAGATCATTATAGCATAATAAAGATTGTACATTTTGTTTGCTAAGCACTATTTACAGGACAGTGCCACTATTTTTTTCATTTTACTTTATATGTGCTTTCATATATAACTTTTCATTCATAATTCAAACTTAGACATTCAGCTTAGGTCTCTGCCAGTGGGTTTTCATGACATTATAGATCCAGGAGAATGCCCAGGACATTCCTGTTCAGGAGAGCAATCTATCTTTAACTGTCCCATAGCCAAGTTCACAGTCAGGCTCGCTGCTGCTGCCAGGGAAGGAAGAGTTGGGGCACATCCGATCTTGGCTCCTCGTGGAGTTGTCAGCTGCCCCTGCTGCGATCTCGGCAGCAGAACGGACCAGGCAGCCCAACTCTCTGATGCTGGTCTCCATCCCAGTTCGACTACTTTGAACCATTCTTCCTGTGACAGGAGTGCCCTGACCCTTCTCAAGTTTGTGCTGCGCCAGTGTCGAAAGACCTTGAGTCTGCTCTGCCATCGAAGATGGGTTTTTTTAGAGTCTAGGCATATCAAATGCACAGAGCGTTCCTGGGACTTCTGCATGAAAATTACTTAAAAGCCAACATAATCTCATCACATGGACAGTTTGCCTAATGTCATCTCAGAAACTGGGCAAGTAAGGCACAGAGAACTGCCTCTAAAGCCTTTGCAAACTGAACCTCAAGAAACTTGCAAACAAAATGTAATTGTATGAATGGAAAAAATATAATTATCCAACCTTTCCTTTGATCTGGGAAGAGATCAGCATTATTAGAATGGATTAACTGCAGTAAGTCAATGGTATCTGTTGGCTGTACAATCATTATTATCTATTTTTCCAGGATATTGAACTGATTGAATTTGCAAATCAAATTTCCCTGCACTGTATAAACTTTTTTCTGGAAGTTTAAGTAAATGGTTATTACAGAATTGCTCTAAGGGAAAAGAAAAGTACAGGGAGGTGGAGCAGGAGGAGGAAAAGAGAAGAAAAGAACAGGAAGCACCTTGATTAATGCCCACCAGGCTGAATCATGCTGCGAGGGTTGTGTTCTAGCCTGGTGTCTCAGAAAAGAGGTGTGCTGTTTTTTCTTCTAAGCATGTATTTATTTGTAATTTGTTTTGCCTTTTGTAAGATTTCTTTTTGCTTTTGTAAGCACACACCTGCTCTATTTTCTCACTGGCAGACTCCTTTTTATATTGCATCTGGAAGTACATAAATTTCTTCAGGTGTTTTAATGAAGTTGGACAGCATTAAGGGATCAGAGAAATCAGAGCTGGAAATGACCACCCCTGCCAGGGCATTCCTTGCCAAGTAGGATGATAGCCCTACCCAGAACTGCGGAGCCATTAAAGGCATCCTCAGCTTCCAGTGCTGTTTGCAGCTAAAGTGCTTGAGGACCTGGAAATGATCCTCTATGAGATTGAGTCCCCTTTGTGGCAGAATATGAACACCCTGAGCTGATAAACCTGGCAGCTACAACAGTGGGAAAGGGCTGTTGCAGGAGCCCTGTCTGACATGGCTGTTTGCACAGGAGTGTAAGTAGAAGGGCAGAGTGGTGCCCAGGATGCCCTTGCCCTTTGGGGGCTGGCAGCTGTCACAGATCCCCTTATGGATACACTTTGGAGGATGGTCTAAAACTTCTGGATGAGTGAGGGCAAGGCTGGGGGGTGTTTCCATTGCTCCTTCATCCTTCTCTTCCTTCGCCATGGCTGGTCTCTGTTAAGTGACCCATCAGGAAAAGGCAAACAAGAAAAATCATCACATAAAGTACAACATTTCCAGCCTGGCTGAGAAAAAGAGCACCCAGACACCTCCCAGAGAAGCTTGACCTTGCAAGATTTCCAGCAAAATCTTTCTGCGAGCAGAGACGTTATAGTCAAACACCAAAGCAAGGTCCTTGCTCTCCTCTCGTGTGCAGGTTACAGAGCCTGAAATATTTCTTATTTGTTGATTGCTTTTTCTCTTTGGAATGAATTTTCCCCCTAGTGTCTCTTCCACTCATTTGCATTTTTTGATTATCATACACAACTTTTCATTGTGATAAGGCAGCGCAGTTCTCAAGGTGTTCCTTACTGTGCCAGGTTAGGCTATGCTTTTTCTGGGGCAGTGAGTCTCCTAAATCCTCTGTGCTTTTCTTTGGTACCTGTGTACTGCTGGTATGTAGATCTGCTTGGATGTATCTCATTAGCATCACCATAAGTGGGTTTTTTTGCACAAACATTGTGTGCATTTGTGCATACGTGAGAGAACAAGACAAGGAGAGGGCAAAAAAGGGATTGGTTTCATTCATTAACCCTGAGATTGCCATTAGATTTGCAAAGTCAGAGGCCAGCCGTGTAACTGTTAATCAACAACAAAAAAATATTTACTCTGTGGAGCAATTTTCTCAAAGACACTGCACTGTGGCAAAGTCCCTATGAGTCATTTTGACACATCGTAATTCATTTGATGAAAGACCATTTTGTATATAAGAACTGTCATACACAGACTGCAGATTTCCAGTTTTATAGGACACTCATCTTCAAGAGTATATAAAGAATCTCATCCATCTCTTTGCTAGCACAAGACTGTCCCTTTTAGGGTAATCAGTAGTGTCCTGTACATTTCTACAGCATTCAAGTTACGATGCTTTCAGTATTTATTATGAAACTGGAGATGAGAACATTTACAGATTTTTATTCTGTTTCATCTATCTTGCACTCAAAAATGACCACAAAGAAATTTTTTGGTGTCTGTATTTTGCCTACTTTATTCTCTGTACCCAACAAGTTGGTTTTTTTTTAGAACTCCATATCTAGCTTAGAACTTCCATCTGCAAGAATGTCTTCTTCTTCTACATACAGGTGGCCGACATTTCTAATTTTGTCCCAGCCAAACTAAACCTCTGAAGCTGTTATTCTTGGAAAATAATCTAGAACGCGAAGGGTTTACTTTTTGGACAAGAAATGACTGGCGAGGAAACTGGATAGCAGAAATAAAATTAGGTTTACCTTGTCAAACCACCAAAAGTATTCTAGATTGGTACTGCTCATCCTTGTTTTGATTCTGTGTATGGCAGTGGAAAAATCCTATTGGTACTGGTTATTATAAAATGGCCTTATGGAACAAGCAGATCTTTTGGACTAGCTGATAATTATGTCATAACAAATTGTGTAATCAATTGCCATTAGCCTCTATGTGTATTTTCCTTTCACTAGCTCACTTTATATAATTTCTATTTCATAACTTCACTTCAGAGCATCTTAGTCCAGGCAGAAACTATCTGGGAGCCATAATATTACTTATGTGCTCTAGATCCACGACCATGGAGAGCATCATTTTTAAGCCATATTCCTGAAATCCTCTTGAAATGTCTACTTTATTGCTCAAATCCTGGTGTTAAAAGATTGGTAACTGAAAGGTAAGTAAAAGAAAGCATGAGGGAAGAAGCAATGGAAAAATGAACCCTTCAAATACAGCATATATGTATGTATAATGTAGAAATACAAACAAGTTCTGGTCCATAGGATAGTAAACAAGGATAGTGAAAACACTGTTTAAGAACAAGAAGAGTTTTTAAGATTGTATGCACTGTCCTAACAGTCAAGAGTTTCTCAGATTATATTGCCTATCTGATCCAGCAATATTCACATTATCCCCTGACTGTTTCAGGGCTGGAAGGGAGACAATCTAAACTTCTCTGTTCACTCGGCTTTTCAAACATACGGTGATACAGTATGTACTACTGCACAACATATTTACCCCATCTGTATATTGTATTCCAACTCACTGGCTAACAAATAGTGTATACTACATACCATTTCAGAGTTAAAAAATTATATGAAAATCACACTTCTTAGAGAAGTTTGTGTGCAATATTAAGGGTCACCTGTTAGTATTTCTGGATCTAGTGTAAGACTGTACAGCTATGTAAGCAAATCAAACATTTTAAAAGTTTAATACTGTTTGTTTGATTGGTGGAGCTATAACTTAGCTAGCCTTCATTTATTTGGGAAAATTACTCTTCACTAAAAAGAGTAGTTGATTTTGCCTGTATTTCCTAGAGATGTGAGTTATATTCCACTGGAAAGAAACCTTAAGGCTATCAAGTCCAAGGGCTTTGTGTTTCAAGCCCCCAATGGACCACATGAGCAAGTCTTCTCTGTACTCTTATTTACCTTCTTGAGGTAGCCGTGTACCTACTTACCAGAGAGATCTTTCCAGTATATATGCATTAATACTTCCCCCGCTGAAAACATGATAATATCCTCATACCATATTTACCTCTTTTGTTGTTGTTGTTTTTCTTCAGTATCAATCTTGTTAGCTCATAGTCATCCTGTGACTAACTGACACCACCTCGTCCATCTCTTCTGTCACTTCCTGTCAGTGACTTCACATGTCTTAGCAAGAGGTAGTCAGAAGCGGATGAGCACTCCAGGTCAAACCTATAGGATTAGAACCTGTGCAAACGTGTTGGTTGTTGCTATGTGCATGCCTCCTTCCACCTAGCATCAGAGCTCACTGACCTTACCCCACTGTTTCTCTCTGTGTCTGTGTCCTAAAGGAGCACTAAATGGGGCACCATGAAATACTATCTCTGCCCTCACATAAAAATGGAAGACGAGCCTTTCTTGAAGAGGTGGACAAGGTGTGCTTCACTTACTCCTGAGGAGCGCTGTACCATAAATGACAATGTTTACTAGTGGAAACCAGCCACCCAGCACTGGCAGTGTCCCAAGCTGTTCCTACTCCAACCAGCCGCACGCCTTACTTGTCACTGACGGATTCGCGGTGTGTGCGCGGTGGATGACTAGTGGTGGCTTTGTGTTGCCAGGGCACGATGCCACAGAGCTGCATTTCCCCTCCGCATGGCCTCCATTTGCCTTTTTCCGCATGATTATCACCCATCTGTTGCCCTCTGCCACGTGTGGGAGGGCAGCAGATGGGCCAGGAAACTGGAACATGGGAAAGCAAGTTCTTCAGAGAGGGAAGGAGAGAAAGCGTAAGGTCAGAAGAGGGATCCTCAGACTAGCTCCAGGCAAAGGAGAGCTCCATGAGTGGGTAACTCACCATCCACGGAAACCCCAGAAAGATCAATTAGGCAAAAAGGACACCAGTCAGAAGGCAACATTTTTACTGGCTGGAAAGAGTTAGGAAGTTCTGTTTGAAGCTGTCAGTCCGATTATTTATTCTTCCTGAAAGACAAAGAAAAGGCTTTCTCTTACTAAGCCATGACTTTATACAACAGTCAGGCAAGGAATTAGTGCCTGTTGCTTCTCACCTGCAGAATGATCAGTTTCATTCAGTTTGTTGACTTACCTGTAAGGACCATGCTATTTATTTACTTGCACAATACGTCATTGCAGACCCATAGCATAAGACATGCATAAGAAATACAGCTATTTCTCTGTATGTCTTCCAGTCTCCAGCTGTTGCTTTTTAGCTTAGTGGCTACATGATGTGGGGCAGAGACCAAGGTGATCTCTGCAAAGCCATCATAGTTTCCTCAGCATTTGGAGTCTCTCTAATAGATTGGTAAGGAAAATAACAGAGTCAAAGTAAGTGTTTCCTAACTAATGCTGTCTTTACCTGCAAGAAAAGATCAGTAACATTTCATAAATCCATGTTACCAATGTAACAGGGATCCTATGTAACCAAGCCACATTTCTTCAGCAGTGACTCTGCTGGATCCTCATCCTCAGATGCTTGTTGACATTCCCATTGCTCATAAATATCCTCTTTTAAAAGTGTGTGGTCTTTCTTTTTTATTTATTTATTTTTAACTGACAATATCAAGAATTATTTTGAAGCAATTGATGTTTTTAGCAGGGGCAGCCTCTGAATCTGTATCCTTTTTATTTGTAGTTGCCAGTGTCATTCCATTTGATTCCAGTGAGAAATTAAACTTTATGCTCTGAAATCTGCTGATGTTAGATGCTGATTAAATGAATATTTCAATGTCCCTCCAGCATCAGGTAGCAATAATGTATGCAACTCCCATATCCCCCCAGAAAGGAATCTCATGAAGTTTTTCTCTGAGAATATGCAAACATTGTGCTCATCTTTGCCTTCACCTCTTTCACTTGGCCAGCCAAAATGCAGATAGGGGTGCAAAAAACTTGTGGCTTTGAACAGTATTTCTGAGTTTCCTTCCTAATTATCATGATTTCCCAAATACCAGAATTTCCAGTACTCTGTGGAGCTGAGCATCACCGAGTTGTGGAGAGCTGAGTATTCAACAAGTACTTAGCACATATGCAGTATTTCAGAGGATCAAGTCCTCACTCAAGAGAAAGTAAACGCAAGGGGAATTTTGAATTATATTGGAGAGGAACTTAAGATACAGGTGGCAGGTACCTAATGATGAGAAATAAGTGTTCAATGGAAGAAAAGAAGCCACAATTTTAATATGTTTGAAAGCATCCAATTAAAATTAGTGATATTTTCTTGAATGGCTGCATGTGTGTATGTATGATATTTGTAATTAACGTTGATTAATGCCTAACACTTACTTGTGATTAAGGGCTGAGGATGCGAGGCCTTCAGCATTGCATAGGATCATGCATCTTCAGGTGCAAATGAACTGCATGCTACCTTCAAATCGTATCAGGTGCTAAACTCAAAGTTTGCCCTGATTTACTCCTACAAGAGGCTTGGCAACAAGCTTCATTCCTTCATGACTAGCAGTAACCATAGTGGAGCAACCTGATCTACACCAGAGCTCTCTGTGAGTGCCACTGCTCTGGGCGATTTGGAACGTGGAACAAAGGCGAGGTGCTACATGCAAGAGTAGAGTCTCATCTTTCATATTCTGAATCTGACTGAACAGGAACTTGAATTTGGGTCTTCCTTGTTCATGGCTAGTGGAAAATCAGCTCTCCACCTCCTCACAGAAAGCCCAGGTAGGAGCCAAAAAGAACATTTTCAGTGAGGTGTCATTACCAAATGTGTTGGCATTGGACCTGGAGGCTCCAGGCGTAAAAGGTGGAGAAAGACATGAAGCAAATACTGGCAGTCAGCTGGGCAGGGGGGCTCATTTCTGGTCTGGGGTCACTATAACCTGTTGACACAAGCCATTTTTATGATGTTTTTGAAAAGTTTACCTTTTCCTCACCATGTTCCACTGGAAAAAAAAAAAAAATTGAAACTCTGTGAGAAAGGGGAACTGCTGTCCTCTGCTCAGCTCCTTGAGTGATTTCTGGATCATACAGAAAGTCGACCATGCCTCTGGTCCTCTCACCACACAAGCCTCTCCAGTAACAAGAAAGTGCTCTGTCTCTAATCAGTGCTATGATGCAAAAGAGAAATCTCTGGCTCCTTCCCATGCTCTGTAGTTAACAGAAATCTGTTCGGATGTTTGAATTTCTGTGCAAATAACCCCCTCAGCTGCAATAGTCAAAAGAGTGGAAAATACAGGAGACTCTTTGGAGAGTTAACACCCAGGCCCTGTGAACATGAAGATGATTATTCTCCTCTACAAGGCTTTTTCACATGTGATAAGCTTGGCATGTTGCCTTGGTTAAGTGTCAAGCCCTGAGTGTTTTTGGTTTTGCCCTGGTGGTCCTGAGGAGTTACTGGAATACTTGTTGGACCTGTTTTATATCACTGCGTGCACTGATAGTGACATTGAGAAGAAACAGGTAGAGGAGTGGAAGGGGGATCTGGATTTTCTCTTGTTCAATTCTGATAGCAGTCTCCCTGTCTGCCCAGGCAGCACTACAGCTTCCTTCAGTCTTTCTTTGGCTCCTTGACTGTGCTTTTTGCATTATTACATTGTAATCTCTTCTTGCTTTTTTTTTGCCCTCTTGCTCCCAAGGGAGAGTTGTCAAAACTCCTTATCTGTTGATGAATTAAAGGAATTTTTGTCTCCACTGCCTGGAACTTGTTAATGCAATTCTGAACAATACCGCTGGGTCACTGAGTCAAGCGAACAGCAAAAGTTTAAATACATAGAAAGATTTTGTTTGGTGCCAGTTTGTATCGTCATCTGCAGATATTTTCTGCCATGCAAGGAAGTGAAAAAGACAAGACTGAAGGCAGTTGCAAAGAGTCTAGAATTGAAAAATAAACATTACCAAATTCTGCAACTTAAATGTTGGCAGTGGGAGTCCAAAAAGAGATGTTTTAACATTTGCACTAAAAGGCATTTTCATTCTGTTGTTGGAACACTTTTTCTCATTACTGTTCATTAGAGTTTGATGCTAATCATATTGTTGTGTGTCTGGTGTGAGAAATGGTATTTCTGGCCAAATCCTGCTTATCTGAGTAAAGACAATAGGCATTGTCCATGACTACAAGCCTGATTAACAGCTATGCCCTTTGGCAGTGGCCCAAGTCTATAAGGTCCTGTAAGTTCAAAGTCCATTGAAATGACACCTTGCAGAACTGAAATTTAAAGGAATCAGGAAATACTTAAAAACTGAAACCTAAAGCCCAAGTTAATTTCTGTTTTCAACATTTTTTGTAAGTTACAGTGCTGAGAACAATCTTGATCTGCCTTTGTTGAAGTCAGTGGGAAACGTGCTGTTGACTTCAGGGAGCACAAGGCCAAGCTCTACCTGTTTGCTATAGACACAGTTCTGCTGCCTCCTAATCTTGAACCGACTGCTCTGTTTGGGACAGAAAAATCTCTGTTTGAAGAACTACATAAAATGCATGTGTCTGTGACTCCTGAACTCTCGATATTTCCTTGCTGTAGCCATTATTAATAACAATTACTCATAGATTCTTGTGTTGATAACACTTCCATATGACCATATGTAGTCATAGAAAAAATTCATGTATTTGTGCAGGAATGTGCATTACCCCAAGTAGAAGCTTCTCCCCAGCACGAACAAAGCTCTGCCTGGATAAACACGAACAACAGACAAATGGCAAGCAAGAATTCCTTTGAATGGAAAGTCTTGGCTTGGAGCTTGAGCCAGACTCCTGGAAGGCAACAGGAGTCATCCCATGGATTGCAGTGAGCTTTGTATCATGCCCTTTATTCATAGCAGTGTTTGCAAATCATCTTTTGCAGTATTCAGCCAGCTGAAATCATACTGCAAGCATATTCATATGGTATATTCACATAAATATGTGCTGTGATTCATAAACAAATTACATTTGCATCTGTTGGCTATGGCTGGGGAACGACAATAAGGAAAATAACAAAACAGAGAGGAAAGGGAGAAAAAAGTGACTATTGTGTGACAGTAAAGGAAGAAACTCAACTACATTTCTTTATCATCCCAGGTATTGGGTAGCAAAGGTTTAAAACTTTCCCTTAGGCCTTTCAAGAGACTTCTGTGCCGAACTGTTTAATTCCTGTAGACTAAAAATACCATTGTTTATTTCAGACCATCTCAGGAAAATGTTTCTGCAGTAACTCTTGTGCTTCCAATCCCACCTTGGCTTTTCCAGAATGTCCTTTTTACACATCTGAACTTCAGCTTGATAAGCCAATATGAATGACAGCAGGATCCAACCCCAAATTTAAGGTTCTCCAGTGACAGTTGTTGCATTGCAGTAAAAAATTGCTCATGAAGAAAGAAAAGGCTTCTTTTGGTATGTGTATGCACACGTCTGCACACACTCTAGAAAGGCCAATTTTAGCTTGAAGACAATGAATTTTACTTTTCTTTGTAACACTTTCTTCTTAGCTGAGAAAATGACCTCTCAGCTGATTTTGCCACCACTGGTTTATGAAAAAGTGGCAGTAGATGTGATTAAAGAAACACCTACTAAATCATCCTTCTAGGTATGCCAGGGCTTGTAGGGAACCAGGCAAGATCCTTGTCATCCACCCACCCAGGCAGAGTATGTCAGTGCAATCCACTGAGCTGGCTTATGTGCAGTGTTGTAATGTTGTTTCTTCCCAAGCCATGAGCTGGGCTTTGAAATGTATTACATATTTTTCCTTGTTCTTGTTCTGAATCCTGTCCCCTCTGTACAGACTATCTATAAAAGCAGGAATCAGCATTCTCAAAGCAGGCTAATTATTTTGGATGCCCAATTAAAGACAAATTAAATGGACCTGATTTTCAGAAGGTGTTGAAACACAGGAAGTCAAGGACATATTAAGACATCTTGGTTTAGATTTCCAAAACCAATATTCCTTTCTGAAAATTATATTCCAGATTTATATAAGCCCTTGGCCGTAAGGACAGAAGAAACCTTCACCGTAATACAGATTCTCACGACACAGTCAGAATCTGTGTGAAACCTCATGGCGCCTGTCTTTGGTTTAAGAAATAAATGAGTTAATCATAAAAGCACATATCTGGGGAGTTTGAAACTATAGAATCATGCAGGCTTTGTACAGCTGGGCACTCATAATCAGTTATAGCACAAAAAGCAGAAAGGTCCTTATTACTTTCCATATAATTTTTTATTTCTCTCCAAATATCAATGCTATATTGACTGTTAATCTGAAAAACCTCATTTAATGTCAGCTTGCTCACAGTTATGAAAATTCAGGTAATGTATTCCTGCTACTAATTGTATTTGAGAAAGTGTTATTAATTTCATATATCAAGTTCGTAGTGGCCATCTGTTCCCTCCGAACTGCTGCGTCTCCCTCCATCTGCCCTGTTTTTCTTCTGCTAATCGGGTGGCAAGGGCTCAGATGATTGGGAAGTTTCACTCTGACTTTTGATTTGTCACTCATCATCAAGCCAGCTGTGCATTTTTAAACAGACTCTTGCAACGGGTGGTGCTGAATTTAAATCTTACTGTCTGATTTTTTTTAAATAAAACTTTTTTTTTATAAAAAAATCAAAAAGAAGACAGATTGTATTTTCTACAATGTAAAATGTGCTTTGCTGCCACTAATTTGGCTGCATCTGCACTCTCATGAATATAGATGAAGGTACATGTCCAGGATATTACTAGGGACTGTGGAAAGTGGGGAAGAATTTCAAGTGTGGTAAGACACCACAAGTTTCTAGCGCTCAGAGTAGTGAGCGAGCGCATGCAATGCTTCTGGCTTCAGCTGACACTAGATTGAAGTTATAAAGTTAGGGCAGACCTTTAAGAACAGACATGAACAGCAGTAAATGTTCATGTATCTAAATAGGGAAAATTATTAAAGAAAGGTAGAATGGCCTTTAAAAGGTTTTCCCTCCTTTCTTCTGCCTGAATCTGGCCACAACAATTAAGAGTTACTGGCGATCACTGAAAAACTTACAGGATCTGTGTTTCCTGTTGCTGTGAAATTCCCATTTCTCTGTCATAAGAATGTGGGAATTATCAGACAGGAGCAAGCTTTGAAGTCCATGTGGACCTCAGATTCACAGAATCCTACAAGCACTCCATCTCAGGGGGTGGCCTGTAGCAGGTGCTGGGAACAGGGAGAGCTGAAGAACATCACAGCAGTCAAACAAGATCCAGTCTGCACTCAGGAAGGTCCCTTTATAATTTCTGGTAGTAAAACAGTGGTCAAAATTCTCAAACAAGGGTTTTATCTCCTTTCCAAAATCCATATTGTCCTTAGCTGTAATGATTCTAGATGTTTCTGTTATCCATGCAAGTGCTCAATTCCTTTTGACTGTTGTTGAAATGATTCAAACCTCAAGTGAAAGATTAAATATTTATGCCTGGTACAGAGGGGGATATTGCAAGAAACGATTGGACAAAATTAAAGCAGATGAACTTCAGGCTGTACAAGAAGAGGAAATTCCCAGACAATGAGATGTATTAAACAATCGAATAAAATTGCAAGGGATATTATGGAAGCCTCACCACTTGGCCCATTTGAAACAAGGGCTGACAAAATAGCCGCAAACATGCGGCAGTGGAATTGAGGTGAACCGGACAGTTTATCAGGCTCCTTCTATGTCAGTTTTCTATTGTTCTGCGATCTGATTTATGAAATCCAGACAGCACAAGGACATTTGCAAGTAGGAATATATCATAGTACCTGAAGCGTATGATACTGTTTTACAGCTCGGAGGTGAAGTTTGATGGCTTCTCTTTGCAGGGGTTCATGAGAACATTTCCTCTGCTTTGTATTTATGAGAGGTCTGAAATAAAGCTCACATGTGGGATCCTGTTTGTGTTAGACAAAGACAAAAAAAGAGGCACTTGCCAAATCTACCACCTATTCTTTCTAGTGTATTCTCCACACAGAGATATGCTTATCTTGGAGGTTTGGGGCAGTTCTCTACAGGAATAGGAACATTTTCTGTACTGCAAAGTATTTCTGTTAAAGACACTTCTGCATAAAAGTACGTATAAATTTTATATGTATCTATTGCAATATTAAAAACATTTCACTTTTGTTTGATTTTCCCATTTGAACAGTCCCAGAGCTCTGGTAAAATTTAATCAAAATTGCCACGTTTCACCTGAGTCTTAGCTGCTGCCAAGAAATACCACAAATATTACCTGATCCTGTTGTGAAAATGTAAGTGCAGGCCAACCTGCTCTGAAGTTTTGAGAATCTAATCAAACATCCCACTTATCTTGGTAGCACAATCCAATAGCCAACAAGTTCTACCTGGTTTCTATGGGTGCGAACAGAAGGGGGCAGGAGCAGGAGGAGGACTGTCACAATGTCCTCTGTCTGACAATATTACCAGGATTTTTGCAACTCTGCATGCATTCTTTCATCTAATTTCATTCACAGCAAATATAGGTTTTGTGCATCATTATAATGCATTGTATTCACAGTTCACAGCATTTGTTATGTGCAGGTGACCAACTAAACATATGGTTGGTCTTTTCCAGGTAGACTTGATACATTTGTGGGTGTAACCGTGGTAACTGTGTGCCACTTCTGGGAACGTTTCCAAAGATATGTACCCAAATACTAGATTGGCTGTGTGGGGTGAATCACTAATTAGGTGAGAAATGAACCTAGTTATAAGCCAAGCTTTCCAAGTTAGCAAAAACTCCTTTTGGATTTCAACTCTTGCTAAAAGGGCCCTGTAAGCTAAAACTGAAACTTGACTCTCGTTTATCACTGAGCATCGTTACGTTACCAAGGGCTATAAACGGACATTATTTGGAAAGAAAAATCAGAAGTAAAAGCAGAGTAAGAAGCTATCCAGTTCTAGTAAGGATCACAATGCTGCCCCTTCAATTAACTTGTATTTGTCTGCTTGTCAAACTATACGATGCATCCCATGAACAGAAGCATTTTAATGTTGATACAAACCCATGGAGAAAAGTCCTATCATGTTGTTTCCTGACTCATCTACAGTATGAGATCTAACTTGCTCTTGGTCTTGAATTTTTCAAGTTGCAATGTGTCTTTCGTAAGGACTTACATGTGTTTATTTCTGCTGAAGTGAAGGGGGCTCCATAATTGCCATTATTAATAGTAGTGACAAAATATTTACCTGACATCATTACTTTGACTGCAGTCCACATGTGTAATCTCATTCTTCTGTTTATCAGGCAAACAACCCTGAGAAAATTAGTGCCATAACAAGTAAAATAAAAGCTGGAGTAAGATCAATATCTGTTCTAAAAGATCCCAGCTCATTACACTTCAGCACAGCTATAGCTAGTTGTGCAAAAAGAAGAGTACATCTGCCTTTCCAAACATTCAGTTAGAAGTCACAGATACAGTATTTACACAATATACTTACACAAGTGAGATGCAAAGTAGGCAGAAGCAGCAGATGAAAAATGTTGGGTAAGAATGCTTGTAATAAGATTAGCCGTTATAGAGCACACTAACTCAAATAAATCTTGTGGACATGTTCAAAATAGGGAAGATGCACAGTGGAGACACTCACATGTGAGCCTGTTACAGAAAAGATAGTTTTGCTTTTTACGCTTGACTTAGAATCTACAAAGGAAGAGGTTGTGGTACTCATCAAGGCATGTCTGAAGGTGATTTGAATGTAGATGGTGCCCAAGAAAAGATGTTTAAATAATACCAATATATTTATCTTACTGCCAGGTCTCATACCAACCACTGAATTGGTGTGATTGCCCTAACTAATTATTCTAAGTGTCACAACACTGTAGACAAGATGAGGCCACTGTGCCACTGGTCTGCCCTGAGGAGGCCCTCCCTGCAGCAGATGCAGTGATGCTCTGCATTCCGGGGGTCACTGAAAAATATTCAATGGGGCAGGATTCAGAAGCTTGTCACTGGGAGAAAAAGAAAACTTCCCAGAATTAACCAAACATTTCTAGCTCATCTGTAACTTTTCATTTTTCTTATCTATGATTTTTCATTGTTGAATCCCTGAGGAATATGATTGAGTGGGGACAAGAGCAAGCTATGCCCTCACCCTTTCATAGTCACATGGATAAAAGTCAGAATTTGAAAGGGATATGTCTGTATTCACTGAAGTCAATGAGTATTAGATGTCTAAACACCTTTAAATGTCCCGTTTCAAAGGACGAGCCTAGAGGTCATTTGTCTGTAAAGAATAAGTTTGCTGCAGGAATAAACTGATGCATCCACTAAGAAATCTTGATTAATTCACTTCCATGCTTCCCAAAGGAGCATAGTACTCCTTTCCAGTGTCTATGGCTGAGGACAACTGATGAACCTGGCACCATCAATATTGTGGCATACAATCTCTAAAATTCCTATAAAGAAAAAATACAGACTCCAAATGACTTTATCATTGCTTTCTTACCATTGTACCATCCAGCTGCCTCTGCTACCATAGACTGCTATATAAAACCACTGTAGGAGTCTAGGCCTACGAGACAACCTGATCAAGGTACGAGACCTGTATAATTAATGACTGATTAGAGCTGTCAGTAGGTAGAACATTCAGACTCCTCTTACTGAAGTCCAACTGTGGAAAGAGAATGCACAACAGCTACAGAGCAAAGACAGAAGCCTACAAAACCTTCATATAACCTTCTTTATCCCTGTTTTGCAAGAAAATTATTCATAAGGAAGAGTTCTCCATTTTCCAGACAGGAACAGTGAAGTACAACATACGCAAGGTTAAATTACAGACCAAAGTAATTGTACAGTTTTTGTAACACCAAAAATAGGAATAGAAGTTGGGCTTTGGCCGTGTACATACCAGCACAGTAATAATTTCTCATTTCCAAGTCCAGTCTTATGCTTTTTCAAATCAATTGTTAAGCTACCAGATCAGATCACTGATGACTAATAATAAAACATATTTTCCTCCTCTGATCTCTTTCCTATCCTTTTGAGCAATGGATAAAAAATTATGTTATGCTTTGGGAATTTATATGTGCATTTGACAATAAAGCGGAATGAAGTAAAAAGTCATGTCCCTGAGCTAAAATACCACTATCCCCTCTCCGTGTGGGTAATGGAACATATTCACCTTCACCGTAACATTGGACTGAATTACATGTTATAGTCCTTGACATGCTTTGACATGACTAATGTGATCCAGCTGGCCTCAGTGGTAGAAAAATGTGAACATAGAATGTGTGGTTTATGAGATACACATATGCACTGACAACAAAAAGTACCCATAGTTGTGTTTGTGTGATTAAAGCAAAAATAAGAGAGAAATCCATGAGCTTACAAGGGTCTCCAAATATTCAAGCTGTCATATTTCAATATTTATATGTATTGAAAGGTAGTGGGTGACTGCGTATTTATAGACAGTGAGTTTCCAAGTGTACGTGTGTAAACTCTTCCCTCTGTTGTTTAGAGGATGACCATATAAGCAGGTTTTTTTACCGCAGTGTTTAAGCAGGAACCATATGATACTATGTTTTATTTAAAACTGGGCTTGTACCACTGAGGCTGGAAACTTGTATCTTCAGAACAATTTCATATTGCACAGTGCCACCATATGTTGCCTACTTTAGTGTTTTTAAAGAGATTTCCTACTGCCTAAAGGTAGCTTGTCTCAAATTTACAAATCACATATTGCTTGAGGGCAGAAGTGAAACCATTGATTTAAGAGAATGCAATATGCTTAGTTTAAGGGTGTTAATTCAACTCTATCATCCTCCAGTGTTCCTTACATTGAAATATATTTTGAGGTGGGGGGGAGAATGAAAAGATTGGAACTACAGGTTCTGTAATTGTGTTTCAGTCTTAAAAGGAGAGAAGAAACTGGCTGATTAGCTAGACAGACACATCTAGCATAAGTGTTCTTGGAACCTCTTGAAATGAACACTCTGAATTAAGAAGCTGGCCTCTTGTATTTCTCATCATTAATGTAAATGGAAAAGTAGCCACTAGTACCTTGCAACTAATTTAGCAGACGGACTTGTTCTAACATTTGTTCAGAATTACCTCGTGCATATTTTAAAGGGAAAACTTGTAATTTATTTATATATTTTAATATTTAACTTTCTTAAAAAATTTGGATTGATCACAGTAATTTAATACCTTTCTATTCAATGTTTGCCTTCAGATAGCTTCTGCAAATTTAGAGATAGACATTTCTAATCCCTCCGGATGTAAGATTATTACCTCATTCTCCACTACTTTATCAATTCTAAATTAAAATATTTCAAATGATGAAACTTCCAGTATTTTCCTTGAAAAAATATTCCATACCAAAATAATTCTCCTGGGCTTCAGAGCCTAAGGGTGATGAGCAGCTCTTACAATATTGTCATTATTATTTTATTTGCTATATTTCTATTAACGTACCTGGTGGGCAAGACAAAAAAATAATAATTGGAGTCCCATTGTAGTGCAGTGACCCATAACAAAGATGAGTCTCTGTCTCAGAGAGCTTTCCCTGTGTAGCCCTCGGGCGTAAATGCACAGGTGGACAAAAAAAAAGCAAACAAACAGTACAGGGTGCTGATGTAATTAAGTAGCTGTGCTCAAGGTCTCAGAGACAGGGGGATCTTCCTTTCATACCACCTGTAGGCACAGAAAGTGCGTGAAAACCAGCCTTCACCTCAGTTTCCAGCATCACCTGTGCAGATCTGGGTCAGTGATCCTGTCCAACGCAGCATGAGCCCATGTGTTAGCAGCAGGGAAGATCAGCAAGTTTGTGCTATTACAGAATTAAGTCCCGGATTGCTGCGGAACTACGGAGTAGCCTAAGGGAGAGTACAGTGATGACTTTCTACATTTAATGGGGAGAAATGCTAGGGAAAAGCTCAGATGTTCCTAATAAAGAAGCCAAGAGTTGAGGTGTCGAGGCTGCTGCTACTGAAGGAGTGGGTGCTCCACAAGCACTGTGGGTGCTCCACAAGAAGGGCTCAAGACAAGGTTCAGCATTAGCAGGTTGTCTCTGTATCTGTCTTACTGCCTCACTGTTAAACTGAATGCTGGAAAATGTGTCCAAAGTGAACACTAAGACAGAACCTGAACAGGTCATGCAATTGTATGTCCTAGTTTCTGCAGTATTTCGCTGTGGATAACTGAGATCGGAATGGGAAATTTCTGAAATAACCTGCATTTTTTGCATAAATCCTGTCTGTGTTTCATGTATTTCTTGCCTTACTATAATTTTGACAATAAAGGCATTTTTAAGCGCTTCGGTGACAGGTTCCACACAGCGTGTATTTTTTGGAGCATGCTGACGCTGGCTGCTGGGGCTCGCACCACAGCAGGTTGGGTAATTCTGCATGGGAAACGGCTGTGGCATGTGCTGAACTGAGTCTCCAGTTTCAAAAGCAAGAGTTCAAGCTAGGCAGCTTACAAGTCACCCCCATTAGTGAGGACCAGCACCGGCGTCTTTACAATGCTTCCACATCGCTAAATAGTCTTCAAAAATACCACCGCGGCTTAATTTACTTAATATTAGTATCCGTGTTAACCTAATACCTTTCTTTCTTAAAAAAAAATGGGCAGTTTATACGATGCTTTCTTGTCAGGTAATAGCTCTCTAGATTTATTTAAAGAGCCCTTTCTTGTCAGCACAAGCAGCAGCCCCCCGCCACGACTGGAGATTAGGTGCCCCCCGAGGCCGAGCCAAGCCGGCTTGTGCCTTTGTGTGGGATGCCCCTTTGTGCGGCCTGTGCCGTGGCCGCCGTTTTGAAGCCTGTGGGGAAGAGATTAAGCTCTCCCCAGCCGGTCGGCGCTGGGTGTGGCTTTCATGCCATTTTGGCTAGCAGATGGTGGCAAGCCAACAGGTGCACCCCGACGGCGGCACCGAGCCCAGCGCATCTGCTGGCCGGGCGAGCGGGAGGCTGCGGCCCTGCCCCACACCAGCTGCAACGTGTGCTCTGAGCAGGCATGGCGGCAGGCGAGGTGGTGAGAGACGGAGGCTGGTGACCTTCAACTGTTAACCTTTTTACATTACACTCTGAACAGGGATGGAATGGCAAGAATGCTTTGATCTTAATATTATGGGATGAAAAATGGAGACTGGGAGGTGATGGATTAGCGGGTGTAGGAAGTGGTGGGCAGCTTCGTTTTAGGTTTTGCAGTGAGTGGCGGAGGCTCTCAGACACTAAAAACCACCTTGGTTTTAACCAGCTCCTCTTCTGCATCCGTTGTTTTGCAGGGCATCAGTGGATGGAGACTGCACTCGCTTTGGACTGGCTTTTTTTTCTAATCAGAAATAAAAGTAGAGCACTCACTTTGGAATTTCTGAGGCCCTTCATGCTCAATTCTTCCCCTTTCCCCCAAAAAATCCCAGCCTGTTTTATGCAAAGAATGCAGTCTTTGCACTGGGGGCAACATGATATATTAATCTGTTAGTGCAGTTATAAGCACCACAGCAAGGAGGGGACTCAGAATGACAATTAGTACTCCATTTCTAAGAATGTTTGTCTTAGTTTCTAAAGTTTCTGTTCTGTACTACCTTCTCACTTTGTACATGCCTGTATTCAACCCCTCTCCTTCCCAACCTGACCAGATCCTTCCATACTCTCCTGCCTCACGTTTACTTCAGTCCAGCCCTAATCCAGCTTAGCTATCACACTGCACAAATGAGCATCTCTTCAGCTGATCTTCTTGGCTCAGAGTTGTTAGACTTTTTAGCTGTTGTCCTCTCACTGTAACTCTTCTTCCTCCCTGCTTCCCACTTTGCTCTCTCTCCTTTCGGTTTGACTTAAGGTAAGGTCTGCTCTTCCCTCAGGGTACTTAATTCTGCTGATGTTCTGGGTCCGTTGCAAGGTCTTTGCAAACCTGGCAGTTTCTGCTAGACTAACAGCTGTATCTGTCTCTTGTAGCTCTGGGGCTTCCCGGGATCAGAAGCACATCATGAAGCAATGAATTTCATGAGTCTCATGCGGAAAAAAATATTGGCTCGGATGAGGTTAGAAGAAACCTTCTGGTCCAGAGGATACAAGCCAACCCACTGGGGTCCCACAAAAGGAGCTGCTAAAATGTGGCCAAAGACAGGAAAGCCCACTGGATCCACTTGAGGCAGGGTAGAGTGGTGGGCTATTGCTCTACACCTTTTGAGTTTTCAGAAAGTCTTAATGGCTGGGCTAAGCTGCGAGTGGTTGCTTCTTTCTTTTGGACAGCCTCAGTTCCTCCCAGTGCTGGAGAAAGGAGACACAGACGCAGCGAGAAGTGTTTCCATCACAGCAAAAGCCGAACTACATAATGTCTGGAAAGATGAGTGGCGGCATCCAGGCGTGCCTGGGTGCCTGTTAGGGGAGCTGGAGAAAAGCTCTAGTTGCAGTTAACATGAGTCCTGAGTGTCCTTTAGATGGCTCACTTGGAAGATGATATAACTGATATTAAGCAGATTGCTGTCTTGCACCAGAATTGCCAGGAAAGGGTACAACAGCCTTCCAAAGAGGAAATTCTTTGGTGGGAGCAGGAGCTGAAAGCTACAGTAATGGAGAAATAACTTTGTTAATTGAAACCAACCTGAAGGATTGGGAGACAACAGGTTACTGATCTAAAATCCTTGCAAATTCGTAAGTTAATGGCCATTATTCTTTCAGCTCCATTATCCCTTTTACATCTGCCTAAGCTATCCATGGTTCCTCTGCACTTAGATATCAAAAACCCACTTCACTGCTAAAGAAGGAAGCCCTCTCCACAAATACTTTTTATTCAAACATCTTTACTCTGAATTTCAAATTATTATTCAGAAGTTTATATTGGTGAAAAAAATAGCCAATGTAAAATTTTTTAAGAAATTCTTACTGCAAGCATAGCTAAATCCATACATAGACATTTTCAACAAAACTACTGATGTTTCATTTTTGTGATTTTCTCCAGCAGGTACTAAATGCTACAGCCATCACAAATACCTATATAATATTGACGTCATGTTTCTGAGGATTTCACAACCCATAAGAACAAACCCTTGTGAATACTGACTCTGGTCCCCTCTGGAAAGCCTGGAAGAATTTCATACAGGTGTGCACTCTGCCTAAATACTTTTTAACCACTACACAGCATGCTTAAAGAGCAACAGTATAACAGTAGAGTATTTTACAAAATAATTAAGGCAGTTACAGAGCAGAAATCATTCCACATCAAACTCAACAAGTAATAAAATAATGTCCATAAATCCTTGATATATTTGTGTATGATATTATTGTTTCCAAGTCTGCTTAGTTCTCTCACACCCTTGTCTCTAAGCTCTATAAAGAGTTAGGCTTACTACGCAAAATAAAAAAACTTTTCAGACCGTGGCAAGCTTTTCTGCCCAGTTTAAACCTATACTGTCTTTGCTGGTAAGGATGCAAGCCCCAGGAGGCTTCTGGAAATCTGACAATCCTGTTTTGTTTTGTGAGGGTGAGGAACCAGCTCAGAAGGGGTTAAGTGGCTGGAGACCAGATGCAGCTGGGCTCTGTTAATCTGCAGGGACCAGCTGCTTTGTATAAAAAGGAAGACAAGAAACAGAGTGGCTAATACTGAGGGAAAGTTGAGGGTATTGAATTGCTTATGTTCTGGGAAGGGGGAGTGAGCACTTGCATATCAGCCTTTTGGTGTGCTGGAAAAGGAAGAAGAGCTCTGTAGGTATTTTGGTTTTGTTGGGGAGCTGTTATTGCTGGTGGTGATTGACAGCCCACCCAGGATACTGGCTTTTAGTTCTCAAGTGCTCCTAGAAAGATGGCCCTGTGGGGTAAAAGCTGGTAACTGAGCAAACCAGGTGTAATAAGCCACCAACTGGCTTTGATTTCGTTTGAATGCTTTTGAAAGATGGAAAAAGAGCAGCAGAGGCTTTTGGTGCCTTCTGGAGTCCTTATGTAAGAGCCAGAGTGACCTCTCTTTTGGCTATCCCAGCAAGTTGTTGGGCAAATGAAATGTATTTCTCAAATGTGACAAAGACCTTCATCTGCCCCAATGTGTACTGGCACAATGATTGTACTTGTATACATTGCATGACTGTCAACCCCTGTAACACTTGCCTGTGACAAATAGGCTATAGAAGGAAAATCCCTCAATAGTTTTTACTAATTCTTTTCTTTAAATATTAACTCTGAGAGACTTTATTGTTTATCTTACTGTAGCTGTTTTGAATGAAGAAACTCTATAAGCAGAAGTTGAATTGCATAACACTATGTACAGAGCTATTAAAATATATTTAGTGATTCCATTAGAAATCTGCTGTTGAGCAAGGCAGAGCATATGGAGAGAAGTTGGTGAAAACCTGATTAAACATTTATATGGAGCATATTTTTTGTTTAACTTACATAAATAATTCATTATTTTTGTTTTCTTGTTTTCTTTCTTTCAAAACCACCCTTATCTACACCTGCTGTGCTAAAAATAATGCTACTCTATCTGCACTGAAGTAGCGGGAGTAAGTAGATGTATCATACCTATCCATCTGTACTGGAGGCTACTCTCTCTCAGGTTTGATAGATCTGTATCCTTTTGAGAAACAAAACACTTTATTCCTATAAAATCTGCAGTAGTTTTCTTTTGTCCTTACAAATAGTAAAGCAGCGATGTTCCAAGGGCAGTAATTATTATGCAGAAGTTAAGTTGTGCTAGGAGTCCAGATCAATAGGAGAATTTCCCCAAAGCTAATGGGAATTGCAGCTCACATATCAGATGACTGATCTATTTTCTAAACTGTGTAACAGTTTTAAAGGGAGACTCATTTCTGAACTTTGCCAAAGTCTGGGTTTGATATTCTAGTTCAGCCTCGGTTTTTGTACTCTGTTGGGATTCAAAGTCCTATTTGCAATAACACTAAAGGTCTTTTATGGCTTCTTGATATTAATAATGTGGTATAAAGTGGGTCTAAATCCTGCTTTAAGGCCCCCTCTTGCCACTAAATATATGAGGGAATTCAAGCTTCTTCTTTAAGAGTTAATCTGAGTGAGCATTCAGGTGCCCCAAAGCTCTGAAACTCCTGAGAACAAGGTACTTCACAAAACCTGCTTCTCTTTTCCCTCCCACTGAGTTTCAGAGTTTAAACAGTGGCAATTTCCAGTACCATCTTTTCTTGTCTCCTTGTTACAAGTAGAGTTTCATTACCCGCCGAACAACCAGCGCCCGCTTTCTGGCATCAGCATTGTCCTGAGATCCTTTCTCTGACTGCCATCACTCATTACAGCAACGCGTCGCTCTTTCATGGCAGCCCAGCAGATTGCAGAAACGTGGGGCTCTGGATCATTACCAGGGAAGAGAGTCACTTTAGGGTCATTATCAGAGAAAAGTGTCACTTTTTTTCTTACGAATGGCATTTCCTCTCCAGCTCTGTGTGGCGGCAGTTGTCTTCTGAATCCCATCTAACTTCTGCAACCCAACAGCTTCGGCCAACATGGTTCAGCAGGGAATTAAATTACAAAATTTTGTTGGAAAGAAGCTGCTGAAGTCTTTTGAAATGGAAATATCTCCTGGATGGAACATACTATGTCGAGTCCTGAAGGACCTTATGAAGCTGCTCAGATAAAAGCTTCTGATAGCATGTGTTTGCCAATGTATTAATCATAATGTGGTGAAGCAAAAATCCACCCCAAACTCTTAGAGGCTGTGCAGAATAATTCCTCTAATATTTTAGCCAGTCTATGGGCTGATGCTTTTGGCTTATATAAAAGCAGACTGTCTGTTAGACTGCAGAAGTAACCTCTAATGAAAAATAATACTCTCGGCCTGCAGCTTTGACAGTTACATCTCATTTCTGTGCACTTTTCAGCCCAGTGAGAAGAGTTTAGTGCTGCAAACCTGTGCTTGAGCAGTCCTTGCGGCACACTGTGTGCAGGGAGAGCATGCAGGTAGTGCTCAGCCAGGTTCACGCACACAGAGAGCTGCTGATGCCACAGTAGCGGCAAGCATGTGGGGGAAGCTATGTTGGTTTGTGAATTTCATTAAAAATCTGAGATGTCTATGCACGCAGCCTTATTCACAGTTTTTTCTGTATTGTGATTTTAGGATATAACAAGGTGTTAACAAGAAAAACATGTTTTCATTAAAGCTGTATACAAAATGTATCTTTGCCCTGAGCCCTTCTGTGTGTTTATTTTTCTGAAACAGTCTGTTACTTAAAGAAACAAACAAAAACTGAAGCAGGGGAAGAAACTTTTTCCTTTCTGAGTGAAGGTCCATTTCCACCCTCCCTGTGATTCCCAGTCATTGAGAGTCATGAGCTGCCAGGTGGGCTGGGCTGGCCCAGGTGAGCACTACACCTCACCTGTTGAGCTTATTTAGTTAAGCTGTTGCAAACATTTGCTCTGTTTTCTTTCTCAAAGTGAAAACACTGTAAAAATAATGGCTGCCATAAAGACTGCATTAAACACTTTCTAAAAGGTTATAGTTCACAGCTGTGGGGTCACTGCCCTCTGATTATACTGCAGCAGTGAAGAAGGATGCCTTTCCCTCATGCACCCTCTGCAGAGTCTGGGAAAGCATTGCTCTGTCTGCCATGCTGGAGGCATTTGGGCTTCAGGGTGTTGAGCATTTTCTGGGGGTCAGGGTGGGGTTGAGAACCAGGTTATAGAGGCCTATTGCCAGCCTGCTCTCTCTTGCTGTGCGCAGTGGGGTTGTCCATGCATCCCATCAGTGCCGGTCTGTGAGCTGGGGGTAGCAGCAGGGAAGGGAAACTTGCTGATGAGGGTGAGTGGAAAAGCAAGAGGGGGCAGCAGAAGATGAGAAGATGACATACAAAAGTCTACAGAAACAGGAATCCCTGCAGGAGACCAAGACAAGGAGTGTTCTGCTGACATGCAGTGGGGAGAAAAGGGAAGGAAAACTGGAAGCTTCAGTACTTTTAGTAATTAACTGATTAAAACAGGGGTGGTGTACACGTACAGACCTAGGTAAGGAAAGCATTCACTGGACCAAGCTGGAGTTCGTGAAGGATCATGTAAACCCCTGCCAATGCAGAATGGGGGTTTACCTTCTGCTAAGCACACAACCTGTGATGGGCAAGCCCTTAACCCTCCTTCCCGCTGAGCCTCCCTTGGCTGCCTCCCACCTCATCTGTGCAGGTGAAACTGCAGCAAAACCAGGCTCCTGATCCAAGTCATTTGAGACTTGAAAGGGGAGCTGTGGGAAAAAAGGAATCAGCTTGGACCTAAGCGTGTGATGCTTGTTGCTGTTCATATTTGCATGTCTGTACATACAACTATGCACAAATTCACTTTTATGGTGTGGCAGCAGATAAGACAGCCTGTTTCATCCCATACTCCCAAAGCATCAAGGATCCTTCTGGCATATATGCTGTGCTCAGTCTGCTGCAGGAAGGATTTTCACTTGTTTAGTTATTTTTTAGAAGTAGGTACATCAGACTTAGGCAGACCTTCCCATTCTATGTTCAGTCTTAGAGTCCTTTTTGACGTTGGAAACAAGCATGGGGAGGCAGTGGGGTTTTTTGCACCAGGGTATTTCTCAGATTTTTAGAAGCAGGCAGCTAAAATCATGCTAGGTTTTAAGAAGTAAACAAACCTCAAATCAATCTCAATTAAAGCATGAGGATTGACTAGTGGAACCAAGCAGGTACTCCGAGACAGATCCTTAGCTAGATGTGTTGTCATGTCAGACCCAGTGGAGCTACGACCTCACTGGGGAGCCTGCCCATCATTTGGATAGCACGGGTGGAGCTGTGTGCTTTTCAAATTTAATGGGCCTGTAAGTTCACATTCCACCAAGATAAAGCCCAGTCTATATGGAAGAAGGGAGAGAACAGACAGTTACATGCTGGGATCAGTCTGGTGAGGACTACAAGTATTGAACTTGTTCTCTAAGCTAACAGGACCTCAGGTTTGCTCCTGATCACTTATACCTCTGCCTTCTAGCTGTCATGCTTTTTACTCCTATACCATAGACCTATAGCTTGGGGGAAGCAAAGAACAACCTTTGGGGATGGTATGGTCCTTGTGGAACTGGCTGGAGTCCAGGGAGCCACACTTTCCATTCCAGCCAAGAAATTCATCCTGGCAGGAGTTTTGGACTTAATTTGGAAATTAATTTAGTAGTCACATTTTTGCCTACACTACAGGTTTGGAGAGAGAAAGCAAATGAATACTTGTTGCCAGGTAACTATTGTAACTGGGCACATGAAAAGTAGTTTTAATCCATGCTTAGTTTAGCTGGCAACTGTTCTTGTTATCTGCTTGGAAGGTGCTTAATGAATACAAGGAAAAGAGCAGCCCCTTGTACCTGCTGCATGCAAGGAAACAGAGAACCAAAGGGTATGTTACTGCACTCATCTGTAATGTGTGGGGTGAAACCACATAAAATTTAAACCAGTCAGGGCGCATGATGTTCCTTGCACTTGAGGAGACATTGTGCTACATTGCTACATTGTGCTTATTTTTTCAGATCCATTAGCGCTGCACTTTCTTGGAATGTTTTATTCAAGAATTGAGGGAATACTTTCCCTTTGCTTTGTATTTATTACTTAACCTTGATATTCAGAACCTTTATTGCTTAGCCTTAGGAAACCAGGTTGGTTATACCTTCTACAAGTAGGTAGCCACAATGTGGGAGGCACACAGCTGTCGCCAGTCTGTCTGTCTGCACAGGGCTCTAGCGCTATTAAGGCTCTCAGATCTTTCCCCCCCATACCAGCTTGGCACGGGTGTAATGGGAGGCGTGTGGTGATGCCACTCCTTCTTCACCCTGTACCAGAAACAGCAGAACAACTGAGCTTTGCTTAGGACAACTGAACCAGTGGTTTGGCCTTTGGCTTTTTCTCCCCCAACAGGGTACGTATAAATAAGTGTTTACAGAGAAATTATTGGTGCTGTTTGAGCCCAGATATTGCTTTACCATTATTTATTAGACTGCGGATGTCTTTTTGCACCTGACAGTAACCATTGCAATAACAAGAGAGGGGTCCACTCTTGCCAACATCTGTAAGAGCTCTACCATGATGTCAGAAGAAGCTGGATTAGACTGACAGGAGCAGATTTTTCTGCCTGACTTTGCTTATTTTGTGCCCAATGAATCTGTTCCCTTTCCCTCTCCATGCTTCATTTTGTACTGCATAAATTATGTCAGGCAGAAAGTGGGAGAGCCAATGTCGGGTAGGATGAACCCCGAGCGTTGTCAGCTGGCACTGGCTATTGGAACCGCTGGCAGCCAGTAAATGGTGGAGCAGCACAAAGCCTGTTCCCAGCTGTGCCTGCAGCACATCCCACAGATGAGCACCTATTTGAGTGGGGTAGAAAATGCAGTATGATCTATGGTCCTTAAAACATCAGATAAAAGGAGTCGTGTAAAGCTTTACTGCAAATGAGAGGCTTCATTATCTTTTGCAGTATGTCTGCTGTCTGGGGAGAAACCTTAACCTGAGAGTGCAGTTCCTCTTGCTTAGTATCAGCCAAGTAAAATGACAGCGTTAGCCATGTAGGTACCAAATCTGGCTCCTATTTACACTTTTTCCATAGGCACTGGAGAGACATAGACACCTCCAGGAGTAATTCACTCCTTAACATGGACAAGACCTCTGAAGGTGCATGAAAGAGAGCCCTCTCAGCAGACTGGAATGGATGGACTGTACCTTTAGACCGCTGGAGTGATATCTCAGTACAAAACGTGTCCAATGCAGTTATAATCTCTTCTCCTGGCTTGCTTCTTTATCACTGGCTTTTCCTCAGAATATTTTGAGAACAAAATTGCTTATAAAAAAAGGATGGAAAATGTTGCGAGTGAAACCATAGGGGCTGGGCAAGAAGTTCCCTAGCAGCACTGCCCGTGTGGATGTATGTCCAGAAACTCCCACACCCATCCAAGTGTCACTTTTGAGCTTGGCCCATCAGTGCCTATCAGTGATATTCCAAACAGAGCTGCTTGGGAAGGAATAGTTCACTCATTCTCCATGAGATTTTTTTTATTATATAAAAGCCTGAAGGTGAGCATCTCCATATATACCCTCTTAAAATATACCTTGTTCACATGAAATGCCTGCAGTTTGTATTGAAAAGTATGGCCATTTCAAACTGATCCACTTTTTAAGCCAAAATAATTTTTTCAATAGATTTTTCGTGAGACAGCACCACATTCTAGAATTCAAAATGAATCATAAAGTCTTCCTGTGGGCTGTTTTTTCCATTGTCTTTGGCAGTTCTTTGCCCATATATCCTTTCATTAGACAGAGAACTAGTGACAAATAGCATTCAATACATGTCTAAAAATAAAACATTTTATTGTTCTCTTCTGCAAGTATAACCAACATTTCTTCGTAATCAACTAAATAAATGATGTTTGTTGCAGGAATTATTACTAGGGCAATTTCTGTACACTGCTTGTTACAAAGAGACTAACCCAATGCCTACAATTAAAATAAATCAAGCCAGCTGAGAAGGTTCAAATACATGACACAAACTTGACTAAATAGCAACATGACATAAAGGGATGCTGTAATGCCTCCATGATAATAGTTGCAAAGGCTTCTGTATGCAAAATGTAAAAGACCACTTTTCTGTATGCTGCCATATGTCCACTGCAATTTGTGGACATATGGACGTAGGACTCTCTCATGTGTAATGTATATCACACAGACAAAAATAAAACAGGAGCAAAGGGCTAATATCATGAACACTGTTTAGAGGACAAATTAAAATGTTTGTTGTGGCAAAAACATGGGTGTACTAATTAATAGCTCTAGATTGCTTACTGGCACTGGCTGTGACAGCCTCGGGTTTTTGATAGGTTTCAATAAAAGACAAAGCTGCATAAAACTAAATCTGTGACTTTAAATGTAATTGCTTAGATAAGGTCTCCTTTTTGGGGAAATGTTCTGCCTGATCTTTTAAGTGGAAGTTTGCAGTGTGAATTAATGTATCGATAAATCTACTTATAATGCTACTGTTCTTGTTGCTTTCTACCATTGCTCACTGGATGTGAAAGAGGGGTTTGAAACAAACAGGAGGAATAAGAAAGCTCACAAGAAGTTTTCATATTGATGAAAACATTTGGAACATAAGTTTTATTTCCTAGCCAACAAGAAAGTGATAATGTACATCGAGTGATATGTGCATGTTGTGCTTTCATTTCTCTCAAAAACAGAAGCTGCCTGTTAAGTATTGCCTTGCCAGCAACCAAAATGGTATAGGCTTAACCCTCATCTCTTTGAGAAGCCAGGGAGGTGATCTAAATCAAAACGGATGCCCTCTTCACTTAGCAAAGCCAGCTGTTTATATCCTCTTGCTAAGAGCTGCAGACTAAAGAAAAGGGTAAGTAAGACTACCTGGCACCTAGAAAGAATGGCAAACAGGCTTACAAGTTAAAAATGAGTAGCATCACTGAGCCTGTTACTTCACTGTACTATATTAAATATTAGATTTAAATTTTCCCTTCTGCTTTGCAAGCGGGGCTGGAGAATGACACCAAGTTGGGAAAGTACAAAAGGATTTTTATGGCAGATAGAAGCTATACCCTGAATATTAAGAACACAAGTGAGATCGGCAGCTAATGTGTGCATAGCAACTTGCTTCCATAGGAGAGACACCAATTTCTCCCCCAGAGAGATTAATCTCCTCACACATGAGTCATTCGAGCATGAAGAAATATTCTTTGGACATGGTGCACCAAATGGAAGCCCATACATCAGACAATGATGGTGTATTATATTGAGAACTTTATAGGATTGGGACATGCCAGCTGGGATGTGCAGCTTTAAGGGAATAAAAAAAAAAAAAAAAAAGAGGATTTAAGGTGGATCTGCAGAGAAAATCAAGCAGCCAACACTGTAAATGAGAAAACATTCACTTCTCCCTTTATGCATATTTTCAAAGGTGGGGGGAGTCTGTTCTTATGGAAAATGTTCACTCAAAATTTACCTTGGCTTTTTTCAGCTACCTGTCCCAATCTTCATGACAAAATGATAGGATTGCTGCCCCCTGTGAGAGCTATACAAGTGGGAGCATGCTCTTGCCCAGCCTCACATCAGTGCTATAACTCTGATTCTTTCTGCTATTGTTATGTTAATAATGGCCATACCGATGGGTTTGATAATTCCTGCAAAGGCCCTCAACAACACCAATCTGTCAAGGTTCCCTGAATACGTTTTGGAGAGTGGGTTAACAGGTGTTCAGAAACATCAAATGTTAACTTTTAAACTGGAGATGGCAAGAGAAACAACTATAGATTTTCCTCCTTCTACCGGGGAAGACTTTTTCTCAGTGTGCATCCAGGCAAATGCTGCCAGGCTCTCTGCAATGCATCGCCCGCCCGACTTCTCTAAACCTATGTGTTTATTATTAAAACACAATAGAGTAATAAATCTTCACCTACAAGTCAATGAAGGCAAATACTGCCCAGTGACCATGTTTTTTAAATTTGACCAAACTCCCCTGAACAGAGGTCCCCTAGATTGACAGCCCAGGAAGGGAAGAGCAGTGGTTAAAGCGGGCTGTCTCTCAAACCAACTGCAGTACTTGAAGTGCACTCTGTGAGTAAGTATATAGATGCACTAAGTAAATTGCTATTAATTATTCTGTGCATAATTAACTTCCTCCACACTTAGGCAGCGTTCTTCCTTATGTAGCCAGACACACGTCTTGATAAGCAGAGTGATGCATTTCACAAAATGTGATACTCAGAGGCTCTTCCAAACCCACAGAAGGCAAATGTGCTCTGGAGTTATGGCTCCAGCAGCGAGGAGTTCACTCCAAGAAGGGGCAGGCAGGTGGCTGTGTGCTTACACGTCTAAAACGGTGTTGGGGGGCACCCGGACTCACAGGTAACCCCAGGAACACACCTGCACTGTGGGCTGGGGAGAGCTGCTGTAGGACTCTAAAGGGCAGACAGGAGAAAATGTGCTTTTCTGTTCCCAGTTTCTGCAGTTCACCTGTGGCCACTTCAATTATTCCTACTTCTACTTTCCTCTGACTAGTTTCTGGTTCTTTTTTTCTGCATACTTCTGCACTACAGAGATATACTGTAGAGCCCTCTTATAGGAAGTATCTTTCAGACCATATTTGCACTTGTCTTTGGGGTAAGGATTTTCCTATGGCAACTTCTCTTTAAGAAGGACTGGCTTATATTTTGTGCTCCAACCTTATGAGAGGCTCAGATCTCCCTCTGCAGCACTTGAATCTGTTTATACTGAGTGCCAGCGCAGCCCTCAGGATAAAATACAGCAGCTGAGGCATTACCCTGCACTCACTCATGGCTCTGTCAGCTCCCTGCAGCCCACCATCCAGCCCAGCTTCCAGCGTGATTTCTGCCCTGAAGGGGTAGCATGAGGTGGGCATCCACTAATCCTACACACAGCTGGAATAACTACTCTCCCCACTCCCAGACCCTTGTGGTTCCTGCTAGAGTAGGAAGCAGAACAAAAACAAATCAGCCCTCCAAAAACTTTCATTTTAGTAAAAACAAAAAAAACCCCACAATCACAAAATATTGATCAAACTTTTCCAAGACTGTGTCCTTTTCACTTCCCATCATCCTCTCTCTAACAGACTTGCTCTTCCATGCTAAAAAATAGTATACTGACTGCTTTTTGCATGCTATATCTACACTCTTCTAGACTTGAGACTGTGAATGTTTACCTTGCAAAGTATCATCTTTTCATGTCATAAAAATTTCTAGTGGTAAATAGTGTCTATCAGGCAAGATTCCTGCTTAGGATATTTAACTCTACTTCATTTCCCTGGCAGGAAATCTGGATTCTAAGAATATTTCAAAATACGCTTTAATGTATGGTTGTGAAACATTTCTAATTTTCAATTCCACTTACCTGTATCAGGAAAACTGTGTGTTTTTTCAATAAAATATTTCATTTCAAATTCATTCGTGCCCCAGAAACACATTATATTTTGGTACCTGATATACAGTAAAGAGAAATCATACATATTTTATGTTCAACACATTGAATTTGTAATATGTGTCTGATAATGACTTTGTACTAAGCTCCTGTTCCTCTACAGTTGCAATGTAATTGCTGTCCTGAGCTAGACAGAGTCTGCTTTAGTGCTACTTATTTGCTTACACAGTTATGGGAAACCTATAAATCTGATTCAAGTCTCTGATGAGACTTTCATACACCAAGGAGAAAAAATGATACATTATGATAAAATAGAAGCCAAGGCTTGTTTTCTTCTGGATGATTCTTGTCTTTTAGTGGTTGTAAACTTTGTTCAGTCTTAAATACTTCTTGTGTATGGTTTTTTTAGATATGTTAGGAAAAGTTTTTGGCTAAACATGGCTTCATTTTGCAGAGAGACTTTTTTAATCATTTCAGCAGACTGAGTTGGAACAAGTGCTCATGCTGCCATAAGGAGAACTAATTATTAGATTTGGGGGGTTATGTACGTATATTTATATATGTATCTATAAAAACATAAGGGAATAAACGTAATGGATGCCTGATATCCTCTGCAAGTCCTGCATGAAATAAAAGCTTAGCAAGAGCATGGAGGTAGGACAGGGCTATGTACAGCATCAGGAAAAATGATACTGAGAGCTAGGAGTTACTCATTTTCCCACAAGATGGTTCTGACTTCCCGACAGAGAGTCAGCATCTGATAAAGTATTTTACACTGATGCCTTTCTTTTTTTCCATGATCCTTAGAAAGTGAAGCATGTGGGCTTAAGCTGGTAGAGGACAGCCATAGATTTGAGTTTCAGCATAACACCACTAACAGTTCCACTTGTTAAATAATAGACATAAAGTCTTGGTTAATGCTTTGCAATAGTGGTGTCATTTTTATGACACATTTTTAGAGTGAAAAAGGGAATCCTCTTATTTCAAAATGTAACATCAAAACATGATCTTAGTAACATCTTCAAAGGGAGAGCCAGTAGCTTCTCCCCGCCTTTTCTCTCTCCCCTTCAACTCTCAGCTTTTAGTCAACAAAAAGAGTCTCTCTTTAGGAAACACACTTCTTCCCTCACAGAGATCCACCACAGCTGGACTATGTTCCTGCCATACAGGGCAGGATGTCACTGTATGTTAGCTTTCTCTGTATTACTGAAAGCACCCATTTAAGCATTTCTCTCAGTCAGAGCCTATGATCTTGAAAACAGGCATGATTGTTACTGGCATCTCCTCCTCCTGAGCTTAGTAAGCTGTACAGGGACTGGCACGGGACCTCCTCCAAGACACTTGCCTAGAAAATGGAGAAAATGTATCCTGAGTGATCTGAGAAGAGTCCCCTCCAGAACATCTGCAGTTGAGGGCTTCCAGGTCTAGCCTCGACGATGCTCCAGACAAATGCCAGGCATTCCTGCGCCACCCAGTTAAGGGAGTCAATAAATTGGTGCAGAACAGGAGGTTGTCATGACTATTACCTAAATATTGTCTTTTGCACTTAAGAGAAGATGAATGAGGGTGGAGAATATTCTTCCTGTAAATTTGTAACATTCCCAGAACATCAGGGCTCTGATTCCTGAAGATATTGAAGCCGCTGTAATATTCCTGAATATCCTTGCCCATTATTTCTGTTCCTTTGCTCAGACTGATCACCTGCACCATCCCTGGGCAGTCATCCCTCCTTCTGGGTGGCTCTTCGGCAGATACCTGCACACAAGCATCCTTTGTCCTTCTAGATACATAGGAATTTCTAGGATAAATAGGAAATGTTTGGAAAGCAAGGAACTTGTGGTTTCACTGCTTTTCAGTGATTGAATGAGGCAGACATGTTCCTCTCTATGGACACAGGCAGCAGGCGCAAATTCTTGCATGAATATATCAAAGCTGGGCCTTGCCTGGAGAGTAAATGAGTTCTTTCTCTTTGCTTTGTAACTAATGTCAGAGCAATCAGCAGATGAGATTGGAGGAGGAACTGTCAGATCACCATAATGGTATGTTAACCTGAAGACTGTCATCAGGCTACAGTGAATGCCCATGAGAGACCCTGACCTCAAACTAAACCCCCAGCTGTGGCAGAGGTGGTGGAAATTGGCATTGTCCTCAGTCTAAGTGGGAAATTCATCCATGTGCATGGATTCCCATGTGGGAACTTCACACAGTGGACAAGCACCAGCTAATACTCTTTTAGCTTGGCCAGAATTGCTGGGTGGGAAGTCTAAGGTGGATGCAGCATGGCTGTTGTTATCTGAGGAGATGTAACTTTTAAATAAGCCTGAGCTCTGTCAGGTGATGAGCATATAAACTGCAATGTTGTTGTCCATGTAATGTGGGTTTTTTTTCCCCCAAACAGTTTGATATTGTCAGAGCTAGCAGAGCTTGGTTTCCTACAGGTGTGCATCCCTCAGAGCAGTCTCTGGTGTCTAATCAGGACTCACTTTTGGCAATGCCTTGTCTTTATCTTCTGTGTGAACTCAGTGTGAATTCTCTGTGTAAGAAAGAGAGAGCTCATCCTGCAGCCTCTCCTGCAGTGGGGTATAAAAAACAGTCTCCCTTTCTTACCTGGCCACCTAATGTCCTGGAAGCTGTTGGAACACAAATTGTTTGAAAATCTTACAACTCTGTCCAATTTGGTTGAAATGGCCAAACAGTTCAAAAGTTACAAGCAAGAAGAAAATCACCCCAGCTGTGTGAACACACAAACTTAATTTCTTTAGAAAACCAGGACAAAAAAAGGACTTTGGTATCTCGATGCAGCCATCAGGTACCAGTCAATCAGGCAAAGTAACAATAGAAAAACGACCTCAAGAAAAATGCAAATGATTAATAAAATATTTAAAACTTGATTCTTCCTCAGTTTGAAAAGGTGAATTAATGAACGCATCAATCAAACCCCTGAAATCCTGAAAACCTTCAATTTACTCTTATTGTAATTGCATGGCAGAAAAATAGCCTTCACCCAGAGATACCCACTAAAATGTAATTAACCTTTTGTTTGTGGAAGAACTTTCTTGGGGAATTTCAGATGCTTATTTGGAGCTCTTAAGGGGTATTGAATCTTTAACAAAGACATCATTTCTCATCAGTGTTCATTTGTTACTGGAGTTAAATGGGTGTTAAGAAAAGTAAAGAATCTAGAGAATATAGCTAAAAACATCTGTTTTCCGAGTTGCTCAGATTTCTTCGTTCTCTTGGGATGTAACTATCTGACTAGTTCTGCAGCTAACATGCTGTCCTCCAGAGTTGACAAGACCTGGAATTTTAACATTAAACCCACTTAAAACAGACAAAAAGCACCCCTCCCTTGTTTTGTTAAGGATGTGTTTTGGCTTATGAAAATTTTCAAGGCTTTCATATGTACCTGTTGTAGTCAGACACACAAATACACAGAAACAATGAAGACAAAACCCTTGTTTTCTTCTCTTCAGGTGATTTTTAAAGTTCTTTAGTTCTAAAAATCCATATAGTCTTGACTGTGACCCCTTCTGTGTATCTGAGAACAAAGGGAAGCTCTGAGACAATTACACAGAAATATAACATGAACTCATGGAGCAAGAAGCATTCAAGAAATGCCTACACTAGACTTCACAGATTTGTTAGCTAACATAAGTTACATGAAAATCAATTAACTTGGGTTAAGAACTCTAATATTGACTAATCTGTAAGAAATTTGGGGGAGGTGAATCAGCAAAGCTCTAGTTTCCAATGTATTACAACCATATTGCATGCACTAGGCGAGAAATGTTCTCATGCATACTAATGTAATTTGATTTTAGCTATTGGATGTATAAAAAGGTGATAATGACATGTACATATCTTTATAAAGAGATCTACAGGTGAAAGCAAGAAGTGTGTTAATAGCTCTACTTTACAATGAGTAGACTTAGTCTTAGCTGAATGTCTTCGAGGATTCAGCAGAGATATGCTTTGAATAATATACAGGAGGCCTTGCCCGGAATTCTGAAAGCAATTCTTATTTGATTGTTATTGTAATAATAACAATACCTATCAGTATTGGTTTTATTATAGAATTTTGGGTATATATTTAAAAAGGGGCAATATTTGGTTTCCATCTGCATTACAGTGTAATATCATGCATTGTTAGATTACACTTTGTTATGATATAATATTAAGTAGCATAATTTTACCTATTTTAATGTAGAAGCATAAGTGTTCATGTTTCTGGGATCAAGCTGTGACACTGGTATCTTGCAGGAGAAAACAGACACTTGCTTAACGTCACCCACTTCAGGTGTCCAACCAAGGGCATTATCCGGATGCAAAGAATAAAGAATGGTGTGCTATAAACACAGTCAGGAGTTAGACTCACACTCCTCCCCTGGTGCAAGAGGAGGGCACATGGAGAGCTGTGCTTCAGACCACACACTCTATGTCTACGTGGACAGCAGGAGTGGGCCACAGATGATCTCCACCAAACTTTCCACTGAGCGTTAGCAACCAGCCCCAACCTTGGGCCTGCCCATATGATTCCTGAAAATGCTTGGCTTTGCAGAAGATGGCTGAATATACACAGGATATGAGAGATGCAGAAGTGGTGGGGTCAGCTGTGAGTGAACTCCTCCAGGACAACACTTCATTGTTAGCCAGTCGTGATCATTTCCACTGCCTGCTCGTTTTGGGGCACCATGATCAATGCACCATCCCACACTCAGTGTTGTGACTGCTGGTTATAACTACACCTTGGTTTTGCATTGCCTGGATTGGAGTGACATTTGACCTCGGCTGTCAGAAAAAAACACTGCTAGTAATAATTTAGGACCTAATTTTGCAAAATTCCCACTCATCTGAATGAAGGCTAATTGTATGAGTGAAGGATTGGTCCTCTGTGATACAGTAATGTAAAAAAACCACTTGTCTCCAGAGTTTAATTGTTTCCCAGAGGCCTGCTAAACTACACCTTGCAATTCATCTCGTTAATTCATTGTCATGCTGCATTATCTAAGTAATAGCATCAAGTGCATGTCCAGAAGATGGTAGCTAAAGCATGCTGGTAGAACAGGGTATCCTGTGGAGCAGAGCAGCTTTGGGAGGCCAGGAGAAAAGCCCTATGATAGGGTAGTTGTATTTTCTTAAGTCTCTGCAAAAACATATATACCTCTTTATAATGCAGTCCTTGTATACTGTTTTACACATTCCTAAATGCATCAAGCCCCTTCTCTGTTTGCTCACACAGATCTCCCATTTTTGAAACAAGTCCTGCAATGTATGGGTAAGATGGAATAGGGTTGGTTTTATTCACAGTTCCAGATTTCATACCAGAGTTTCAGGGGATTAGCAAGGTGCCAGCATATATGGATAACAAATTCTCTAACAGCATATTGCATGACTGCTTTCATTTCCCAGTCTTAAGACAAGAATTTTTTTTTTCTTTTTTCTGGATGCTATTAGACATCTTCAAATAATGCTTTGTTCTGTTTAATTTCAACTAATGTAATCCCCTCTGATGAAAAGAAAACTCATTTTCATTAGTAGGTGAGCAGTGTGTTGCATTAGTAGTCAAGTCCCATTCTCCTTTACACTGATGGAAATCCAGTTAGCTCTGCTGAAAGCAAAGTTCAGCCTAATGTAGACAATGTAGAGTATGATTTTGAGAAATTGTTTTTTCCTTGAAACACGTCACAATTCATATGGTCCTCCTCCCCATCTTAGAATAGCATTTATGCATCATTCACATTCCTGCTTTCCCTTCATCATTTTGCTGTACTCAACATAACAATAAGCAGCTGAATATATCTGACTTGGGATGGATTTGTATCTTCAGGCTGTTTACAGTTGAGATCCTTTTCTCCCATCTGAAGCTGTGGAAAGCTCAACTTTTCATCTGTACTCAAGTTTTAGGGTCACTCTGTAGCCATCAAGAGAGACTGGTAAGAGTTGCTCTGGGCTGGTACATATCCCCCTGTTTTGGCCAACATGAGGAGTCCAGGCGAGCATTTTAGACTGTCTGGTTTTACATGGCTGAAATTAGGAGCAATGACTACCCCCTCACCATTACGTGACTTAGAACCACTCCTAAACCACTGCTTCACCCTGACATGGCATTTACATTTTTCTTTCTCAGTAAACAAGCAGAATCCAGCCTGGCATTACAATTAGCTGCTCTTTTATTCACTAGCTCCTTTCCCTCAAGCATACAAAGTTGTTTGCCTGTGCTATGGAGAGAGAGGTTTAATAAATCACACAAAAGTACTGTTTTCTGCTTCATATTTTTCAAATAAACTCTTTAGAAAACTTGGATAAACAAGGTTTTACTTTTTTTTTACTTCCCCTGAATCAGGTCCTTGTTTACAGGAAAATGAAATGGTGCCCCAAAATTACTGATGAATAATAAATTGCGTTCCTTGCTCTAGGTGTATGACCTTGCAACATTCATTTCTGTTAGCTGCTTATGTCTTATTTTATTTTGGTTTTTTACCTGGCTGTGGAGAGGCTTTTCTTGCATTTTATATATTTTTGAAAAAAATGGTGTTTGTATGCACACTTAATAAAAATTAGCTGTCATTCTACCCAATATATAGTCAGATTTTACTAAGACAAAATAGGTCAGGATCTCTTTTCTTGATATGGCAATTAATTTTTAGATTAGCATGTTTTATTTTTAACGTTCATAATTTTCTTCATACAAAAGTAAATCTTAAGTTTTGTCATACCTTATAATTGCTCTGACAAAAACGTTCACAGTGACATGAGTGGCAGCTTTGGCTACCAAGACAGATTTTCATAATAATGAGTTTTTTCCTGTAGGGGGCTGTGAACTGCTAATTAGCATCTATGACCCAATATTCTCAGCAAATAAGAGTAATAGCAGTAATTTCTAGCTTTATGCAGGGTGCAAGTCTAATATTACCAGCACTTCTGTTTCATTTGTAATTAACTGCAAGCAATTATTATAGAGTCAAGGAAGTATATCCTAATGCTCATAGGTAATAAAAAAAATTGAAATTATGTTTGTAAAACTCATATGTTTCATGCTGGGTGCACTGATTTCTTTCAGAGAACTGAGATTATGTGCCTATCAATTAAAAATTTTTCTTTAATGTTTCTTTACATTGATATGCTTTTGAATGTTGCTGTATAAGTATCTTGTCCTCTGTTTAATTCTATTCCTTTTATAAAATGATATCCTTGAAATTTCAATTAATATTTTGACCACAAGACCTTAGTGAATACTTAATCTGGCTACTTGATCTCAACATAAGATTTAGATTGTACAGAAAGAAGTTGTTTACACTTGATTTTATGAGGTCTGTAGCTTAGTCCTATTAGAACCGTGACCCACAAGGCTGGTGACAGAGCGCCGTGTGCTCGTGTAGCATAGCTGACTTTCCTAAACAAGAAACAGATCTGGTATTTCTTTTACTCAGCAAAATAATACATAAGGCTTTCTGCAAATTGACTTACTTTTCACTGGTTATAGTCATTTCTATGACAGTGGGAACAGCTATGAAATAGTAGCTATCCGTGGCAATTCCATAGTTACTGGAATAGTACTGTGCCTTGTCTTTGCTTTGAACATTTTAGCATAACAGGCCTGGGTTATTTACTCAGAAATATGATTTTATTTGAATCAGGATCTGTACATAGAGGTGGATATATAATTACTTTTTTTCCAGGTTTTGACGAGGCTTCAGATGTTGGGGCATCTTCTCCTTCACAAAATTCCCTTCCCTTTTAGATCAATGATGTTTAAGCAACTTTAACCATACGTGGATATAGAACATTCCTGAACTGTAGAAGCTGTGGTCCAGGTTTGGAGGGGCCTGGCATGGCCTCTACTGTGCTTTGGTCCAATAGAGTTTACTCAGCATCTCTCAGGATTGTCACTTGAGAGTTTCGGAGGGCAAGCAGCTGATACCTGTACAGATGCTATGGACTGCGTACAAAGTTTCTCATGCAATCATAGGCTTAAAAAACACCCATTGATCATACATGGAGTGTGATAATGACTCTGTTGTACACAGCTGGTTGAAAATGAGGCTGAAGAGGGTGAATGAAAACCAGATTTTTTTCTTCATGTTATGTTTTTCTTTCTTCCAGTCTCTGTCTTTCCCACTGGCCACTGTCAGTATTGCATTAATCCCTCTTCAGGCATTTACCTGGACATGAATGTGAATTGGTCCAAAGTCTATCCTGCCAACTACTCCCAGGATCCTTAACTGACTCTTTTAATTTGTTTCTTTTAATCACTGAATCAATTAGAACAGATTCATCAGACAGATTCATTTGTTTGTGCAGCATGGCAGATAGAAATATGATAAAATATAACAATTGTATAACAGCCCATGCTGACATCCATCAATCCAGCAGCCCAGCTCCAAAAAGCAGCTTTGCATATTCCCATATTGTACATTTGTACATTGTATCACACATTTTCCTACTAGTTATTGCCTTCTAGGTATGTGCATATTGTTTATTTTTGAGTAATTAATATACCCATACCCATATAATTAGCAAAAAGTTTGTCTGCCATGGATGTTTATATCTGGCGCTATATTTTGAATTTTCAAGGCATGCATCCTCAGCATACAGTAACAGATATGTCTGATTGAAATCTTTTATATTTCCTTGTATAACTGATTTTATTTTATTGTCCAGACCTGTACCAGTCACTTTCTCAAGAACTTTTTCTTGCAATGCTGTTGCAAGACTGATAAGGAATTTGTGGATCTGTAAGAAAATTGTTATACTAGTTCAAAAGATATATTTTCATTCAGTCAGAGTTAATTTAAGGAAATCCTATGGCCTGTACGTATCTACATATTCTCTGCAGTCCAAAGGGATACATAATATGAAATCTGCGTGACTGGGAAGTTTTTGTCTTGATCACATTAGAAGAAAACCTAAGTTCTAACACACCAATATGAACATCCAAAAATTAAAAGAAAATTTTAATGTGGTGCTTTCTCTTAGGGTGAGACAATAAACCTTAAAGTTTAAAATTATATAATTATTACCATATTTTGATTCTTCAAAATGTTCTCCCACAAATATTTCAGGTGAGGCACCTTTAGAACAGTGGTGGGCTATTCAAATGTCTAATTCTACATGGATCTGTACATTATGGGCTACATTTATTGCTGGTCCTTAATCCCATGTTGAGTAAACTGAACTATATTATCTTGACTATGTATAAAGGATGATCATGCTTATTTCAAAGTTTTTTCTCTAGAATGAAGACTGCAAGTCCCTTCTGTCCAGCAAAAACTGCACCTAACTTCAGGCATTGGAAAATAGGTCCAGGGCATATGCTGTGGCTGATAGAAAGAATAAACACCTCTGGAGGGTGACTCATTCCATTCATCTGAGATGGGTTTCGGGCATAAGGTGAACCAGCTTCTGATGGTATATCTTTCTGTCTATAAAGTACAAAGATACGCTAGATGATTAACCTAAACTTGTGTCTTAACATATAGGTGAGTAAGATGAAGTAAGATAAGTCCTATTCTAAGTGTCTACTTACATCTGTTTCATTTTTTATTTCTAAGAGAAATATATTAATTTTTTCCATTTTCAAAATTTTAAGATTTCCCCCATTTTGTAATGTATATAAAACACATGATTAACCCCATCAGTGTGTAGCGCAGCTTCATTTCTGATCCAATGTATTTTTGTCAATATATTATTTTTCATTTCATGTTTACTTATTAAGTGCATTTAATAGTGGGGTTTTGTGTGCTAAGTTGCATGAGGAAATATTACTTAGCTTCAGTGAACACCTCAGTGCTGCTATTCTCCATCTTCCCAAAATTTCTGTTGTTAGAAGGGAAACCCATGCTTCTGTGCTTTTAAGCTTCCCAGAAAATTGATATCTAAATCTGTAGCAAGAGCTGTGCAATGAAGAGGCAGAATATAAATACATTTATTTATAAAAGCTCTTGGAAAAGTCCATAAAAATGATGTAGCAGTGGTGTATTCCGTAGAAAGCATTTGCCATTAGCTACACTTTGCCTGAGAAAATCTAAGTTGTTGTACCGGTATTTTTAATGGTAACTGTTTTATCCATTTATATATACAGATAAATGTGGAATCACTGAGAGGCAGAAATCTTGTTATACTCACCACACTCATGCAGATGACCACAAAAGCAATAACAATGGTGACATTGAAAGATACAAAATGCTGGCTTTTCCTACCATATTAAATTGTGGGGCTCAGTCTTGCTGTACAAGTATAAGGGAATATAATTGAACGCCAAGTTATTAAAAGCAAAATGTATTCTGGGGTAAGAGTTCTTTGGATTGTCAAGGTAGTCTTTTGGAGAAAGTAAGCACCACCAAGCCTTTCTCTGCTGTAGGGCAGGATGAGCAGTGCTGCATTCTGTTTGAGCTGTCACATTTCTCCAGGAAGAAAGCCTCCTTTCTCCTTTCATATTCACCAGTGTAAATCATAAATATGTCTAGTGCAATGAGGTGAAAGCAGAATCTGTCCTACAACCTAGATGGAATCAACATCTCCCTGTTTTACATTCCTGCAGGTGCCTTGGATGAAAGAGTTGTAAGTCTTCAGGTCATCAACATACTGGTTTGCAGGATTTTGCAAAGCAGGTTTTCGAACAGTAATTCAAAATAGAAGCTGATAGTTATCCTTCTTTTTGCCCCAGCATTCTTGCTTGCATTTATCAAAGTATGGTGATAATGTTTCTTAAGAACTGCTCTTCTCCCTGGACATATCTTCTATTACTTCAGCAATGCGTGCATTTCCTTGTCATCTTCCTCCTCCTATTGTCCTTTCCATCACCTTTATATACTGGCTTCATGACTTTATAACTACCTTTATTGTACCAGTGGTTTTCTTCACCCTTCCTTCCCCTTAGCTTTCTTTCATCCTTTCGTCCTTCGGAAACCTATTTCAGATTCCAAGTTGCCTGTCTCCTGAGGTTTGGAGCCTTAACTCTGACACAGCCTTTTGTATGGAACTTCTCAGGGGTCTTTTTAATGAAGGACAGATACAGGGAAGGAAACTTTAAAACAAGATTACTCTCTCTCCTGAACATCACATCGAGTGTTAGTAATAGATGTAATTTCTATAATCAATTCAAGTAAATTACAAGAAAATTATATTTACTAAAGTTCTACAGACTTCACAAAAGTGACATTCAGTGAAGCAGCAGTAAGAGCATTTTTCTTTCCATGAGAAATACTGAGATATTTCAACCTAAGGAGAAACAGACCACCCAGAAGAAGTTATGCTGAAACACTGGCATCCAAGGAAGCGGCATATTCTATACTTGTCCTTTGCAAGAGTAATTTCTGGAAATGCTTTTGTTTATGTATTTATTTCTCTGCAATCTCTAAGAGTGCCTCCACATTATTTCTATGAAAATGCTTTACTTGATTCATGCATTTTGCACATGCCAGCCTCTTCTACAGCACAGTACATGATACACACATAAATTCTGAGGTCCGATACTTACATTTAATAGTACCTTATAGATAATCCCATTGATTTCAGTGGGGCTTTTCATACAGGCCTCCAGCCTATGCTGCAACTTGCTAAGTGTCTCCATCTCCTTTGAAATCTCACCCTTTACAAGACTGAATTTAAATAAAGGGAGTGCTCAAAAAATACCAAAGCAGCAGCCAATACAGTTAATTAAGAGCTTATTTCTGTTACTAGAGTCAGGATGATCTCAGTGTAAGAAGACCTTGTACTGTCTTCAGGCAGCATGGGTATGGATTCTTGTGAAAGAGAAAAGTACACTCCATTAGTGTGATCCAACTCCCGTAAGAGGTAATGGGTAGCTCTCCATAGACTTTATTGGGAAATAGGATCAGGATGTCAGTGCTTTGGAAAAAGAAAGGGGTTTGTTAAAAAAGTATTCATTTTGCAAAGAGTGACACAATAGGGAAGAAACATTCCCTGCAGCCTATAAATGCCTTCTGCAAACATAGTCTTCTTGCTGTTTAGCTTCATAATAACCAAGCTAATCAGGGTTTCTGTTTAATTTGAAATACATATTCACTTTCCAGATGACACAGGAAAGAAGAGTGCATTTATTGTGCTTTTGGCAGGCTTGTAGGGATTCCTTCAAGTGGATAAGAACCTGCTTTTCTTCCAGGTAATTTGGACCATCTCCACTCATTTGATTTTCACTATCACCAAAAAGCGATCCACACAGGAGTTCCATAAAGCTGCAAATTACAGTTAAGTTCAAATCCTTAAAGGCATTTCAAGTGCACATTGTAACAGAGACTCATAGTAATCAAGTTGCAGAAAGACTCTTATAACAGCCGTCTCTCTCTTTCTGAATTGCTGGGGAACAAGCAGATGTGGAAATTATGAGTAATGTAATTGATGATCTTAAGGCTTTTAAATACCCAAGCTCTCAACAATCAAGATCTATTTGAGTTCAGAATCTAATAAGTAGCAAATACAATAGGTTTCAGTAGGACGTTTTATCAGGTTTTCTGCAGTGCTTCCCCCCCCCTCACTTCTATGGGCAGCATTACCATCTAATCAGCAGACAAGTTGGACAATTTTATTGTGACACAAAATCACTTTTAGTTCATTATATTTCTCTTTCTTTGATATGCAGTTACTGTGAGTTTGCTTATAATGCATGTTTTCAGAGGTTTTGTCCCCCTTTTTTTTTAAAAAGGTGAGAAAGAGTCACGCCAGACTGCTTATTGACAACTTACTTATTGTGTACCAAGAAAGAAAAATGTTTGTATGAACCTTCCCAAAATACTGACGAATTAATGTCCTACAGATTTCGCAGATGCCTTAATTTATAAAAAATTTTTTAGTAATGATGACTGCTCCAAGATTTATTCTGAGTATGTACTGATAATATTCTAGAACCACTTTTTTAACCCAACAGAAAAGCTGTGTATAGTGAGGAGTTAATTTCAATTCTTCATCTGTTTTCCTTTAATCTGCAGACCAGACTGAATGAATCCAAAATTCTGCATTATGTTTTAGCTAAAAAAATAAGAAAACATTTGTCAGTGAAGAACCCAACTCATGCTATTACCATAGGTACAGAGCCTAACACCCTTGCTTACGTGTTAATTTATCCACACACACAAAAAAAAACATGTTAGTGAGAGGTGAGTAAAAAATATTTGCACCACTGGAAAAACTGCTAAATCACATTTCTCCAGATACTCTGAAAAGCAAAATATGTTGCAGCTTTGCCTTTGATATTTCCTAGTTTGGTAGAATGGAAACAGAAGGCTTTTTTTTTTTCCAAGAAAGAATATATTTTCACTGCAAAAAGGGACTTTTCTTTCAAAACAAGAGAATAAAAACTGAGAAAATTTACATAGGCATCAAAAAGTGCAATTTTTTCAAAAGGAGCATTTATTATTTTTACTGCAGAAATGTCGTGGTTTAACCCCAGCCAGTAACTAAGCACCACGCAGCCGCCCACTTACTTCCCCCCCACGCAGTGGGATGAGGGAATCGGAAAAAAAAGTAGAACTCATGGGTTGAGATAAGAACAGTTTAATAGAACAGAAAGGAAGAAACTAATAATGATAATAACAATAATAAAATGAAAATAATAATAATAAAAGAATTGGAATATACAAAACAGGTGATCCACAATGCAATTGCTCACCACTTGCCAACTGACACCCAGTTAGCTCCCAAGCAGTGATCCTCCCAGGCCAGCTCCCCAGAGTTTATATACTGGACATGACATTGCATGGTATGGAATGCGCCTTTGGCCAGTTTGGGTCAGCTGCCCTGGCTGTGTCCCCTCCAGCCTTCTTGCTGGCTGGGTATGAGAAGCCAAAAAATTGACTTAGTATAAACACTACTTAGCAACAATCAAAAACATCAATGTGTTATCCACATTCTCCTGGTACTGAACCCAAAACCTAACACTATACCAGCTACTAGGAAGAAAATTAACTCTATCCCAGCTGAAACCAGGGCAAGGAATTAAAAAGAACTCATTTTCTTTTGGATGTAGGATCAGAATATTTGCCATTAACTGAAGTTTTAAAGGTGTCCATTGCTTCTTGACATCTGGAGCAACCTAATACTGTTGAACTGTTCTTTTGGGGTATGTCTTTGCTGCAGCATGTTTCCTTCCAAGTGTTGAACCAAATTCAGGTAATACACACAAACCTGGGGCCATGTGAAATGGTATTTAGGCCAGTTCAGACAAGAGTAAAAATCTGATGTTCTGCTTTGCTCAGGTTGGTATTCCACTCAGTAATGAGACACAAAATAATGAGCACTCTTAGACACTGATAGTCTTCCAGTGACAATAGCTGGCTCATCTTATTGCAAGCAAAGAACTATGGCATACATGCCCTGGAAGCCCTAACAATGTGAACAGTACCTGTTTAGGACACAATAACTTGGATATGCTCTTGCAATATGCTCCTAGCTGTTCTAATGCTACATTGAAAGTATCAGCCTTGAAAGAAACACTCATGGCCCTGTATTTGACGGTCCCTGTCCAAAACAGTGTCTGGATGAGCCCCGTTCACATAGTACAATGCAATCAGTAAAAGACAGCTCCTACCCAGCTCTAGCAATTTACAGGTGGACTGCTGATCTACACAGATTGTTCCACAGCACCACTGCAGCCCACTCCTATATAGCCATTTAGACATACCCTAAAGCTCCTCCAAATTTTGAAAAATTTGGAAAAACAAAACAAACCAGAAGCTGTTAGGCTTCTTTACAGTCAGAACCTGAAAGCTGTTAATATTTCTCAGAAAAGCATCTAAGGTCCAGAAGAGAGAAAATCCAGGGTGGTGGCCCTTGCTCAGCACTTGGGTTCAGATTTCTCTTCTGGACAAGTGCTGTAAAACAAGCACATGCTCCAGCCACTGCCTTGATGGGCAGCTAGAGAGGGGGGAGCACATTATCTCCACCTGCACGTGTTTGCAGCGGCGAGAGAGGGGGAAGCTCTCTATCAACTGCCCTCCTGCATTGGAGTAAAAAAACTGTTTAGTCAATGCCATTCTGTTTCCATAACCTTTGTTCCTCATGAATCAGCATCTTTTGTTGAAAAAAAATGCTCTGTTGTAATGTTTCCAACCCATTCTACTATCAATTGCAAAATTATGGCTATTGCTATAAATGGTTTATGTTGGAAATAATCAGGAGAGTCAGGCCAAATTGAATATGCCTTGTATTAGGGAAAGCACTCGGTATCATTTTAAGTCTCCCAGAGTACATACAATTTCTCTAGGTTCCCTTGTTCTGAGTATTAGCCCTGCAATTTAGGCCCATGTTTGAAACCTGGCAGATTGGGAGGTATGATACTAATGCATGCATTGATTATGAATACCCGGGTTAAATGAACAATTATTAACTAGTGAATGAGATAGTTAAAGAATGCCTTAGTTTACTGTTACTGTATTTCCCAGTGACAAGAATGAAAGCAAGCTAAAGAATCTTTTGGATGCAGGATTGTTTTTCCATGGATGAGGGATTACAGATTGGCTTTTTAACTTCAGCTTTTCCAAATAGTTTTTCAGTTATTTAATTTACTCTACATGGAGTCTATTGATTATTCAAGTTGGCAGTCAATTTTATAGGGCACCCCGCTGTTTCTTTGCTTAATGTAGTCAATGATTGTAATTGCTTGATCAGTGCAGCCCATGAAATAGGTTTTGTGTCTTTTTTACAATGCATTGATGGCTTTATCTGATGCAGTCTTGGCAGGGTCTAGGTTTTACAGCACGATCCTGAACTCCCAGAGGTCTCTAGATTAATGGCTATGGCTTTCTGTTGGAGCTGCTGATACTGCTCTCCAGAATGTATTCACACATCTGGCATGCCACACTTGGCAGTTGTGCCAGCTTTTTGTTGCGCAGTTACAGAATATCTCACCAGTGCCTAGTTAACTGTTTTCACTAAGGGAATGAGATAAAAAGCCATCCACAGAGTTGTTGGCACACGCTCTGTGTCATTGTAATCACAAATTTTTAATTTTTCTATTACACTTTTTATACGGCCAATTGATGTTTAGAAACAACAAAATATGCATGATATTTGTTGTATGAACTCTGATTTGATTCTGCAAAAGATTCCAAGCTCATTGTGATTTCCTGTTAAACGTCCCATTAGTGTTTTCTTTCCAAAAAAAGGAATGAGCTTTCTGTTGTATTGTCAGTAAATAAATGGATTAAAATTGCATCTCTCCAGCTCAAATTTTTTTACAAGCAGAAAGAAAGGAAATGTGGGTGGAAGAGCAGCAAGAGGAACCTCGCGACCTTGCTATGAGTGAAGTAATTCTTTTGTCTTCCATTGGCTAATGTTAAATTACTTAAGCTTCATTTAGCTCTGCTTGAAAGTCAGTGTTTCATATTTGGTAGAATTTGAATCATATTATTAGACATGTAAAATGTAGTCCTAATAAGCAGGCCAAGAAAATGTAATGAAATATGCAACACAGGTGCATAAATCCATGGACAATATAATTATATAGCACACATACGCCATTTACAGTGCCTAAGGTGACATCCTGCCAAATATGTAAAAGTGTGATAGATTTTGGACCAGCTGTGGTATGACATGATTTCCTCAGCTGAGCTTGACATAGAAGCTGGACATGTGCAACCCCTATATTAATTCTTTTCTCTCCAGGTAGTAAACTGTAAATGCATAATGCATCTTTGTGTAGTAAAGCTCTACTGAGAAGACATCTGGATTTCAAGATTTAAAATTCCAAGTCTGCCTTTCCACCAAAATCTCAGTTATGCTGGGCAATAACATAGGAATCATATATATCTATATGCAATATTAATAACTCACAAACCCATGTGTTAACAATAAATAGCCTTAATAAAATCTGTCACAAGGAAAAATAACGAGAATAACATGGCAAACACTTTGAGTGTTACGGTCATTGTCTTGACATCACTGCTGGAATATTTTATGATTTCTGCTGATTTTAGTGCAGTGAAATCCAGTTGTCTTCTACAGGCCCATCCCAAAGACTTTTCCACATAACTGCTCATGTGAACTGTTCCGTGGAATTCGTTTGTCCCTATGTTATCAGTGTCAAGGCTTTAAACAGATGTTCCTCTCCTTCAAATATTACAACTGCTTCCTTGCATGTTCTTTTCCATTATGAAAAACTGCGTTACTTTTAATTCAATATTATCTTGATACCTCGGCTTGAAGAATTAAAGATCTTCAGTATGGAAACTCACAGGAGTGAAGAGCCAAACATCAGCATCAAAAGTGTTACCAGTTGACTATCAAAAGTAGCTGTATAACTTCCCTTCAGACATGGAAAAAAGATACTGTCACTCTTTCCATGTTTCCAGATTTTCTGAGCATTTCTGGTGCCTTAAAATGTAAAAAAACCTCTTGTATAGAAGTTCACATTGTACTTCAGCTTTTTTCTGTACTCTATTAATTTACAGGTTCTGTGGTTGGAATGATGTTTTTTTACCCCTGATGGAGCAATAAATAATAGTAGCATAATTTATTTAAGAAAAGGCAAGCCGATCGAGGAGAATCTGAGAAAAATAGATGGTGAAAAAAGGAAAAATAAAATACTGTGAACTCATATTTATATTGTACCTTTCAGAGTAGTAAGTTTTCTTTTCCACACTCTATTTTGCACTGAAAAGGAAAGATGAAGCAGTAGGATGACAAATGCTGACAGATGAAAACATTGAAACAGATATGTAAAAATTTTCTGCAATATTTTTTTAATTCAGTTGCAAAACCACTTTGTATTTCAATTATTTACTCTTCCTACAGTCACTAAATAGATACTGCTATTAATATTGCTAGGCACTGCTCTGACTAACTCAAGATAACCTGATACACCTCAGTAGAAAGCACTGTCCCCATTGGGGGCTTAACATTTTATGTTCACTCAGACAATGATCAGTTTTTTTTCTAAAGTAGGCAGTATCTACAGTATGATGGAAATCAAAACTGTATTTATATGTAGGGTCTTACATGAGGTATCAGTGGATATGGATACCAGGTTCAGTCCTGTCCCATAAACACAATGGACCTTTTGCTATAGTTTTAGAGGAGGCAGAACTTCATCTATACTTCTTTATCACATGCTATATTGTTGAATTATCTTAGAGCCCTGAACTGACTTTGAGCTTCATAAATCCAATACAAAATACTATGCCCCACTCATGATCTCTTTCACATTCACATTCAATTCTGCATATGACATCTGGCTCTTTCAAGTTTGTCCCTCTGCATGTGAATGTCATTCCTAGAAAGTGAAAGGTAAACATCCCTCTTTCTCTTCATTACGTGATTTGTTCAATTCCAGACTTCTGATCAAGTCACCACATGTAGGAATTGCATGGACTAGAGAGGTCCAGGGTGGAGCTTTAGCTTTTCTTGTCAGCCCTGGGTGGCAGCTGCTTGATGTCATTTGTGACCTGTAAATGTTGTAGAATATCAGATGGCTCAGGATAGAATTGTCATGGTTGTCTAAATTTGCTTAAGCAAGCTTGGAATTGTTTTGTTAATTTTTAGTTTTGGCATAACTAAGAACATAGCTAAGAAATATGTGAACACTTCTCTCTGCAAAATAATCTTCTGAAGCAAAATATTCACATCAGTATATTCCATATGCTGTAAATAATAACAATAATAATCACTGATTCTTAACTTGTTTGTTCAATCTGTGTACTAAATCTGTTTTTTTTAGATATGGGTTCAAGACACAAAATCAGCATCCTGAATGTGGTCAGGTTTTGTTTTCCATCACAGTTTGTTTAAAAGATATTTAGGCAGCCCACAAAGTACAAGAGTATTGATGTCTTCCTTGGGACAGATCCCACTCCCAGTGAAACCAGCTGGAGGGGACTTTTATCACTGACTTAAATGAAACCAACATATTTCAAAAGACCAAGAGGTAATCAAATTAAAAATTAGTGAAATCATTTAGACCAAGAGCAGGGCCTTTTATTTCACTTTAAGTTCTGCATGTAAAAAGAGGGACACAATAAGAAGAGACCTGCTTTTGCCTTGAAGCTCAGACTAACTTAAGCCAAATTTTTAAACCCTCTGAAACAGACGTCACCTCTGCCAGAAGATTGTAAAAGAGGTGTCATCTTTGTCTCTGGCCTAAACAATCTCAGTGGTACTGGGAGCCTCTAGATGAGCCTCACTGGATTCCCAAACCTGTTTTCAGACTTGGAGTGTAATTCTGACCTACCCTTGGGTCTGATCAAGAAGTACTCTGCTAAGACAAGGGACAGGAGCAAGACTGAAAGGAAAAACCCATATCTTCCAGAAGTTCAGTGTAAGTCTTGTATAAAACTTTGTACTTTGCCCCCCCCCTGCTTTTATATACTTAACTGGAAATGAAACCTGGCTGAGTTGGTGAGGGCTGCTCAACTTGTGTGCTTTGGAATGAGACACCGCCAAGACAGACATCTGTCAGTCTTTTGTATTTCTGTACCCTTACCCTCTATACTGACTTCTCATGAGGGCAAAGAAACTATAGCCTCCATTTGTTGGGAAGCCGAGGAGGATGATTCACTGAATTCTTGTCCCAAGTATTACTTTTGCAAGTGTAAATATTATATTTCAGTACTCGAGAGCTCAAAAATAATCTTTATTCTTGAAATATTTATACATAAAGAGCATTACTGAAATAGGAGTGCTTGATTACTTGGATTGGGTTGCATGATTGTGACATACTTATTTTTAGTCCTTGTGCTGAATGGTAACAGGAGACAGAGATTTAAAAAAAATAAGTAAGGAGGATAGATTCATTGCTGGTGAATGTTAACTGTTAAACAACTTGTGTGTTTCCGCATATGGGAGATGGCATCACTTTGGTCTCAAATTTCTTCTGCATCTTGAATTTGCTTCTATTTGGAACAGTTCATACTGCAATACACAAAGCATAAAGTCACTGTAGATGGACACAGTATTCCTTTGCCATGTAAAGGTAGTGCAGATATACTGAAATGGGACAGAGACAGTGACCTTGAAGACTCAGTAGAATAAGTAAAGAAGAGGAGCAAGCAAAGACTTGCCTCTGCCTCAGTTGCCGGTGCACGGAGCTGCATCTCAGCAGAGAGAACCAGGGCAGTGTTCAGAGAACTGCAATATCTGCCCCATTCCTATCTGACCACATAGCATAGTCACTATCCCAGGTAATTACTTTACTGGCACACATTGGATTTTTTCCATCTGAGCTGCTTCCTGCAGGTACATTGCCATCAATCAGGCCTGTTCTTGAAGGCTTAATGATATAGGATTGCTGGGCATTTATGGGAGATGCACATGCCATTATCAGACAAGTTATCTAAACTGTTGCTTTTAGTCAGATCATTCCAGATTGATCCATCTTTCTAACAATACTTCAGCTGTTAATTGAATATGAGCAGTAATGTTTTCCATGTTTCTTAATTATTTTACTCTTCTGAACCAGGTTCCTTTAGTGGATATTTATTTATTCAACCACAATGATGCATACACTTACTGGCTGTAGCCGTATGATCTCTAAAAAACTGTCTGTCTCTGCTGAAAGCACAGCCCTGCTCTGAAAGGAGCCTGTAAGAGCTGCACAGCACAGATCCAAGTGTCTTGCACCAGTGATTTTTGTATCGCATGTGCTTGGTTTACAAATGTAGAGTGATTTCTCTAATTGCAAGTCCTTGTTCCCTTTTACCTATCATCAACACCTTGCAACAAAGGTTTCTTAAGCTCAGTGGCTTCATTTAAACCTGTACAGTCCCATTGTCTCTGGAGAAGGTCCTTAATGACACCTGTGCAAAGCCATGGACTTCACTGGGCTTAGACAGGTGGGAGGGATGAGGACTTGTAGTGATCCTTTAGAAAAATGCATGGCCGACTGAGCCTCCAGCCTGGGTAGCAGGAGAAAACAGTAGAATTGGCTTTTTCTGTCACTTGTGTGAGCAGATTGTTCCAAGTTCACAGAAGGAATAAATCTGCTTTCCCTTCTCTGGAGAAGAACATCATGTATTTTCAGGAAATCAGGATACCTCCCATATACCACCATCATGCGGCTTCAGGGAAGGGTGTCAGTGACAGGGCATCAGCACTCTGATGACACCAGGGCCTTCCCTCCAGATTTTGTTTTAAACAAACAGGTACAGTCTTTGCAACAGCACAAAGAGCAGCCAAGCAAATCTCTTCTTTTGTGTTTGTTTAGTTTTGAAAGACTTGCCTGAAGGTTCATTGGCGTTCCTACCACAGACAGTTTGTGCCTGGGCTTCCTTGCAGAAAAAAAAGGGGGATTTTCCAGGCATGTCAATATGTCCTTGGCTGCAGAGATACCTCTCATACAAGAGATGGTTACAGTTTCTCCCACTTGACAAACAGTTGCTCCTTATGTATGCGCACTGGCGCAGCTTCACCCTGCAGTGTTTAACTGGTGCTGTTTATGATGGTTATATTCTTACCAATTTCTCTGATGTACTCTCACCTTGTCAATAGTGCCTTGCAGTTCTCCAGCAAGAGGTTTATCTGATTTTCTCTATCTATAGGTGCTTTCTCCCCATCATTTCAGAGCTGTACTGAATTTGCCTGCCCATCACCAATAATTTTGGACTCATTGGCCCAGTGTAACCCAAGATAGCAATGTCTATCTCAAAGGCAAGAAAGCCCCATGTATTTTCTGAAACTGGATGGCTGGGGAAGGAATGAGACTTGGACAGGAGCCCTGTAGAGAAGAAAGGCTGCAGGGCAAGCCCAGCCATACCTCTTCCACCTGGCTACATGCCTGTGCACTCAGTGCTGGGGAGAGGGGACAGCACATGGCATAGGATTAGCCCTGGGGAAAGACAGGGTGATATTAGGGCATCCTGGGTCGTGCAGGGAGCTCTGGAGAATAGGTGGAGGAATAGGGTTACTGTAATGCAGGGCAATAGTGGTTGAATTCTGGCCATGACACTTTAGGACATCCACTTAGTTTTTCCTACTATTACTCTACAGTACTCTGCCTTTCACATAATAGGAACAAGAAGTTTGTTGACCTGCAGAGAATGGCTGCTCCTCAGCACAGCAGTCACCCTCCCACCAGCATCCATGGGGTCAGCCCCACGAAGACCTGTGCGGAAGAGACACTGAGGCATGTATCATGTCATCATGCAACCATGCACCTTGACTGGCTGTGAACCCCTTGCAAAGTGTGTCTGTGGAAGCTGCGGCCCCTTCTCTAACTCAAGAGCAGTGGCAGGTCCCTGTGCCGTCCCCAGCACAAACACCAGCCTGCCACTCAGCAGCTCCTCGCCTCCTCCTCAAAGCCTGTACGCAAGGCTCAGAGAAGCAGGGATGAGCATTGCACACTCATGAATAAGTGTAATTTAAATTCTGTTCATAGCTATTTGGGGAAAAAAATTGCCAGTGTAATTAAAATGCACAGGGGAAAGAGAAGTAGCCTATACAGACACATTATGTTACACAGCACCCACCCAGACAAAGGTCTTTGTCTATAAAAAGCTCAAATATATCTGAGATAATTGCTGTTCATTGATTGTGCCTCTGAAGTGGAGTCATTCTGGCATATTCCACCTTGAGGCTGTCTTATACGTTTCTTTGAAAGGGAAAAATTCAAAAGTTCAAGTAAAGACACAAGTTCAGTCAAATATGTGGCAGTAAAAGCTTGATTTACAGCATTAAGGTTACTTTCAGCTGACCTAGCCCTGAGTGGTGCTGGGCAGTTTTGTCTGATCTTGTGTTAATGCTGTTAGCCTGTGTTTACTAAATGATTTAGCACTGAAATGTTGGGAGTTGCCAAATATTTGTCTTCTGTCCTTTATGAATATTTGAACAGCTCTTTCTCCAGCTCACTCTGAATACAGAAAAGGGTGTTAAAAGTATCGTACTCTGGTAGCGTTACTTTGTGGAGGCTGCAGACCAACAACATTCTTACATCAGTGACGCCTTTGGCTCCATACTAAATAAGCCAAAGGTAGGAACACAAAATAATGTGCTTGAATCCTGCTTCTTATGTCCTGAAGAAATTCAGATTTGAAAGGCAAGACTTCTTTAATTGGTCCATAATTTTTTTGCTCTCATTTTAAATATAATAGCATTAAATACCCCTTAGGTGAACCAGTTTTATGCTGAAGGCAACACACAAAAAGGATGAGAACCTGAGTTCAAACCCAGATTCCATCACAGATGTGTGAGATGAACTTGAGCATGTCTCCATGCTGTGTGTTTTGTCTAGAAAAAAAGAAGTGTGAAGTTTTAAATCAATAGTGTGTGTACAAAAGTACTAAGATGTCATGAAAGAACATGTATCCCAGACGTGGTTCACAATTTTTGCATGTAGCCTGCATTACTGCACAACCAGATTTCCTTTTGTCACACCATTTTTTGCACTCACTTTTGGGGCTTGCAGACCCCAGAGTAGATGGGCACACCACTCTTCACACACTCAAAAGTGCAATTCATTTTCAATCTTAAATGTGATTGCATAGGGACACAGAGGTACTACACCAGATTTGATTGCGTCCAGCAATAGTAGTTTGCAATTTTTTACACATAGATACAAAGCTGAGATTAATTTCCCTGAAAAAAGTTGACCCATAAAGTAGATAATTTTAAATGTCAGCCTTGCTAGAAAAGCTGCAACTTTTCACCTTCTGTGACTTAATCTCATGCGTGTGTAGGAAGTAACTCACTTTTAGTGTGAAAGGACCATCTCTATTTTGATAGAGCTGCTGTATTTAATAGATTAGGTCTTGATTAGAATATATCTAGCTGTCTTTGGTAGGTCAGGGTATATAATGCTTTATGTTGATTTTTCTTACGTTCTAATACAAGGATAAATTCATTTCACCTGAACTTACTGGTAATCATTTACATTTAGTATGTCTGGAAGAAGCCAAGAGTAATGAAAGGAGACACCTTCTCATTCATGATTTGTTTTTAAATATTCCTCATTTCTTTCTTCCTTCCCCCCCCCCCCTTCCACATGCTGATATTGCATGCATGGCTTGCTCTCAGCTTGCTATGAAACAAGCTGGGGCAAGCCTTGTAATATGATTCAAATTGTAAATCTCATGTCTTGCATCCCCCAAACACCTCATCTTATATGCAGTCTGGAACCTTCATTCCAGTACCAATTAGACTAATATATCCACCCAGCTCCGATTGGGGTGATGGATCGGCTGGTGGGGGAAATGGAGGCGATTTTCTCAGCTCCTCTGCATTCCCATAGGCATGCAGCATTTGACAGATTGGGCAGAACTGCCACGAAAGAGTCTGACACAGATGGTGTAATTAGAAAATGCGAAGTGCGAGTGTGAAATTTATCTTTGATCAGCACCTCCTTGCCAGATTGTCATCTATGTTAATATGATGATGGCTTCTTGGAGATGGATAGAAGAAAACAGCAGCCTTGAGAAAGAAATGGAGACAGTTCACAATGTAGAGAAGATATTTTGTTTAACTCTGAAACTCAATCAATTTCAACATGAGTAAAAAGTGATTTAATGTATTTAATTCATAGGAAAACAAATTGAATCTAAATCTGATACCTTACTTTGTTAGGCCCATAATCAATATGGTAAAATCTTAGGTTTTGTTGGAAGAAGACAGAGATTAATTTTTTATGAACAATAAAAAAAAAAATCAATCTATAGCTATAGGCACACTTGAAACTACTATATCACTCTTTGTAGAGACCTAATGTAATCTAAATATATAAAAAAAAATCATTGCAGAGTTGCCTGGACAGGTTTAAGGGGTTAGAAGAGATTTTTGCTCTCTAAGCTTTGTATTTTCCATGTCATCCTCTCTAGCAGAACATGGATTCTATCAAGGTTCACTATAGAGCACAGAAATCTTTAACTGTTTCATTTTCCCCCTTTATTCTGAAGGAAGACTTTACCGGGTAATTTCTTTTCTTTAAAAACTGATAAGTATTTGCTCCCTGAGCAAACCCTTTTGATCATTTATCTGACACCTCCAGCTTTCCCAGTAGTCTGATGTGTAACGTTCTGCAGCAGAAAGGGTCATCGTCCTCCAGGCGCTCGTGAATCGAATGCTGCTCTTCAAACCTGAGGAGGTTTGGCCTGTGTGAGGCAGGTATAATATTCCACAGGCAGAAACTGAGGCACGGAGCAGCTAGGGGCAACCTGCCCAAGGTCACAAAGGAGTGCAGGAGGGGGCTGCCATTGCTGGTGGGGTCCCTTGTCTGCCAGCCACGTCCCCCTTCCATACCAACTCTTGCAGCCACTGCAATCCTGTGTTTGGGTGATTCAAAAGGTTTAAGTTTACAAACCACCATGCCGTAGTTCATTTTGCTAAAAACTGTTCAAATGTTCACATGAATGGTGCTAATTTTCAGGAAGGTAAATTAGCATAATTAATGACCAGCCAAATTTGGGGGTAATACAGTATGTAATTAACATTAGAGAGTTCTGTTGTACCACCTGCCCCCACATTTCATTGTTGCAGTGTACGAACTGTACAGGAGGCTATTTTCCCCTTTGCTGCACTGAGCAGAAAGCAGCTTTCTTCATCAGAATAAGCCATTAGCTGTAATGGCATGTAGGTGTAATGGAATGTGCTCGAAACATCTGTGCTGAGAGCAGGGGAGAAATTGCTGCATGCAGTCGTAGGCCTTTGGGGAGCTTGATTAAGGATTGCTTCAGAGAACTTGAGATCTGGCTTGGGATGCAAAAAAGAGAAGAAAGGAAAATAACACTAATAGATTTACGGATGTACTGCAGGGAGAACAAAGGATTTTTAATTTTTTTTACTTCCCTTTATTGCTCTTATATTGCATCTGTTCTCTGTTGGGCTTTCACTTATTGAATTGATCTGGAAAAAAAATGTAGCTCAAAATGCAGTTTAGCAAAAGACATCCTTGCTGTATAAACATGAAAATAGCTTGATTTTTTTTCCTTTGTTTGCTAATGAAGACCTCATTGAAACCACAAATAATTCTAACAATAAATATTTATTGCACATGACACTTCCCTAAATCTGTTTTCAAGTGATATGTCCTCTATATAGAAAACATGTAAACACACACATTAAAAAAACCCTGCACATAAAGACAATTTTTGCCTTGTGTTATTTGCATTTCTGGAGTATTCATCTGCTCCTTCTTGTGTTGATTTTTTCAAGATTTCTTTTTAAATGAATTTCTGATTTGTTTTTCTTCAACTCCATTTGTTTGCACACATTTTTAATAACTAATGGAATATAAACTCTCAGTACACAACAAGAGTAATTGCAGAACCACTAGGCTATGTCAGTTCTGGCTATTGACCCATCAAACTGTGAAAAATCTGAAATGCAGTTTACAGGATCTCAGGCAAGGTGATAGGGAGGAGAAATGCAATGTTATAAAAGATGATTTTGATGCCATACAAAGAGAAGGGTTAAATGTTTGAAAAATCCGTATTACAGAAAAGGGAATTAATGTACTGCATGGGACAGATGTGGATGTATCACACAGAAAATGAGAAACAAACCCGCAAATATTGGGTGGTTTAATGATTAAGTAAATCTTACGCTTTCTAATTACAAATGACAACAAAGCACTGTGTTCACTGGTATCCATCTTCCTTATGAAATAAGAAGCTTTCTGAGTTGGTGCCAAAAATGCCTTGCAATGAAGTTTAAAATATGTAGGGAGGCAAAAATGTAATAAAAATGCAAAAGCTAATAATATTATGGCGACTGGCATTGTTTACAATGTAGAGCACCTGCTGTTTTCAAAAAAAAAAAAAAAGAGAAAAAGAAAAAGTGAAATCATCAAACTGTTCTTAAATGGAAAATCTGGGCTCTCTGCCAATTACACAATGTGTTTCAGGTGCACTGTAAATAGGAACAATAAAAGGTGCAGGGGAAGGAATCTGAAATGTTAAATCTCAGATACACGAGAATATTATTTGATGATGTTACTTTGAAAGGCAATCTTGGGTACCTTCCAAATTTCTTCAGTGTGGAAATAGGTTTAAATTTTTACCTCTGTAAAAAAGTTGTAAAAATCTAATTATCCCTTTTAAAATTTTGATTAAATTAACCCCCAAAAGGAGAAGAGCCAAAAAATCCAGGAAAGCCACAAGGGACTTCCCTTTTACCAGTCTATTCTAAATGGGAGATGCTTGGAGACTATGGTGAAATATAACACCAAATTCTATGATATAATAATAAAAAGCTAAACAACCCCCCCTTTGAGTTATAATTTTGAATTCCAGGAGGCCAGTGGTGAGTCCGGCTCACTGAAGTCAGAGCAGGAGTTTGATACACATTTCAGAGGAAAACTCACTGTCCCAGCACCTTGCTGTGTCCCAGGGAACAGATGGTGGCCAAGTCCATTTTAGGCACTGGTGTTGGAGCAGGGAAAATTGGCATTGGCTGGTTAAAGACCAGACTTGCCTGCATTTGCCTTGTGGCTGTAGGACTTCAGTTGTAGACAAGAGTTTTCTTCTCAGTATGGGGACCAGAGCCAGGATGAAAATTGGTCCCTCATCCATATAATCAGAAGGACAATAGGAAAGTATTTAAGTATGTGCTTGCTTTCTTTGGGAAAAATACTTTGATTAGGTGGCTTTTTCCAATAGAAAGTGAGACAGTGGATGAGACCCCTCTAAGCATGGTCAGAAACCAGTCATCTGGGCTCTCTTTCTGCCTATGTCCACACAAATAACTAGGCTGAATGGTGGCCCGTCCCCTGACCTCCAGCCCTGCACAGCTCGGCTCAGCTCACACTGCTCATGGCTCACCTTCTTCTCCCCTAGGACAAGGTGGGCTGGTCCCCACTCCCTTTGGGGAGAAGCTGCTGATCTGTGCACCCAGGCAGTGCTGCTTGGCAAGGGCCAAACTCCAGAGACAGCGGTAAGGGTTAAACAGTATGGATCTGAGGGAGCAGTGCTTAAACATGTCCTAAGCCTGTTTAGTTTACTAGTATAGATGTAGCCTTGGAGACCAGAGACCAGATGCTGTGCATCTGCTGCACTCCCTGTAAGATCAGCCCTGATTATTTCCACACCCGGTATCTACAGGGAAGGCCTGTAATAAAGCAGTAATCACTTTCCTCCCATCCTCACCTGAACCATGAGCCAGATCTTCATTTCAGTAACCCTTGGATAAATCAATAATCCTTCTATGTGTCTGAAATCAGACTTACAATCTTCGTATTACTGTTTCTTTTGGGTCTGATCCTGCCAGTTTTCTCTGTTGTTAGCAGGAACAGGATTGTATCTGTTATCAATGGCAGTTTGTTTTCCATTTGATGCTGGCAATTATCAAGCTATCAGAACAATGTTTGGGAGAGGCCATTTCTTTTAATAGAAGGAGAAACTGGGGACACCCTTGGTGCTATCATTTTACCAGGATATAGAATATCAGCCTACTTTCACGTGACATCCCTTCCCCATTGTTTCTATTTTTGCTTCTGTGCCTAAACTAACAATAGTCCATGGTGAAGAAGCAAGAAAATAGGTATCACACTTTTCTTCCACTTTTATAATGTATTTTTTGAGCTCATATGTACCATAGCAACACAAAATGGACAAAGTTAAAGTGATAGTGGAGAACAGCTGCAGGGCTGAAGCTAGAGCAGTGCTAAGTAGGACTTTGGCTGCTATTGCCACTGTACTGATATTCTGGTTTTCTGGTACAGGTCTGAGTGCCAGAAACAGAAGCTGCAGGTCTATCATGAGGGTGGAAGAGGAAGAAAGAGCATCTGAAAGGAGTCAAAAGAAACAACCAAGTCAGAGTGGGTAGGAGAAAAGGCACTAGATCAGGTCTGCATACCAGAGTTGTTCAGGATTTTTTTCCCCTGAATCAAGGGTGGTCATTATCTAGGCTGAATACTGGTGAATCCAGTATATGCTGAATACAAATTCCTGGGCAACCACTTCTAGGTGATCTCCAGAAGCCCCTTCCAAACTCAACTATCCTGTGATTTTGTGATTCTGACAGTCTGTAACACACCTGTTCAAGGAGATTTGAAAAATCTATAAGTATTTTAAACCACTATGGAATACAAACAAAAGAAGCATTTTAAAGTATATATATCTCCTCTGATGGATGGGGGTGAGGTTTCTTTCCTCTCTGACCCCCCTGTTAGGTAGGAGTGGTTTTACTCCTTCTTCTCTTTGTGTAACTCCAGCATCCGCAATGACATTCAAATAGTGTGAAAATGCAACTGAAACTCACAAGTGATGCTGAGTCCACTATATTCAGCAGCCAAACTGTGACTTCACTGGGACTCAAGTTTTTATTCTTTGTTGAATTAGTGATTTTTCATTCGATGCTGATTCTTGCATTTAGGATAGACATGAGCAGGTATGCAGGAAACCCACCCTGGGATCGCTCCTAAACTTATGTGCTGTAGAACCGCTTTGAAAATGAAATTTTTATAGCAAACTCTGCAGTTTATTGGAGATTAATCCAGTAGCACAGACAAAGAGTATATAGATTGATAGAGATGCACAACTCTTCCTATACTTTCTTTTAAGTATTAGGTAGTTTTCTACAATCCAAATAGAATTCCCTATTAAGTTTTCCAGAATGGTTTGAGTAAAACTAGCCACAAGAAACATGACAAATTTAGATCTTAAATAGTTTGTATTTGATGACACATATAACCGAAGATCAGACTTTTTATAGGTACCATCAGCATCCAAACCTATGACATAGTTAAAAAAATTTTAGAACCATCTTCCAGTTTTGCTTGGGCTTAGACAGAAACCAACTTTGTGAGAAGCTTCGTTTAATCATCTTAGGGTCTTTTTAATGGCACCGTCCTCCTTTGTTGTTATACTGAAACTCTTCTTCCCATGATAGGGAATAGGAAAATGGGACAGACAGTTTGAGCCCCAATTGGTGAAATGTTTGTCCTAGTGATTTCAGGTTTCAGATCTGTCTAGCTTAGAAGAAGTAAAACACAATAATATCAAGCAAACAAAAGATTGCTCAAGAAAAGAAATGTCCATACTGGGTAGCAAAGAAAGCCATCTTGAAAAAATCCAGAGGCAAGCTGTAGATCATCCATACTGGATAACCACTGAGGCCTGAAATACTGATATCACTATACAGGCTATCTATATAGAGCCAGGAAGATTGTAATTTTGTTAAAATATGTCTTACTTTTAAATCTGGACTCAGAAATACATCTAAATTCCATGGTTAATTTCTTAAGATTTGGATTTTTTTTTTTTTCAGTCAAACCAATGTATCTTGCTGCTATAAGGAGAAAAGGGAGTTGGGAGAAATTCAAAGTACATTTTGCCTGTGCTTCTCATGCTTCAAGTGTATTTTGTCCTTCAGTGATTTAGCCAAAAGAAAGTCATTTAACCAGTTCACTGTTCCTGAAACCCAACTGGAGCTTGTTGCCCACCAGAAAAGCACAGGAGAAATCTGGAAAGTCCCCTGAGGACTTAAACTCCCTGCTTGTCCTTGAACAATCAGGCTATCAAGTTATATTCCTCTGAGTAACTGATCATCTGGCATGAAAGCTGTGCAAAGACCATTTGATGGCTTAGGTCTATATCCATGTGTTATGCTTTAAGCCCAGCCGGCAACTAAGCAGCAAGCGGCTGCTCACTCACTCCTACCCTCCTGGTGGGATGGGGAGGAGAATTGGAAGAAAAAAGGTAAAACGCCTTGGGCTGAGATAAGGACAGCTTAATAGGACAACACAAGGAGAGAAGAAATAGTAATAACGATAATACTAATAATAGAATGTATAAAGCGAGTGATACACAATGCAATTTCTCACCACCTGGAACCCAATGCTCAGCCCTTTCCTGAGCCATGATCCCTCCTCCCTCCAGCCAGCTCTCCTAGTTTATATACTGAGCATGATGTCATATGGTATTGAATATCCCCTTGGCTAGTTTGGGTCAGCTGTCCTGGCTGTGTCCTGTCCCAGCTTCTTGTGAGAATTAACTCTATCCCAGCCGAACCCAGGACATCATGACAAGAAGACAGTCTGACTTCCTGCTGCTCCAAGTTGCTGCAAGAGGAGTGAGAGAGAGATGCATATTCCCCCACTTTAGCTGTTTATTCTCTTCTTATAGACAAAGACTGTCTTCCACAAGAAAAAATAAGCCACAGAGAACCAATAGTTTAAGTTCACAGTACAAAATGCAATTAAGCCAAGGGGGCCTTGCAAATAAAGCACAGCAACACTGAGACGATGTCTTCCCAGATAGTGCAGCAAGCCACAGCTTAACTTCAGGTTCAAAACAGCTAAGACCAAGGATAATGGCAAGATAACTGCTGGGAGATTCTGGTGATGGTGCCTCTCTGTAACCACCGAATGACTTACTGTCATCCTTCATCATCCTTCATCAGAAATTTTCAAGAAAGCCTGAATTTTTTGTTAGCCTTTTAAAACTTATATGTTCTCCAAAGGTAGGTATAGGCTTTGTCACATGTCCTTGAGACTAGCTCAAGGGGGCATTTACGTTCCTGAAACAACTAAAGCAAAAATATTGTCAGTCCAATGTGGATGGTTTTACTGTTATTTAATCCACTGGTTTACAGCATAATTCATAGATTTTAGAGTCAGTGGACCAACTCTGATCCAGTCAGGCAACTGTTGAACTATGGGGCCACTATGGTATCTCTTGAAACAGAATATGCATCAAACTAGCCACTATTAGTCGGAAAGGCAGAACAGGTCCTAAAAGAACCTGTGCCTCATTTTTATCATAGTGTTTGACTGCTTGCATTAACATAGAACGTAAAATTTCACCAGTCATTTCTTACATCAAGCCCACACGTTTCAAGGTAGCTAGAAAGCTATCCAGCTTTCTTTTCAAAATTTGAAGTAGTAGAAAATTCAGTTAATTTCTTGATGCCTTATTTAAAAGGCTAATTATTCTTACTGTTAAAAATTGTATCTTCCTAGATCTTTTGTTCCTTAAACACTCCTGTTCAAGTAACCTCCTGCCCAAAAACATACTTATATACTCTGATCAAATCACCCCTTACCCTTCACTTTGGGAAGCTGCCCAGATTGAGCTTCTCCGCAACCACCACCTCCCTCCAACAGATCCAAATTACCTTTTGGCCCTTTCTTTGTTTTTTTTTTTTTTTAAACATGATTTGACAAAATAAATAATACTCCGAAGATAGTCTTTATGATGTTGGACCTGCTAGGTATCCCATAGTATTTACATCCAGGGATTCTGTTTGCTTTTTGCACTCTGAGCACATGCTCAGCCAGGTATCCACAGTGACCCTGCCCTTCCTTTCATAGGTCTGCTCTCATTATTCTTTTATGCTACTGATTTTTTTAGGTATAGGGAATACAGCCTCTGTTCCCCCGGATCACTGATACATGATAGGTTTGTGCTATCAATTTGAGTGTCCAGGGTCAGATGGCAAGACATTGCAAGTGGAAAGCCTTTAACTCTGCAGTCCGCTTCTTACCCCAGACTGACAGATCTTGAGCTTAACCTTCAAGGCCCTCATGCTCTTCTTGAGCTTTTGCCTGAGGGCTGCTGTGGGCACCAGTTGTACTTTAGTATATATGTGAATCTATTAATATGTTTACACCCATGTTGTACAGATTCTGTTGCCGTCTCCACACGACTGAACCCCAACCCCTCCATGGTGCTGGCTGGGCTGCCACACTGGAGCTCCCTGCCTGGCCAGACCTCCAGGGTGTGCATCCACCCACGGGCAAAGGTGACAAACACCACTTGCAAGTGGGGGGTAGTCACAGCAGGGAAGAAAAAAAAATAATCTCATCACGCATGTTGGTGCATAGCATTTTATGCCACAGCTTGTCACATTTTACTGCTTATATATGAACATCCTCACCACATCACATCAACAAAATAAGATATATTTACTTCCCTGTATCCTACATAAATAACCCTCTGGCTAAAATATGCACTCACCTCTTAAAATACATTGCAAAATACATCTGATTTCCTTTAGAAGTGCTTCTTTGAAAGTCTGATTTTTGACACAGCTTGTTTCACTGATGTAAACATGTTAATAGCAAGAATGTCAAAAAGCTTATTGATTTTAATTCTTGAGATGGAAAAATATATAAAAGTTCTGTTTTGTGCTCTAGGTAAATAAATCAGCACTGTGTTTCTACTTTGCAGCCAGTGAACCATGCTTTATGTTAAACTCTTCCTACAAATACAGGAATGTGAACAAAGCTTAGTAGTGGAGAGAATACACAAATTACTTCCAGCTTTTTAGAGGCACAGTAAAGGCTTCAAACACTGGAAGATACATGACTAGTGCATCCAGAAAACCCTGTTTCAAAAAAATTATCCCAAGCTTTGTGTTAACTAGTGTAACACTAGATAATATTCCTCGAAGTATAACAGGATAAGACATTGCTGGTTCATGTTATTCCTGAAGGAAAATGAACCTTTTTTATGCTTACATTCTCAACTGGGGGCACACATATATGGGTGCGTGTGAGTGCACACACACATGCACTCTTATGTATATGTATATATATATATATGTATAGACATATGTTTAGACAGATGCTTTTGGAAGCAAAACAAAAAAATTACTGGATATATGGCCCTAACCTTCCTCCCACTATGAATGGTCTTTTCGTTAGTCCACTGAATAACCATTTGTCATGGGCTTTACTGTACCATGAAGTTATGATTAATATTATGGCTCATGTACAGCGGGTTGAAAGACCACATTCATTTTCAAAGTCACGTTGCATTGATTAGAATTCACTGCAGGTTATTCAAATAACGATCCTCTCTTTTCCCAAGAGAATCTCCGTCTGATTTTTCTTTATCCTCATTAAAGATCCCAGGTGCAGACAAAGCTTTACATACTTCTAATTTGCATTATCCTTGGGAAGGAGGTAATTCACATGCCTTCAGTATATAGCACTTGTTTTTGTAGTTTGCTCTTTCCTATCTGTCTATTTAAATAAATCAAGAAATTTAGCCTTTATAAACCTCTGACAATAGCAAATGCCAAATTTTATTATGCTTAGTAATGAGCACATGTATTCTGAAATATCAGTTATAATTCAGATTAAATGAAACAATTTTTTTCCTTGCTCCTCACCACATTTTACTTAAAATACAACCTCTGCTCACTCTCTCCATGATGGGAGAAGGCGAATTTTTAAAGCAAAGATATAGATTTCATATCAGCCTTTGACTGATGTAAGAATATCCCTCAGCAAACAGACTGTGAGAAATCATTGGCAGGACTTAATAGTCTTTTTCCTTTTTGCTGTTCGTATATAGAACAGTGAAAGTACATAATATCTATAATTGCCTGGTGGAACTTAAGAGTCCCATTAACCCCCAAAATGCAGCACTTGCATGGATTTCACATCTGGTTTCTGAGGCATAAGTTGTGTGGGCCTATGTTTTGCAACAAAATAATCTGTCTCGGACTATTTTTATCGCGAGCCTTTGTGTAATGAGTTTAGCCTGAAGCAGACTGACAGCATTGTTGACATTTCATTGAGTTTCCATCCTCAAGAGAGAGGAAATTTTAGCTAATTAAATAATGTTATAGTGTCTTAGAAACTACAAAGGCAACAGGAAACCACACAGCAGTCATACTGTATTTGTTAAGATCACTTGTGTATTCCTGAGGTTTTATTATGCAGAAGTCATTCTTCTAACAGTCTTTAAAGCAAATCATACATTAGAAAAGCTTTTCATAACTCAACCTTGATAATAATATTTGTAAACTGGTTTATGTATATATGAAATGAAGCCAAATGGGGAAAAAAATCTATTAGAGAAATACTGAAACAACTATTACTTTTCGTCATTTCATCACAAATGGCCAGGCAGCATTGTCCATGTGTGCTGGGGGGCAGAGAGACAGCAAAGACCTTTTCTCTGTTCCCTTGTGGCTACCCAGGGAGCAAAGCTCCTCCTCCACACCAAGGGGAGAAAGGAAAAGGGCAGGGACAAGATGGGGCCAGGCTGACTTACTGAAAGGTAAGTAGTATGATGCAGGTCCCTTTGGGGTGGCGGGGGGGAATTCGGGGAAGGACGGGGAGCGGTGGAGCAGGCGGCTTTCTCTCGCCCCTGCACCACGTTCTCCGGCGCTCGTCCCAGCAGGAGGCAGGACCTGCTGCCCGTCCCCTTCCAACACCACAAGGGGTTTCTGTGGGTGATCAGCAGCTGACTGGAGAGCAGCTGCCTCAAATTAGACCAAAACAAAGGGCGATTCGTATTCATCATGAAAGCTTTGAGGGCCAAGTCAAGGTGCCCTCACAGGCTTTCCACCAACACTCCTCCTCGCCCTGACTCCGGCTGTCCCCAGAAACGGGTGTCAGCCCTGGTGGCCTCCGGGGCTCGTGGGAGCCGCAGGTTTGGCGCAGCACCAGCGCGAGGGCACTGGCCCAGCAGGCAGTGCAGGGTTTCACCGTGGGCTTGGGCGAAGAGGCAGGCCACTGCTGGAAAACACCTTTGCCGTACCCAGAGCTCCTGGCTGTCAGAGGAAGGAGAGAAAAAAGGATAAACCCGCTGCCGAGCTCAGCGTTTAGATCTGATTTACCCAGGCAGGCTTGGACACCATGGTGAGAAAGTAGCGGAAAATTTGAAGAGTTCGGCCTAGTCAGGACAGCAGGACAAATCGCTCCCCTCAGCTCCATCCCAAGCGCATGGCACAGCAGACCAGTGACCGGACACTAGGTCAGGGCAGCATTTCTACGGAAAATGAAATAAATTAATTGCACTCTTCTCTATGTGCAGGAAAGTGAGTCCTTTCATTCAATCAGCTTCACCCTCTGGGGTGTGGAGACCCTCCACCTCCAACCCCTGGTCTTGCTGAGCGCCCAGCGTCTGTGATTACCTTGGTGGAGGTTACACTGATGGGTGCTCAAGGAGTCTGTATAATAACACTCTCAGACTGCCTGCCACATCAGAAAGAAAATAATATATTTCTATGTTAAGTATTTAATTTCTTTTTTTAAATATGTCAGTGCTTCCCTGATAAGTGACCATGTCTATGTCTTGTTTCGTGACATAAAATGATTCATTGTATGAGGGACTAAAGTACAATATATAGGAAATACTGTTGCTGAAGTAACAAATCGTTTTCTTTGCGTTTTCCTTTCAGACACAGGGTGCCATTTGCCGGTAATTTAAACTAGTGGCCACTACCGTGTGTCCTTCTAAGTTCTCAATTCATGATAAGGACATTTTATATTTGCATAACACCTTTCATCCTGGAAGAGCAAATCACTTAAAATAATTAATTTAGCATTATAATCTCCCAGCAGTGGTGATTCACCCATCGTGCTGGCAGCAAAGAGCAACTCGGAAATTGTCCCTATGATTCAAAGACACCACTCAGCACTAAAATACTCTGGGACCCAGAAGGGCTGCGAAGTCCCTATGGGGGATGTGTGTGCTTGTGTGTGCACATGTGTGTGCTTGTGTGTGCCTGTGTGTGCTGAGGAGGGATCCTCACGTTGCCATCTCCCTCCCAATAGACCTTGGGTCTCTTCCTGCACACGGCAGCAAGCTGAGGGTTTCAGCTGGACAGAGAGAGGCAGAGAGGAGAGCTCAGGAGCATACCGTGAGCCCCCCAAAATCTTTATTCTCCCATTAAGCCTGAGGGAGTCTGAAAGATTTTATTAGCCTTAATTATGTTTTGCCTGAGATCATGAGGTCGGTGGGCTTGGCGAGCTTTTGTTTTTAAAAACCTAACTTGCTTGCCAGGCGAGTTTTCCCAAGCTCTCGTTTTATTGTGGTTTCCAGCAGGAGATCTTGTTTCAAGGGATATGATCAAAGTAAAGGACATTTCTTCTGGGACTTATTTTACATAGATTAGATCTCATTATGCAACTTGCTCTTTAGTCTATATTCTTTTTATAAGCTTCTGGCTATATGAATGAATTTTACATAGTAAAGTGTGAATTTATTATAATGAATACACTTTCTGAGTGAAAGGGAGGCAAAATAAAGCATAGTGTAATACATTTAAGCTTCCTTATCAACAACAAATTTCAGCATTGCAGCAGTTTAATCTTATCTCAAACAAGGTTACTGCACGCTAATTTCCATGCAAATTTTCAGCTGCCTTTTATGTCAGTTTTAAATAAAATTAAAAAAATTTGCTGCAATTGTGTCAAATTTTACATTTCCTTCCCACATATATTTTTTAAGCCTTCTTTCAAAGGCATGCTTGATTTTTAAGGCTTTAAGATCTGCACTTGATTAAGTCGTTACAACTTGACACCTTGAGAGTTCCACTGAGGTGGGAATTTGTTTTAATGTCCAGCAGCTCCTTCTGAGTACAAAATGTTATGGATTAGTCCTGTTGGAGAATCTCTAGTATGACTGAAAACTGAAGAAGTTAAAAGCTAACAGAGAACAGATCTTAGCATACAGTGGAATTCCTTTCCAGTGTTGTTAAGCTTTAGTGACTAGCAGAAGAAGGAATCTTTGTTAAAAGCCTCATTCTCACACCATATAAATAGGGACAGATTTTCAATTTTATACTTCTGTATTGTGCATCTATCTACAGTTCAATTTAATCTGAAGGTTGGGTCAATGCATGAAGAGCATATGAGTGATCATCCAATGTTTGTGTAAATGATTTGATTTTATTTGCTGCATTTCCTCATGTGAGTAAGCAGGTATGCAGGTATGTTTTTATTATCTCATAATTTAGCCTGTTTTAAAGCTAAAATTATCAAGTGGTTGAAAATTTAATTGTCAAATGGAAGAGTTATGTGGATTTCATTGTTGGTCAAGTTTTACAGCAACATACCCTCACCTTTCAAGTCATTTATTTGACAAGGTTTTTCAATGCAAGTGAAGATCTTGGAAATAGATTCAGTCATTTAGACTCCTTCTCTATTATATTACATAAGTGAAAAGGGAAGAAAAAAAAAAACAACTTTTTTTTTCTGTCAAGGACAAAACTTAGCTGTACTTGCTTCTGTCAAGCCACTAAAATTAGTCATTGAGCTAGAAAAGGTGTAAGCAGTCTCAGGATCTGTCCTCATAATTCATTAAATTTGCCACAGCTGAAAGACTTGCTTAGGTTTAGGCTGAAATACCGAGGGCAAATTAGAGCAGGGTACCTAGAGGTTTTGCACTCCTGTTGATGTTGTAGTCAAGAAGCTTCATGCATGGGGAATGGGATTTTCAAAAGTATTCAGCCTCCACCTCCCTCCGGACCCACTGAATTCAGTGCATGATATAGCCACCATGAGCACTTCTGAAAACCCCACACTTATTTCTGTAGGGACTACTGCCCTATCGCGAATAGCTCCACCTGAGATCTACTAATTGTATGCAGTGTGTATCCACTGCCCAAATCTAGTTAATTCAGGTATGAAACCCATGCAAAAGCTTATGTGCTAAAGGGTTAAATTCATACCAACGTACTTAATTGCAATCTTATTTACAGCCCATAAGCAGCTATTATATGTTTTTCACAGGTTATGATCCACAGTTCACTCATCTTTAGTTTATCATGGCACAAGGCAGAGCCTCAGGAAAGGAACGTTTTTCAGTTAAATGGTTAATTAAGACTTAGAGATTATTTTTTTTCTGATCAATGCAAGTCAAATTCTCAGTGCAAGTGGTTGAATCATCTTCAGAACTCTGATCATAATTAAACCACAAGGAGGCTGTTATGATTGAACGTGGGAAGCTGAAAATATGTGAACCATAACAAAGGATCTGAATTCACTTCAAGCTTTGCATAAAATGCAGTTTCAGAATTTTTATATCTTACTATTAAAAAAGCTTTCATCCTGTACCTTGCCCTTATTTTCAGAATTTTTTCTGAATTCAGTTACATTTCTCATAGTTAATAATAAATCTTACACCCGTAACTGCTATCTGGCTTTCCTAATTTGTAGAAACTCCCTATGTCCTTTGTCCAAACAATAATCGCGGGGTTTTTTTTATTAAAAATACAGAATTCTAATGGATACTTTTTGCCTTCAACAGTTACACTTACTGTATTGGTAACTAAATATTTCTCCAAATTACTTCCTCACAGCTGTATAATCCATACACAGTGTTGATAGTCTACAATAAATTTCTAAAATCTATATTCTTTATTGTGCCCTAATACTTTATTGCTATAATAACTTCTGTTTCTGTCTTTCTAATTAGACTATATAGCTTTTACAGAATAGCTTTTACACAGGATATTTGTTTTTCTGTTCATGTAATTTAATCTTGAATATTTGTAATCATGGCACATGCATATCTAAAAAGGACCAAATTCTGTTGTTTCCCCTTGGCAAAATTCTCTTTTTAAAACAATGAGTAGGAAATACAGGATTGTGTGAAAAACTATCAGAAGCAATGTCTATTTTTAAACAACAACAACAAAAAACCCAAAGGTGGTCAATACTAAATTCTTATGCTAGATCACCCTTTCTATCTTTGCAAAATTCAGAGTTGGAGGTTTGATTGAGATGATTGCACCAAGTCTGAACCAGGACTACAGCATCTCCAAAGCAGGAGGGAATTAACCTGTGCAGGATTTCTCTGCTAACAGCAACACCAAAGAAAGCAGGTTGGAAGACATCTCCTCTGTGTGCACAGCCAGAAGAGAAAAGATCCTCTTCATTCCCTGTTTCCCATCCCAGCTGGAGGGGGATGGATGTGCATAATCTCGGCTGACTGGCAACCAGTAAAACCCAGAACCAGACACTTAAGTGCTGGCCTAAGGTCCTCACACAATGGCTTCCAGTTGGAACATTAGATGCGTGAGAAGTATACAGAGAGGGGAATAGCTCACACAAGTGAAAATGCTGCAGAGAGAGAGACATTTGAAACCGCCTCTACTTTTTTGAGTCAGGTGCTTCATTTCCTTCCCTTTTTGCATGCCTAAGTAAGACTCGCATTCATGACCCAGAATCCCCTCCAGGAAAATGGTGTCTCAGTCTTTCTTTAGAGGCCGACTATGGCACACGCTTTGCCTATAGAAACAGCTGCTAAAGAAGGACTGCAGAAGGGCACCCTGGTGCTCGTACACCAGCCTCAGGAGGAGGTGACCTAGGTTTGAGGTCCTCTTTTTGCTGTTCCTACCTCCATTGCAGAAGCTCCCCTTGTTGAAGCTAAACCACTGAATGGAAAGGACTGAAAATTTCCCCGACTCAAAATAAGGACTGGAGAAGACAGACCATAACTGTGTAAGAGCACCTACCTGCATAAAGGTAGGTGCTTCAGCAGCCTGGGAAATGGGAAACTTGGATGACTTGCTCATACGCTTCCCAAGCTTTGGCTTGACACTAATTAAGTGTCCTAAATCCTTCCTCAGATCCGGCTTTTAGTATTTTCATCAGTTGTGCTCAGAACATTCAATTGCAACTTGCTGAATCCAGCCCTGTACTTCTCACTTAAGAAAACAGGGAGTTTTGCCTGTATGATCCTACCTGTGATGGGACAGCAGTCTCCATGCCATGGAAGTCCCTGAACCAGCATCTCCCACCCACTACCACCGTCCTACAGCTGAGGGATATGCAACTACAGTGCAGCTGGCTTTCCTTAGTTCAGATTCAGGAAGTGACTCTCTACAAGCCAAACTAGTGGGGTTTGTTCACTGTATTTTATAGCATAATGGACAACACAACAAGAGAGAAATAACTGTATTTACATTTTTTCTGCTAAGTGGGAAAGAAAAGGAAATGGCATTCCAGAGAGTGATAAAATGAGAATGAATTCATTACAGGAATATAGTGGCTAGGAGATGTTGTCACATTTTAATGAATAAATGACATTTCCATCCACTAAAAATACAAAGTACATAAGTAGTCTTTACCTACAGATCATAGTATAGCATGAAATTCTTCCTCTGTAAGAATCCTGACACAGTGATCCCATTTTGCAGGAAATCTTTAATTATGTTCAGGGCTGCTTACCTTTAGTAATGAGAGCCAGATCTTTTTCCAGTTAAGCCAGTTGCAAACCTTCTGTTTTTTTCTACCATCAGAAAGAGTAAGTCTCTAATCCATATCACAAACATGCATCCTCATTTAGCTGGGTCTAGATGTAAAACTGGTTACTGTCACACTGAGTGCTCATGGTCAAGGTTCAAGTAATGGCTAATGCTCTAAGTGAGGCTACACATAAGTGCATTTTAGTTCCAAATGCATTGTCCTAGTTGGTGAACACAAAACAGCTCCCTAGCCATTTAATTATCTGAGATTATAATGATCCTAACTTTGAATAGGATTTTCTGCCACACCTTCTGGTTTCTGAAAAGCAGTGCCCTGAAGCAAAACCAAATTTGTCCTCTTTGTTTTTGTATTTATATTTCTAATTTAATCAAATTTTTACAGGTTTATTAAAGTGGTTTATATCTTCTGTTTCTTCACAATGCTGGTTTATAGTTAGTTTCCCTTTTGGAAGCATTAAACATATGAAAATAGGGTGCACACAGATGAGGGGATGCTTACTCATGCAAATAATCCAATTGAACTCGGTGAACTTCCTGAAGACAGCATTACTCATGCAAGTAAGTGATTACAGGACTGTGTCACACAATGAACAGTGTGGGCCTGATTATCTTCTCACCTACACCGATTTTACATCATTACAGTTCCACTGGCTCTAACAGAATTACTCTCTATTTTCCCTGATGTAAGAAAATTGAGATTCACACACTTGCTTAAAAAACTTACCCTGAAAATAATTCTGATCATGTGACGAATCGTTTATGTACAATGCAACAGAAGTAGATCCGTAAGTGCAACTCTGCTAAGATCTTGCTGTTATCCAAACCCATTGTGGAGCCTGATCCCTGTCTGACTGGGCTTGCAGAGGGCTTAGAGTTTCACATCCAGTGCTCATTCTTAATTCTTCCTGACCCCAGAGATCAAATTTACTTAACATCCCAAGAGAAAGGTGAGGGAAATGTTACTGCATTCACCTTGTGCATAGCATAACACAAGTATAAATGGGATTAATTTAAAATATTTTCAGATGCTATAAAATACATGTGTTCTGCAAACACTCACAGGTGGCCAAGACCAAAGAACCTTGAGAGAGTTATCAACCAAATCGTGGAAAATGTGCAGAAGTAGCACACAAGCCCCTCTTTAGACAGTAAAAGTATCCTAAAGAACAGCAGTTAAGTGTTACAACCCACCAGAGAGCTTACTCGCATCAGTTTTCCTCAGTGAGCATCTCCATGGAAAGAGTTTCTCCCCCTTCTTCCAGGCAGTTTTGTACACCAAGGAGAATGGGCATTTCCCAAAAACCATGCAGGGCTGATTCTGATTCTGCATTCACTTCTCAGAATTCTCCATTTTAATAACTTAAAAATTCAACTTCATGTATTTGCCAAATTAAAAACTCCCTGACTCTCCAGCATGATTGCTTTGATGAATTGAGCCCTTCTAGTCCATTTAACATGAAATAACAGACTTGTGTTGATGGTGCTTTTGTTCTTGATAGTAGGAGAACTTGTTACTGAAAAATTAGCTACTCACCCTTAAGCAATCGCTAACATTCCAGTTCCTGGATATAAAAATGAAGAAAGAGCAGATGGAAACAAACAAAAATTGTATTAATAATACATAACAATGTGATGCCTACAAATGATACTTCGATAGGGGAAAAAATAGGAAAACTACAGTTTTCATTGGATCTTAATGTATGTATCCCCCTCTAATGCTTCCATCTTCAAGCAGTTCTGTTTTATTGACACAACAACACAAATTGCAGAAGTAAATTGAATCATGGGCTCAGAATGTAAAAATCAATGAGAAATAATTTTGTAGCACTAAAGTGAACAGTGTAATGCTAGGTATTCATTTAATTAACCATGAGCCTTTCCACATAATGCACAATCATTGCCAGCTTTTCAGCTCACGGTTATTCCAGGAATAATGGGTTTGGGATTCATCTTTAGAAAACCTGCATTAATATTTGAAAGCATTTAAATCCATTAGTGGGTCATCTGAACACTGCAGGTCACTTTTACATTGCTAATTGAAACAATAGTAATGGGTTATAATCTACTATCTAATAATGCCTGGAGTGTTTTACCGCTTTTATATCTGCAGATTCCAGGAAATATGTAAATTTGTTGCTGAACTGTCATAAAATATGGAAATTTAAACTGCAAACATGAAACTATTTCTTTTTATAAATTAAAAAACCCACACACACAGCATTAATAAGCTGAAGAGTTACACTATATTTTGATGTCAGGATAAATTCCTTTCTATAGACCTTCCAGTGTTCATTGCTTCTGCGCTGTAGGCTCAACATCTGGCATTCACATTTTCAACATTGCCATTAGGAGAAAGTGAATATCATTAAACCAGTGAGTAAACAATCATGTCATTGTTTCCATATGCAAGCTATACATTGACTCAGTCTGCTGTGTTCTGACAGCACTGTGTTTTGGTTTTTTTGGTTTTTTTCCCTCCATGAATTGATGCAATCTTTTTGTTTTTCATGGGATTTTCTGTACTATAGCAACATTTCTCCTGCATGTGGAAGTAACCATGCCATATGGAAGTATGAATTTAGGGTAGGTTAGGTTTAGGTTTATGATGCCTTTTTTTTTTTTTTAAATTAAAAGGTAGTGAAAGGTAAAGTTGCTTTACGAATCTTGCAGATAATTGAATAGAACACAAATTGATACTTAAACCCTCATTTTCGTTTTTAATTAAACAGTCATCTTGCACATTTACCTGCATCTTCATAGGCTTAATTACAGTCTGATTGGGCAAAAAGATCCATAGAAGAGCATCTCATTACATCTAGATAGGCTGCACTGGCAGGAATGTGTGGCATGTGTATAAGAGGAGGCATGTGTGTAAGTGAACATGTTTAAATAATTTACTTGGTTAATAAAATATGGATAGCATATTTGAGGGAAAATTGCAGATCATTACATCACCTTTGCCCTCCCCCGTGGAAAAAAAAATCAGTCTGTAATTTGGTTGATGGGAGAGAATAATAAAATATATACGGTGGGTAACATTTTAACACAAACCCATTATACTGGAAACCATTTTATATTCATCAAGGTAAACAAACTTCTTGCTTCCCAGTGACATGTGTGTTGCCCTAATGTATGCCATTCTGTTTTGACAACATTTTTTGTGGGTGAATAAACCCTGCAGCTTTTGCCACTAATCCCACAGCGATGTGATATTTGGTCCTCTAAGAACACAAAGCATCCAAACCTCCCTTCTTGCTTTGTTTTACAAGGGGGAAGGGGGCTGCAGCCAGGGTCTCATTCTGTAGGTTCTGGTTTGAGGAGATGGTGTTGCTGCAAGAAAGCTCTAATAATTTCATTAGTATATTTTTTAAACAACAGCTATTGATCAGGGTTGTCAGCTGCTGTCAGAGACAGAATGCCTCCTATTCAGTATCTCTCTTGACATGTGAGGAGGAGGAGAAGGAGGAGGAGAGCAAGCGCATATAGTGTTTCTCCCCAGCTGACTGGTATGCCCCTCCCCAGTAACTTCTCTGTGATGGAGTCCAACCAGGTAGGGCAAGCAGAGGCAGGAGGGTCTCAGGAGACGGAAAACCTCCTTCAACCCCAGCAAGAAATAATGCATGAGCAGGCACGTTAGCACTGTGGAGTGAGAGCCCTTCCGTGGTTTGGGAGGGCTGCTCTGCCATGGCGATAAGGCTACAGTGAGCGGGGGGCTAGTCCTTCAGGATAAAAAGAATATCTCTGGTTTTCATTGCTATGCAGGGAATGAATTAAAATAATCTCTGCTGGTCAATGATAAAGATATTTTAAAGGCAGTTGTTACTTGAATTTCAAAAATATGCAAACGACGAGGGCTTTAATTAAGTAGCAGGAGATACTCATTGGTAGTCAGTCTCAGCTCTAGCTGGCCATACTGTAGAGTGGCATTGAGAAATACCTGCTCTGAGCCAAGAAGAAAGGTATCCACAGAGGCAGAGGGCTCTAGAAATTACCTAGAGCTACAGAAGATGCAAAATTCCCAAGATACAACCTGTCACTCTCTAGCATGTCTTCAGCATAGGCAAACCCTTTGTAAACCCCCTTCTGACTCTACAGGCCCATGGGGAATTAGGCAGCCCATGCTGTCTCACTGCCTAGAACGTATGTTCTCTAAGACCGCCTTGGATTAGCCAGCCAAAACCCCAGAACCTGGAATACAGTAATTGTGAATAATGCTTCACCTATGAACAAATATGTTTCCCCTTGATTTCCAATATATCATGTAAGACAAATCATGGATTATGCATATAAGGAGGAACTGAGTGCTAGTGGTGGTTGATAGAAGCCTTCCAGGTCATATGGAAAACTATCCCTGAGCACCAGCCCTGTGTGCTGGAGAATAAGCTGCCAGTGAGTGGAGTGTTTTCAGCCTATTCTCGAAATTGTGCTTGGTTGAGGTTTTATTTAACATTGGAAACCCTAAACAGATGACTGTTCTGGATAATATGGTTTGTGCTGTTGGCAAGCATGCAAAAGAGCACTTATTAAACAAACAGTTTTTATTGTTTTTAAAAGCTTTAAGAAGGCCTTTTTCACTTCTTTTCTTGGAAAGGAGGAGGATCTGTAATTTCATGGCATGGAAATATTGCTGCTCTTTGACGAGGGCTTTTTCTCTTAAAAATAAGTATTCTCCACTGACTGGATAACCAGAGCCTTTCATCCCCACCTTATGTATCACAGGTTCAAACACAGATCAAGCCATGTACCACCATGTGTGCCCACCTAGCCTTGAGAAAAAGAAGGGATTTTTCTTGCAGACAGGCGTCTGCATCAAAAGGACATTCACTGTTTGCAATCTTGGCAGAGGGGCAATGGGCACACTATGGAGACGAATCTCATCTTTCCACCCTAGAATATTTTTCCATACACTGCAATGGAGGTTATTCAGATAAACAGTGCATTCAAACACTGCAGTACTTTCTCCAGCAAAATTCCCCTCTGAACTAAGTTTTGCTTGAGTGATGACAGTGTTTGTCGCATAATAAGGTCTTTAATTTGCTGCAATGTCAATAAGGCACCTTGTCAAGGATATTACACTTAATTAAACAATAAATAAACCAGACCCACCCTGCTCCAATCAGATAAAATGTGCAGGGCCGCCCAGGTTTGGAGGCTGACAGGATTCAGGGGCTGTTTATAGGTGTCTCTGAAGTGATGTGGGGAGTCGAGGCTGGTGAGGCTGTAACCCCAAGCCGGTGCCTGTCTTGTTGAGACATGTGCCCTGCCTTCAGAAATGGCGAGAAAAGGATAGCTGAGGCTAAACAGAACCGCACAAGCAGCACACAGATTCTCAAGGGGAGTGTGTCCCTGTTGAGACGTTTTCCCTTGGTAAAATTAGCAAATTCAGCTTCAGCTGTGCAATATGTTGGCCAAAATCTCAAGAAACCCTGGAACCAATTTATTCCATCTGGAAATTAGTTTCAGCTTTTATTGCTTTCAATTTTTGTTCCAGAGCAGATTCAGTTTCCAAAGGGAGGTCTCTGGTCCTTTGTCCTCCAGGATTTTTTTGTATTTCCAAAGTGTATTAATTAAAAAGTTTTGACAAATCAAAAGAAGAAAAAGGAAGAAGAAAAAGGAACAGCTTGCTTTTCTTCTTGCCATTAATTTTCTATACAATAAGATGTTTCCAGGGAAGCTCCTTTGCAGGTACATCTCAAATATCAGCAGCTGACATCAGATCCTGATGCAAAGCTAAATCATTTCTTCTACCAAGCAGATATTTTTACCTGTTCTTTATATCAGTCATTTAGCAGGGCTGCAGCTGAGCCTTTTATTTAACCCCTTGTCATTACCAGGCAAAAGGAAAAGGGGACAGGAGTGGAGAGGTACCCAGTAAAAACAGGTTGTTAAAAACAACCTGTGTGTATTCATTGCTAAAGCAGTTAAATATTCCTAAATCATATCTGAACATCTGCTTCTGGTTTAGTGCTTTGATTGGAATTATTTTAAATGTGCTTCTACCTGAAAATGATTCCTTTTTAAAAGGTGAAGGCTGGTGGTGATTTTCTCACTAAGAATGACAGCACTTCATCAGTGGAGCAGCCCTGGCTTTCAGGAAATCCACCATCTGCTTACTTCTCCACTTTTTAAGGAACAGCAAATCTGAAAACCAAACAGTAACAAGAAAAAAAAAAATACCCGCAAGTGAACAATCCTAATGGCTTTCACATGCAATGTGTTTCTCTACGCAGTTCACCAATTTTCACAGCAACTCATTCTTCTAAACTGGTAACCCTGGGTAATCTGCTAAAAGTTTTCCACCCAGAGATGCAGCCTGTTTCTGATGAATGTTGACAAATGAAGTACAAAAATTATGAATGAAGTCTGCCATTCTGGGCTAACTTGCTTGTAACTCAGAAGTAGTTATTAATAAAGATTCTGAGTGCAAGATGAAGGGAAAATGGGCACAGCCTCCAAATCTACGTTCATTCATGCGCATAAGACTGAAAGGCGTCTCTAAGACTATGAAATCCAGTCCCTTTCACCACAGGCAATGATACAGTCACTGTAAATGTATCAATGTCCATCTGAAAGCAAGCTAAGATTTTACTCTTACTACTCCTTATTCCAGATCCTCACTCCTTTATCTAATTCTAACCTCTAATCTACTTCTAATTTCCAAATATATTTATTCCCAGACACTCTATTCATCTTTCAACAGCATCCTCTAGCTGAAACCATTTTTTCTGTACCCTGTCCTTCTTCTCCCACCTCCAAGAGTACAAAGCAGTCCTATCCCCCTGAGCTTTTTGTTTGCTAGATTGTAAGAAGGTGGAAGAAACTTGTTTCTGCTCATACTATGGGCTTTCCACTTCCCACTCATTCTGCTACTGCCCTTTCTCTTCACCTTTCCAGTGTGAATTCAGGTCCCCTGCATACAGGTGATCAGGTGGGCACATGGATCTTGCTAATGCCTCGTATGGAGGTACCTGCTGTTTCCATATCTCTCCTGGACACACCAGGTCTGAGAAGTTCTTTATTTCTGCCTTGGCCAAGGCAAGTGATGTCAGTGAGATGACTCACATCACAGGTTTGTACATTTAAGTGAGTATAGGCAATTCCTGGGGGCTGGAGTCGACCTTTTAATGGTCTCAATGAATCTGCAGGTGTCAACTTGCATGCCCACCCCAAACCCCAGTGATTCCAGAACAGCTGAGCTGTGGTCTCTGTTTCGCACTCTGCAGGAACATGAACTATGTCTCTTGTGTTCCTCTTCACACTGGTTGGGGCTATCCCACTAAGAAGTAGGTTATATATCTTTCACTTGCAAAAGCCTGCTACTTCGCACTTGCTCTGATACAGAAGAAATTAATCCTAAATGCTGGCAAAAATCCTCTGCAAGTAAAGATGTGTCTGAAACCTCTGAATAAGAGGTAGATGTCAACATACATCTCCTCTATAAACAATTCCTCCTAGTTCCCCAGTCAAACCAAATTCCATAAAGTATGTTAAAAATAACAACATGAAATAGAGGAAAGAACAAAAAGCAAGCTGCTATTCAGATGACACCCTCTAATCTCTAATAAACTGGGCATTATAGCAAAATTAAAAAGGAAACATATGATGGCAATATCAAGACCAAAGGCCATTAGTAAAGAGAGTCACTGCCAAAGCTCACATTCAGTGATAACTCTGTGCTAATGGACATAACATTCATTAGCACACCCAGGCTCATTCTGGCTCCTGTTAGTGGTACGCTGTTTGCTTTATGCCTCTGCAAGTTGTCTTTCCTTTCCTGTTTTCTCCATCACTAAACTGAAAGCTACTTGATGGTTTCTGGCATCTCTATTAAATTGTGGGAAACATGGAAATGATTAACTTTTGAACCACGAAACTAAAAACACTCTTGCACATTCTGAAGCTGAAGCAGGTCGTGCATGAGACAGCTTCTGATAGGGCTCAGAGAGGCAGCAGGAGGGTGCGGGGAGAAAGGGAGGCTGGCCCCATTGGCTGAGGTTTGGGTTTTGTTGTTGTCATTACAGATCAAAAGGCTGTGATCACCTTTCTGATTGCTCCTTCCCTAGTAAACAACCTCGAAGTGAGTTCATTAAATATTAAAAAGCCCTGATATCTATTAATGTTATCGGACACATGAAATATGCCTGATGGATTTATTCTGCTGTAAAGGAACCATAACCCAGTGTCCCTCCTGGGACCATGCTCCAGCTGTTTAAACTATAATTCCATCACTAGCAGGAATGGTTGAGGCTGACCTCCACGAAATGTACTCATTGTTGCTCAGCCTGTGAATTGTAAATGAAACCTTTTGTAATAATGTTAAAATATGCATGCAGAGGAATTAAAGCATTGGAGGTCAGCAGCAGAGCCTCACAGTGGGGTCGCTGTCGGCTCAGAGCAGCTGGTGGCTGCACTCCAACAAAAATGATACCTAGAGGTTGTATACGGGGCTGGCTGTGTGCATGACTGGGCTTGACGGATCTATCACTGCATCTCTGTGAATCTCAGTCTGGTTTTGATTGTCTTCCACTTCAGTGTCAGTTGTTCTGAGTGCCTTGTTTTTTTGGAAGAGCTAAGTTTCTGGTTACCTTGTCCCCTATTCTGTGCCAGAGCTCTTTATTGCCCTACGTGGGATCATTAAAACATTATACCACATTTTAAGCCTTAGCTTTCCACATATTGATTTTGCGTCTGCTTTCTAGTTATTTATGACACAAACACTATATACATGGCTATGGAAGAAGGAGCATATGCATAAATTCCAGCTAGTAAAAACAGTGGAGTCTGGGACAGCCTTTCAGTCTGGAGTCTGAGGGATTTAAAACTAGCCAATGCCAGGAAGAACCTTGCAAGTTTATGAAGGGGTTAAACAGTACCCTTTCTGAACAGCGGTAACCTGGACCTATGATCAGGAGGTCTCTACGCTCTGGTTTCATGCTTTTGGGAAAACACATTTATAACTATGCAGTGAGACCCTTGCACTATCCCTGGTATTCTGCTTTCATGACACTGCTTTTTTTCCACACTCAACATGCTGTGAAAGTCCTCAAATGCCTGAAGTGTTTTAAAAGCTTTACAAAAATTAAATGCTCAAAAAATTTCTATGATAACATTTAATACACAAAGATAAAGTGGCAGCTTCTCTGCTGGGCTTACCGTTAGTTAGCCAATGCCACGGCTTCAGTGTTAGCAGGTAATTGAATTGTATGTCCCAAAAGTGGGGCAAAGGCTTCACCTTGATATTGCCTAGGCAAGGATTTCACCAACTTAACACATTTGTTGTCATGTTCTTCAAAATCCTCACGTCACTTCAGACATCCCAGTGAAATAACTGGGTCTGCAGGTTTTGAGTAAAGGTTTTCTTACACTTAGGGCTAAGGACTAAGTGTGGGAGAGAGGCTTTGAAAGATTAGCCCCTGAAGTTTTTCTTTTGGAGATCTAAATTTAAATTATGAAAATGAATTTTCCAGTCTCATTTAAGTCATAATTTTCCAGAGAGAAAAAAACGTTATAGTATCTGGCTCAACATGATGTTTCCACTAAGATAAACTGGAGACATCACTGGCCCAGGCCAGTTAACTGTTGAAGAATTATGAGAAGCAGTTTGGGATAACACTAGCTTGCATGACACCTGCTTTCTATTTTAACTCCACACCTGTCCATACACTATAGGAAGAAAAAGAAAAGAAAAAAAAGAAGAAAAAAAGAAGAAAAGAAAAAGACTCTACTGTTTGAATAGATTTTACTGCAACAAATGTAGAAAATTATTAATTTAGACCCACTACTGCTTTCTTTAAATTAATTGAAACTTTCATTGACTCCAGCTAACCCGCTCTTTTGACAGAAATAGAGGAGGGTTTAGTTATATTTTTCATCAAGAAAAATCAGAGAATTTTGTCAGGTCCTAATCAGGTGCCGACCAAAACAGATGTAGAAGGAAAAATGAACTGAGCAGCTTATCTTTAAAGTACTGGCTTTGTTCTCCATAGAGATAATACTATTGTACAATCTTCCAGTTGCAGTTTTAGGATTGGTTTCAAAGGGTCATGCATTAAAGGTGCTGAGAAGACACACACAGATTATCCATAGCAATGTAGAGGAGCCCATTCAAACAGTGAATTTTAAGATCTGTTTTGTTTTCAGTTACACCAGCTCAGCCCTAAAGCTCTTTGTGCTGAAAGAAGCGTGCCTGTGCCTATCGTGCAGTTTCCAGCACCCACTCACTGCCTGTGAGCAGTGACATGAACAGCCTATAAATGTGTGGACAACATGCCATGCCATAGCATGGACAACACTACGACAACCCCAGGAGATAATATACTAATACTTTCTGAGTCTGTCGCTGACTTCAGCCAGAAAGGAAGGGAGCTGGAACACAGCAGGACTCTCTCTTCAACCTTGCAGGCTTTAGACTAAAAGAAACAATATGGGGGGGGAAAGTGGATTTTCTCTCAGATTTTCTTTAAGCAAAATATTTGAAAAGGAAAGCTACAAAAAAGAGAAAGAAACTCTTAATAGTTATTAGCCCTCTGTCTAGCTTTACCCTTTCCCAGATGTTGTTTCCCTAGGGAATTCTAGCAGACAGACCACGGATCATCACAGCTGGCATCTGAACAGCGCTGTGCAGTTAATAATGATTCACAACGACTGCACCCAATCTCGCTGGCATTTGCCTCCGTTAGGACAGAGCACAAATGTGCTTGCAATTAGAAAGGAAGGAAGAATGTAACAGAAATGCTGTTTCTTTTTAAACAAGTAAGTGTAATTTTTCATGTAGACTTGGGACTGTGCCCACAAGTAATTTGCTTTTGTCAAATGGAACATGAAAACCATGCACCCAATCCTGCAAATGATTACTCATGAGCTCAGTCTTTGCTAGCACAAATGCTGGCACTGAAGTCAACAGCAGTCTAGTGTGGGTAAGGATTACTCGTATGAGGAAGGGCTTTCAGGATTGGCCCCAAGAGAGGTATGTGAATACTCCTTCATGGGACATAAGCTTCAGGGAACTCAAAATAGGTTAATTCCATGCCTGATTCATTCCATGGACCATTTAACGAGAGCCTCTGGAATTGTGCAGTCAGTAATGAACTGCCAAGAACTAAAAGTAATCACTGCTGTAATTATTAAAATTTACACTTGGATTCTGTTACCTTTGCGGCAGATATGGGTCTTGAATTAAGTGGCCCAGAAATCCAAGGACTTCCCACAAACAGTTCAGCAGCCCTTTCAAAACCACAATTCTTTTACTTGCTTATTATCAGAGTTGCTGCTGCACAAAAGTGCTGTTATACTAGTTCTTTTTCTCACATTTTTAACAGGGTCTTTGCATCATGGAGAAGCAAGAAAAGGCTGCTATATCAGTAGTAATTCTGGGGTGATAGATCATGTAGAGACTTCTTTATTCTAAAAACAGTGCACCTGATCATTCCTCCTGACCTGAAAACAGCTTCACATTTTCCCATAGGGAAGTGAAATGCACTGCTGTATAACTTGTATGTTCTTACACTGTGCCTGGGACATGTAAGGTGTGAACATACCCTCTTTGGGTAGTCCTGTATTTCCATTGCCAACCATGAAAACTTAAAGAAGCTTCATTCTGTAAAGTGCTGAGATTTCTGGCCCTGGTCCAGCAAAGCACTTGAGTACAGGCTTAACTTTAAGCACATGCATCTCATTGGTGTTGATGAGACTACTCATTACATGCTTTCAGATCAACTGAGTCTGATGGGCTTCACCCTAGGATACTTAAAAATCTAGAGGAAAAAAACACAAGCTCTGCTTCTAGCTTTAGAAATAGGTATATTGTCAAAATAGCAGCAAATGGGTGTAGCTGGTGCCTGCTGTTAAGTATAGACCATCATCTCAACTTCAGTTCTTACAAAACACTGGAAAAAAAAATCAAATGAACTGTGTCTACAGACTAGGGAGAAAACAGAAGTACAAGAAAGAGTTCATGCAGCTTTGTCAGGAACAGCCGATTCGCAGTAGCTCTGCAGGAAATGCTCTGGGGATGGCACAGGCTTATAAACAGAATGTGAGTCAATGGTGTTCAACTACTGCAGAAAAAGCAAACATGTCTTACTGAGTATTATAAATAAGACTACGTATATGGGGAGACAGCTGAAGTGATCTTTCTGTCCCCCTTGCCACTGGAAAAGTCTCTGCTGGAGCAGTGTGGCTACTTTGGGGCATCTTGATGTAGGAGTATAACACAATTGGAGACGATACAAGAGGGAGTGATGAAAATTGCAAAACCTTTGAAAAAAAAGACTAGGGAGGAAAGCCTGAAGAGATTTGATCTAGTTTTGCTGGGGGGAGTTTGAGGGGATGTCTGGTATTCAAGTATGGGACAGAAGCAGCTAGGAGAAGAGTTTAAATAGCAACATAGAAGATTCACATTAGACATTAGGAAGAATTTTCCAGTGCTAAAACTAGAGGACGAGTCTAAGGAGACTGTGGTGCTCTGTAATCAGAAGTTTTGGGGGCAAGGTAGATAAACACCTGCCAGGAATGCCATCGGTAGAGCTGCTCCTGCCTTGGGACTGAATGAGCAACTGAGCAAGCTCTGAGATCCCTGGCAGCCACTGCTTGCTTTGGTTCTGTGTGCTTAATGTGTCAGCTACTGTGTCCGTTTCTTATTCTCCTGGCATCACACATGCAGCCTTTTAAAGGATCTGAGGCCCCAGACCATCAAAGCAATCAAATATGAAAAGTCCTATAGAAAAAGATGTCTTCTTACCTGTTTGAGGCAAGTATGTGTTAAGAGACTTTGTTATACTGGAGGTTTAGGGGCAGGTTATTAAGAGTTCAAATGTACCTTAGCTGGGTACTATTAGATATGTAGTTTGAATTGTCCATTCAATTGTCTGTTGAAAGCAGTGACAAGAATATAGACATGTGCACCTAGATCTGCTTTGAAATATGCCATGTTAAGCCCTTCGTTTGACTGTTGGGAGACTCATGCACGCACTTTGGAAGGGGGTAAGCTGCCTGTAGACAGGGAACAGACCTGTCCAGAGTTGTGGAGCAGAAAAGAACAGCAGAAAACTCCAAGGCTGATCCAGGACTTCAGGGTTTAGGGTCAGGCCTGCCTTCTCCTGAGTTTCTATGGCAAAGATAGAGGAAATGTAATGAAAACATCAGAGAAATCCTCCCATATCTGATGTGCTTCAAGGGACATTTTTCAAGGGGATGATCAACCCTCTACGAGGAATTCAAAATCTCAGATTTTTTCCACTACTATTTGTTCAGGTGACAGTAGGCAACTTTGTTATCTAGCCACAGCTGGATAGATAAAGTGTAGGATGTATGTATGGTTGAGTATTTATTAATAAATTCTTTTTGGTTGAAACTTCTATAATTGCATGCTTTAAATGGTAAGCATTTGTAATGAGACATGTAGAAAAAGAGAAAGTGGAGTTTGTATATTGTATCAGTTATGCATTAAACAAAATATGACCACATTAACAAATAAGATAACTTGACAAACAAAATGTTGAAGATATCCTCCAACACAAAAATCTCATGTTGTTGGTATTTCTAGCCCTATAAGTATATTGTTTGTACCATTCTGTTCAAAACAATTTGCATGAAGTACATATATTCTCAAAGTAGACATTACCATGAGGGAATTCAGCTTTGATTCTCAAACATACTGATTGAAAGGCATCCTCTGATAAATCAAAGTCCGTTTCACACAATAGTGCACTTCTGGTTGAGTAGGAGGGTCCAGTTCAGAAAACGAACAGCTGCTGCTACCTAACCCCTTGTCTGCCTGCTAGGCAGCTCCTCGGACTGTGACCACCACTCGCAGCCTCCTTGGAGGATAAGACTAACACAAAGCATAACACATAAACAGCACAACATTCCAATTTTGAAAAATTAAGGGGGGGGGGGAATTAAGGGAGTCAGATTTTTAGACTGCACTTCCTTAGGGAAGGAGCTCCAGTCTGTCCTGTCAGGTGATTTAACTGAGGTCTACTGATTGCATTGGATTTCTGTAGAGGAGACATACTTTTGCTGTGGAATAGATGAAAATCTAAGCACAAGCTCTGTAAATAAATATGAGACTGATAATTTAATGTGAACCAAGCTGTAGAGTGTTACAGATCTGAACCTGTGTTTCTTCATAGGCTCATATAGTATTTTTCCCAAGATAATAAATAGCTGCATGGATCAAAACGGTTTGCCCCTGGTATGTGGAAATATGGACAAGAGGATATGAGTTAATTTAAATGTTCTGCTCATTTACAGCTGCTTAGTATTAAACCACACGGTGCTGGTAACCTGTTGTTTCCTTGATCTTTCTTAACCCTTCCAGGCTGGCCCCAGCTTTTTGCAAACCCCAGTCTCCCCACACAACACTGCTGTAAAAGCTGCCCCTCCACTCCCTGGGCTGCTTTTCTCAGGATTATTAGAGATTCCCCCATCACTTCATTGTCAATAGGGCTTGCAAACCAGAAAAACCCTTTGACATGAACCTGTGCTGAGCTGCAACAGCTTGGCATAACCTCCTTCCTTACGCAGCTGGGTCCCGGTCCAGCTTAGGTCAAGGCAAAAAAAGCCTGGAAAATCTTTCCCATTCTTTAAAGAAAAGATGATAAAGACTGCAGCATCCATTATAAAACTTGAGCTGGGTTGTTTGGTGAGATGGAACTGTTATTTCCAGGGATGGGGGCCCAAAGCGTGCGTGTATCACTCTGCCTTTGTGCACAGGCATCAGCCACAGGTGGGCTTCCCTTTGGACCCTGGCTGAAGGACAACCTCTTCGGAAAGGAGACAATGCTTGTAGGTTTTGTTGTTGTTCTACTTTTCCTTCCTGGAAGAGATGATTTCTGCCTTCAGACTCCAGCCATTCTCAGATGACTGTATCAGTAAAAAATCACTGGGGAAACTTAGAAAGGGTAAGAGAAAACAAAACCTTTTGATACCTATGAGCACATGGGCCTTAGATGGAAAGATGTCCAATGATTTGAGGGGATCCTGGACCAAAGCAGCATGAGAGCTCCTCTCTCAGCATAGGTGGGACCAGTGGCTGTTCTGTTATGCCGGGGGATACATATATATATATATATATGAGTTGTTCATGTGGGTAAAGTGGTGAAAAGATGACCATTTTTTCTCTCATTGACTTTGTTCTGGTTCAGCACCAGATTCTTCAGAGCTGAATGATTTTCAGGTGCTTTAGTTAGTGCCATATTTCTAACCAAATGACTTTGTTGTCTTCTTTTTTTACTTTTTTATATTTTTATTTTGGTTTTTGCTTTGTGGAGTTTTTATTTGTATCCTTACCTCCTCTGTTTTGTGCATTCAAAGTGTCTATTGACTACAGATACAGAACAAGTCCATTATTGCTGCTACAAATCCTTATTTACTTGCTAGGCTCTGTGATAAGAGTGCCCTGCAGTACCTTCCCTATGAAAACAAATTGTTTGGGGGGTTCTGAAAGACTGTCTTATTCCTTTTTCTGTTATTATAAGACAGGATCTAAATGCCTTGTGACTTTCTCCTGACTGACATGGAAAATGCAATATCTTTAATACACAAATTTAATGGAAAAAGATTGTCCTTTTCCCTGTAAGAAGCTGGGTTCTTGCTTGCTTATTTGGACCAACAAGTTCTATTTTTAAAAGATTTATTATGGAGGCTGCACTCTGTATACACAGTAGATTGCAACAGATGTGCATCTTCAGAGTGTATTTCAGGCAGTGTTTTATTGTTAATATTAAAAGAAGCCTATATGTTAAAATAAGGAAAACAGAACTCAGATCTATTGTGTATTACTAACACGCAGCAGACAACATGCTCAGACAGGCATTATGTCTCCATTTATTGCTTACCTACTGAAGCTACCTTGTAACCTCCCAATAAACTGTTACAACCAAATTTTGTATATGATGTTGTGCTTCCAAGACTCGGAATATTATTATCAGTGGGGTTTGTTGTATGCAAGTAAGATGACCTAGAGGGCTGAATCCAGCTGGGCTGCTGGCGTGTAGCATACAGACTGGTCTTTATATTGTTAACCTGTTAACTTGGGGTGCAGGGTGGTATGATTTTGGATTTCTGATGTAGTGTTACCTGGTACAAGTGACACTAAAGAATTAGTTGTTAAGCTACATGACATGAAATTTTCTATCATTATGAATATGAAGAAACTGAAACGCTGCACTTGACTGGGCAAAAACCTGTTTTTCACATTGATTCCAGAAAGATTCTACATATAAAATTCAGTTTGTTCTCTTTAGCTGCAGAAGAGATGTTGACAGTGTAATATATTTTAATTCTTTACATTATGTGTCACAGGAAATTATTTTAATTGTTGCTTCCTCAGAAAAAATCTCTAGGAATACACATTTTTCTGTGAAATTGATTTGATGTTATTGTGACCCTACAGCTTCCACTTTGTATAAAAATTCAGGAGCTTTACTAGCTGTGACATGAACTTGCGAGAATGAAATTATAAACCACAGCTTCTAGTTATTTCACCCAAATTAATTTCAAGTTATGTTCTGGGTCTTAACATTCAAAATTTGAAATTCAGTCTGTCAGTTCCACAATGAACCAGTCAACAAAGAAACAAAAATTACATGACTTGTGAAAGTGGCAAATTAAATCCAGATCTCAATTTAAAGTATTGGATGTTCTCAGAGTTTCTAACAGTTTATAAGGAAGAATAATTCATAAAGCAATCTATAAACAATGCAAATAATGAATCCATTTGAGAATTCCTCAGTTGACATACATTTATGATCAGAAGTGGTAGTGCTGTGAAAAATGTATTGTGCTTATACCTCTATATAATTTGGTTGCCCTACAAGCTGTTCCTTGCCCTCCCCCCTTGCTGCTGGTTTCCATGATGCTGCATTCTGCATTGGTGTAACAATGGTGTTGGAGTTGTGCCCTTGAGAGCCAGGCTGACCCTCACCAGCAAGTGAAAATCTGGTTGTTAACAATCCAGCCCCTAATATTTATAATCATAGCAAAGTTGCCATCTTAAATATGTATAAAATAACTTGGCAGATGTCACCTTCTTACAAATTGATCAAGCAAGCTAGTAATTCTGGACCTGTAATATTGGGACCTCTACATAAAGCTCCTGGGAGTTAATATTTCCAGCCATTCTTAAAGCTTGGCTCAAACTTACTGTCTGTGCACCTCATTCCTAAATTAATTAAGTCTCAAAATTACAGCAAACATCTGATTTTCCATTAAGTGCATCCAGTCACTGCCTAGGTCAACACTGAATCAGACTCAGCTAGCTTACTCTCAGGCCCTTAATGGTTTGACCCAGACCCAGTTTTCAGCTAAAATAAAAAAGGACCCCAAGACCCAGACCTTCTGGGTGTTGCCACTTCTGACAGAAGAAGGTGATAACAAGTCAAACCCCTAAAAGGACACGAAAGGAGAAGCCAAAGACCTGGGGCTGCCAAGGAGGGAAGGACTGCAGACATCAGCAGTATATTTTACCATCGGGGAGGAGCTGCTGCAAGCTGAACGGTGCAGATGAGTGACAAAGGGAGTCTTTGCTCATGAGGGTACGTGGGCAGACAAAGGACGTGGACGCGTAAGGGATTTTGCTCTGGAGACTGCTTTTTTTAGGGCGAATTAGTCGTAACCCGCAGGCCTGATTTATTTGGGAATACCTCCCGCTAACGTCCCACACCCTGCAGAAATAAAGGATGCCGAAGAGCATCGCTGCCGGCCGCCGGGCGGGCGCCAGCATCTGCTGGGACAGCGCCATGTCTTGCGGGCACCTCTGGGCAGCAGCCGCCTTTCCTGTGGGAGAAGGAGCCCGAGGTTCGCCCACCACGCCGGTGAGGCCTTCGGCTCCGCGCTCCGCCCCAGCCCAGGAGGATGAAGCTCCTCGCTGAGCAATGGGCTGTTAGTGAAAACCGTCCCTTTTTTTCTCCCGAGTGACAAATACGCTCATCTTCTTGGGTGCCACGTGACGAGACAGTAGTAAGTAACTGTGCTTCAGACCAGACGAAGGCACAACCATTCATGGTTTTCCGTTTTTTTGTCACATTAATTTGGGGGGGAGGGGAAGCAGGGCAGAGAATAGGCTTTGAATCCAGACAGACATGTGTGCTTTAAATTATGTTTTGTGAATTGAAGCTAGGCAGATGCTTCCAACAAGCACACATTTTGCTACTGTTTGCAAAGCAGACACACACTGGCACATGGTTGTAGGACATGAATTATACTTCTGTGCTTCTGATTTGTAACCACACCTGTATACCCTTAGAAATGCTAATAGAAAAAATATGAATTTAGGCACAAAGGAGAATCTAATAAGAGGAACGTTTGAATGGGTAAGGAAATGTCTATACCCCCCCATACCCCCCCAGTCATTAGGACTGAAGGAACATGCTTATAGTAATTAGGTAAGATTGATTTAGAGGCCGAACACCACCCACAATTTGTGTAGTCTGGGGTCAGGCAGGCAGCTGCAGAAACCGCTCAGCTAATTATGAGAATTCACTGTTCGTTAATAGAATCTCTCTCCACAAACAGCAGCTGTGTGTTTGCTCACGCAGATTATTAATTCTGGCCTTGCCTCAGCTGCAAGTTTCTGCTGCGTCGAAAGGAATCCTCTGATAGAAGTGTCAGTTATCACCCAAGCGATGCCAGGGGAGAAAGGAAAAGCAGAAAGAAAGGAGAATATCTTCTAATCACAGGTGGATAAAGATTTTTTGCAGATACCTTCCTTTTCTGCCTCTTACTCCCAAACAATTAAATGCCAATTTTGGAACTCATTAATCTGTAGGCAACCTGGCGAGATCTAATTTATACCTGTCAGGAGCAATGGGCAGCAGCTAATAGGAAAATAATTGCAATATAAGTCTGCTTTCCCACTTGATAGTATGCTTGCTTTTAATGACAAACCTTTGATACGGCAGCATCAGAACATTATAAAAGATATTGTCTGCAACAGATCTACAGCTAGGTGCATCCTCCTTTTAGTGACGTTTGAAAAAAAAAGGTACACATTTGTATTTTTCTCAAAAAACGAACAGAAGCAACTTAACAAATGTGGCATATGATTGTTTGCAGATATAAATTTCAGATTCTTACCAAATGAGAAAATAAGGTCAGCTTTATATGTAAGATACCATACCTCGTTACATAGATAGATCTGAAATATGCATATAAATGATTTGCTGTAAAATCAAGATTTGAGTAAATCTTGGCTCAGTCAAAGTAAGTGCTGAAAATCATACTCATGTTAATAAAGGCAGCGATGCTTCCTAGGTTCTTAAATTTGATAACCACATAGAATATTAGGGCTTTTTTTGAGAGCTGAATTTTCTCCCTGTATCATATCAGTGTCATAGGACGAACTATCTGGTATTCAGGTAGGGTCCTATCCTGCAAAATTCAGAAACGTTCCCAGGAATGTTGACATATCTGTGAACAGAAGGTTCCTGTTGTGCAAGATAAAACATCCATATTGTGCATTTGGATGGAGATATGTGGGAGGCATGTAGAATATACCCATCTGCACAAGTAAAGGGGAGCAAGAGCCCCATCTTTACATTACATTGCCTTGTGAAATAGGTACGTCATGTTTGCTTAGACCATTTAACTAGGCCAGGATATAAAGATTTTCCTTGCAGTGTTGCAGAGCTCAGTTTAATGGTGAGTGAGCATCAGTGTGGGGAAACACAACTGATGCAATGATTTAGTTAAAGAGCTGTATTCTTGTAATGAATATAGCATACCGTTGACTGTTGGAAAATTAAACTGTTGGGCTGGTGGTAAGCAAACCAGACCCAGTTAATCCCCAGTGTATCCCTGTTTATTTCAACACTGCAGCAAAGTTTTCCCAAATACAAATTTGGTTCAATGTGTTTTGCTGCTTTAAATGTTGGTACTCAGAAAGAGGACAGCACGGGTCAGTGGACTGTGATATAAAGTCCTCTAACAAATGCTTTTGAAAAAATGGCTTTTTCCTATAGAAGTGAAATGGCAAAAATCCTCTGTGTAAACAGTTTGGGTTGGGTTTGTGGGTTTTTTTCACTAAAATAAATATTTCAATTTTTATTTAGGGTTTTTTGACAATCCCTCAAAGTTTCTATGAAAGCAAACAAAAATTTGAATGTTCACTCATCATTTTTCATGAGAGAAAACACCATTTTGTGGCCAGCTCTTTCTTCCTGAGTCCTAAATTTGTAATTTTTCAAATACAACAGCAGCCTAAATTGGCAGTTGAATTATTCCAACATCCACTCAAATTCCTAACGTAACTATTTCATGGTAAGTCTTGTAGCTATGTGTAGGTGATTGCACAAGGAAATGCCAAATCTTCCCAGACATCTTGAGCATCCATACAAATCTGATCCTTATTAGCAAAGACCTATTAACAGAGAAGGTTACGATAACTTTTTCACTAGAAATGACTTTGTCCTGTTATTCAACTTGTACCAGCTTGCATGTTTAAACCATTCTTTCTCACCTTCTAAAGTAGAAGGTACTGATACCCTATTAATAGCAATGAAGCATCAGTCCTATGAAAGACAATCTGTAATTAATTTTCTGCAGTGCTTATGCACGTCAGTGTGATTACTGTTGGTAAGTATTCAGGTATCAGTAATGACCACTCTGAACTTGTGAAAGTAATTTGTGTGAGTAAAGGAATAGCTGCAATAGATTTGAATGCTTTTTCTATTACTGAATATTTGTCATTCATGTTATGCTATGAAAGTTTCCTTTGGAGATTTGCAGGTGTATAAAATGTCCAAGTTAGGTCTGACTGTGAATCTAAAGTATATCAGAACACCTATCCTCTGGTATAAACCATGGGTTTGGAGTAAGCCCAAACTCATTTAGTTACATTAAGACAGGAAAAGAGAATGTGGGATTTGAATAAGTACAAGACAACTGAAAACCCAGCAAATTTTCTGATTTTTCTTTGCATTGAGATAAATTGGATTTTTGTAATGAAACTGGATTTTTGTAATGATTTGCAAGTGGATTTTTTTAAGGCAGCATCTAAAGGGGGTCTACATGCTGACTAGTTTTATATATTTAAAGGACTGGGAACATGAATAGTTTAATCACTTATTCTTGTGAACTTACAGATGTAAGTGTAAAATGAAAAATCCTTGTACTGCCAATCAGAATCCCCACCAAAAAGTTAAAACAGGCTTTCCAGGTCTAATGCAGTAACAGAATGATAAAAAGCTTGTAGACTGCCAACCCTGTGAAGTCTTTCTTTATCATAGGTCAGAAATCCAGCTGCTGTACCTGTTTCTGGGTTCATTAACATTGTCAACATCTTATACTCTGACCTTCCATTTTTCAATTTTTGTTCTGTATTTATAATTGTATTCTTTGAATTTAATTCATCCTCTACTTAGAAATCAGATTTGACATGAAGACCATGTTAATTTTGGTTAACAAATATACTTACAAAAAATATCCCAGAAGACCTCAAAAGGTTTACTAAGAAAGCTGTCTATATATTAAAAGGTCAAAAAATAATTCAGTACTTTTTGGTTTGAGTTCTTAAAAATGTCCAGCCCCAAACTGCTAGTGTGTAGAGACAGTTGAGTTTGCCTTTGTTGATGATTTACAGCTTAGTGTCCAAAGCCAGTTTCATTTAATGGCACAGGAATCTAAACTCTCACATGGTTGCCATTGGTTCTGTTGGTCTCAGACACACTGGACCAGCTCCATAGGATACCGTCATGCTACACAACCAGCTGAACAAGTCAGAACCATAAGCACGTACGGGGCCTCTTAGAGACCAGCCAAAAGGATGAATCTCCAGAGCTGAGTCCACCCTAGCCCTTTCATACATGGCTTTTTCTTTTTCAGACTTTCTTTTCTATTACAGCTTTCACTGATAAACTTGTGGTTTGATGCAAAGACCTCCTTCTATCCCAGCATAAGACAGGCTGGGAGGTAGGATCTATTGCTGGGCCAAGCACTCCCTCCCATTCTGCCCTTCCCTGCAAACAAACACAAATGCTGTTTATTTTTGCCAGGAGGCATTTGCAGGCACAGACCACAGCACATCTCTGACATTCCAGTTGCTGGATTGGTCCTCAAGGTGACTTTGGCCCAGGCCAGCAAGGGCTTGTCCGTATGGGCTCTGATAGCAATGTATCTTTGTGCACAAGGTCTCTTTTCTAACAACTAGTTGTCTCTCTTCCAGGGCTCGGACTTACAGTGGTTTGCACTGTGGCCTAGCTTCCCTCCCTAACCATTCTTTCTCCTTTCTCCTTGCATGCCTTTCCATGCTGCTCTCTGTATTTCTCTACTAGAGTCCATCTTGCTAATAAGTTAAACAACACCTTGCTTTCCTACACATGGTCAAACTACTCAACATATAGCACTATTTAGCATTTTTTAAGATTTGTAAGCAAGTGTTTACAGTCGCACCAAGGTGGAGTGGGAACAGCCTTGAGTTGTTTGGGAGAGGGAGCAGGTAGCCAGGAGTTCCTCTTTCAGCTCACATTTCTGCGACTTTGAAGTAGAAAGTTCAATTACTTCTTTTTCTACAGCCTTGAAACATTCCAACAATGTATTATAGAATCATAGAATGGTTTGGGTTGGAAGAGACCTTAAAGATCATCTAGTTCCACCCCCCCTGCCATGGGCAGGGACACCTTCCACTAGACCAGGTTGCCCAAAGCCCCATCCAGCCTGGCCTGGAACACTGCCAGGGATGGGCCAGCCACAGCTTCTCTGGGCAACCTGTTCCACTGTCTCACCACCCTCACAGGGAAGAACTGCTTCCTTACATCTAGTCTAAATCTACCCTCTTTCAGTTTAAAACCATTACCCCTTGTCCTATCACTACATGCCCTTGTATAAAGTCTCTCTCTGGCTTTCTTGTAGGCCCCTTTTAGGCACAGGAAGGCTGCTTTAAGGTCTCCCCAGAGCCTTCTCTTCTCCAGGCTGAACACCAACACTCTCAACCTGCCTTCACAGAGAGGTTCTCCAGCCCTCTGACCATCTTTGTGGCCCTCCTATAGACTCATTCCAACAGGTCCGTGTCCTTCTTATGTTGGGAGCCCACAGCTGGACACAGTACTGCAGGTGTGGGGGGGTCTTACCAGACTGGAGTAGAGGGGCAGAATTACCTCCCTCAATCAGCTGGTCACGCTTCTCTTGATACAGCCCAGGATATGGTTGGCTTTCTGGGCTGCAAACGCACATTGCCAAGTCATGTTGAGCTTCTCGTCAACCAACATCCCCAAGTCCTTCTCTGCAGGGCTGCTCTCAAGCCACTCATTGCCCAGCCTGTATTTGTGCTTGGGATTGCCCTGACCCACGTGCAGGACCTTGCACTTGGCCTTGATGAATTTCATTATGTTTGCATGGGCCCACCTCTCAAGACTGTCAAGGTCCTCCTAGATGGCATCCCTTCCCTCCAGTGTGTCGACTGCACCACACAGCTTGGTGTCATTCACAAACTTGCTGAGGGTGCACTCAATCCCACTGCCCATGTTGCAGACAAAGATGTTAAACAGCGCTGGTCCCAATACTGACCCCTGAGGAACGCCGTTCGTCACTGCCCTCCACTTGGACATCGAGCCATTGACCACAAGTCTTCGAGTGTAACCATCCAGTCAATTCCTTATCCATCTGTTAAATCCATGTCTCTCCAATTTAGACACAAGGATGTTGTGCGGGACAATGTCAAATGCTTTGCACTAGTCCAGGTTCATGATGTCAGCTGCTCTTCTCTTAACCACCAATGCTGTAACCCCATCACAGAAGGCCACCAAATTTGTCAGGCATGATTTGCCCTTAGTGAAGCCATGTTGGCTGTCACACATCGCATCCTTATTTTCCATGTGCCTGAGCATAGTTTCCAGGAAGATCCACTGCATGATCTTGCCAGGCACAGAGGTGAGACTGACTAGTTTGTAGTTCCCCAGGTCTTCCTTTTTTCCCTTTTTAAAAATGGGGGTTATGTTTCCCCTTTTCCAGTCAGTGGGAACTTCCCTGGGCTGCCACGGCTTCTCAAATATCATGGTTAGTGGCTTAGCCGCTGCATCTGCCAGCTCCCTCAGGACCTGCAGATGCATCTCATCAGGTCCCATGGACTTGTGCATCTTCAAGTTCCTTAGGTGGTCTTGAACCTGATCTCCTCTTATGGTGGGCAGTTCTTGATTCTCCCAGTCCCTACCTTTGCCTTCTGCAACTCGAGTGGTGTGGCTGGAGCACTTGCTGGTGAAGACCAAGGCAAAAAAGTCATTGAGTACCTCAGCCTTCTCCATATCCTGGGTAACCAGGTCTCCCGTTTCCTTCCAGACAGGGCCCATCTTTTCTCTAGTCTTCCTTTTATCACCAAGGTACTTATAGAAGTTTTTCTTGTTGCCCTTAATGTCCCTGGCCAGATTTAATTCTGTCAGGTCTGTATCTTTCCTAATCTGATCCCTGGCTGCTCAAACAATTTCTCTTTTTTATTCCAGGCTGCCTGCCCTTTCTTCTGCCCTCTGTAGGCTTCCTTTCTGTGATTGAGTTTTCCAGGAGCATCTTGTTCATCCATTCAGGACTCCTGGTGTTTTTGCTTGACTTCCTCTTTGTTGGGATGCATCACTCCTGAGCCTGGAGGAGGTGATCCTTGTATATTAACCAGCTTTCTTGGGATCCTCTTCCCTCCATGGCTTTATCGCATGGTATCCAACCAAGCAGACCCCTGGAGAGGCCAAAGTCTGCTTTCCTGTAGTCCAGGGTAACAAGCTTGCTGTGTGCCCTCCTCACTAGTCTAAGGATCTTGAACTCCACCATTTCATGGTCACTGCAGCCAAAGCTGCCCTTGAGCTTCACATTCCCCACCAGCCTCTCCTTGTTGGTGAGAACAAGGTCCAGCATAGCACCTCTCCGTATTGGCTCCTCTGTCACTTGGAGAAAGCAGTTATCATCAGCACATTCCAGGAACGTCTTGGATTGCTTATGGCCTGCCATGTTGTCCCTCCAACAGATACTGGGGTGGCTGAAGTCCCCAGTGAGGACCAGGGCTTGTGAATGTGAGGCTGTCCTATATATCTATAGAGGACCTCATCTTCTCAGTCTTCCTGGTTGGGTGGCCTGTAGCAGACTCCCACTATAATGTCACCTGTTCCTGCCCTCCCTCTAATCCTGACCCATAAGTTCTCGGTTGGCTTCTCATCCATCCCCAGGTGGAGCTCCATGCACTATAGCTGGTCATTGACATAGATGGCAACACCCCTCCTCATCTCCCCTGCCCGTCCTTCCTAAAAAGTCTGTATCCTTCCATTCCAGCACTCCAGTCACAGGATTCATCCCACCATGTCCCCATGATGCCAGTAAGATCACAGCCCTGCAGGTGTGTGCATGTCTCTGACTCCTCTTGTTTATTCCCCACACCTCGTGTGTTTGCATCGAGGCATTTAAGTTGGGCCCTAATGAAGCTGACTTACTGGCTGGAGTGGCTGGGGTTCCTTTGTGCTGCTCTTCAGGTGCTCTCCTGATGACCTATGATCCCTCTCCAGGCTCTGAGCATCTACTGCTGGCACTGCCATCAAGCTGGTAGGAGTGGAATGGATTGGGACTACCTTCCCCCAGCAACTATAGTTTAAAGCCCTCTTGGCTGAGTTTTATCACCATCTCTCCCATTTAGATGGTCAGGGATTTGAAATGGCTGCTATTACGTGGTTTGCAGTTTTTGTGCCAACTTCTAAACACTGAAATATCTGTTTGTGCAGTAGTTACTATATATCACTAATACATGGCTTAAAATGTACGTGAGCTATTTTTCCCAATAGGAACTTATGTAAACAAGTCTAAGGACATATCATACTTTAAATTGTAAAAAAGAGAAAAATACTGCTGAATTATGATGCTCTGGGTTTCCTATTATATCAATATTTTTGTTGAGTGCTTAAAACTGAAAAGTTCCCGGAAAGCCTAAGCCTTTCTATCATTAACATGTTATGCAATTTCAGCATAAATCATTCCTATTGGAAAAACACTGTGAAAGAGAAACTATCAGTTCACCATGTAATCCTCCTCATTCTACTGCAGTACTGTTGTAACTTTGTCAAAGTTACTCCTTCTCTTAGTTTCATTTACACTTACAAGTATTTTTACTTAGTGTGGGTTTTTCTAATACCAACATTTGTTGTTTGTGCATCAGGTTGCCAAGCCCTTTATACAATGGGAATAATTTCAAGATTATAATGATATACCCTGAAATAAATTATTTAATATATTTCTTGAAAAAGGAAGTAAAGGAACTCTTCTGGGTAATTGGTGTGCAGTAAGCCACAGCACCAGTTGTATATTCATTTTTCTCCAATGTATGCAATTATCCACTCAGCCTGTATCCATTAATATTATTTTTCTTCCTAAGCTGGAAGTATATAAAGCCATTAGAAAATAATCCAAAGAATTCTATTTGCTGAATAAATTTTAATTTGCATGGCACTAGGAATTTTTTATTAATGGGAAATAAATTATTGCAATCTTATGGAAGGCGACAAGTTAATAGCTTTGTGAAAAGTAATGGTGAGAAAATGATCTTGAAAAGGTCAGGTCTCCTGTCACAATGTCTTTATGCACAATTAAAACAAGTCAAGGAAGTGGCTATATAATCAGGACCATGAATATGCATTATATCCTAACGAGAGTATGAAGATGGAGATGGGTTAGTGCTAAAGTCATGGTGAGGTGGTGACATAAAAATGGTAATTTGTGATGTAGTATTTAACTACGTGTTTCTGCCTCCTTTGGGAGAATTAACTCATTGCTACCTGGATATTCATTATTTTACCTTTACCAGTATAGTGAGAAGACTTCTCTGCAGGAGCGCATATACGCACAGGCTGTGATTTACCTTTATATAAAGACTCTCCCCATACTTAGGATCGTAAATCACAAAATATCTCTCTGACATCACTGCAAGAACTACAGAACATTTGTCATCATTGCATTTTTAATTATAGAAGCTGAAAGGCATTTTCACATAACATTATAGTTTCTAAAAATATTTTAGTTCCTGAGGTGCTCCTATGCCAGGGAGGCACCCACTTCAAGGTGGAAGCTATCGTAATCCTCCGTGGCTCTGGCAGCATCCATGCATGGAGAAAGAAGTTCTGCCCTTCCACATGCATGTTTTATACCTCTCCCTCCACTGCGTCTCAAAAAGAAGAGATGGGACTTTGCAAAAGTAGAAGAGGAGGGTCATGCCTTTGTTTGTGACTACACCCCAGTTCCTGTCAGGAAACCTGTTTTGAAATATGCCTGGCTAGAAATAAGCATCTACAAGAAGAAATTAACTTACCTTCTTAAGCACTGAATTTCCTCCTGGTAACGGCTGTTTCAGTGGTCCCAACGCCACTAATGAGTGCTATTGAGTCATGGTGACTATTCTACATTGTAATTGAAAATCAGTACGAACATTCTGATTCAGTGGTCATTTAATAAAAGATAATGGTCACTGAACAATGATTCTGATTAGCTGATGGCAATTTAAAGGTTTATAACACCTCTTACAGCACTGCTTATTTGGGTATGCTATTAGAAGTTACTCCTTAAGAGCTTGGTTTGTGCTCAAAAATAGGAATAACTAGGGGGGGAAGCAGATGCAGCTGGCATCCTATAATGCTCTGTTTGGGTGGCAGAGTCGTATTCAGTCCATGCTGATTAGATTTCCATAGATGGGCATTCAGCCTGTAGTTCTTCCCATATATTGGCTCACTTAGCCTATACTTTACTTGTTTGCTGCTTGCTTCTTTGCTGATCTTACTAAAGGTTTCTTAACTATATAATCATCAGATATTATAAACAAGAATAGAATTAAGTGCTTTTGTGCTGAAATGCTTGTCAGGATTTTTTTATATTTTTGGTGTTATGAGATTCAGCTCCAAACTTACACAGTGTGCAGAAAATAGGTTACATATACAATTTACACTTTCATGTCCTGTCTGGTCACCAAGGGTCAGTGAATTAAGGCACTGGACCTGTCACTGGCACCCTCTTCAGCCTTGAGCAGGCTTCACCATCTCCCGGTTTCCAGCTATCCCATCTGCAAGAAACTAGTCGGGATGTTCCTTATCTGGAATTAAATTTCAACCTAATTGTGGCCAGAGCAGATGTGATACAGCAGCACCCATGGTTACTCCTACCACAAATATGAGAGTGTTTCTTCCCTGGGATCAGACCTGGTAGCATTTGTGGGTATTTAAAAAGCTGAGGCAGCAGGTGCAGGGTTATAAACAAGGTACCTGTAGCACTGGTGGGTTTTGTCACTGCATGCCCTCAGCAGAGGGTTTGCTGTCCACTCACCTGTGTATTTTTGTTTTGATGTTGCCTCATGACTGTGTGGTTGGTCATGATGAGCACAGCCTCAGTCCGTGTCATCAGACCTGGTTGCAGTGTCCAGGATTTGAGGTCTCCACACAGGTTGGTGGAGATCGAGCCATCAGTTTAATGTGTGCTTTCAAGATGAAGGGCAGTGCTCCTGCTGAAGGAAACACTGAATCAAGGAAACTGGTAAAAGTGAAGTGCATGAACCTGGAGAGTGAACGGTGTTTGCATGACTCAGCAATCCTCCAGAGGTCTGCGAGATATCTGAGGCTGCTCTCCAGCCTCAGAAGGGCTTTTCAGAGAGTATGTCTCCGTGGTACAATTTAGCTGCAGTGGTCCTTGAGCAAGTAAATCTTCAAGTTATTGATTCTAACCGTTTTACCCAGGTCTGGAAGTAAGGCAGTCACAGTCAGAGAAGCAGGTTTTATTAACTCGGAGTGTAAGAGCCAGACAAAAGGTGTCTTGCAAATTCTTGACCCAGGCTGGCACAGATGCAGGCACACAGGCACTGTGGTGGCTCAGCACCCCACGCACACAAGCATCCTGCTCTCAGCTTGGCATGGGCAACCCAGCAGAAGTGCATCCACTCTCTCTGTCTAGACAGGACCCTTGCTATAATGCTCCTTGGCTTTGGCTTAGTTTACTGATGTGCTTCAGGAGGTGGACAGGGATAAATGGCCGCTTATGCTGCCAGCCTCTGCCTCCCTCCAGCAGGGCAGGGCAAAGCACTCATTGGGGCCCTGTCACACTATCCCAGCTTGAAAACCAAGTCAATACCCTGAGATTTGATGGGCAGATTTTCTTAACATTGACCAGTCATTTCAGCAATGGGGTCAAACTTGCTTGGAGATGTCTCTACTGTATGAAATGGTATATCAATATGCTGATGAAGGTCAGCTGCATTTCTCATTTTCTACTGACCCTGCACATTTGGTTTATGAGCTGTTGAAATACTTGGATGGCATTTCCAGGTACCTCGGTTTTACTGTGGGGAAACAGAAGTCTCACCAAGTAATGCAGGTGGGAAGAAATCATCTGTGTTACTCACACTGCTGGCTTTGAAATTAACTGTGGTGACTCAGGGGGGGGGAAAATCCAAAGGTTTAAATGCATAGTTGAAGGAAAACTTTCAGTTTGGGTACAGTTATGGTAGAAAAAAAAAAAAAAAGAGGAGACTATTAGATGCATATTGAACGCCACAGAATAGACCTTTTTTCTTTGCAGTTATGATGACTTTCCCTCAGATTAAATCCCATTTTGAATTCTTGCTGTTCTAACTAGAAGTGATAGAAAGAATCCAGAGGAGGACAGTGAATGTCTCTAGGATGGTGGAGAGGCTTCTGTAAATACCAGGATGGTTTGTTGTTGCTGCTGAGTGGTAGAAGCAACAGTAACATGCACAGACCTGGTCCTTGAGAATTGCAGTCATGCAGCCCTGAGCTTGAACAGCATTGTACAAATACTCAGTTCTGAGCAGACATGTACAAAAAAGGTTATAAGCTAGGCAGAGAGAAAGAGTGGATTACAAAAGACACATAAAAGGCTTTGAAGAGTGAATTGAAAAGAAAATTGAAATACCATCTTATAGAAAATGAGGAAAGAGCTAAAAAAAGTTGTAGGGATAAAACATTTGATAAAACATTTCATGTAAAACAAAAAGATACAATTTGTGCAATATGTGTTGACCTTGTGAAACTTATTGCCTCAAGATACTGTTTATGTAAAGAGTTTAATAGGATTTCAAAAATTAAGATTAAACCTCTATATAGGTAAAAGGGAACATGTGCATCCCTTAAATGGGTAAAAGAGAATCAGAAAAGAACTTCCCATTACAGTACCTTTCACAAAACTTCATGCCAGCAACTGCTGCCAGGAGGAACAGGACTGTGAGCTATTTCACAATGTCAGCACCTATGTTTCTATACAGAAGAACTGTTCCTCATTGCCTGCTTTCTCTTTTCCTTTGCCAAGAGCCCCTCCTCGACTTTCCCAGCACATAATTTTCCCTAGTGATGTAGTTAAATTTTTTGAATGTACATGAGGGGTATAAGGTGAGCTGATAATAGAGAGGGGCTAGAAACCAGGAGAAGGCTGATAGCCAGCTATCTTGAAATTACAACTTGCCCTATTTCTATTTCATTTACCATTGAACTTCTGACATACAGTCCTGCAATTTCCACTCATCTTTTTTATTCCACATGCAAGTATAAAACAGCTGTAGTTAAGTCATGTCTTTTCCCTCTAGACAAATACTTTTCATGTTGTTTCTAAACCACCCTCTCTTTCAAGGTGAACATGTGCCAGTTAGGCACAGTCAGAGGTAAAAAAGTGCCACACCACTATAGAGAGTTCTCAAGAAAATATTGCAATTAATAGGGGATCCTTTCTATGGATTTCAGCTGTCAAGAATGATAACATCCCTCTGTAACACAAACCTAGACTTTTTTGCTTTGGCATAGAACAAAGTCTAGATTTATTTCAGACTAATAAATAACTTGGATTTTTAGTGCTTGCTAAAAATTTACTAATGTGCTCAAATATTTTCTAGTGTTGATGTCTTGGGAAATGCCTGCAAAAAGGACTTATGAAAATAGCATGCACAATCTAAAAAGCAGAGTGTGTGTGTATACGTATACGTACATATATGTGCATGAGTATGTGAGAGTGTATGTGTATACAAATAAAAAATTCCCGTTCCTGGCTGTTTGTGAGGAATGAATTCAGTCTAATAGATGAAGTGTTTGAAATCTGAAAACAGTGTTTTGATGGTCAGAGAGGCAAAAGGGGAAGGTGTTAAATATGGCTTATTAGCATTTTATGGAGAAAAAGAAATTCAGAATCCTCCTGAGACCAATAGAGAGAGGGAAAAATACAGTACACATGTAAATTAACAGCCAGCAATCCTCGTACCTAAGGAAATATCCGCAGGACATCTTAAATCATCTAGAATTTGGGTATACTCATTAACCCATGGGACTTAACCATCTGGCAAGTAGAATACAATACCCTAACTAGTGTTGTTGTGTTGTTGTTTTATAAATCAGGCTGGATCGAACAGTACTGCTTGCTGAATGGAAAGTATATAGTCATTAACATGATGTCCATTGCCAGATCACAACGCATAAAAATTATATCTAGCACAAACAAAGAAGTCATCCTCAAAGCATTATTACAGTGTCCATAGCTTTGATAGAAGATGTGATACAATAACTTTGTGTTTAAGTACATTCCTGCAAAGATTTCCCCTTTTAAAAAGTAATGACAGTATTTACCATCACACAGGCAGAGATTTATATCTGATATCAAATACTGCAAATATAAAACAAATGCAAATGAAAGCCATACAATGCCTTCTCTTTCTAGATTGTATTTTGACTGAAAATTAATCATATAGTAAATACAGTTAAATGAATTCAACTCCGGTAAATGTTATACTGACATGGATACAGAAAGGGGTATTTATTAAATTTTATTGTAATTAGAATCAATGTTGTTATTTGGACTTTGTCATCAAGAGACAGAAACAGCAACCACCTTCCACTTATGTGCATGAAACATCAATGTATCCTCCTGAACAAGGTTTGCTGACACTTGTGGGCAGCTGAAAAACAAGCTGGGAGTGCCCCACTGCGCTTTCTCCATGACCCTTCATGGGCTTGGGGGAGGTTACTGTGAGGTTGGTGGCAGGTCTGAGACCTATTTCTAATCAAGCATGAGATGATAACTGAAATCACATTCCATTGTTTCCAAACATCATGTCAAAGAATTCAGAGAATTCAGGTTTAGTTTGTGTTCATGTGTGCATGCAGACATGGGTGTGATTAGAGCCACAGCAGAGTGGGATAACCCTAAATAGGGGGAAACACCCCTACGCCTCACTGTCTGCTTCTGTCCTGCTCTGGGAACAGGGACTGGGAGGCTATGGTGGCATCATGGTCAGCAGGGTCTTCAACAGGAGGTGAAGCAAGCCCAGTGGAGCAGGGTCTGCCCCAAGCACAAAGGTTATGGGGTTTTGTATGGTTTTGCTTGTTGTCATGCCCTGTCTTATCCTGTATCCACCTGGTGCCACACAAGCATAGGACAACATGAGCTTCCTGGCCCCAAAGAGCTCAGACTCTAAGAGAGGATGCGGGAGATCAATCCATATTGGATGGACAAAGGAACACATTAAAATAATGGGAAAGCATTGATCTGAATGATGCACTGTGAGCATAATATACCAACTACCAGAAACAAAGGGAAAAGCTGAATACAGAAAGTGCTACCTTGAAAAATGAAGAACTTTGTCCTGTGGTGACTGTACACAGCAACCGCGTGACTAGAATTTCATTCCTGACACTGTCTGTACTCTTGATTGGATTTAATTTATTTTTAAAGACTTATCCAATTTCCCCTTTCCCCATTTCCTTTCCCTTGTGATGCTGCCACTCTATTAATAGCCTCCCTAGTGAGATCCTAGGGCAAGAAGTGAAGAAAAATACTGAGCCAGATCCTCATTGGTTTAAATTAATATAATTCCACTGACCTCAAGTTATTCCACTAGAGTATCCCAGTGTATCTAATTATAAAGATAGGTTAACTTTAACTAAGCATCAAATACATTATCCAAATTGGAATTCGTCCAGGATTTGGTTTTTGATACTTAAGTCATTAGTAAAGCTCCACGTCATCTTCAGTTAAAATTTATCTTCTAAAAAAAAATCCCATTTTATCAGAAATGTATCACATTCAGTAGGAATAGCCATTGGAGCACAATGCAAGGACACCCATTTATTATTTACTGAGAGAATAGATGCACCTTGGAAAATCCTGAGAACTTTCTCTTCAAGCATTGCTCCAACATTCCTCAATTTACACAGTTAATGCAGAGATTACAGGCTCCTCACAAAAGTGATTAAAAGCAAGCAAATGCAAACTGTCTAATTTTGTGAAGTGTGACTTTTCGTACCATGCAACTTACTTGTTATAAAGCTATGGACTTGCTAATAGGATCGTCACTCCAAACAGCACTTACTAAAAATCTCACTTTCCATATGTCAAAGCTGCAATGACTTCATCCCACAAAGAACTCACTCACATGCTTTACTTGTTTCATAAAAGTAGTTTTATGGACCCTCTTTAGTATTTGACACTAAGGTCTCCAAAATCTGAAACACTCAGATGATCATCTAAAGAAGCACATTAGAGTTCATAATTTTCAGAAGTATTTATCATAAGCTACTAGGAGGAGAATTAAAAATGCTAGTGGAGTTGACTGGGCTTTTAAGATTTGTCACTAATCTATTTGCGTAAAGAAGGATCTTGTAATATTCACTGCTTGCACAAATATCAGTCACCTGTTCTTATTTTAATCTGCAAAACATATGATTGAGAAGACAAATAGAAGCCATAAAATGGGAAATCACTTTTCTAGTGAGCCTATAAAATTAAAATCATTACAACGTAAAACTGTTCTTAGGAAAATAGGTCCTAGGATTTGAATATCATAAAATATCAAGTCCATTCTACCTTGCCCAAAATAAAAGGTCTAAGATTCCCCTGAGTTTTTGCATCTGTTAAAGTCCTCATCCAATTCCCAGAGTACTGTGACCTGGATGCTTTTGGGTGCCATCGTCCTTCTTGTACCACTGCGTCACTGTCTGTAGTTGAACCGATATACCTCCCTATGATGAGAAGATAATATGCCTGCTTCACCTCAGCACTGAGGAGGGGATGCTAGAGTAAATACTGAGTCCGAACCACTGCAGGCTGTGATGAATGCAATAGGGCATCCTATCGCCCGGAATGCAGTGTACAGCACAGCTAAGGATAAAAATAAAAGCTTCTGGTCAAGATCACCACTTCCTCTCAGCTCATAGTAGTGGTATGGCCGAGTTAACTTCTTTTTAAGGGTTTGTTATCTTCATGGATGAATAAGATCAGTTTACAGGAGATACCATTTCTGTAATCTGTATAATTAACGTATGCCCTAAGAGTGGCAGAAATGAATCCACCTGAATCCCTCAAGGAACAGAGCGTGTCAAGTAAATGTACAAAGAAGGCTAAGCAAAAGGTTTTATAGAAATCTCCTTTAAACCCACTAGGGCCAAGAACTTTCCCTTGGGGTAGATTTTAAATTAGTTCATCTTTTCTCTTTTTCTCTCCTAACTGCAGGGAGATTCAAGAAACCTCCTATCTCCCACGCAGATCAGTGAGAGAAGTTGAGAGAATAGACAACTGTCTGTTCATCTGTGCATAATGCCTGGCTCTAATTTTCTGTATAACTGCTCATAGCATTTCTGAACTATTAAGCTTAATAAGGTCTCATGGGTCTGTATGTGTGTGAATGTTTTACCCCACAGAGCTCCTCTAACTGCTATTATGACTGTAGGCTTATACTGAGAAATCAGCAACCAAACACGTAACCTCCTCATCTTATCCCCCCTACTGGTACAGACACTACCTAGTAAAAGTGATGGATATCTGCGTTTTATAGATTATGAGTGAGTTTGCAATGGTCTGTAAAGTGGCTCCTTGAGGCAAAGAGAGGGGTTGGCTAAGTCTATTATCTGTTTTCCTAATCTTCTAACTTTGCTCTCAAGATCAATCCATTTGCTATAGCACTCATTCTTCCTAAGAATGGCAGAAAGATAGGGCCCCAGATAAAAGTCTTTTCAGAAGCTTATCAAAAGCTGAGACAAGAGGAGAGAGGAAATTCTGGGAATATATTAGTTTCCACATATAATAGCTATGAAATTCAATGTACTGAACAGATACTTGATCTTTAGTTTCTAACTTTCACTGTTAAAATTTAGCTTTAAAGGTTATAAAAAGACAAGATATACCAAGGCCTGGGTACTTACTTAACAAAATAAAATACAAACAAAACAAAATCCAGCAAGAATTACGGCAGCGCTGTCTGGTAAATCTTTGTATAAATGCTTTTCCAGCATAGAACAGCATATTCACAGGAATGTTTTCTAAAAGAAAATTTCAGTTCTACCAAAACATTTCAGTTTTTCTACTTAGAAAAAGCAAACTACCTCACTGCAGATTGAATCAACCTAAATCAAAAACCTGCTTCTGAACACATTGACACATTTCATGTGAGGCTGGTCCAAAATTAAGTTTCAGTCTGCAGAATTTGCTGCTGTCTAGGCACCTTTCTTCCACTCCTGTTAAGGCAGCAGAGTGCTGCTGTTTTCCTTTTAGGCCCAACGTTGGTTTGATGGTAGGAAGCACAGATCATATTGTACCAGGGAAGATGTATATAACTCTGATTAAAAAAAAAAAAAAAGAAAAAAAAAAGAAAAAAAATTCTTCCAATTATCTAGTGAGTTTTCTTGTTTGCAAAGTAGAAATTTAGTCTGTTGGCACAGACTTAGTGAATTGTTTCCATCTCATAGCAGCAAGGAGGAGCAGTTAAGTTCAGTTACAGTAGGATAAATCAGTTAGAGCAGTGGATCCAGAAATATTCAGTCATGCCAGGTTGAGACAAAAGTGAAGAAGATGCCAAGGGGCAAACCTCCAGCAGGAAAATTTCTGGGTTTTTTCCAGATACCCTTCAGTAAAAGGGTGATCTAAAGTCTTTGGTGAGCAAGCACCTCCTTTCTTTTGGAGGATTCAAAAGATAATGTGACAAGAGTTTAGGCCAAGCTGCAAGTTAGTACCAGTGAAATCTCTGCTTCAGATGCACTTGAATACAGGAGACATTAATTTGTGGCATATCATTGCAGCCATCCTCATGTCCAGCTGCGTTCGTCTGTATGTCCTGCTCCAGCCACCTTCAGGTTTCTCCTTAACACTAACTGCTGCTATGCTTCCCAGCATAATATACTGGAAAAATATTTGCAGCTGGTAATGCCTACATAGTCAGCGAGCAGAGATTTTTTTCCAAATCTCCAAATCCCCTTATTTTCCCTTTTTTTTTCCTCCATCCTGTTTGTCTGCTTATTTAGATAGACCTAGACCACATGCACTCTCAAGCATGTAGTTTTCTTATTTGTTTGCACTGTGTGAAGAACAACAACATAACCCTGTTCCTTGGAGAGTCTCCTGGGAATTATGTAAAAGCAATACAAATATGCCCATTTCACAGGTTTGAAAATTTATTCAAGTACTCCCAGATCTTTGTACACCGTAAAAAGTATGTTTGCATAAAGTATGAGAAAACTGCTTTTCATCAGCACAATAATTTCACATATGAATTGTCGGTTATCCATATTAGCAGAGTAATCTCTCACTATCTCTACTGCCAAAATATTTTGAAATATCATTTCCCACCTTTTCCCTTTCTGTTTAAGAAGAGTTTCTCTCTTTGAATTGTCAGATCCACCTACACACTTGCCAATCAAGCATAAGATCTCTTAATTTCATTTATTAAAGAAATTAAACTCTTGTTCTCAGTGAAATAATTGTTCAACTTCCAAACTGCATCTGATTTCACAGAAAAATTATTTATGCATTTCAGTGATGGGAACATTTGTACCTGGTTTACCAGCTGTGACTTTCATGACAACCCAAACAGTAACTGCCTTGCAGGACAGGCTCCACTGAAAAGCAAAGGTAAAGCCAAGAATTCCTTGCAACTGGAACTCCACCACTACTTAAAGTGTTTTAGTTAATTTACTGAAAAAAATACATAACATATTGCAGTCTGCAATGTTTGTTCAGGCTTCAATGGGAAAGATCTGCCATGGATTTTATTTTATTATAAATATCTATTTGAACTTGTTTTAACATGGCTCAACAAAGATTACTTATTTTTCTGTTAATCCCATCAACCTTTTACTGTACGTACAAGAATACCAGCTGAGAAAGAGAGAGAGTAAGCACCTGTGTATGTCTCAGCTGCAGTTTGGAATATACTTTATTAATTCACTTCCTCTTTGAAGCTAACAAATACATTGCGAGTTTCCCTAAAAAAAGTTTGATCATAACAAGCAAGGTTTCTTTCCACTGTCATATGATTGAAAATGGTATATTTCTTCAATAGCTTTTTTGCAGGGGTGGAGCCACAGGCAATCTTATAAATGAGACCTACTTTACTCTTCTTAAAGACACTGAATCTTTCTGAAAGACCCAGAAATATAAAATGCTTTGAATGAATTGTCAGCCCAGGGTTGGATACATATTTTAATAAGAATTGACCCTGATCCAAAAATCTATGAAGCAAATAGTCTCAAATACCTAAGATATTGTAAAAACTAGTCCAGGTTTCACTCCTACAAGTGATTTCTCTCTTCATGAGGAATCAAAAAATGTCTGGACCCAGATCCCATCTTCTTTCCCAGCCCACCAGTCAAAACCTTGAAGGAAGCATGACTTGAGCCTGAGCTTTTTGGGCAATTCATTCTTTGTATAATTTTATTAACTTTACTTCAAGGTACTTGAAATGGACACTTTGTCATTCTTTTAAGTAAAATCTGCACAGAGTACGAACTGGCACCTCCCATACTCAGAGTAAATTAGTGGCACTACAATCTGGGTACCATTCTCATTCTCCAATATCACAGCAGATAACTAACTGCATGCTAATCAGCATGTTTTTGGAGAGTCAGGTGTTTGATTTGCATCATTTCTTTTTTAAAATATAGAAAGAAAGTGTTAACATAACCATCAAACCCGACTGTCACCTAGTGATTGCTGAATTATTCTCTGTCGTCATTCTAATCCACAGACACCGGCAAGGAAGAAAAAGAACAACCCCCCCTCGTTCCTTTTACAAAGGCAAATTAGCCAGATTGAAGTCAGCCACTGAAGGAGGGGGAATATGCTTTTGCCACGTCTTCTTTGCTCCTAGGTATGGGTCCTGGCAAAGATCACATCAACAAGATCGGTCCTTCCTGGGGTGCTGGATTTTTGAGTGGTAACACAGAGGAGTTGGTATAAGGAGGGCAGTGGTCACATATGCCTAGCTAGCTCGCAGTAGGAAGCATATGGCTACCATTTGTTCCACCAAGAGTGGTGTGCACACACCGTGAGCCCACAGAAGGAATGCTATTTCGCTCAGCCAGACTTCCTTGCGGCTCTTCCAAGACACCCGTTTCTGCACACCCCCCGGGAAGTGAGGCATAAGCTGGCCAAAACACTCCTAAGAAGAAAGGTTTCTTAACAGTGCTGAAGCCTTTCTCTCTTGTCCTTTACTAAGTCAAGCGAGTGCTTTGTGCTACATGGCACAGATGGCTTGATGCTGCATGTGCACAAGTACAGCTGTTAGATTTGGGGTGGGTTACACCGAGCTGGCAACTCCACATTTCAGTCAATAGCTATGAAATTAACCAGCAGGCAGATTTTTAGGGAAAGGAGAGGAATTGCTGTACTATATTTAAAAGATAAGATAGATGTTCACATCTTTGGCACTAGATGCAAGACAATAATCTTGCCCTCTGACAGGTCTCAATGCTTGAGGCAAAGACCCTATTTATCCTCTTCCGTGTATTTTCCTGACTCTGTCACTCACACACCGCAACTGGGTGTCAGACTGTTTAGTCTAGTATTGGGGTGGCACAAGTGCTCTCGTGCAGAGACTTTATTTACGGTTGGCTGTAGATCAGCTCTTGGTCTTTTTAGGTGGTGTGTGAGACAGAGTGGGCTAGAAGGCACCAAAGGTCAACACAAAGCGGGCTGTGTTAGCTGGGGTCTGCTTTTATTCCAGCTAACCTAGGCAGGTATCTGTGTGCTGCCCTCAATCCTCACCTCAGCACACCCGGTTTGTCACCCCACCTTAGCACTGATTTCATCCCAAGCAATATGGCCACCTGCAGCTGCAGGTAAGTGAGATCATCCTGAATGAATGAATGAATTGTGAATTTTAGGGAGAATATTTATTAAGTCACTTGAGTGTCATTAGTCCTTCATTGCCATCCCCACAGACCTCCTTCATGTGAAGAGGATCAAGCTCTTCCCACCTTACTGAGAAAGAATCAGAGAGTTGTTCAGCATATCTCAGCCTCCAAACTTTAAGGTGCATGCCTTCAGATGTTTTAGTTCATCATTATGTCAGGTATTGAATTTGCAGTGTGTCTGCTCTCGCTTGGCCTTGACTAACCCAGCTGGTCAGGATTTACATTAACTCTGTTGTGAAAGAATATATGTATTAGAAAGTTTTCTCCCACTGACATTCTAGCCCTACAGCAACTTTGTAACAGTAGATCACAATAGGTTTTTTTAAACATTGATGTTTTAATAGACCTTTATAAATTCATTTTAACAAACCTATTTTTCCCATGTACCTGTACACTGATCTTATTGAAAGTTATACTTTTTGCCATATTGTTTTGTTGCCTATTAACTTGATGCAGTTAACGCATTCTTAATAGGGTCTCCTGTGTTCTTGATCCTCATCCTGCCAATTCTTGCAAAGGCCTTACCTACTTCAAGTAACCGGCAATCTATTGGGTAAAATACTTTGCACAGGTCCACCTTCAGAAAAGCAGCACTGAAACAGTTAATTCAAACATATATGTGGCCAAGGTTACAGCAATGCTTCTAAACTTTAGAACATTGTTCCCAAACCTCAGTTAAAAAAAACAACTGAAAGAGCATACCCGCAGGGCTGAACATCAGTAAGCAGACATAGAGAGAAGATTGGCATCTACAGAATATAAAACAAGATTTAGTACATAAGGTGAAAGAGGTATCTAAGGTTCTCAGAGGACAGACTATTTCAGTCTTTTGAAATAAGTGGTTTAAGTCTTCAGCTCATCTTCCTTTGTAACAGAAAGTCTATGTGTACTCTTTGAGTTAGTTTATACAGTATTACAATCCAAGTACATCTACTTCATATGGCTTTGTCACTACATGAATGTAGTTACATTTTTATATATCTTGTATGCTGTTATTTTTAGAAAAATATTTTAAATGCTGTACATTTTAATGGTACAATTGAAATTGTATAGTAATATGGGAAATCAATAAGTAAAAAATAAGTAAAGAAATATAATTTAAAATTATAACTGCAATAAACTCTTGAATTCAACAGATGTCTTTAGTACCTTTGTTGCAGTGGTGACTCAGCCAAAATCACTCTGTAGAGAGCATGAAATATGTGCTTAGTTGGGTTCATGAATGTTGCATTTGAGGTTTCTAGTCACTTATATTTGTTAACACCTTGTGCAGTGGCTGGAAGTTTTAGATCTGATGTATAAGTGAAAGTTTTAGATTCTCTTGTCTCTCGAGGGGAAAAAAAATGAAGTGGACAATGCAATTTTCAAGACCTGTATTTTTGACCAGGTTATTTAAGAAGGCCAGAAAAAGCTCTGTTTCTATACCCTTGAAGAAATGAAGGAAAATATACCCGAACCTCCATAGCAGTCATGATGTGACTCGTTGGTATGTTGAAAGTAAAGCATTATACACTGCCTTAGAAACTCAGATACCGTGAGGATCAAACTTGGTCCTGAATCAATAAAGATGACAGGACTGTTCATAGGATGAGTGAGTTCAGGATGACACCCTTCCAATATAGAGTGGAGACATTTGTTTCAGCTGACAGGAAGCCCCAATTAAAATAGCCTCTGTCTTTCCAGCACTTAGCTGTGGGGAGTCATTAGTCATCCCAGGCTTTCAATCTGACAGTCAGACAGTACCAACTTTACTAAGGAGCAGGTAACATAGGTTGAACTAATAAATATAGTGCAAGAACCTGTACCACTGGCATCTACACGAAACCCAGCATGGATCCAAAAATAACAGCAATTATCAGTGCCACCAAGATCAAAAGAAATATCAACTGTTGGTGCAATCCCTGTTATCCCCAGACATGGACTCGGAGAACACTGATGGATGGTTATTTACCTCTATATGTTAACCTTTCTGGGGACAGGTTACTTTCAAATCTCATGTAGGATAGTCGCACTAAGTGATGTGATAGGTAGCTCACAGTGTAAAATATCAAATTATCATAGTTTCCAGCAAAATGGATAATGAAGAATTACCTCTACCACAAGTTCAACGTTATGACAGTGTTGTTTACAACATGCATCAGAGCTATCTCACTTTTGTTGAATTGTCCCATCCATCTGAACCATGTTGGATGCATAGCAGCCAACCCAGAAACACCACCACCGTGTCTGAACACTGTGTGTGTTTTGCACTGGAGGTTCTTCAGGTATTGAAGAAGAAAACTGTTGGTCTTTGAACAGGCTTCAGTGATATAGACAGCAGGAGAGGTCTGGGCTTTATTTTTATTTACAAACTGAAGAAGAGAGAATTACTGAGATGATGCCTGATACTTTTCTAGGAATTTTAATCGAAACATATAAAATGGGGTATTTTGCTGCTTGCTAGGTCTGTGACATTCAGAAAGTGCAAGCAGAATGCAAGAAAGCAGAAGACAATGTTCTGCTATGATCCAGCTGCTTGTGCCTGTCACATAGGAGGGAGGCAACCTTGCTGAACTTTGAGTCACAAGGGCCAGTCTGTATCAAGAAAGGGAAAAGAAGAAACCAGCTTTCCTCTCTGCCCAGAAGCAGCTCGCTTCTGCTGCCCATCTTGAATTTAGACAGTAGTCCACGCCTCAGGAGTACCTCAGAGACGCTCCGAGCTAGACATTTTTACTTTCTCTATGTTTCCTCCTCTCTTAGTTCATTACAAGATATTCTTGTATAGCCAGTTCTTTTCTGTGGGGATTTTATCTATTGCTATAGTTCTAGTTTCTAGCAGTGTGTATGTAGTTTCTAAACTTAGGAAATTTAAAAACAAAAATCTAGATAGTTTATTTTATCATAGACTTTTTCACATATTCCCTTTCTCATGACATCACAACTTGTTATAGAAATAAATGTGACAATACAACTGTATTTTATAACTGGGAAGCAAACTAAAAGAGCTGACTAATTCTGAAGATACTGAGACACTGTTTTCACAGCGTTAGCCCAGAAAGATAAAAAAGATAAAATCATAAATTATTTAAATGGTGTCTAAATCAAATATTGCTTTTCCTATTTTATCGTGTAGTGTTGGTGGTTCTTTAGGGCAGTAAGTCCTTTCATAGCTCAAATCGCCTACATGCAGGTATCTGGTAAAGGTTCACTGAGACCTGCCCCGTTCCTTTAGCTGGAGTTGAATGTCACCAAAGAGATTTTTGTAACAGAGGAAAAAAACAGAACTCCCACAAGAAAATTCTGCCTGTAACAGTGACTCTCTGGGGAAATATTGCAAAGTCCAATGGGCATTGAGCTTGCTGTTATTGAACTGGGTTTTACGTAAGACCTAGACCAAATTCCTTTCTGATACATTCCTTCCTCTGTAACACATATCTTATTTATTTCAAAGACTTCTGTGAGGGTTCAGTGGCATTTTTGCTTGTATTTATGCAGCAGTGTATTAAGGTGTATTAAGAATGGACAGAAAAGAAGGCATCAGCAGTGCAAAGTATCCTGAACAAATTCATTTAAAGTATAAATGAACAGAAACGAGATTCAAACGGCATAAATTGTTGTGATTAGTTATTAAAGTTCCAATTAATGTTGAGATCCTCTTGACAGTGCTTAAAAGTCACAAAAGGCAGGATTCTTTTGTCTTCAATTTTTAGAAGATTAAATAAAATAACAACTAACTGCCTCAGACATACAATGAGCTACTGCATCTTAATGATTTATCAGGTTCTGCAAGCCATGGTACCTGACTGCCCATGCTGTTTGCCATGCATGTTTGCTCATGGCAAATGTAAGTTAAAACATGGCAGCTCTAATTTTACCAAAAAAAGTTTATTATGCTTATGCACTTCACCACACATCTGTGATATCAGACCTGGAGGGTCTGATGTCATTACAGTGGCCCAACAGATGTATGGAGCCTTCGAAGCACCTTCCAGCCTTGGCAACTCATTTCTGAGCCATAATTACTCAGCTACTATTTTAAGCAGTGCTGTGTTGTTAAGTTTTGAAAAGGGAAATGACAAAAAATGAGCAGGGTTTAGCATTTGATGTGTCAATTCTGAAGTTCTGAACTGGCCAGTTCTGAAGTTCCGCTTCAGAAAGAGAAGGTGACAGACTGACAGACTAAGCCAGCCAGGAGGAGTAGAAAACCAAATACTCAGGTATACATGGTGAAAGACAAAAATGATACATAAGAAGTCCTGGAGCTGGTGAGGTCTTAAAGGGCAGGTAGATTCCCTCTGACATCCATTAGGTACGAATGCCAAATAATGCTTCATTTTCTGTCTCAGTTAAGCAAGAACTGCACAGTCTGTATATGCCTGTGAATTATTATTCATGTATACTGTATTTTACATATATTTCATGTGGACTAAGTGCCTGCAGGTCAGCAGTGTTTAATATCTTTGGCTGTTTAAGTTGCTTTTCTTTTACAAACTCTCAACTTGAAGTGCAAGTGTGACCTCATACATCCTTAAAGTCAAGCCTGTGCTTAAGTTTTTATGGGATCAGGTCTTTGTGTAATCTTTATTATTTATGAAGCAGAAGTCTCATAGCCGAGCAAATTCACTTTGCTTTCTCCACATATTTTAATGCAGAAATACTGTAGAATCGAAGCTTAAAAAATATTCTCAGACTTGGAGGAAATATTTTCTTTCTAGATCAATGTTGACCTAACAGCTTTATTAATTTATCAAGAGAAGAGCTATAACCCTATTGTAACTTGCCTGACAATAAATACTATGGTAATTTCCAAGGACAAAAATTTTTTTCTTGATCATTAAATACTAAATTTTTAGCCACTTCTCCCTCTGGATTAAATAAATACTATTAGTTTTCCAGTTGTGTACAGTAAATATGGATTTCAAGACTTGTTTGTCTGCATTTCTTAAAACATTTATGAACATTGAACAGATGAATTTGTTTTAAGCATATTTTTTCATTTGAACACTTTTCCCTCTGGTTTTTAATATGGATACCGTTCATCACATATTGAATAAAGTAACTTTCACTTTATTTAATGCCTTGACCCAAATCACATTGTCTCCATAAATATTTTACAGTCTGTGTGTAACAAAAGCACGATTACCAAACTCATGTCTGCTCTTGTAGGTAACATACTATAAAAAATTGATCATTTTCCCTTCTCCTGTTTTTTAACAGAGAATTGGTGTTAGTAACTGTCCAACTGAATAAGAGGGGTTGCATACATATGGCTGTATATGTATCCCAGTATGTATAAATATGTGTGTCTGTGAGTGTATACATATATATTTTAACACCTAGTCTATAGGGATAGGATGCCTGAAATGTGGAGCAGGTTCTTTTGCCAAATTTCTGTCTATATTAAATCCATACATACACAAAACAGAAAATATTACTCATTGCATGTCTCTCCAGTAGATTTTTTTTTTTAGTGAGTCTGGAAATGAATTTCCAGACTTGAATCACGGCTGCAAGTACAGCTGCATGTCTGGCAGAGGCAGAGTCTTTGCTGGTGGTTGAATTGAATGGGCAGATGTAGCTTAACAGCTACTTTAGAATTTGAAAAAATCATCTTCCTTTTTTTATTTGTCCTGAATTTTGCTAAGCAAGCACAATAATGCCAGATGGATGTTCAGAAAGAAGTAAACTGAACAGTAAAGAGAAAAATGGGAGAAGTGGTGAATCTTGGCCTGTTATCTTAGGGATGACAAGAGGTGGAGACTTTTACTGGCACAGCGCTCAGGTCATCACTCACATACATTCAAGGATCCACTCTTCACAGATATGATTGACTGAACTAAGTGAAATAGCGGACTTTTTCTCATTCTGAATACAATGAATGAGACCTGAACAAAGCCAGATGGCATACATGTAAATCCCAATTTGATTTCCTTTACTAAGCATTTCTTTTTGGATTATAAAGGCACAAAAGAAAGCATTGCAAAAAAACCAACAAACTGAAAAAGGGATCATTTCAGCTTAATCCTGCTGTCAGCCGTGAGAGGTGGAGCATCACAGTTCAGGGCTCAGCCTTCCACTACAAGTCCTGGCTTCACACCTCCGTCCTCTCTGCTTTTCCTAAGGAAAAAAATATTTACTGGAAGCCATTGGTGTCAGTGACAGACAGCTTTTTGCACACATGAAAAGTATGTCAAACGTTTCATTTTAAAACTGACTAAGTATTCCTGACCCTCTTCTAACAACCCACCCTTGGGAAGTTGGCTCCACCAACTAAAAGTGGTAACAGTTTCCCACGTGTCCATGTAGAAATGGCATTTTGCAATAAAGCCATTTTGGTATAAAAATATGTATTAGTATATTTAGTGTATGTCTTTATATGTATTAGTAAATTAGTAAGTATGTATATTTAATACATATTAAAATATATGTATTTTTTCTAACTATAAACCTGGCTTGGTCTCACGTTCCCTGAAGCCGGTGGAGGTTTTCCATTGACTTATTTGAGGCTGAATCAAAACAGAGCTGAACCTGAACAGTTTGTTAAGGACTTGTATTTAGTAACTCTTCCTGCTATTTGCTGCCGAATATACTCAGGTACTTGCCCAAATGTGGCCTTAACTGCAGCCTGGAAGTGTTCGCATTGGGAATTACTCCTCTGAAGCTGCTTTGGCTGGGTCCTTTGGTGCCACGTAGGTAAATGCCCAAGTCTATAAGGAACTGTGCAGTCTGTTTGCCATGGTTAAATGCAGGCATCAGTGTCCCCTGTAGTGGGTTTGGAATTCGTTTGCTGTTGGGTTTTTTTTTAATAATAAATTATTAGTAAAAATTAATTGCATTACTAAGTGTTTAATACCTAACTAAAAAAAAAAAAAAGAAAAGAAAAACTCCCTAAGCTACATTTAATCTCATTATACACAGTAGCAGACTAATGCTAATGCTTTCTTGTGAATCCAGACTTCTCTCTCCTCCTCCTGCTCTGTTCCAGATCCCAACAACAGGCTGCCTTCATCTGCTTCTAATAAAAGGTAAAAAGCCTTATTCTTTCACCAGACAGCACTGCTAGGTCCACCACCAGTTTTTCTGCAGAGGGAAGATGTGTAATCTTCCCTTCTTCACTTCCCTTTCTCAGACACTTCTAGTAACAGTGCAACCCAGATCTCTTTTCAGAACCTAAGACTCATAAGAAAACACCACAAGGGAAAGCACAGCTTGAGCCTCTGGAAAGCACAAAGGCAAATCCAATCAGAAATTGCCTGGTTTAGGTCCATCCCAATTCAGATACAAACCATAGAGAGAGACTGTTTCAAAAAAAGTATTCAGCTACCTCAGATAAATAAAACTCTGCTTCTGTGATTGATGTGAGCTGAATAATCAGGCTGTTTACAGCAATGCATTTTACAGATATCTTTGTCAATAAAACCAAAGTGAATGTGAGTAGCAAACTGCAGCTGAGTTGCAGTATTTCCCAAACAGTGAGTAAAAGCATTTAATTCTCTTGCAAAACTTGATACCCTTTCTTTAACTTCTCTAATTCTTTAAATAAGCAAAATTTAATTGACACTAATTAGATAAATGTGGCTTAAAACTCTCAGAGATCCTAAAATGAGGGTAACATTGTAATGCAGTACAAAGTATAATGAGAATTATTGCATTGGACACTGCACAATAATTAGTAGGTATGTACCAGGGTTTAAATATAAGAGCATGCCTGAATGTTATTCCTAAGATTTTTGCAATTTGTAGTCATCACGGTACTGCTATAAAACATGACTTAAATTTTACAGTGAGCTTGGGTGAAAAACACCAGTTATCCTTAGCTGCCTATCTGCAGAGCTCTGTCATATGAAAAGCAATTATTATTAATTGAGGTGATGTGAGTAAGGAAGACAGGGGGAGGAAGGAGCCCCTACAAATGGCTCTCATGTTTGTGCATGGTTTGTTTATCTTCTCTCTCACTCCCACTTTGAGCTGTGGAGTTGGGGGGAGCTGGCAGCTGGCAGCTCATCATTACAGGCGAACACTGTCCCATCTGCACTGCTTATGGTGGTGAGGTCGCATGGGGTTTTACCCAAACAGGCTCTCAGGGGTACAATAACATACCTCTTGATTTGACTGTGAAGTTATACTTATTATTAATAGACAAGATAAGAGGCTGGGGCTCTATTCATCCACTTTAGTGCTAATTATTCAGTTTGATCTGAGCCGATTATGATACTGATAGATAACTACACCACATTTATAGCTATAGCAAGCAGTGGCCAAGAACTTTGGCTCATGCTGCTGTTTGGTTTATCTGATAGGAAGGGAGGAGAAAAAAAGAAGCTGCTCTGGTTGATTAGCAATGTGTTGCATGGGACCATTTATAATGAAGCATATCATTTAAATTTTCCTTTACAAATGAGTCCAACTCTCTTTGCAGGCTGCAGGCTCTGTTAATTGTCACAAACATTGCTTTTTTTTTTTTAAACATTATTAGCTCTTTGGCAGGATCTCCATTGTTGACTAAAAACTTGGCATGATCAGGGCTTGCTGAATAATTTAGGTTGCTGGCAGCTGGAGCAGGAGAACACGCACATCTAGGCAGGCAGACGTGCTGCTTGAGCTCTTTATATAATAGCATTGTATACAAAGCAGAGTATAGTCAGCAATGACTTCTGTGTCTGTTTATAGGTAAACACTGATGTTAGTTCTACTGAAAAAAGATTGAGGGATACTTCAAGCTGCATATGATACGTGAGACAGATGCACTGCTGATTGTTCAGATGACTCCCTTAATCTCTGACTTTCACAGAGTATGATTACTGCAGATTCTGAGGAGCAGCACTTCAAGTATGTTTCTGTGCACTTTGGCACTTTGGGTCTTGTGTATAAACACCGCTGCACATAATAATGATGCCGTGAGCTTAGCCAGAAAAAGAACTCCTCACACTTTTCCTTTGTGCAGCGAATGGCTCCCAATTGTGCTGTCAGTCACAGAGAAAATATGCAGCTTGAGAGATGCCCATTTTGGAATTACACTTGTGTGCTGTTTGAACTCCCACTTTTATCAAAGCGTCTAGAAGAGAAGTAAAATACATAACACCTGCTGCATGCATCCTGATGCAAGGCACCCAAAGCATTAATGATGAGCACTAAGTCGGTTTTTATCAAAACAGTTATCTCCCACAAAAATTCCTCCTATAAATTGGATGTAAGTGACATCCATCGAAGTGCACTTCTTGTCTCATTCATGTACCTTTATGTTGTACTTAACTGTCATTATGCTGATACCTATGAGATGAAGCGTGGACTTGTTGGTTTCAAAGTTCAAGCAGTACTGAATGAACAGGAGAGAAATCAAAAATAAATAAAATATGAGGGCCCAGTACTGGATGTTTATTATCCTTTTGTTTCATGAGACCTCTTGTGCGTTGCCTCTCTATTTTTCTGAGTTGCCATTCTCTTCCCAGGAAAGTCTTCTCCCTTCCAAGGTCTCCACTCCTTAATTCCACTTTAAATCCTTCAAGGTCTTCTGCTTCCCAGGCCTTTTTTTTTTTCTGCCCTCAAGCCTGTGTCCCTGGAGAGGGAGGACTCCACTAGAAAATGTCTCATGGATTTCTGTGACAGCCACTTGACAGGTATGATAGAACATAATGAGAAATGAATAAAACACTCTCAACAGAGGGAGAATAACTGAGTTAGG